>OX637290.1:16278667-16951846 GCA_951799445.1 Pseudisothecium myosuroides | reverse complement strand
TGCCGCAACGCATGGATTTCTTGTCACACTTGAAGTACGTGTCTGGCATTTCAAAGTCGGTTGCTAAACCCCTAATCTTAGAAACAAATTGCACACTTAAAGAACAACTCTTTTAGAATCCAATACATAAAAAATCCTAAACTCAAAATCTCGTTGAATCCAACACAAGAGAACATAAGGGGAGGGAAGAAAAATGACTGTTTGAACCTATTCATGTTGTGGTCACTAGAAGCCACCAAAGCAACTGTAATTGCAACAAATTGGCGTACCCAATCCATTGTTGTCACATTGGGCGAGTTAGGATCACCAAACGTCCCGGACGGGCGGACATATGGGACAATTTAGACAGAGTATACAAACAATGTAATTACCTTAAAGTAGTCACATTGGGCAGGTTAGGGTCACTGGACGTCCCAGATAGGCAGGCGAATGGGACAATTAGGACGGACGGTCCGCCCAATGTGATAACTATGACCTAGTCATGGCAGATGTGGACACGAAGGATGGACAAGTGTATACAATGTGGAAGCAATACACATATTTCTCTAGGAATTACACACTTGAGTATGTTAGGCAACCTCTCATTTCAACTGCAGGCATCACAATGTTTTTCTAAAAACATGAGAAAATCAATGGTTGTTATACTTCAATTTCATAGTTTACATATTTTGCCAATACTTCACAGAATTTGGAAAATAAGGGCCACATGTGAATTCAGGATTTAAAACGGATTTAAATATTTTTTTGTTGTTTATGCCGGTTTGTTGCATTCACAGCTGACCCTTAATTAGATTTTGATGCTCTATAGTGAAGACACTTAAAAAGTCGCTCCGGCATTTCAGTTGTACTACAATTAATTGAAGTTGACTCTAAATAAATGTCCTCTTAAGAATTTGGGTAAATTTAAGAAGATAATAATAACTCCAGTACTTTACTTATTGTTACCATTAGAGGAACAAGGCCTTCACCTTTCTCATTATTGATAAGCTCAAAAACAAAAATGATTGTGACGTTGCAATAAGCTTAGAGCAACTCCTGTAGATGGCTAGATGCATATAGAGGATCCACTGTAGAAAGTTCTTTCCTCCCGTAAGTGGGCTTGTTGGTCACCAACAATGATCACCGAAAGCATGAAATTGCACTAACTATTTCTAAAAGAGTGAAAAGATTAGCTCTTACTATCTCTACACAGTGAAGCATTGAATCTAAGTCTTCAACGCACTTTGAAGGAGTGGATAAACATGTTTATTTTGTTTAGCAACAATTTTACAAGCTCAGAAGATTTTGTAATACTTTGAAGAGCCAAGCGGGGGCTTTTGTGAACACCAGTAACATCACTGTTTGCAAAAACACAGTGACAAGCTTCGAGGGCCGAAAGAGGTAATCTCGGCAAACCAACATTTGTGCACAAGCCTCAGCCATTATTCCTTTTGCCCCTCTCTTGCACTTTTTTTTCTTCACTTTTAAACCATTACAAGCCAATTGAATCATTTGATCGCCACACCCCATTTCCGTCACTTGTTGGACATCAAATCGGACACCAAATCGCCCGAAATCGAACCCGCAAACAAAAATACCAAGGTTTGAGAAGACTGCAGTTTCCAGTTCCATCTCTGTTTCGTGGGTTGTGATTTTTGGATTCTAATTGCAAAGGCAATACTCCAAATCGATACTCTTTGCTTGACTCTTTGTTTGTAACACCATGCATTCCTAATGGGCTTAAACTTAACACTCATTAGGAATGCACCACATCAAAAAGAATAGGAACTATGGAATGGCAAACAACAATTGAGAAGAACCACAATTAATACCTATGTGGTTCAAACAAAAAATAAATCTCAAGAATTCACATGCGGACCTTATTTTCCAAATTCTGTGAAGTATTGGCAAAATATGTAAACTATGAAATTGAAGGTATAACAACCATTGATTTTCTCATGTTTTTAGAAAAACATTGTGATGCCTGCAGTTGAAATGAGAGGTTGCCTAACATACTCAAGTGTGTAATTCCTAGAGAAATATGTGTATTGCTTCCACATTGTATACACTTGTCCATCCTTCGTGTCCACATCTGCCATGACTAGGTCATAGTTATCACATTGGGCGGACCGTCCGTCCTAATTGTCCCATTCGCCTGCCTATCTGGGACGTCCAGTGACCCTAACCTGCCCAATGTGACTACTTTAAGGTAATTACATTGTTTGTATACTCTGTCTAAATTGTCCCATATGTCCGCCCGTCCGGGACGTTTGGTGATCCTAACTCGCCCAATGTGACAACAATGGATTGGGTACGCCAATTTGTTGCAATTACAGTTGCTTTGGTGGCTTCTAGTGACCACAACATGAATAGGTTCAAACAGTCATTTTTCTTCCCTCCCCTTATGTTCTCTTGTGTTGGATTCAACGAGATTTTGAGTTTAGGATTTTTTATGTATTGGATTCTAAAAGAGTTGTTCTTTAAGTGTGCAATTTGTTTCTAAGATTAGGGGTTTAGCAACCGACTTTGAAATGCCAGACACGTACTTCAAGTGTGACAAGAAATCCATGCGTTGCGGCAATGGAAGATTGGACGCAATTTAGGAGCACCGATTAGAATAAAAGAGAGCAACCAAATGGAGGAGAGAATAGGGATTGGATATTTCTACTTTGCCCTTTAGAACGCGGCAAGAGTACATCTTTCAGAATGCATGAGACAGATTTGCAAACAAGGAACGGTGTTGTTGCAATCCACGACCGCTAAGTAGATTGGCAAATGAGGATCAAGATCAGGGGCTACAACTTTGCCTTTGCAGACTAGAGATTTGCCTCCCTTGCTAATTTGTAAGTAATTTTTCACTGTAATTTATAAGTAACACCCTTGTTGTGTTGTAAGTTGTTGATTGATGTTGTTTGTTTCTAAATCAACAACTTATTTAACAAGGAATACAACAAACCGACTAGATCAACTAACCACTAAATTGAAAAATGTTATTAAAACAAAACAATTGACAAAAACATTTAAAGAACTCATTAGGATGGTGTCAACCTCGTTGTGCCCATTCTATAACTGTTCACAATCTAAATCATCATATTAGACATACTTCCATGTAGTTTATATATAATATTTAAAATGATGTAGAGATTTGCTATACATGTTAACCCCCTAAAGGACCAAACACCGTTTTTTGACAACATAGCTATTTTGGGCAACTCACTACAAACGGAATTTTTATTTTTTTAATTTGAAATTTTCACACAAGATTTGCCCAAGGAGTAGCTTTAAGGTCCAACAATTTTCATAACTTTTGACTACATGGTTAAGAAGTTATTACATGATATGTCATTTTCATTGGTCGGCAGGCAACCCGGGCAGCTCAAAAAACTTCTTCGGAAATCACTTTTAAAAAAAATAAAAATTTGAAATTGTTTCTTTAGATTTATATAGACACGGGAAGCTTTTAATCATTCCATTATGGTTAATGAGAGTCTTAGTTTGAGGGTAAGGTAGTCTGCTCTAAAAGCGAGTGGGCTCTAAAACCGAACATGGCATAGAGGTACATTTTGCTTTCTTCAATGTACCAACAATATACATTTCAGGAGGTGGTCGGTTTTAGTGACCACTGCGTTTCAACTTCAAAAATTTGTAACTAATTCCATGAAGATCCAAAAAATATGAAACGACTTGGGTTAGATGCCAATTCCATTTTTCTTCCTCTAAAAATTAACTGAAAATTGTTTCAAGGAGTTTAGCTTCCCTAAAAAGGCAAACAACTCTTAAATGGTCACTTCAAGAGCAGATTACCCTAGTTATGGAATCTCTACTCTAAAATAAACTTTGAAGTCGTTTATTTCATTCAATTTTTAATATTTTTGGAAAAAAATAAAATTGTAGGATGTAGATTGTTTACTACAACATTATAGCCGTTGGGATTGGCATTTTTCAATTCCATGTCTAAATTCTTAACAATTTAGTGTTTTGAATCATTCTCTACCTCTTTCTACTTACTATTTTTTTCCTATATGTTTTACAATTCCAAATGATCTGAAAATTTTCAAACATACAAACAACTTGCCTTGAAGAATGAATCCAAAAGGTAACCACCATTTTGGACATTTTTTCATACAAATGTGACCTTTTGAAGTGCAGCTGCCCGGATTTTCGCAGGGACAAAAAAAGGATTTTTGTCAATTCAAATGCTATTATCTTACAATCCACACGGTGGAAATTTTTGAAATTTTTCCCACAATTTTTCAAACTAGTATACTATAAGATCCTATGGTTACATTTTTCCAAAAATGTTTTTTTTCTATAATTTGGTACTTGTATTAGAGATGGTGGTTATGGAGCAGTTTTGGTGAAAACATAGTCTTTGACCTTTAGGGGTTAAGGACCCCTTGTGCAAACCCAACGTTTGATGGGAAATTGAAGTATAGACCTAATCCTATCCGAAGTATCAATTGAATTCATGCGGGCACCGATACCACAACTTGTGAGGAGGTTTTGGAGTATTGATTTGTTTAGACAATGTCATTTTAGTTTGTTGAAGGTGGGGCAAGTGATTCTTTTTGGGTGAATTAGTTGGAGAAAACGTGACAATGGTGGCAATGTAGGGAGTCAATAGCTACCTTCGGCTTGTCCTCATTCTCCTAGCTTGCTTCCATCTCGCAGGTTTGATATTTTTTTCCTTCACTCCCGGTTTTTTTATTCTAGTTTTGACTATGTATGGGCTTGAAACAATGCGGTGATTGCACTGGACATGGTTGTGCTTTGTTTTTTCCAACCACCATGCGAGAATTGCAGTGTCATAAGTTCTAGCATCGATATGGAGCATGAAGTTTCTTTAGGGACCAAGTCTAGTTTTGTTTGTTGATGGTGCAATGTATAGAACTAACATAGTTGCTCTCAGTCCTATCTAAATCCCCAAATGTGTTTGGGAATAGGTATCCCAAAATTTGGAAGTCGTGCAATAAAAAGCGTTTACTTGGATGTCGAGAGGTTTAGAATTGTTTGTTGCGACTGCTAATTTGGTTACTTGGAGCGGCAAAGCTTCAAGAATAAACACCTGCACAAATGCTATAGTTTCTACTGTGCATTACATTGAGGTAGAGGCCAATCGTGCCAACATTCACTTTTTGTTTTTTTGTCATTTGTTTTGAATCCACAATTTAGGTGAATGAGAATGTTTCTGCACGTAATCAAGGGGGCCAAGAAGGTGGTAGTTGGCTAAGTGATGTTTTGGGAGATGGACAAATTGTTCTATTCAACTGAAAAGGGAAGGGCCAATAGAATAGTTAAGAAGTAGGATGTGACCAATTGTGCAGGTTACTTGAAACAGGTGGATGATTGGACTAGGGATGACTAGTGTCGAGTACTTTGTCCTATTCCCTGTCCTTACGTGAATCAGGGGCGGTGTCCAACAGTGTGAAGTTGGTGGAGTACTTTGAATATAGTGTGTATGTGTGTGGATCCCAAAATCAAGGAGCCTCAAGCTTCACAATATTTATAAAATTAGCAACATGTCCGATGCAACCAAAAAGTGCACAACTCGATAGAAGACTTCAATCGGTGCACATTCATAAAAAAAAAAATTAAGAAATAATTGGACGATAAACCATTTACATGTAAAGTTGTGTATACCACACTTGGCATTGTACAAGTGTATTGAAAGACACCCAAAACCACTTCGGGGTTAATGTTTCTTAGAATAGCAACTTGCATAAGTCTGAAGCTTGACTTAGACATCAGCTTGCCACAATTGCAAATGGCTTGTCAGCATTGAGATTCTAGTACTAGATAAGGTAGAAACACCTGAAAGTATCCTTGTAATCTAGAGTACCAATAAATGTGTCTCTAGACTTTTGTTAATGTGTTCTACAAATGCTTAACTTTGATTTGTTGATGCATTTAAAGGACACATACTTAACTTTGATTCGCTGACTACTGATTTTAGCAGAATTTGGTTCAAGTCCGTCCATGTGAGAGTTTTATCAAATTTTGGTTCAGGGTCCACCTACGTGAAAGTTTTTAGTGGTCTAGGGAGCCCGTACTTTGATTAATCATAGAAATTACATATCAGATCCAAAAAATCTATTTTTTTTTAATATTCATGATTACCACTTGCTAATACTACAAAAATTGTATATTGAGGAAAAGGTGTCTCCAACTAAGCTGAATTGCTAATATTGACGGTTTGGGGTATTTGCACCGTACTTCTTTACATACTTCTAATCAGGATAGAGACGTCCTTTCATCCTTCGTGAATCACGAGTCCCATACTGTATTCAACAAACTCAATAAATCAAGATTGACCTGTAATAAATCAACGTATCCACCATTCACTCTTCTCATTGAGCCAATGAGCCCTGCTCGTAGTTACCGGTACCATAAAATACGGAAATAAATAAGGGATTGGGCAAAATTCAACTGGACTTTCACAGCGTTTTGCATACAATTTACAGGGCAACTTTCGTTTGATTCACATCAAGAAATGTCTATCCAGAGGCCGTCCAAGTACCCAGAGAGTTTCAGAGCCTCCAGTCGTCAGCAATACATCATCAAAGATGGAACCCACTGCGGTGCATATCATCGTGGATCATGACCCCCTTTTTTTAGTTAAAATCTCGCAATAGCAACCGAGATATGAGATCAGAAAATTTGGGCACGAAGCTCCCGACCATGCAACGGTGGATCAACGAGATTCTGTGCGTATGATTTCGAACAAACCGCCGAAAGTGCCACATGCCTGAAAACAGCATGTGGCCCAAAAAAAGGCCTGACCCTGGATCAGAAATTGAGAAGCACAACTCGTCAGACAAGCACAACTCGTCAGCATTGAGATTCCGATGCCAGATAACTCCTTCGTGGCCTTGTCGGTGATCAGAAAAGGACGTCCTTTCATTCATCGTGACCCACGAGTCCCATTCTACATTCAATAAATTCAATGAATCAAGAGAATAACGTAGCAGCGAACAATTTCCAAACAAATTGAATTGAAACCACCGGAGCCCCATGAGCAGCGATCGTCCTGACCAGAACAATACAGCCACCCGTGCTCACTCACGATCACTCATCTCCCATTTAAACTCAGTTCCAATCGCAGAAAAAAAATTCAAATAGTTCCTCACCGACACTTTGTCGGCACGCTGAAACACACCGTTTATCACTGATGGCCTCAACTTATTCAGGAGCCATCAAAAAATGAATCATTCATGCTACTTACACTACAACTAGCTTACACTTGCCGGTAGGTCACCGTGACCGGCACTTGCACCCGGTGCCCCAAGCTTCCCGTCAAGTAGATCCGCCCGAAGCTCGTCTGGTTCACGTACACCGCGCTTTTCAACGCCGTGAGCGTCACCGTGAGCTTCTGCGTCGCGTTCGCAGCGATGGTGAACATGGCTGGAGCCACGACCACGTTCACGTCGGCGGGCTTGGTGATGATGGCGGTGAAAGTTTGAGGAGGGCCTACGTTGGTGACTGTCCGGGGAACTGTGAGGGTTTTCTTCAGGGTGCCGACGGTGATGCTGGGGAGGTTAAGATCTGTGGGAAGGCCTGGATTGGGAGGGCACGCCTGGCCAGTGGCGGTTTTGATGTCAGCTGGGGTGAGAGATGAAACGGAGCACAAGAATTTGACGTAGTCGGCGTAAGCTGCACACAACAAAGGTTCAAGACGAGGAGCTTTGAGTACAAGAGCTAAACCCTAAACGCACTGCACGATAAATACGTTCATCGTATTGTGCACTCGTCATTCTCAGAAATGAGTAAGCTTTCAAATGTGTGACTTACAACACCATTGCAGGCTCTCTTAAACACTAAGTGTCCACGCTACAATAGAAAGTCCACTTAAGAGTCTATCATAAGAGCTTTCAAAGATCTATAGTTAGAAATGATCGATTCCACCTTTCTAGTAGTACATTTTATTACGTTCTGTGGAGCTTCCTTAATGATTCATTTCAACTCTTACAGATATAGAAGCAAATGAGTTTCGACTATTTGGCAAAACAGTCAAAACTACACGCAAAACCCAAAACTACGGTACTAAGTATGCCCAAATTGTTTCCTTCGTTGATGAACCCTCTATACATAGAAAATGCAAAGCCTACGAACACAAGAATTTGGCAGAAATTTTATACCGTATTGATACCCTAACAACATTACCGGCGACAAACCCTGGATCGTGGCACAACGAAAGTGAGAATGGAAGATTAAAAAAAGTGCAGCCCACTCACTTGCATCAAAGACCAACCCGGGGTCGAGCGCCGTCGCCGCGTCCACAAACCCATGCCCAAAGTCGAACGCATTCCCAGGCTTCTTAATCTGCCCCATGACGTCCCCATACTCATCCACCTCATTATAATACGACACCAGCGGATTATTCAAGCTATCCAACGGAATCGCCGTGGTCCCCAGCGCTGAGCCCACGACTGCCGGACTCCACATGGGATACTTCTGCCTCACAATGGCCGCCACTCCCGCGAGGTGCGGGGTTGCCATACTCGTCCCACTGATCATGCAGAACTTCTCCCCGAGGAAGAGGAGGTTGTCGGTCGTGGGGAGGGGAGACCACGCCGACCAGATGTCCACCCCGGGGGCGACGATGGTGGGTTTGAGCACGTCGGCGACGGGGGTGTCGGTTTGGGAGGCGACCACGGTGTCGTCGATGGAGAGGTACACGTCGGGACCGCGGGAGGAGAAAGGGGCGATGCGGGGAGGGGCGCCGGTGTAGACAGCGGTGGTGCCGCCGGCGATCCGGCCCTTGGCGGCGCTCTTCGCAGACGTCAAGTAGCTCATGAACGACTGCGCAGGACAGACAGAAGGTTAAGGGGGTAACGCCGACATCGCAATGTGGTCAACAGAACTTGGCACGAAGAAAGTGATGATTCGTTATTTGGATTTCCGTTGCAAGCCAAGCACGGGATTCAAGGCGATCAAGAAAATTCAGATGATTCTGTGATGGAACGAAATCGTGATGATTTTAGAAGCTAAACCACAAAAAGAAATCAAAGCAACTACCCGAAGCCTCAACGTCATGAAAATGCAGCTTATTCTGTGGTATAGGTCAGAAAACACAATAGCAAGGTTATTCAAGAGCAAAACTCTAAAAATTATGGAAATTCAATAAATGGATCTAGGGGTCCTTGATGGACACAGATGGAAATTCTAATGATGGACCTAGTGAGGTTGCAAACATAATTAAAAACTCATGATTGGGGATTCTTGAAATTTGTAAACTACAGTAGAAAGTAGACTTCACGATGGACTCATTTTGCGAGTGAGGCTAAAAAGAGATTGGACGAATCTTCACAGTCGAGAAATTGGGACTATAGGAGTGGTTCATTAATGATGAACTGGAGCAATTTCAACAGCTTGCGATCAGAGGAGAATGTGAGGCGATGGTGTTACCTTGTACTGATCTCCCCATACGACGATGCCCGGGAAGTCCTGAAAATTCCACTTGGAAGGGCTCTGGGTCTCATAAAGGTAGTCCGGAGTGAGCAGCACCGTTCCGACAGCTTCGGTGGCGACGGCCACCACGCGCGCAAGGCCTGCAGGCGAGCCCGAGAAGCTCGTGACGCCGTCCCAGTTGCAGAGCAAGATTTTGCCCTTGATGAGTTTCTTGTCGAGCAGGGTCGCATCCGCGCAGTCGAAGTCGGGGTTCAAAGACTGGCCGGCTAGAACTGCATCGCTCGCGCTTACTAACGCGTAATCCATCGTGCCCGGGGTTCCAGCTGCCGAAAACATTGCAAATCTTCGTCAAGCACTGCTAAAGGAATAGAAATACATAAACTTCAAAGCATCGTAGTCCTCACTCATGAAAATTTTCAAAAACTCTGTTCGAAATCTTCGTCAATCGCTGCGGAGAAACCTGTTGCAGCAAAACATGAGACAAACCGCAAGATTCTTCGGTACATCTTAGTCCGTACTGAT
Source organism: Pseudisothecium myosuroides (assembly GCA_951799445.1). Taxonomy (NCBI): domain Eukaryota; kingdom Viridiplantae; phylum Streptophyta; class Bryopsida; order Hypnales; family Lembophyllaceae; genus Pseudisothecium; species Pseudisothecium myosuroides. The sequence continues at coordinate 16,941,937 of OX637290.1, read as the reverse complement.
TGAAATTTCAAATACTCTATGTAAAAATCTTTGGGTCTCACTCTTCCTATAACCACATGCCATCATACTATAAACGTAAGAACTTCGATCTTTAAAAATGATGAATTCCAACTTTTAACATATAGGTCACTTTTCTAACCCCTGCATACCTCAACTAAAGTTCACTTTGGAAGAATTTGGTCACGTCTAGCAACCATAAAACATTATTTGCCTGCTCAGAAGATTTAGGGCTGTGGTTTTATTCATGCATTCTGATACCACCTTTGAAGTCTCTGAACTGATTTGTTTCAAATCGTGAATGTTTTTGGCCATTTACGCAATTAGGGGTTAAGGTAATCACACCTGCTTCTGACACCTAACTAAATCTTACACTCAAAAATCCTACACAATGAGAACAAATTGATCTTGGGAATGTAAACCACCTCAACACAGAAACTTGTGGTGGTTATATATCATTTACCAACAAGTCTTTGAGCCTAGTCTAATAATGCATTCTCTGATGCGTTGAATCCATTTGATTTACTATCAAGAATGCTAAGGAACCTGACCATCCTTACAATAAAAAGTACGCTCAATCGTTAACATGTCACAATTAGGTGTGATTACCCTACAATCTTGAACAACTGCTTATAGTCTTCCCATTAACAAACCACAGCAGCAGCAACAGCAGCAACCAAAAGAATGCGTGAAATTAGGGTTTGGTGCATACGAGCAAGTCCCTGCCCGGAGAAGTTTTTGCCATCAGACGTGAAGAAGTAGTTCGGGTAGCTTCGATCCGTAGAGGACGCGCCCACTGACGTGATCCAGGGGCTGAACGACGCGACCGTGGAGATTTGCGAGCCTTGATTTCCAGCGGCATGGACCACGAAAATCCCAGCCTTGACAGCCCCCAGAAACGCAATCTCCATGGCGAGTGTGAAGGTGACCTCGCCTGCATTCGGAGGTCCCCCGAGCGACAAGCTCAACACGTCCACGCCATCCTTGATCGCCTGGTCGATGGCAGCCACGATGTCGGAAGTTTTCCCACTCCCTTGCTGACTCAACGCCTTGTAAATGGAAAGACGCGCTCGAGGGGCAGTCCCGCTCGCCTTCCCGTAGTCCGCGCCGTTCACCACCACGGAGACACCTTGGTTCCCTGCTGCAGTACCCGCACAATGCCTGCAGAATCACAAGGGAGTGGAAGGACTGATCAAGACATTACCATGAAATGCGGCAAAACGACATACTATGTCATTCAAATCCAATGAAACAACACTGTCACGAACCCCTGAGAATAATCCAAGACGGAAACCCTGCGGATTCCAACAAGAAGAAGAAATCGTTTCCTACATGTTTGGATAATAGAATCATGTTTTGAAAGTGTGACTATGATTGGCTTCCAGAATGTACTTTCTGTTTCTAGTTTGGGTATCTAGGTTACACCGAAATAGAGTTCTTGGCAATGTCGTCATTTTAAAGTTGCTGTCCTCGGTACTCTTGCGAAGTGTGGGTTCCGATACGGTAAAATTCATTGAGGAACAGGAGTGACGATAGCATTTAGATTCTAAAGAGGTGGATGTAAAACGATTGGTGGAGTCAAGAAAAGCAAGTGGTCAATACTAAACAGGCATAAAAGTGAAGCTCCCACACCGATTTCGCTACGAATTACCAAAACCCTAAATTCAGATCAAAAGCAGGATGACCCCGACGACTCACGTGCCGTGGCCGTTGCCGTCCAAGGGGCTGTGCCAGTCGGGATCGGAGGCATTAGCATTCACATCCATGAGTGCCCCATCGAAGAACTGCGTAGCCCCAACAATCTTCCCATTGCAAAACCCTTTGGGAACACGAGAGTCCGTGGCGCAGGTCCCGAGGAACGACGCAAGAGGACCGTAGGGCTTCACGCCGTCGGTGGCGGCGAAGCTGGGATGGTCAGGATAGATCCCTGTGTCCACGATGCCGATCACTATGTCCTCACCCGCGTTCTCGATGCCGCCCGTCTTGTTCCACGAGTTTGGCATCGCCATGTACTCAGGGGAGTGCGTGGTGGAGGCATAGACGTCGCCGTCCGGGTAGACGCCCATGACCAACGGGTTGCTAAGGGCCCGGGAAGCCTGCGGGTACAACCATCACGCGCACAATCATTAGCTGCTGTCTGATATGAAATCAAGCTCGAACGAATTGAATTGGGATCCAAGCTCAGGCTTGGTGAATGTGTTGGAAACTCGGAATCCATTGCGTTGGAATTGGTGCAGTTGCTAAACCTGTTCGGGACTCATGGCGACGGCACAGCCGCGCATGCAGCTGCTGAAGTCGTAGTACTTCTGGTAATCGGTCGTGATCCCCAGAGCGGATTCTAGTATGAAATCGTTTTGGGCACTCACGTCCATTCCTTCAGCGTCCATGGAGGCCATTTCTGGGGTGCTGTCACTGCAGGTACACATTTCAGGCACACCATTCGAATTAATTCAGGCGGCGATCTTTTCCTCAACGATCTGATAATTTCTTAGTATGATCGCCCAACTTCAAAACCAGAACTGGTGGCTAGTGTCAACAATGTGGGTTGAAATCGTGACCAGAAAGTCTGTCATCTAAGATTCGAAACATTCTTTTCACTCATGGAAGCACGAAATGGTTTTAAGCTATTTGCAAAGAGCCAAGACACAGATTCCTGTACAATGCAAATGGCGGTCTACCACCCCCATACGAAAGCTCAATCTGTGAAGAAGAGAAGAGAAGAGTCAAGGAGAAGAGAGGAGTATAGGCGTGGAGATGTAACTTACTCGAATACAACAATGTAGCTTCTTTTCTCAGCATTTGCGGCAGCGAAGCAGCACGCACATAGAGTGAAGTAAAGAATAAGTTGAACAGTATGGTTCCAGTGATGCTGTTCCGCCTTCTTCCTCGCCATTTTCACAAGCAAGTCCAATCCAAACCTGCTCTACCAGCTGCCTGCTACCCCTACCACCGCCCCAAACTCGATTCCAGCACTACCAAAACTTTCCACGAGATCGATGCCACAACTACAACTACAACTTCGTTTGCACCGATCGGGGTTACTGCAAGTACAAATCTGCTTAAGCCAGTCTTCTGTCCTCGCCGCAGGGAAAGCGGTGCCTCCTTCCTCAAGGCTCCTCCTTCGTCACGGAGCGTTCTGTTTCACGGTGCCTCCTTCAAGCTCTGTTGAGGACGGACTACCTCGCCGCCTCGTTCTGCTACTGGCACCCTGGTCACGAAAGTCCAGCAAATTCAAGGCTCCGTCCTGTTGTAGCCAAAGTTGGGACTGTCCCGCCACGATAAACAGCTCCGTTGGCAGCGGCGCCGTGCTTCCAGCTACACCGCAACCTCCGGACAAACCGGCGAATCCGTCGCGGATGGCTGCTTTGGCAATTGCAGCGGCGCGGTAATATCTGGCACCCTGTCAAAGCGGCTGCACGGAAGGTACAAAATTTTCTCTTCGGTCAATGTCCCATTGCCACCACCACCATAATTCCACCAGGTTCACCAACATTCCATTTGCACGATACTGGAGTCACAGTGGTCGATTTCACGATTTCGTCGGCTAGAACTCCAAGAGCAACTCAAAAGAAGATTCCTATGGCTAGATTACTCCATCGCATCTTTCAATCCCATTTCAACTCTTTTACTACTAGTACTGTAACGAGCTCGGTACTCGAGTCACAGTGATCGATTTCCCGATTTCCTGATTTCGTGGGCTAGAAATGCATGCAAGAGCACCTGTTAAAAGATTCCTGTGGCTTAGTAGATTACTCTATCTTCCATTCCCGGTTCCATTTTCTTTCTTGCAACGCATTCAGTTCTTTCAGTCGAAGGCGACGGACTATTTCAACCCTGCCTGCAACTCGCACTGTTCCATTGAAAAACTTTCGGTTAACTGGGACGCCGTCCTACATATGCGCGCCCCAGATGCGGTAGCTGGAACCCACGCATCAGACTGCCATCCACCGGGCCCCACGGACGGCAATTGCAGGCTCCCGCCCATCACTGCGAGAGCGAAAACGCGGACCCACCCTGACTACCCTGCCATCTGCTGGGATGACGCCGTCCACGGTCACTACATGTTGCCGTTCCGTTCGGTTTCCTCCCTTTCCTGGAAGCCGGCGACTGTAGCTCCGTCGCCGTCGGTAACACGGAAATCTAACTGGCTGGCACTGAGTGTTGACTAGATTATTCTTTATTGCAAACTGCAAGTCTTTTGTTTTCCCATCACTCCCATGCATGTCAGGTTGCAAGGATCACTGCAAAACATAGAGTGAGTTTCATCCAACACTATAGACGGGACTTGCGATACGCGAGGCGCGGTGCGGGCGATTGGTACAGGCCTGCCTAGGGAGAACTTTAGAGTTCAATTGGGGATGTAAGTTATGCGGACATGCGGTGCAATTACGGAAGCATTGTGGGACACGAGCTATGAACAGATTGAAATTTCGGGAATTGTGTGAACAGTCGTGACGATGATTTCCTTAACTCGCTCAGCTTTGGGTGGAGCGGAAGCACATTGGTGTGTGCATTGTGAGCTCCGTCTTCTCTGGCAAGTTAATACAGTTGCCGCCGAGCCCAAGCTCGTCTGTTGGTGCGGCACCATGCGGCACAGGTGTTCCGGAATCCTATGATCCCACGGAGTCTTTCGCCCTGGCGGCGTCATCAACAGTTTCAGTTCATTTTCTTCAGTTTTTTTGAGAAAAAAAAGTAAGGTGGAAACACCTAGAAAAGCGACACCCTTACTATCTGAAAGGTATAGTGACAAAAAAAAATTGATTAAGTTATTAGTGTATTTAAGAGAAATGCACTTCCAAGTGGTTTCTTTATTTTCAAACTATTTATTAATATTTTACAAATTTTTAAAGTTGAGAACATAGGATATATTGTACTCAACGCTAACCTCACCTTGATGATGGACACCCTTGCAGCACATAATGTCTCATATTCACCTTGAATGGACACCCTTGAAGCACAAAATGTCTCAGCTTTCAATGGTGCTTTCAAAAAACTCATCCCTCTTATTAGTTGTTTTTAAAACCGATATTTTGTTAAAATGGCGGTATTCCACAAACTTGGCGCTTTTCAATTTCAACCATGCGGTCTGAAATCTATACTAGTCCTAGACTTTAAGACTAAAGGAGGACTAAATGGAAAAATGGTGGATTTCATATGCCAATTTAACAAAATTTCCTATTTAAAAAGTTGTAGTGGTTTCAAATCATGGTGAAGAATTTATTCAAGTCCATTTTTTAGGTGTTGTTAGGTGTTGGAGAATGAAAAATGTTGCAATTAGGAGTTCCTACTTTCTACCTTAGCCTTTCGTTACTACACAAAAAGAGAGAGAACAATTTAGGGGATGAAACGGCTTGGCACATTGATTTTTTCTATTAGTGCTTATTACAAAATGAATTTATATATGGTAATAATTTTTTACAAGGAAGGAATATTTTTATCAATAATATTTGTGATGATTCTTCAATATGATTAGCAGTAGGACACTATGATACATACAATGGGTAAAATATTTCCTCCCTTGTAAAAAGTTATAACCATATGTAGGTTTATTTTATAACATGCACTATTAGGACTAATTAGTGTAATTAGGTAGCGGAAGAAGATTGGAGGAAAAATAAAGGACCAACCGGTCAATGTCCACTAAGGTTATACCGATTGGTGTGAATACCATGCTCATGATATTAATTTACCAAAGTCAAAATATTTAAATTGTGATTGCTCTAATTTTTAGGTAATGCTAATATTTTCACCTCATTAATAGGAGAAATCAATGTAGTAAATGTTGCTAGAGCAAAAAGGTTATAGTTTATACATTTTTACTTATTTCTTTCTATAGTCTCTTGTTGGATTTTTTTTAAAGCATGTTTGAATTTAGGAAATAATAATATTCACTAATTGTAAAAAGGTCTCAAATAAATTGAAGAAAGATCAATTAAATATTGTAACATTATTAATTATTGTAATATAAGGGAGAACTTCTTTATTTTCATAAATGTAAGGCATCTTTGTTGTACATGCAACTTTAGAAGAAACCAAGATTAGAATTGGTCCTCAAACAAGAATAATTGTGACATGAAAACAAAATAAGAATTACAACAAGAGATATGAAAATTAGATTGAATTGATAGGTAAAGGCAAGAACAAGAGTAGGTACAATTGACGATAAAAAAGAACAATGTCCCTTGAATCTCTATTTATACTATTTGGTTGACTAAACTAACTTATTTGGACTTCAATGTATCTCTAATTAAAGTGTGACTTGAGATTCAAGTTACTTGATTTGTACTCCAAGCAACCTAAAAGGCCTTGCCTCCTTGTGGCTCGAGCATCGTCATATCTTAAAACCTTCTAGAAGCCTTTTGGACTATGTTGGAGCATTCTTGTTCAATTGATGGTTGGTTGATGGTTGACATTGGGGTGCAAAATTGTAAATATGTCGTGTCCACGATTGTCTCCTATCCCTGGCTTCCAAAGCATTGGCCAAACCCTCTAATGTCTATCATACTTAAATCAAGCCAAAATTTGAGGATTTAAATTGACTTCCCCCTTCAAGTATTTCCAATAGAGATGTACCTTATTTTCTCAAATTTGTAGGGAAAAAACACATAGATTAAGCAATGACATGATCTTGGAGATTTATAATGTTCTTCTAAAGGATGAGGTCTCTAGTTTATATAAAGTTGAATCCTTAACCCCTAAAGGACCATTGTCCCTACGGGGGACAAATGCGTTTTCGGGCAGGTACCTACGGGCTGAAATTTTCTCCTGATTTTTTGAAACTTTTTTTGGAGGTAGAAAAATTGATTAGCTTCCAGGGAATATAATTTTTTTCACAATCGGTGCCCGGGAAAAAAAGTTATGACCATATAAGCTCAAAACAGGCTATGGGGGGCAGCTCGGGCAGCAAAAAAAAAATAGACAAAATTTTGAATTTTTTTTTTTAATATTTTTTTTCTCATAGGTTATATTTTTGGCTATCTGGAAAGCTTTGATTCATTTCATTTGACTTTGTTATGAGGAAGTTATGGACATTCTTGTTTTTCGGGCAGTTAGAGCATCTTCTTGAAAAAAATAACTTTAGGATTCATTTCTGAATGCAATTTCTCAAATTTTTCAAAATTTTTTTTTTTGCATGGTCTGATTTACTTGTTAGAACAATCCCACCATTAGGATTAGTGCATTTTAATTCCATCTAAAATATATGAATATTTTAGATTTTCCTTCTATCTCGTACCTACATCTACTTAACAATTTTTTTAAGAATGATAATTAAGTTTTTTTTGAATTTTTTTTTTTTCCTAGACTCTCAACTCAATTCTCCACTACAAGCATTAAAAGCTCAAAACTCTGTAGTGAAAAAATTTTAAGTTAAAAATGTTCAAAGTCAAAAAATCCAGTCCCGCAATGTGCTGAAAAACTTGTTTTTTCCACTTTAAACACAGATATCTTGCAATCTATGCGGTCAAAAATTCTGAAATTTTTTCCACACTTTTTTATACTAGTTAGGTGTAAGATCCTACGGTTAGATGTGAAAAAAAAACAATTAAATTTTTTTTTAACTCTTTGCTACAGAAATGGCAGTTTTCAGTGTTTTTTGGCAGAAAAAAGGCCTCGGTCCTTTAGGGGTTAATTATTCCAAACTTGTAGATATTCTTGGATCTTGAATTATAGTGTTTTGAGGTCCTTATACACTATATTATATGAAGTTATGTAAGTGACATAGGTAATGGGCTTTTAGTATTTTTTTTAATTTTTTTAATTTTAAAAATTCATTATAGAAGATAAATATGAAAATCATTTTAGAATTCAATAATAAACAAGGGCGATGTCTTAAGGTCATTATAGTTTGTGATTATTTTTAGTCAACGGTGCTAGTATGTGAGCCTAAGAATGCGAGCTTGTGAGCATTGAGCCTACAATATAGGTACCTATAATATAGATACTACACACTATAGAAGGTGTATGTATCATAAACACTTATAATATGGGTATTTGTAACATATATATCCTATAATTATAGACGGTTTCTATAGTATATACACCTATAACATAGATGTGTAGTATTCTAGGCTCATAGGCTCACACTCCTATGCTCACATAATAGCAACCTTCAAGTTAAAACAAATAGTTATTGACTATGCATTCACAGTTGTAGCCATTTAATCCCATTAAAAAAAATCCGAAAAAGAATGATTTCCCCCTCTTACAATCCAAGTACATTAATTAGGACACATGCAAATATTTACAAATATTTACAAATTTATGTATGTGGTTATAGTACATCACAACATACATGTGGATGTATAGATGAAGATACAAAAACTTAACATTACAAAAAAATTAGGCCTTGTAAAAGGCCGTTTGACTTTCGGTCGCGGTACAAATAATTACATGGACTTTTTTATAAATTTAAAGGATTTTAAAGAAAAAACATTACGTATATACATATGTGTGTGTGTGTATTATTGCATTACTACATGCAATTGAACGGTCTTTTGTTAGGCCAATTTTTTCTTAAATGTATATACAAATGATGATACAAGTTTTTAACTTTATATGCATATTATTCCATATTTTTTTAAATCTTATAGTGAACATTTATGAGGATATATGATCTCTCAAATTATGGATCATTAAAATTAAACAAGAGTTCAATTTAAACAGAAATTTAAAAAATAACAGCCATCTAATAATGAATGTTCAATTGTTGTTGTGCCTTTGTAATTCCTAATTGTTATGAGGAGGTTGCTCATAAATAAAAATCCCATACATATATGTTGTTGTGATCTTTCAAGGTCATTGTCACTGTCATTGTAAGAAACTGCATTTTTTGAGAAAATCATATATGAAAAATTCATGGGATACACATGTCATTCAGGCATTGGTTGTTAAACTTTCCCAAAAATACGAACAAGGGTATACGTGTCACTTTGCCATTGATTAAAAAATGAGATGGATACTTTTGGCTTTGGTAGTAGGTGGAATGTAAATTTGGAGCTTTATAGGCAAAATAAATTGTGACATGACTAGCATAGAGATATGAGGTCTTCATTTTTGCAAGTTTTTGTTTTATTTTTATCCTTACATGAATTGATTCATAACCTTACATAAAAACCATGAAGCATCAAGTAAACAAGCTAGTCAAATTACTTGAAAATACAAGAAAAATGTTTTTTTAGCATTCATTGATGTACTTCATCCATTTCATGCAACTTTGACAATAAACTCCTGAAAACATCTATAATCCACAAGGATTCTTTTAGAAAATAAATCCAAAAATTATTTTTGAAAAAGTGTCTAAAATATTTGAAATGTTTTGAGTACAAAAGAATGTGAAGCCCTATTAAGTTTGATGTTTGCTATCAATTCTTTGTTATAGATGCTAGTATTAGTGACATAGAATAAACCTTAAAAAAAAGGCACTAACATGAGCCCTCATTGTTATGCGTGTTTCCTGTCACATGTTGCGTGCTGATTAGTTTTTTGGCCATAACTTTTGCCATCTGGCTTGAAATGACTCAAAATTACAGGCAAGGTATTCAAGACTATTATACAACTTGTCTAATTTTTGTAATATTTAAAGATGTTTTATTATTTAAAAATAGCCCCCAATATGATATTACACTTGCCAGTTTAGGAATTTTAGTACCATTTAGTACCAAAATAAACAAATTTTGAGTTGAAATTTGGAAAAAATGGTTTCTGGTATACTTATAGCTACTGTCCAAATGAATTCTAAAATTAGTTAATTGTATGTGGTGTGGAAGTCTACAAAGTAAACTTCTTTCTACTTGCATTTTGAAACATAAAAAATATTTTTTTGGTGGATTTTTTGGTGAATGACCATCTCCATAGAGTTGCTACAAATGGCCATATTTTATTTTTTATATTTAAATTTTTTCCTATTTTTTATTAATTAAAACATTAAAAATACATTTTCTTGAGATTTGGCACTTTTCCAGTTCTCCTATTTAGAGAATTTTTTAATGGATTTCCTTCAATAGTTACCTTCATCTTAAAGGTGCTTAAATTGGCCATATTTTTTATTTTTTTAAAAATTGGTTTCCTAATTTTACAATACTTTAAAAAAAATCATGTGTATTGTTGCAAAATACAACAAATAGTACAAGTGTTTTGTGCAATCACCCTTAGACCTAAGAGTACTAGCTTATTGAACTACCTTCAATAAACTAATCATTCAATGTATATTTGGGGTGATTAGTTGCTCCAAATTGATGTAGTTTTCATATTAGCAACATGAATATAGGAATTTTGACTGCTTTTTGGGAAACATTTTGCCTGATCCATCGAAGCAAGGGTTAGAAGTTCACCAAATGTCTCTTATTTTAGTAGATTATAAAACCCAAATGGATGAAATTAGTTAAAAAATACTTTAAAATAGCCTAAACGAGCATTTCCATTATGCACTTGATTGCTACATTGGCAATCTTTGAAAATCCAAAAAAATTATGTTGTTGTCATCTACAATGGTCTTTGAATCAAAGTAATATTATTATATTAAACTTTAAAATAAATCCAACAAATATCAACCAACTTATAGCCGAAGTGTATGAAATATTGCCTCCTAATTAAGCAAGAAAAAAGCTAAGCCAAGTCATTTACAAACCAAAAATAAAAAAATTTCATTTTATAAATTATTTCGAGTCAAATTTTGTCACTTGATTCTCAAGTTGCCAAAATCTAGTGGCAATCTTTGACTATAATTGGAACTTTTCTATTGCCAAAACAAATTCATCTATAATTCTTTGAATTAAAACAAATTTATAAACATCTTATTGATGCAATAGAGACCTATTTGCCAGCATGGTGATGATCCTCTTTTTGCTAAAAACATTTTGATGCCATTTCCAAAGAATCTTCAAGATTGCATCCATTTGATTAATATGATAAATGGACTCAGAAGCATTCATTGGAGGAATTAAGATGTATAGCTACAATAATATAGGATTGTTTAGTTAGGGCATAGGTTACATAATATTTTTCAATAGTCTATTGATCATCTTCAAAGATGCCTAGGGTTACATTAAAATACACAAGTTGAAGCAAAACTCCTAACATAGCAAAGAAATGGATCTTTCTAATTGTGTCAAAATATTGATTCTATTTTAGATTTTTAGTTAAAAGAAAATATACCAAAAAATTTAAATCAATCAAAATTTTAGAAATCTCCAATTGAATATGTGAATTCTTTGAGCTAAAGAGTAATTCTAACAATCTTAATACCAAACTAATTTGTTTTTTCTTGATAAACTATGCAATTCTTGACAAAGCCAAAGACTTTTTATGGAAAGAATTACCATGTCAAAAGACGTTAGAACCTAATCATGAGGAATTTGGGAGTTTGTTTTTTTAAACATCAATTTCTAAAATGGAAATCGGATTATGAAGTGCAAATATGACAATTTTTGTATTTTTTTGACAATTAGATGTTGACTCAAGAATTCATGAAGATTAAATATTCATTTTGTTTCAAGGATAATTTGAAAATTACTTCCAAATCAAATTTGCCACATATAGGCCAATTTTTAGACTTTGGTGAGTAAGTGAGAGTGAACTAAAAGTTTTAGCAAATGAAGTCTTCATCCAAAACTTCAATACTATAGATATTACAAAGAAAATCTTGAAAAAAAATACTACAACAACAAGTTACAAATTAGTAACCTAAAACTTCTAAATGAATGAAACAATTTTTTTTTGCCTATACCCTTGGGGACCACAATCCAAAGTCAAAGCCTATAAAAATGGTTCACTGTATTTCAAAAACTTGCGTAACAATGGGATTTCACTTTATCTCACTTCCACCATAATTTACAAAAAGTTCCTTACTGATTCCTACCTTGAAAGTTTGTCAGATTGCACTAGACTAATATAGGAGTGTGTGGAAGAATTTTCAAAAACTTTGACCTCGAAGGTTGCGTTTAAAGTGAAGAAAACTCGAGGTTCAGCACCTTGCTTGATTAGTTTTTAAGACTTTAAATCTTTTTAACTCAAAACTTTTTGCACTAAAGAATTTGTCTTAATTTTTTTTTAATGTTGAAGAATTGAATTGAGAATCTAAAAAGAAAAATTTAAATAATTTTTTTTGGTATTCATTCTTTAAAAAATGGTTAAGTAGAAGTAGATATGAGATAGATGAAAAACTAAATTGCTAAGACAGAATTGAAATACACTAATCCCAATGGCGAGATTGTTCTAGCAAGAAAATTGAACCTTTTGAAACTTCTCTTTTCTTGAAAATTGAATTCAAAAGAAAATTCAATGTGTTAATTTCTCAAGAAGATGTAATAATTGCCCACAAAACACAAAGCTCCATGACTTTTACATCACTAATCCAAATGAAATGAAGCAAAGCTTTCCATATAGACAAAAATATAATCTATGAGAATTTAAAAAATAATAATAGTATTGTTTCAATTTTAGTATTTTTTTCTTACTTGTATTTCCTATCTAGAAAATATTACTTTGGAGACTTATAGTGGCATAACTTTTGTTCCAAGTCACCGAATGAAATAAAATTTTATTTCTACAAAGTTATTGTGTTTTTCTATCTTCAAAAAAGTTTCAAAAAATCATGTCAAAAATTAGGGTCAAAAATTGAAATCCCATATGTCCCCAAGGGAACTTGGGACTTTAGGACTTTAGGGGTTAAAGAGTGTGATATTAAAGAGTGTGATAGCAAAGAGGTCTGCCTTGATACTCTCATCTGCAGGAGTCACAGAGGAGAATGCCACTATATTTCTTAGCTTCATGCGGTTGCTCCTTGGTCAACAAACGAGGATTACGAGCATGCCCTTTGAAATTCCTTGCGAGGTGGCAGCTCTCGATGTGGATGTGGAAGTGCAAAGAATTTTTGGGGTGGAGCATGTTTGTTGGAGTGCCTTGAGATCAAAGAGGGAGCTCACTCGCTGTGAATAATGCGGACAATGCTTTTGTGTGGACTTGGAAAATTTAACAAATTAGGGTTAGGAGCATGTCTGTCGAAATATTTGTGAGAAGCGAGCTCTCGATGCCGCAATTATCTTTGCATCCACTTGGAAATTCAACAAATTAGGGCTAGGAGCATGTCTGTAGGGATGTTTGTGAGGAGCAAGCTCTCGATGCCGCAAATATCTTTGCATCCACTTAGAAATTCAACAAATTAGGGTTAGGATCATGTCTACTGAAATGTTCGTGAGAAGCGAGCTCTCTATGCCGCAAATATCTTTGCATCCACTTGGAAATTCAACAGATTAGGGTAAGGAGCATATCTGTTAAAATATTGTGTGAGGAGCAAGCTCTCGATGCCGCAAATATTTTTGCATCCACTTGGAAATTCAACAAATTAGGGTCGGCAGCACGCCTGATGAAATGTCTGTGAGGAGGGAGCTCTCGATGCCGCAAATATTTTTGCATCCACTTAGAAATTTCATTTTACCTACCATCGAGCTTTGAGATGACTTCCAAGAAAAAGAAGATGGCCGCCGCAGCAGCTGCAGCGGATCGTATCAAGGCGGCAGCGTTGAGCGCTGTCAAGGGCTTGAGCCGGACGCAGGCGGAGAGGACCGCGGCCGCCGCGGCGCGGAATGTGAACGCATATGGCCAGAAGGAGGAGGGTCCGAGTCGATGGCAGGAGCGGAAGGAAGCCAAGCGCCAGATGTATCTGATGAGCACCGAGAGGGCGGTGATCTTGGGAGTTCGCAAGGAGGCTTCGAAACCCGGGACGTCGTTCGGGGGTGGGTCACAGCAGTGCCAGAAGTGTTTTCAGATGGGGCACTGGACGTATGAGTGTAAGAATGAGAGGGTTTATATCTCTCGACCCACGCGGACGCAGCAGCTAGCCAACCCGAAGCTACGACCGAAGCTTATGGATTCGACCGAAGTTTCCTTGGATTCTCGGACATTGCAACAGCGGGATGTCAAAGTAGACAAAGATTTTCGAGAAGAAAACAGGAGGAATTTACGTAGTGATGATCTGGTTGGTTTCAGCAATGTGGACAGCCATGTCGAGATCGACAGAAGCGGGGATAATAAGGGGAAGAGCCATTCTGGGAAAATAAAGAGGCGCCGGGGATCACCGTCTGCTTCGCCAAGCGATGATGTTCGTCTAGTGCGTAAATGAGCGAGAATAAGAGACGTTATGTACAAACCCTAATTTTAACTCATCTGACTTGTTCTCTCTTAGGCTGTATTCAACCTTTGGAGCTCGTTATAAGGTAGGGGCACTCGAAGTCGCCACTTTTGCTGTTGGAGCATAGTTCATGTTATTAGATTGGCCAAATTTCGTGTTGGCAAATGAAAGACGATTCCAAGGAATCCACTGCAAGGTCGGCGATGGGAGCGTGTTTGACTGATGTGGAGTAACAGCCTGATGGATATCCAGGTTGCTCTGCATAAGCTTAGTTCCAGCTTGGCTTGGGTCGAAGTAAGCTGCGGTGGTGGAGATGAGGCAAATGCAGATTGGTTGTAGAACAGTATCCACGAGCCATATTTTGTGTCGTAAAGACCTACGCTTCCGGTATTAGGTTGCTCATCATAACTGAACATTTTCTCATCAAATTAATTGCCACCATGTGGTCAGAAAGACGCAAGATGAAGCGCACAAAAATTTAAACTCTCAAGGGAAATTAATTATTTAAAAAAGGGGATTTCAAACTTGAGAAGCCACTACATTACAACCCAAACTCACTACCCAAGGGATTGAAGTATGTGAACCATTCACCCTAGAGATGTGCACCCGCAACATTGTCAAACAAGATATGGCCAAGAAATTGGCAAAAAGAATTGGTCACCGAGGATTGAAGAAAGAAAAGAAGACAAGAACCACGAAAGAGTAGCCTTCGATAAAATGTGGAGTTTAATCAACTCTTTTGCATTCGTACAGAGGTGAAGGTTGCCTGGCCCTTTCAGAGACCTAGGTAAGGAATCTGCACAATCGAAGATCATCGTTCTAAACACCAGCAACATATCTGTTGCTAGGCACAATGTGATAAATTAATAAACCAAGGGGAAAATGAGGAAGGAAAGCTACCCTTCAATGAATGTTATTAACAAGCTTTTTAGCCGCTTCTGCGATGGATTCCGTGCTGCCTCCATTTCGAACTTCACGCACAAGCTTCTGCCAGGATTGTCGTTTGCAGATATCTCTGCAACATTTCAATTTCGGCACAATCACTAACCAATACAGTGCACATGAGACCTAATGGATACAATAAACCAGATTGTAAGATAGAACTTACCTGGGTGGAGAGGGCCAAGGCACGCATTAAAGTAACTATAACTTATTGGGACCTGTTGCAAAACCGATACGTACAGATTCTTGCCTTAAACGTGTTGAGGGCCTAAGTTCAATTTGGGGTACACCTATTTTCAGCACATTGAAAATTCATAGTTTGTTCATAGGATGTCCAAAGAGAGAATTACAATTCGCTTTCGACTCCCAACAACACCGAAGAGCAGTTTCCTCGAGATATGCCGTCACTGCCATGGATTGAAGAAATGAGGAGAGAGACGGTTTCATACCTTGCGGAAGCTCGAAGGGCAGGGTGGAAGCTTTCACCAGCAATTATTTCTGGAACCGAAAACCATCTGGGCCAAAAGCAACACCAGTGGGAATTAGGATCATCACATGGGACAGGAGGACCTGCTGTGCAGACCCGGTGTATCGATGCCAACATAGTCCTATCTGAATTAAAGAGGACCCTAGTATATTTGTAAGGACCAAAGGTCAATGATCACACCAAACCCCCTAGGAAGCCGTTTTCTGTAAACTATTTCATTGAACCCTAAGTAGGAAGGACTGCATAGCCAAATCGCCTTACTAGAAGCATTACTCAATCTTTTGGATCTGTGATTTATGAGGCCAGGCCTTCATAGGGTACCCTGAAGTCAAGATGTGGGGCTTCATCCATGCAGGTCTTCAAAGACCTAGAGGAAGAAACCCGATTCTATACTCCCAAAGCTACGTTGGATTGTTTTCTTCAGGGTCCTATGCGATAATCACACCTAATTGCAACGCCAAACTAAATGCAACACTACAAAATGTACACATTGATTTGAAAATGTGCATCAAAACTCATGTCGGTTTGAGATCATCTATCGCTAAAATTTTGAATCCTCGTACTTTGCATATGCATTCTTGGAGAATTGGAATCCTCTTTGGTGCAGATATTTGCAAGAGCACATGAGCTCGAAACCCCCGAGCCCTTGAATGTTTAGGGAGGGTTTAAAGAGGGTTTAAGGTTTAGGGTGCACACCTGAATTCAGCGTACTCTTTCTCATCCATGTGGACCCTCTCCGCTTCTCCGGGGAGAAGAACAAGCGTCAACACCACGGAAATGTCGCAGGTGCCGTTGTCCATGGGCGCTTGCTGCCTCCTGGCCCAGGCATACGAGTGAGTCCCCAAGGGCTGGAAGCGATGGGGCTCCACCAGCAGGTGCAGCTCACGCTTCACCAACCTCGCAATGGACTGCTCCGGTCTTTCGCCCGGCTTCATCCTTCCGCCCACATACCTACAAAAATCATTAATGGTCTCCACACGTTATTCAATCCTCCTTGAAGTACACTGTGGAGTAGCTTATCTAACCATTCAACCGCAACACTTGCTTCAGGACCCAAAGGATGCTATTCAATGCAATGCAATGGCATTACCAATCGTAGTAACACATTAACATTGAAGACTTCAACCACCACACCAAGATTTCCATCCATCCATTATCATTCACTGTCGTAGACAAAGCCAATCATTCTTTTCTGGCAAAATATCACCAGATCTTGGCTATTTTTCTGGGAGAAAATGCAATTAAAAAACAGACTTCAATGATTTTTTTCGTAAACCACGAGTACTATACTAATAGCTACCAAAATAATAAAAAATGTGAGGCAAATGTTGGAAGACATTCAACTAATCTATATCATACGCGAAGGAAGAAATTTCAGAGTAATGTGATGAGGAGGAGATGAATGATACCACCAATCCGGCTGAGGTTCCACGATGCGCTTGCCCAAGAGCACTTTGCAATCGGGTTGGTCGGAGTCGAGTATGAGCAAGTCCGTGCACGCTTTCACCAAGCAATCCAACGCCAGCCCGTACTCCCGGTCCCCCAGAAACACATTCTGCGGGGCGAAATTGCCAGTTACGAAATGGGGGTGCTCCTCTTTGAACATCCTCAACGCAATCACGTCAGGTCTTGAAGCTCCGCCAGGCTTGCGGACTATGGAAAATTGCGAACTAGTGAACAAGCACAGGCAACCCAGGTCTTCGAAACCGGAATTGAACTAAGTTAGATTCATAGCTACACTTTCGCCAGGCTCAACCCGTCTTCCTCTGCTCTTTCAGAAACAGGAAAATGGGAAAGTTGGAAACTTGAAAACCTCTAAGGTAAGCTTAGGTACACCCAAAACCAGGGTGTTTTTTTTCATTTTCAATGAAGTGCCATAGTGGCGATATTGAATGTTATAGTGGTGCTCCAAAGTTCAACATTCATCCACATGTTGGATAGAAAATATCATATTAGCACATATCACATATAAGTAATTCAGTTTTCAAACAGAATCTGGCAATTTCATCCAAGATTTTTTTCTTATTTGAAGTTTTTTGGCGATTTTCTATAGGCACGGTGCCAAGCCATAAAATTTGGTGCAATTTTGCACCAAATTGTCGGGAAAAAAAACATTGACCAAAATTGCCCCTTTTTGCTACTGAGCCTATTTACTATTATTAGACTGGTCAAATTTTCATATGTTCTTGTTGGCAAGTGAAAGGAGGTTTTAACGCACTACAGAACGTGGCATTTGGATACTACATGCAAAAGTTATTAAGGAACAAAGTTTGGTTCTAAAAGCGTTTCTTCCACATAGGAACATAATTGATTTTGGAGATGCACACATAGTAAAGATGGCGATTTAAGGTCAGTGGCACATTTGGTGTACCTACCTTAATGAGGTTGAGGCTATTGAATCTAGCGGATTTTGCATAGTCACATTTTTTATGTTTTGGTATCTACATTTCAATTTCTAGCAATTGACAATAAAACTTTCAACAATTTGTTATAAAAATTGAACTAAATAATTGCATTGTTCCCCTTAAATTTTCTATAGGCTTGAAGCAATACCATAGTATTTGTTAAAATATTGTGATGTTTTGACTCCAAAAAAGAATAACTAGATTTTTACATACCCTACGCAAAGGTCAAATTCGGCATAAACTAAGTCATTTTTGTGAAAGTGCCACGTGTCATCTTAGGAATGGTCTAAGGTGATGTGGACCCTTGAGAATTTGACGTGGAAATTCAATTTTGGCAGTCAGGTGCCAAATCAAACCTTCAAGTACGATATACAAGATTTAGTTCTCTTTCTTTTGGTACATTCCAGACTAAGATGACTATAGTTAAAAATTTTTTTTAAAGAAAACATGGATGATATAATGTTAAATTTTTGTTTAGTGTTGAGAAATTCTCTTAGATGAAAATATTAATATTTTTCACAATCAAGCTGCAATTTCAATCAAATAAAAATTATTTCAAATGCTAAAAATAAAAGTTGTATTATTGATGAATTTTCAAAATTGAATTGAAATAGACCAATGATTTTTTTAATTTGACCCCATAGATAGAATCTAATCATATTGTTTAACAACATCCTTGTATGAGGGCCAAAAAAATCAATCTTTCTCTGTACAAATCTACGATATTGCTATTATTTCTACTTGGGAGTCAGGATTGGCATTCTCATGCCAAATAATAGTTAACGACTTAAAGCTCACAAATGTGATTACGAAGATGCTTAGAAATAAAAAGATTTGTCTTTTCTCATACAAATTTTCTTTCAAAATATATTTTCCAAAAATTTTGACATCTACTTTTAAAAGTGCTTTTTGCCAACTCCTACTACCAAATATAGTAAACTAGAGTTGTGGCCATATTTTTGCCAATCTCAAACCTCCAAATCCGTCTTCTTCTACTCTTCCAATAAAAAAATTGAAATATCAAAAACCAATATGTATTGCTAAATAAATGCTACTTTGCTGTAATGATGATGTTTTTTACTTGTGGAAAAAAAATAGTCTTCTCCCCCTTGACCAAGGTATAGTACCTGGATAACAACTTTGGCTATAAATATTTGCAAAAATAGATGCCATTTTTTGGAAAAATTGTCTTTTTCTCTAAAAAAAGATTTGGAATAAAAAGAATCTCGTGCAATATTTTTTTCAAATCTTATTTTTCAAAGGGGGATTTGGCAAAGAAGTATCAGGTTCCCTAATATAATAATTAAAGTAATCTACAAAGACTAATGGTATGATGAAGACGGTTAGAAGTTATAGATCCAAGCTCATTCATAGCTCAAATATGTTCAATTTGATGGATATTGGTAAAAATAATAATGAACCAAATAGGGACAAAACGATAGAAAAGAGAGATTGAGACAACAACACTAGCGTGTGAGCCTAAAAATGCGACCCTACAAGCCTTGAACCTAGGTTTTGTGAGCCTAGAGCTTGGGACCAAAAATAACTAGAATTTTAAAGATTATCCTCTTAAATTTTGAAAAAATGTATTTATTTTTATGTAAATTTACTAATTTTAGAAGATTTATTACCTATAATTGTGAAGCATAAGTATCCTATAACCATGGAAGATAATAAAGTCATGCCAAATCTGGAAAACTTTAGCAAAGTCTTTAGGTAAATTGTTTAAACAATCCAAATATTATTTTAGAAGACACTGTCAATCCATGCCATTTCATAAATTAAATTTGGTATTTATGGACTTTGCATTCATTAATAATTGCAATATTATAGAACCTAGCTATTTTCAGCCTTTCTAAGTCAATTCTCAACAATTTGTCTTGTACTAGGGTCCTTGCAAGAAACACTTGTCCTTTTCTTTGTCACCTTGGCCTTAGACAACTATTTTTTTGCTCACAACTTTTGCATCATTTTTCCATTTTCTATGAAATTAGAAATGTAGTAGTTTTAGACATTGAGTAATTTCTTCCAATTTTTTTAAATTATTTTATTATTTTTTAATAGCCCCCAATTGGATGTCTATCTTGGTCATTTGGGGGGGGGGCAATATTGTTTCCAACCCAAAAATGCAAATTTGAAGGTAAAAATTAGGATACAAAGAGTTTTACTAAAGTTACACAAGCCTACAAAGAGATTTTTTCTAAAAATAGTGAAGTGTCTACCTTCCACATGTGCTCAAAGTGCACTGCCTTTGCGCACGTGCAAAGAATATAATTTTTTTTTCCTATAGATACAATAAATGGTTGAGAAGAAGCATCTTCAAGTTAGAAAAAGTGGCTTTCTTTTTTGAAATTTTTGGGCTTTTTTTACTATTTTCTAAAAATCAAATTACAAAGTGTCTATTTTTTTGCATTTTCCATCAATCTTTGAATGTCCATAACTTTTAAAAATAAATTTTTTTGGTTTGAATTTTCCTGCACACACTATTTTGAATGCTTTAAAAATTATTAGTATTTTATTTTATTAAAAAAATATTATTCCAAAAGTCATAATACTCCATAACTGAGGCCATTTGGAGCCAAATCTGGTAGGTATTTCTTGCAATTACCCACTACTAACATCCATATAGACTACTCAAAGGACATCTTTACATAAAGACATATTCTAGGAAAAATGATAAGGGAAACTATAACACTATAGGAACCATGAACCTCTTCAGTTATCCACTTTGAAAATTCCAATCCTAGATAGAAGTAGCTTCACTTTATTGAAGATGAGGGCATGAATGAACATCTCTTCCTTAGAATTCATCTTGTAGAAATACCAAAAGAAGTAATAACTGGGTACTTCATATACTATGGTCAACCACCAATTTCTAATTTGCAGCTACAAAATCCAAGCCATATTTATTGTAGATAAATATGATTCATTATTTATTTATTTAAAATATATTTTTTGGAAAACATTTGTAATATCTATAAATTTTGAAAGTCACAATTTGAAGAGAGCTTAATGTGCCACATGGGCGTATTTGCATATCTTGTTAAAAAAGATTCAATATTGTTCATTGGCAAGTCTCCATCACTTTACGACCACGTTGCATCATATATAAAGTTGACCACATTTCCCATTGACGGATTAACATCATATTAGTAAAAGAATCAAAAGCTAAATGGTAAATGATAGCCTTATGGATTTAAGAAGAGTTTAGTTATAATCCATACAAGGATAAATATTATCTTCATGGTAGAGGGTTTATCTTTTCCCAAAAGGGTAAACAAAACCTTCATGAGCTAGCAAAGAGCAAAAGGACCCAACCTTTTATGTAGAGTTTGAATACCCGTACAATTTTCAAGACAGTAACATCTAAGATGATTATCTCATAGGTGCAAAAGTTTATAATATAACCCACCTGTAATGTCATGTGTTGCATTAACCCTTAAAGGACCGGCATGCGTTTTTTGGGTAATATAGAAATCTTAGGCAGGTACATGTGACTAGATATTTGCATATTTTAGACTGAAATATTAATAAAATGTGGGGACAAGGAATATCTTTCATATGCACTAAATTTCATGACATTTGGAAATATAAATCAATCAATATGTTATTTTTTTTTCCAACGGGCAAATTGGGCAGATCTTAAAAATATCACTTTTCTCATAAATAAAAATTTGAAATGGTTTTCTAGAGTTATATATGTGAAAAGCTTTGAATCATTCCATTTTGATCAATGAATCAAAAGTTATGAGGAGTTTTAATTTGCGGGTAGTTATGGATTCTCTACTCTAAAATAAACTTTGAAGTCCGGCCTTTACTTTATTCAATTTTCAATATTTAAAAAAATAAATAAAGTCGTAGGATGTAGATTGTTCATTACAACATTGCAACCATTGGGATTGACATTTTTCAATTCTATAACTAAATTCTTAACAATTTTGTATTTTGATTCATTCTCTATTTCTTCTACTTACTATTTTTTCTTGTATGTTGTACAATTCCAAATGATGTAAAAAATTTCAAGCATGTAGCCGACTTGTCTTGGAAAAGGAATTCAAAAACGCACCACCATTTTGGACATTTTTTCATAGAAAAGTGAGCTTGTGAAGGACAACTGCCTTGTTTTTTGTAGGACAAAAAATGATTTTAGTGAATTTGAATGCTTATATCTTGCAATCCACACGGTGGAAATTTCTGAAATTTTTACCACGTGTTCTTAAGTCAGCATACTACAAGATTCTACAATTAGATGTGTCAAAAAAGAATTCAAAAATTTGGTACTTGTACTAAAATTGACAGTTTTTGAGCATTTTTGGTGAAAACATGGTCATGAAACCTTAGGATTTAAAAGAAGACCCTTGGTGCAAACACTTTTGATGAGTTTGAAATCTTCTTAACTTCATTAGAGTTTTGTATTTTTCAATTTAGTGTGAATACGCCTATATGATAGACTTAGGTGGAGAGGGATTGAAGGAATATGAAACTTCTACATTGGAAATAAGTCTTGAGAGAAATCTATCCTAAAATTAATACATTCAATATTACATCTATACAAATATGTTTCACCTTGTTGCTACAATTTTGACAATCTAACTGGTGCTTAAATTTCAACAAGTCAAATATGACTTTTAATAGAAATATAATATGAAATCTATTTTTCTTGTTTTAGTTAGCCCAAATTTGCAAATTAATGAATACAAACACTATTATTTGAAAGATATCCAATGGTATCAATCCTTAAAGGTTTGAAAAGCCCAATTTGAGTTGCAATATGGTTTTTTTTGTGTATTTGACATATAAGGTGCATAAATTGTTGTATTCAACAGTTATAAAAGTTTGTATTTATAATGAAACGGATTGAATGACACATGGCACTTCTAATTAAGATCATTATTGCACCTCCTACATGCCTAAGAAGTTGAAAAATGGCCACTAGCATATTTTACAAGTACAATGTTGTATTTGAACACATTAAATTTTAGATATTAAAATGACCTTCAAATGAAAGATGTTTGTTGTCAAATATTCAATCCAACGTTATATGACACGCCATATTTTAGTATGTATTTTGTATTCTAAAAACAAACTATAGGACCATATATATGTATAGACCTTTGGGGATTAATAACATTTCATCTCATCTATGATATATCTTTGTATTAGATTTTTTGTCTTGATTCTCTCATTTTGTATTTAAAATTCAAGGTCATCATCTCTTTCTGCTGTAATTATATAAAACAATAGTCTATGTACATCCTTGTTACCATTAGGAAAAAAAGTGGGCCACTATAGGGCAACTTGCCTTTGATCAAATCCATATAAAAAGGAGGAAAAATTAATCAAGTTGACACCTTGCAAAAATTAGGTGGGCATTATGAATGGTTGTGATCAATTTGAGGATTCAAAATCGAGTGGCTGATACTAAAAGTTTTAGTATAGGCTACGATAGGCAATGATTGCTTAGTACCAATCATTGTTTACAACGAAAACTATTTTAGGCGAGTGCTCAATTACAATCTTGGTAGAACTTGACCTTACTCCACGGTGTCATAGGAAGTCAAAATGTTTCATTGTCTTATGTCATTTTTGCTTCAATTGTCAGTAATAAAAAATCCGGGTTATAAAATTAGAGTGACATATATTGCAAAGTACACTCCGCTTATTTCTTATAATCGCATGATTCATGATTAAACACCAAAGTCCAATTTTTCTTAGAGACAGGAATTGGGTGCATCAAACATCAACCTCCGAATAGATGGTGGATTATATCTACATGATCTAGTCAATAATAGATGCCCACATTTTGTATTGGTAAGCCAGCTACTTGAATTTGTTGCCAAGGGAAAGAATTGTTTGTTTGGGTATATTGAAAGGTTGTGCAGTAGGGGTAGCTATATCAAATTCTCATTCAACAAGGCAAAGAGGGAGATTTCCATGTTGCGAAAGGATATGCAACAATTTACGAGCGTGTGCAAGGAAAGGGATCAATTGCTTACGTTTACAAGATTCAAAACTTTTGTAAGAGAGAGAATTGCAGAAGATAATCAAACCTTGGTTTCATGTAGTAAGAGGTTAAAAAGCAAATTCTTAGATCTCCGACTTAAATTTAGTAGAATGCAAGAATCTTATGACAAATGCTTAAATTGTTACAATCAAAGAAACCATTGAGGCTAGTTTGCAAATGGAGATTGACTTTTGGATGTACATTGAAACTCAAAAAGAAGCGTACAAAAAGAAATTAAGTGAGTTATCATCGGAACTAAAGAAGACAAAAGAAACCTTGAGGTGAAGAAAGATTTGTTTAGAAAAGCTAATTAAAACTCCATATGGGTACCATAGCAATATAAGACCACAAAAGGATGTCGATGATTTAGCGCTTGGTGGAGGTTAGGCAAAGCAAGCAATGTGATTAGCAAGATCTATATTGGTTTCGAGAACAATAGCTGAGATTCAGACCCGCAATGCTGAAAATGGTACAAGGAATCATCTTTGTGGCAACAGAGAAACTCATGAAAGTCCTAGAAAAGTACTTGCATCAATGCTATCAAAGCAAGAAGTCATTGCCATGTGTGAATCTTCAAAATTGTTTTCAATTGGAATTTGAATGGCTAACCATTACCTTGACCAAATTGGCAACAATGTGGGACCTAATAACATCTTGAAATCGTGTGATCGGAGTGGTATTATTCATGCTGGATATGAGGCAATCTATAAAAAGTTCATAGGTGCAATCAAGAGTGTTGGAAAGGGCCTTTGGATTGGTTGTTTGCCAAATCCACATAATGTATCAAGTTGCCAAAAAAATGCTCAATCAAAAATTAGTAGAGTACGTTGGTGACTATTATTCGATCAACAATATACTAGAGGTGCTAGTTACAACCAAGTCAAAAACAAAGGATCCTATAAAGGTCAAGTTGAATGACGATAATTCTTTATTTGTCAATGTTGAACAAATTCAAAGGACTATAGTGGAGTTGTACAACGTCACACATGAAGGTAAGCTTTGAATCTGTACTCTACTGTTTTTCTAGCCATTTTTCCTTTTCTTTCATTTAATTTTTTTGCACTATACTCCTTCCACTCTATCTATATCATATATAGTGACCATACACTAAACAAATTCTTTGATATCTTTTTGTTGTAGAACTATAAGGACAGTTGTTGATTTTTGTTTTAAAGTTGGATGAAGTAGAGATCATATATGGGCAAAAGATGGAGTGAATCATCCCATTAGAAAGTTCAATTTAGTTTTTGAAAATATATAAAATGAATTGTTATAAAATATTCAATGGAAGACACACAAGCCTGCATACAAGGATTATCATACCTCAATATACCTAAGGAAATATAGATTGAATTTGTCCAGAAATACAGGAAAATCAATTCTCTTGATGAGCTTGCATCATCCAATTCATCAGATTGATCATAACATGAGTCTTTTAGCAAAGCTTTTGTACACATTTTAATTGATATGAATTGATAATTGGTAATTGATTCTGAACATGCTATGAATATGACATTTGATATGAACATGCTATTAACTTTGCAACATGTTACGATAAAACTGAGGGTAAAACAAGCACCATATTTTCTCAAAAGATAGGGCTAACTCTTTAGCAATCTGGTCGTACTAGAACATAGACAATAGCCATCATGTAGAGAAGACAACTTACCAAAGGCACACACAATACTTTGGAGGCAAGATAAATAGAGCCCACTTGTCCAAACTTATCAATGTCATTGGTATAGAATTATAAGACATTGGTTTGAAAAAAGACACTACAGTGACTATTGTAGATATGGAAGCCAAGTTGCAAGGTGAAATTGCTACACTTGCAAGACGTGAGGCTTCACTTACATCATCTTCGGCTATTCATATAGCTCTTTAGAGAAAAAAATGCATTTGAGTGGGAAACAAATGGATTCCTAATGAAACCACTATTAGTGCATTTACTATGCCTAGGGTCATTTCAGTTTCTTCAATAAATCTATACCCTTGCAACAAGTCAAAAGATTTTGGGTGGCATAATGTTAGCAGTAGTAATTTTTTTTTCTTGATGTAAATTTACCTTCTCGGTTATACCACCGGTGGCAATCCAAATGTTCATCTTGGTATCTATATTGACCCCTAGTTGAAATAAAACCTCTTATTGTACATCTAGAAATGTCCACAAAATCCCAACCTCTACATCTTGTATCTGTCCATCCATTTTACAAGATATAGATACCATCATAAGTAGCTCATACTAGTCAATAGCGTCCCAAGTTGAATTCTAAGATAACATCTTATGCCAATTATAGACAAATAGAGCATATAAAGTAGACTTCCCTATGTGGTGCCTGCAAATAACTGAAGCTCAAGGTATCACATACTTGATCATGTGTGGCCCCATTGTAATTTTATAGTTCCATCCTTTATCCATAAGTAACAAGGACAAGTCATTAATCATATATTTGAATACAAACATTGTGGGGGGCCTGTGAATGTCATTAGGAACTAAGAATAAGTCCACAACTTAGACAGCGATAGGCATACACAAAAGAAATTGCGTTTGTTTGCTCCCCAATTTGTCTTCATATTGTTTTGAAAATCAAGCCGTAGTCTTGCTCAGAATGATTCAGAGGTATACATGTCTAGTAAAGGCCAATTAGGACTGTCAAACACTAAAAGTGGAATTACTTATATGCGGCTAAGGTAGACTTTGAGCTTCTAAAAGTATGAAATGCATTATTAAAAATGCCGCATTGTTCAAAAGTTCCTCATAGAATTGATCTCTTCACATAGCTCTCCAATCTCTGCATGAATCACAACAATAATTCTTTGTATAGATTTTTAATTGATCCAATCTTTATGTGATATTAGGTACAAATCTGCCATAAATTATAGCTTTAGAATCAAGTCCACAAGTGAAATTCACAAACAAAATGTAAATTTTATAGTCACACAAATTTAACAAGAAATTGAGATACCTATAGTTGCATGTAGCCGGGATTGTCATCGATACAACCGGATCGAGATCAAGCTGGCGCCATATGTATGCATATTGAATTAAGACTTGTAAAACAATGTTTGATCTAGCACTCAATTTGAATTTCACCACTCTTACCTTATAAGCACAACAGACTTTTTTGGAATTCCTTGTAACTGGTTTGGAGTTTTTCTAGTTTTTCCCTGCTAGTTTTTGCCAATTTATGTGTTCTCAGTGTTCTAATGTCATCGAGGGATCTTCAAAGAATTCCTGTACATAAGAAAATTGTGAGTTTTCTTTGCAGGGATTTTCATAAATTCTCTCCAAATCCCCCATGTGCAATCCAAAGTGGTAGACTTTGCATACATCTCACATTTCATTGTTGTTTCCACCTAATATTTGGTAGATTTTACAAGATGCAATTGTCCCATATGGATCGTCAAGAATACCATGGGGGAGGACACATAAGACTTGTAAGTTGTCAATTCTAGAAACAATGAATTCTATTAACATAAATCTAGTATTTCTAAGTTTGTGTACTTCAGAAATCTAAGAAATTAAATAATATATGAAATTTAAAAATGTTTAAACAAATGAAATCTACATATTACTAATATTTTGAACTCTTGAAATCTAGAAAGGATCTAGATCAAACATTCTGAAATGTACAAATCAATGAGATTGAAATTTAAAATCTTCATATTAGTTAGATTTGAGACTCCAAAATCTACAAATAGTATTGATTTTGCGAACTAAAATCTACAATAAAGTTAGATTTTAGAGGCATAAATCTACATTCTAGAATTTTGGCTCATTGTCATGACGAACAGACACTTTATTCACGCCAGCCTTCTTCGAAGACCAGAGTATCTATCTATCTATCTATCTATCTATCTATCTATCTATCTATTTGAATTAATGAAATTGAGTTGATTTGGAGGTGGGGACATCTACCTATCTAGAATATTGAATTTCAGAAATTGAGTTGATTTGGAGGTGGGGACATCTTCTAATAACACTAAAAAATGCATAGATTTCCCCTTAATAAAATTAATAAAATTCCCTGTCTCACATTTTCCTATGAAGCCCACATTCCCTATGAACATCAATTTCCTACACTTCTATGTTTCCTTGGAGGGGATTTTCAATACAATGCCCGAAGGAAATTCAAAAAATGTTCCTTGTGAAGATCCGTCCGTACTACAACTACCACCATGTTTCTTTGAATTCTTAGCATACCCACCGTTTTTTCTTGCCGTAAGTGTCACCCAAGAATTAATTTCTACCTTTGTAGGTATCCAACTCCTATCACTGTCTGTTGAATTGTAAAAAAGAACACTTTGAATAAAACTAAGAGGCCTCATATTGAAAGATGGCAAATTTCATTAAAATGGTGGTATTCCATGTGCCATTTTCACACCGTGACATCTACGACAAGTATACATTGCTAACATCTAGGTTAGTTTTAGATTTCAAAAATCTAGGACTGACATAGATATCAAACCGCGGAGTCTGAAAAATCTAGGGTTGATATAGATTTCAAATATCTAGGACAAGTGTAGATTTCAAAAATCTAGTATTGGTATAGATTCTGGTATAGAAAAAACAATTCAGACTATGCGGTTTGAACTACTAAAAGTGCCAAATTAATGGAATACCGCCATTTTAAGGAAATTGGCCATAAAGGTGAAACTCACAAAGTTGTTGCAATTGATAGAAACTAGGCTGTAAATTTGAGACAAAGCAAGCTTGGGGTGACTCAAAGCTCAACAAGCAAAAGAATGGTGGGAAGACTAGGTTCTATGCCACGTAAAAAATTGACTCCCCAAAACAAGTCACTCCTTATTGGTTGAGACATCCCATCCGTTAGACCGTGATATGGCTGATTGCGTTGGACTATGGTCGTCCACATGCGCTCGTCATGATTGTACATTGAGTAGCCCATGAGGTATTGTACATCTTGTAGCCGTTATTGGAGGCCCTCTATTGGCCTGTTTTTTTTCCTAATGAATTGTCAAAATCTTTTAACACTATTTTGTAATTTTAATGATAAAATCTTTTGAAATTTTGTATTTCATATAAAGTAGGTTTTACTTCATAAAACCCAAAACTTGTAGATCCCTTCTTTAAGAGTGCTTTTACAAGATTTTTCCCTCCCCTTCTCCCCAACACCATTCCTATTTGCCCATCCTAAAATCTAATTCAAGCTTAATTTCTTTTTTGATTACATCCTAACTTCTATAACTTTAAATGCCACGTGTCTTTGATAAAACCATGAAGGCTCAAACTTGTACTAAATATCTTTTATGCTAAGTGATTTTTTTAATTTTGAATGCATTTAGGATAATTTAGAAAAAAATAAAATTCTATAATAATAGCAAAAGAACTCATTGCTTTCATTTTTGAAGTTTAAAAAAATAATATTTAGCAAAAATTTAATAAGTTTTTTTTGTTTAGTTTTCCTTAATACATTGTTAAAAAATCTTCATAAATGAAACCAATGATTGAGGTTGTTTCTACTAGTAGTATCTAGTGAATCTAATATATGGTTGTTCTAAATTTAGTTGTTTAGTTGTTTTCCTAATTTTCTTATCACTCTTAATAAAATATTGTGAAATATACTCAACTTTTAGATAGCTCAAAACTCATTGAAAAAGCAGTTGACTAATCCTACTACATAATTTGATATATAACTACTAGCTGTTGTGGTGTAATCTCCTTTTCACAATAGTGTTGAAAAGTTTCTAAGGTATCGTCCATTGTCAATTATATTAATTTTTGTAATATTAAAAGACAAGTATTGATCATGCATCAAAACTAATAGAATTTTTTTAATTGCCTAAATATCTCCTTTCCAAGATAGTGTTAAAACATTTTTGAGGAAAGATTTTTTCAAATTTCTGTAATGTAAGGTGCCTGAAAATATTTTTACATTTAATGCCTTGTGATTAATGATTGGGTCAAAACAACATCAAACTTGTTGTGTATATTTCTTCTCTAAGAAGTGATATCAAAAACACTCCAACAATCATGAATGTCCAAAATAATCAAAATAAATAAGACAATAAACAATATACCAAATTGATTTCCAATGTAGACATTAGTTATGCCTTTTATCATTGATGCTTTCTAAATTCATTTATTTCTAAGGAGAAAGGAATACATTTATGTCAAAATCCATTAATTTCTAGTGCGTTGATCAAACAAGGAAAAAAAATTAATTGAAATTTTATTAGAATTAAATATAATAGAATACTATGGACACAAGGGAGAAAATTTTAGAAACTTTGCATTGCCAATTGCAATAACTAATAGCATTTGAAGTTAGAAAAAAATATCTTCATTTACCATCTTTGCCTATTTGAGCCAACAAACTTTTATTTTTGTTGGAGTGAGATTTTTGCACTTTATATTATTTTTTTGAACCACTAAATACTATATTATATTACTCACATATTTTAACAAATTTGAATTTATTCATTGACACCTATATAAAATTTATTTATTTCAACATCTATCATATTTTTGCCTTTTCTCGAGTATTTTCTACTCATCAAAGCTAAACACATCAAGTTTACTCAATCTAAGTATTGAGTACATTTAGTTCCTATATTAAATTGACAATTTTTTGTATTCTTCTAAGCAATTTCAAGATCTTGGTAACACTCTAAACGTGTTTTATTTTTGTCAATATTCATTTATACCAATTGTGAAGGGAGAATTTGTCTTAAATTTTTGTTGGAAGGTCAAAAATTATTTGAAGCAAAAAATGTTGGATATGCTAATGCAATTTTTTATACAAATACAATTTTTTTTAATACAAAATTAGTGCAAATTGAGCACTTCTATTGAGTGTATGATGGAACTTTGTGTAGTATAGTGTGCATAAACTATATTTTTTCAAATCTCAAATGGAATTTTAGAAAATTAAAATTTTAAAATTTGTTTATTTTGAAATTTATAAGTGATCTTAATTGTTAGCAACAAGAGGAGTGGAATACTTATATGCAATAACAACTTAAACATTTTATTTATGCAAAATAAATCATTCATTGACTACTGCTTTACAAAGTTTGAAAATTACTACTCGTACTTTAGTCAAATGTAAAATATTCAATATAACTTAATAGTTTAAGATAAAACAGCCCATCATGGTCAAATGACCCATGATGGACACTTAAGGAATGACCCCATGATGGTTATTCTCAGTTTATAAGAAATTGAACCACATTTAATGCTTTACCTAACACTAATGGAATAATTAGTAACCTTGTTAGGAACACCCCACTATTTCAGTGTAAATCACTGTAGGGAGTGACTTTTTAAGGCCTTCCACTTTAGAAAATATTGTAACTGCTTTAGAAGAGTAAGGTGAGCATTATGGATATAGTTGCATGTTGGTTTTGGAGTAGTCTATAGACTCTTTTGGGCAAAATACTTCAAAAAATTATAGCTAATTCATACTTTGTTGAAAAAATATAATTTCAATTGCTCTTGCTATTTCTCACACTTGTCTATATGAGGTGAAAAAACTAAAAAAATTTAGCCATGGCATGAGGTTTTGGGTCATTGCTGTCTTTGGTCATATCTTATAGTTGGGCCAATAAAAGTTACGTTTTCTTTGTAGTAATAATAATTATTCTAAAACTTACACAGTTTCAAAATACAATCAAGAAACATTTGAAAGTAATTGTGAAAAGTCTTTTTACTATTTTGTATCACACCAATTATTTAATTTTTACATGAATGTAATATATATAATATATAATATTGATAAATGTGACTATTTAAAAGGTTTATTTATTACATTTTATTTTAATTTATGTAACTTACTAAGGGGTCAACATAATGACACATTTGTAGCTAAATGGATTTAAAGTTTGATTTTGTAGAAATTTAAGCTAAAATTTTGTGAGTACATTTTCCTACATGCCTAATGACCCATAAAACCCTATAAATACTATATTACTTTTGTGTTGTAATCACTCTCAAAATGTAGTTACAATGTACCAAAAAGAGGCATCCTAGCTTGTGCCAAATACCCCCTCCTCCCCTCCTTCCTAGCGAATAAAATCAGCCGTTCGATTGGGTCAAAGAATTAAGAAACCCCTTCTAGTGCTGTTGATTAAGCCGCCATGAAATGCGCTGGATGTGGACCGCAGATCTTGCATAGTAAAAAACGAATGCTACTCCTAGCCGTTGAAGGAGATCCGTCATTCAAAAAAATGGGAACTGTACATGTGAGCCTAGCCGTTGATAGGGTTTGGCGCTCAATTTGCGAGTTGTATCGTTGTACGCAAGTTCTGTCCTAATCCATGGAGGGGCATCTTTGGTAGGTGAATTTGGCATTAATGAAGGTGAGGTTTTGATTAAATCCGTGATTGAATACATGGAGATTACGCGCTTAGAGTTTTGAGTTGCTTGAGTTGGAGTTGGAATGATTTCTTGCTAGTTTTTTGAATTCCGAATCTGAGAAATGGAGAAAGTAGAGATTGAGAGGCTCTTGGAATTGGGGACATGTAGTTGAGTTTTGAGTACCTTTGTTAGACAACCTGGCGAAGTTTCAGTCGAGCATTGTTGTATTTTTTGTCACACAAGAAGGAACTTCTTCCCTTAGGATAAACTGGAGGTGGATAGAGGTCTTCAAAAGAACACAGAAGATTTAGGGCTGGAATTTTAGGGACAACTCTGTAGAGTTTTGTATTGATCAGGTTTATTTCAAAATGAGGTTTTTGTGTTGGATTTTCGGCTTGCAATTGAGCATCTTGTGTTCATCTTCATGTTCTTGATCCAAGCATTCTAAGCTGCATTTTGTTCGTTCTGTTTAATTTGAGATTCTAGCGTTGAAGGACATGAGGGTAATGCAACGTTGAAGTTGATGATCATTATTGTTTATTGTTGTTCTCTGTGGATATTGCAGAAGAGTTTGGTTGGAGGCGTATTTGGAGATTGGAGGCAAGATTATCATTGAGAACCAACAACTCTTATTATAAATTGAGTCAAGTTTAGTATCGGAAATTTTAGTATAAGAACAATGAAAAGTTTGCATGTTCATAGAAGCTCGTTGTGTGTATTTTGGTATTGACTATTTATTTCAATTTGTTTGCTTGACAAAGGTCTTTGTTGATAGTTTTCATGTTGTTAGAAACTGAAAATTGGATCATTTGGTGTGCGTTACAATCATCAACTTATAGATCAAAGATTGTTTTGATACTCTTTTATAGTTTTTCTTCTTCCGTTTTTGTATTAGGGTTGAAGCTACGAAGATTTTAGCATTGAAATGCTCATAGATTTTTGTAATGGTAATTTCGAATTTTTTTTCTTCTCAAAGAAAACTATACATGTACCTCTTTGAGTTTTTTGAATGTAGGAGCTTTGCAACCAATACGAAAAAGACACATGTACCCCTTCTAGATTAGTTGTAAAAGCTTTGCAACAAATGGGAAAATGACACGTGTATCCCTTGTGCTAATGAGGTGTGGTTAATATGGAAAACAACATTTTATCACACAATGTGCTCAAAAGAGGCAGTAACCATTTTACTAAAATTTTAAATAACAACCACTGTATTTGAATCCTTTTGCTATTTAAAAATGATAATTTTCTCCAAATCAATATTTTCAAAAGAGCATATTGCTAAGTTATTTTAAACCTAAAATTGTGAAAATAAAATCTCTTTATAATTTAAAGCATTGAACATAGTTCTTTAATCTCTATATAGATAGTAATCCAACAAAATGACATAAAACTTGCAAATGTTTTTTTACAACTTACAATTAAATCTTTACTATATGCTAGAATGATCCATTAAAAAGTTTAAAGTAAGATTAATACTTGCATTGCCACCAATACAAAAAATAGTATAATGGCAACAACGCTACAATCCAAGAAAATCTTTTTGATAATAATGGCATAAAAATGAGATTAAAATAAATTATACAAGTGTAATTATTTAGAATAATACCATCTAATTTTAAATTTTAATTCTTATGGTTTACAATATAAAATTTTAAAAAGTACCAAAGACCATTTATATAGTTTTATTTGCACATTGTTACAAATTACAAAACCAACCAAATTTTACATTGTGAAAATTTTATTTCATTTATAGTTTCAATAGATTATGACATGTAACATATTTCAGATAAATTTTCTGAATCAAGTTGATAAAGTTTGAAGGGACAAGTGATATTTTGATCCCAAGTCACTTTGCAAGCATCAAAATCTATAGTGCCATGCCACAATTCATGTAATCTAGATCCATATAGAGAAACAAGAGTATATACTTTCAATAATTTGCTCAGAGACTCGACAACAACTAGATCAAATACTTGACAAGATGGGTGATAAATGTAGTCATTATCAATGTAAAATTTTAGAGGAGTTGGACTTCCCCTATTCATATCCACTTGATCCTGTACAGTTACATGGCATGCTAAAATGTGTTATTTTAAAATTTTAACCAATTTTTTTAAAGAATCTTAAGTATAGTCTACTATCTATAAAAAATAAATACTAAACCATTTTTTCTTAGAATTACCAATTCTAAATATACAATATTAAAATAAAAATTATGAAAATTTAATTGCATCAATTTTTTATTATTCATCTTACTAATTTTGTATGTATATTTTTTATTATTTGGTATCATAACAACCAACTTACATGTAATTTTCCATCAAAGAAAGTAGAGTTTTGGGTAGTATTATCATAGGTAACAAGTGTACCATCAACTATATCAATTATTATACAACCCGAAGTTGATGTGCAACACTTTGAAAAATCAAATTCAACAGTGCTCCAATTTCTCGATAACAAATTGTACACTCGTGCAGAATTGACATCGGGCTCAATTAGAACATCCGGATCAAGAATGTCGTAACCATATGCCAAAATTTGATTTTCAAGCGCTAAAATACCATTGCAAAAGAATTGCACATCCACCATTTCCGGCAAGCCATGCCATATGTTGTTATTCACATTGTAAACCTCAGCCGGGCACGTGCCTCCCACCACATAAATGTGTCCATCATGGGCGACACATTTTACGTATGCCCTTGAAAAATGCATGCTTGCACATTGTTTCCACCTCCAATGCCCCTGTGCAATGCTCCACGCTGAAATAGGGTGATTTTAGGGCCAAAGTACTCGGCATTACACATATTAGTCACACTAGTAGTAACATTTTTAAAAAAAAATTGTACGTGATATTTAAAAGATTGATTTTTAATATGAGCTTCTTAATTATATAATGAATGTGGTGTTGGCACTTTGATTTGAAGATTGTGGTTTATGACTAGTACTCCGTCTGTTTCTAAATAATATCCTTGTTTCCTTTGTAATTTACAAAGGAAACACCAATATCATTCAGAGGAAGTAGTTTGACCTTAGCCATTGAGTTAATACATGGAAATAAGCATTTTTTTTTCTCTCTACCATGAATGCAATATATTAACAGATGTAATGTAAGTAATAGAAAATAGACCTACATATAAAATAATAAGGAAGAATACTGCAAATATGAATTGGTTGTATTTTGGGGCACTAAATTTGTAGATGTATTGATGCAAAACAAGGGCTTTGGAACTTACTAAGCCGATATTGAGCATATGCATGTCTGCACTTTCTTTTGCTTTAGTACTATCAGGAATGCCACCTATCACGTAAAGCTTCTTATCCAAGCTTACAAAGCTACAACGCGATGGGATTCCAGAAGGATACGATGGAATTGGAGGTAACTTGTGCCACGATCCATCTTGCAAATCACACATTTCTATTGCATATTTTTGTAGAAGAAAAACCTCTGAAGAGTCGTCATCTGAATCTTGTGATGAAAGTCGGGCACAAGGTGACTTACTCAGTTGCTCTTCTTCTGAGTTGCATGGCACATTATTCATCAATTCGTGAATCAAAAACAATCCCGTTGGTTTATAGAGCTCTTTTGTACGAGCTTCTAAAAATTTGTAGTTGTCAAACACCATTTTCCAAGCCTTTGAAATTGTCAAGATTAGTGGTCGAGTGTACCATGGAAGCCTTGGTAATATGAAATGTATAACAAGAAGATTAGGCAATCTTGGAATGAGCTCTTGTTCTATATACACTTGCTTTGAAGATGCCATCAATCAATTAAGCTTTATATTAAATAAACAAGTACATTTTCAAAGAACAATAAAGAGAATTCTATCAAAATTATGAATTGTAAATTCTATTTTTAATGTTTGAATTCAATTTTTACACTTGGTGAATAAATTTGAAAATGGATTTAGATTCTCAAGTGTATTGAATATGTTGGCTAGATTTTACATTTCATAAAAGAATTAATGAAACATATCAAATTCAAAGGCAGCTATTAACATCTTAAAATCAAAAACCTAATCTTATACAAAGAAGTTGAAAGAGCTTTATACTGAAGACAATGAAAAGATTTCATATAAAAGGTCATATTCAAATTAAATAAAATACAAACACTTGGTGACTTTTCATTAATCAATTAAATAATTCAAGAACTATTGGTGTTTTATGAAATTTAAAAGCTATTGTCATAAGTCATAACTCCTACATCCCTTTGATGAATAATCTAATAAAGTGAGAAAATGTTTAAAGAAAATTCACTATCTAGGCGACCTTTGATTTTATAACCATGAGATCAAACTTGCAACCTTTGGTCTCTTAAACTCTAAAAGTC
Source organism: Pseudisothecium myosuroides (assembly GCA_951799445.1). Lineage (NCBI taxonomy): Eukaryota > Viridiplantae > Streptophyta > Bryopsida > Hypnales > Lembophyllaceae > Pseudisothecium > Pseudisothecium myosuroides. Next base: position 16,905,324 of record OX637290.1, on the reverse strand, counting down.
TACACAACAATTTCATGGTTGTCGTCTAACTTTAGGCATTATTTTCGAGTAAAAAAACAAGTAGTGTGGCCCTACTTCATCCTTAAATCACATCTTATGTGAATTGGCTACATTGTAGATGCATTCTTCTATGATATTATTTTGAACAATATTTTTTTTTGCAACTTTTAATTAAGGAAGGCCCATTGAATTCAATTATGCAGCGCCAAAATGACCACTTTTGTAGGACAAATTATTATCTCAGTTGAGCACCCATGTGTAGTAGGATGATCTTCTGATGGATGAAAATGTTGCATTCTTAATGCCATATTTCCCCACTTGGCACAAATGTATGCTTATAAATTTCTAGACAACCATTTTTGGAGTTCCAATGTCAAAGGCTTCATGCAAATTTTAATATTAAGGACATATTCATGGTAGAACTCAGGCACCACTTTTCTTCCTTGTCTTATCCTTTAGAAAGTAGATTATCAAATAAAAACAAAAGACTATTTCTTTCTAGTTAAAGACCAAATTTGAAGGAGTGGCAATCAAGTTGTAAGGTAGCAACACCCATAACCGTCAAAATAAGGGTTTTGAACATGATTATTATTAATAAAGATTCTGAAAATTATAGGATCCATTAGCAAGAGAAAAACAACACATGTGCAATTTTGAATGTATTATTTGGATATTGTGAGAATAAGTTATGAATTTTTAAAGAGCCAATTGCAATTGCACCTAATACCAACACTTGGGTTTGATGTTCAAATGTAGTACATCCTTGTAATCACATCTATTTATTTCCACAGATTTTTCAAGATTTCAGAGGTGATGGTTTTGGGTACAGTAACGGTTATGGATGTTGCTACCTTACATATAGAAATCACGATGATATCTAGTATTGGTATATTTAGCATTGTTTAATTCAGACATTCTTAAGTTTGACATGCTCTAATGGCCTCGAGAATTCACTGCACGTACTGCAACTAAGATAACATAAGCATTTAGTCGTATGCTAGGATTCTTTAATGTTGTCATGGGAAAAGAAACTAAAAACATTCAAGTGACTAAAAGTGAGCTTGAAAACAAAGATAACTCTTAAATGCATTGATTCATTTTATAATTTGAAGTTTCATAAAGATATATTATACATGGAGAGGAGGCACTTAGAATTATTTAGCAAACAGTGTGCGGCATAATATAGGGAGGTATTAATTCGCGGTGTTTAAAATTTAGAAATAACTTTGAGGTAATATACGTACGATGTACATGTGCACTCAATTATAAATAAGATACATAGGTCAGTAATACCGCATATTTATAAAAAAATTGTTCTAAAGTAGGGTTCAAGATATGGATCCCAAGAATTTATTGTCCATAGATTCAATTTATGGGACTGTTGAGCGGCTTGTCTGGATGGTAAAATGCAGGACATGGCCGTGTTCCACTCCTGTTGGCCCTAATACCTAGATTGTCTTCTTTGTTTTTCAGCCTCTATTTCTTGCTTGACTTTGGAATTTAGGGATTCTATATAATCCATACTTCACAAGAAATAGTCTCTTGGAAAATAAGCTTGGAATTCTTGTTATTCACAAAGTGTAGGCGTATTTGAAACCTGTGTTAACTTATCATTCTTCAAACACAATATCTGTTGTACAACATTTTAGAAGTCTGTTTCATTCCATTTTTTTTCAACTCAAAAGCAGTTTCTAATTGTTTCTGGGCTTCAAATTTTTTTTGGATGCAAGCAGTTTGGAGGGGCTTATTCCTTTTCAATTCTTTTTGGGCTCAAGGTAGTTTAAGGTTTTTTTCCTTCCCATTTTTTTGGCTTATGGTAGTTTATGATTTTTTTTTCATTCCTGTTTTTTGGGGCTCAAGGTAGTTTAAGTTTTTTTTTTCCTTTTCATTTCTTTTTGTTTAAGGTTGTTTATAATTTTTTTATTTTATATTTTTTTTGGCTCAAGATAGTTTAAGGGGGTTTTTCCTTCCCATTTTTTTTGGTTTAAAGTAGTATACAATTTTCTTTACTTCCCATTTTTTTTGGCTCAAGGTAGTTTACATTTTTTTTCCTCCCCATTTCTTTTTGGCTTAAGGTAGTTTGTGATTTTTTTCCTTCCCATTTTTTTTGGACTTAAGATACTCTACGATTTTTTTCCTTTCCGATTGTTTTTTGGTCATTTGTTTTTGTCTTTAATCTTGGTATTTGCCTTTTTCACTTTACTTTTTTTCTTATAATGAAGAAAGGATATTAAAAAATGCCCTTCTTTGCAAATTCAAAGTAAGGATACAAGGGCCTAAAATACCATGAATTTTAAAATTAGATAATATAATAGGGACCATTTAATTAGTTTTGGACATCTAAATACCCCATTGAAAAAACCCTCTGGCCGCACGTGATATCCAAACATCCACATGGATTGAATCCCCCCCCCCCCTCGTGCCTTGGTTTCAAAACAAAAGTTGGAGATTTTAAGTTTTGTATTACATTTACATAATTTGATTAATAATTGCTATTATCCATATTTCTGTAATAGAAACTAAAAATTTCTTCCATAATTAATTACATCCTTAATATTTTCACTTCTAGAGCATTTTTTTGGTAATGGATTATAAATGGAAAATTCTAAATAAGAATGCTATTATTTTTAAATTATTAAAAATAAAAAATTAAGGCTCTATTTTTTTTTGTACTATTTGTTCAAAATTTAAAATAAAAATAAGGCTCCATTCCTCTTTGCACTATTGTGACTTTAGAAACCTTGAAAAAACAAAAATATAAAAAAATTTGCAAATTTAAATTCTAATATTTGAAGTAACTTTTGAAATGTAATGTAGTTTTAGTTCTATAAATGTTTAGGTTTTGTAAATTTTTCTCTTAAAGCCAATTTTTGGGAAGGAATTTCTATTAGAATTGGACCAAGGAATTTTTCTATGAAACTATCTTTGTATATAGAGACTTGTTGAGCATTGCTTAATTAGTAGAGAATTGAAAGTTACTTCTTTCACACTTCAAACTTTAGAAATTGATATAAGAAGACTTGAAAAATACAAACTTAATCTCCATACTCCAACATTTCATTTTATCATTACAAATTTATCAACATTTATGTCATTATAGACCTACTCTGCATTCACTTTGGCAAACATCACTTCCATATGCATTTTGCATTTTAAATGATATATCATGCATTTTTATGTGATGAAAGTCCAAATCTTTTTAATTTTTGAACTTTAGTTTTTTAAGCTTTTAAATGAAAGATTAAAAAAATTATTTATTTTAAATATTTAGTAAATTTTGTTTAAAAAAAATCAATTAAAATTATTATTTTTTAATTTCTCTTTTAGAAAAAATATTAATAGTTTTTAATATTTTAAAATTTTAATAAATTTATATTTTTAATATATAATTATTTTAAACTTTTACCTCAATGTATGTTTGCTCTTAAAAATTTGCGGCGGTTTCTGGTGGTATAAGTGACTATTCAAAATTTTAACAAAAATGAAAGGATAGACAAAATGGTTCTACAACATTATTTTCTCTAACATTCACCTACCAATCCTTATAATCATAGGAAATGTAAACTACAACATCTTTGGATCAAGGCCATAAAAACTTTATTTTAAATTTTTGTGCAAACTATAATGAATTCTTAATTGTTCTTACATTGAAAACTAAAATTGCTAAGGTCATAAAAGAATTGTTAAGAAAAGAAAAGAAATGGATTAGTGTTTGCCTAGTGTTGTAAATTATACTATTTAGAAAAAAGTGTTCATGATTGTTTTCATTGTTATATTTTATGCATTTTCTCACAAATCCATTGAAACTATAATCTTGATCAATTTTAAAATAATTCAAATACTAAAGATAAAAATTGCATTTTTGGTGCATTTTTTAAGTTAAATCTTCAAAAATCATTTGAAAAAATCTATAAATGGTTTCAAAATTTTGACCATATGGACACTTTTAACCCTTAAATGCCCAAGGCCTATTTTGAAATTCCAAGATTTTGCTCTAAATTGAACAAAAAATCAACATTTCAATAAGTTTATCAATTTTTATGAATTGTAACCATACAAATTCAAACTAAACATGTTAGACCACGATTAAATAACATTAGTTTTTGGTTGTTACCACCGTCACTGTTACTTCTCTTAAGTTCTGCTCTGGTAGAAGTGGGCGCTGGTACCGGATGGACGGTTTATCCGCCGTTAAGTGGTATAACCAGTCATTCTGGAGGATCTGTGGATTTAGATGACATAAGAAAAGAAAACACAACAATATCACTTATGGATTGAAAGATTGTAATGTTTGATCATGAAGGTGTTAAAATTGCGAAATTGATTTGAAGTCTTTCAATCTTCTTTTCACATGTCAAATCTAAACAATTGGTCACCAAAAAAAATATGAGGTTAAAGAGCATAACATGTGTAACCCTGATTAATTAATGGCTTTTCAAAATCTACTCTACAATTTTTTTAAATGAATTTCTAATGTGATTATTTTTCCAAGATCTATTGTATTTGGTGCTCATTTCCAAGAGCCTCAAATACACTACAAAAAGTCAAGATTGCAATGAACACCCTTGCACAAAATCTTGAATAAAAAAATCATGATCAATCATTTTCAAAATCGGATTTTTGATGCTAAAACTAGACTTCAAAAAGGATTTTCAAAAATATAAACTATTAAAAATAGCGGATTGGTTAGGTTAGTTTCGTGGATACCAAAATTTGGTGCCTTAGGGATTTAGGGGTTAATGTCTAACATTACTTTTTTTATGCAAACTTCAAAAAAAATATGGAATTCATATTTTGTTGAGAGTCTTTGGGCCTTTAGGGGTTATTGTATGATTAAAGAACCCACCTTGGTTTTTTGAGAATTTGGAGAGACTCTTCTGACTTCAAATTTTGGATACTTTGCATCAAATTTCTAATGCATCTCCCAAATGTTGTGTTCTACACGTGAAACCCAAGTTCATATCATTCCAACAAGTATTGAAAAAGTTATAAGTTTTAAAATTCTTTAATGTCAATGTTTGTATTTTAATGTTCATATATATATATATATATATATATGTATATGTATTCTTTAGATTTTGAATCATTCTATTACCATTTCCAATAGTCATGGCCGTCAAAAATATTTCTAAAAATAATTGCCATAATTGCTATACTTTTATTTTTATTTTTATTTTTTTATATATTTAATGTTGGAACTTGGAAAAAATTATATTCTAGGCTTTTGACATTTGCCAACTTTAATTAATTATGTTGTAGGGAATATTAATCCTAACAATCGGATACCATACAGCTTATGAGATGACACTTTTGAAGAAATTAACCCTTGAATGTTATTTTATGTTCCCATTTGGTCAACCTTCATTAATTCTTTACATTAAAACACATCTTTCAATAATTTGATAATTTTCTTGTGTAATGGTGTGTGTGTGTCTATATATATATATATATATATATATATATATATATATATATATATATATATATATATATATATATATATATATATATATATATATATACACAAAATATAAGTTCATTTTTTTAATATCTAAAAACATTGAAATCAAATTTAACTAGTTTTTAAATATATATTTTTGTAAAAATTATAGTATTTACAAAAATATTAAAAATAATATGCATTGTTTTAGAAAAATTGGAGATGATAGTGATAAACATCATGCTACAATCCTTGAGCTCACACTAAGAGAAATTTGATAGAAAAGTTCAAAAAGGTGATTGCAAGAAACACTTGTACTATTTGTTGCGTTTTATATTTTCAGCCTTTTAGTCCTTTTTGTAATATAAGTCACCTTCAATATTATTGGAGGTATAGAATATGAAACTTAGACGGTCGGTTGAATTTCAAATCTACTATTCTAACAACGCACAATGTTCATCATTAGATGGCAAGGATAGATGGCAATATTTAATTTGCCATCAAAACAATCCACATTGGTAGATTAGAGGTGTGGGCCTCAACCAGTACTGTTGAGTCTTTATGTATATCTTGAAATATTATTTTGAGCCACATGCTCCAATTTATGCTAGAAATGGAGACTTCCACATTTCTATTTTTCAAAAATTAGAAAATGCACTTGAAAAATTTATTTTAAAAGTGGCCATTGTTGCCAACTAGGAACAAAGAGGGAAGATCAAAGCTAGAATTGAAAATCTATTTTTAATTTAACATTAATCCAACCAGAATATAGCACACTTTAGGCCAATGCAAAAACACACTTGGAATATGTTTCTGGAAATTCTTCTTTTCAGAAGTTGTAAGCTTTTGTATTAAAAAAGCTAGTTTCCAAAATCTATTTTTACAAAATCTATTTTTAGTTTCCAAAATCTGACGACGTAACTCTTCAATAAAGGTATTTAATAGTACTAAAAACCATTCAAACCAAATGTGTGACATATATTCAAAATTCAATCTCACCTATTAAATTAATTTTGAAAAAATTGGAATTATTCAAGTACATTTTCTATTGCTAAAAGAAGCTTATTTTTGAATTTCATGTTCATTCAATCATTTTGCAATACTTATGATACAAAACAACTTCTGCATTAAACATGTGACAAAAAATAGGACAGGTATTTCTTGCAGTCACCCAAAAGTGGTGTATTCAAAGCTTTCAAGATGCTACCTTCAAAGTGTAACAAAAATTATAATTTTAATAATTTTAGAAAAAAATTTAAAAAATTTAAAAAAACGGATTATTGGAAATGCGTTTTCTTTGTCAAGCTTAAAGATATGTAAAACCAATAACTATCTAAAATTCAAATTTGACCCTAAAATTATGTCCCTTGGGAAGGTTTGTCCTTTAAAGTTTAATTTTGCCAGCAATTAAAGCTAGAAAATAAACATGAAGCTATTCTTTGGATTCAATTTTAAATTTTTTTAAATGAAAACAAAAATGTAGGATATGTATTGTACACAAGAATACTCACCATTAACCCCTAAAAGCCGGAGGCACCAAATTTTGGTGTTGACAAAACTTTGAAGTTAAATAAAACCTAACCAAGTTGCTATTTTTACTAATTTATATTTTTTTAATTCTTTTTCAAGTCTAAATTTAGCGTCAAAAATTTGATTTTGAAAATGATTGATTATAATTTTTTTATTTAAGAATGTGTGCTAGGGTATCCATTGCAATCTTGACTTTCCATAGTGTTGAGGGCTCTTGGAAATGAGCCTCAAATGCACGGTAGATCTCGGAGGAAAAATCACATTAGAAATTCATCTTAAGAAATTGTAGAGTAGATTTTGAGAAGCCATAAATTGATTGGGGTTATGCATGTTAGGTACTTTAACCCATATTTTTTTGTTGACCAACATTTTAGACTTGGCATGTGAAAAGAGGATTGAAAGACTTCAAGTCACTTTTGCAGTTTTAAAACCCTCATGTTTAAAAATTATAATCTTTCAATTCATAAATGATATTGTTGTGTTTTCTTTTTCCATATGACCTCTAACATGTCTAGTTTGAATTTGTACAATCATAGTTTATAAAAAATTGATACAACTTATCAAAATGTTGACTTTTGTTCAATTTAGAACAAATTCCTAGAAGTTTAGAAAAGGCCTTGGGCATTTAGAGGGTTAAAGTTGATAATTCTCATTTTCATATCAAAATTATTAGCAATAAAGATCTTTACTTAATTATGAACCACCTTCATTTCAAATATTTTTTCAAGATGAATATGAATTTTTTGTTTGTTACGTTTTTTCATGTACTTTCAATATATTTTCCAACAAATAAAATTTACAAGATATTGGACATACTTTTTTTTTAGTAGTCATTCTGAAAGATAGACAAAACTTCACATTGGGGTGGATTTCCAATTTTTTTTAAAGTATAGATACTATAATCTTACAATTGGTGGGGATTTTTACTCTAATAGGTTTATTGCCAATTTTATGAAGGTCAGTGTCATTTTTGGCAATTCTCAGTTTTTTGATGATATTTAGAATGATAATTTATTTTTTTTGGATTTGTTGGGTCAATTTTTTGCATCATGATCTCCATACAAAAAAATTGATCCTAATAATGCAATATATAGTTGTAAAATATAAATTGATTGTATTGTTCTACCGTATTCTACAAATATTTTAAATGCAAGGGCATTAAGATATAACAATGGTCCATGTTGCAACCTATACTTTCTCTACAATAATGCAATCCCATGCTCTCAATTTTAAAAAAAACTCAAATATTGTGAAAACCAACATCATTTGCATGTTTGTTAAATTGTTGATATTTTAAATTCTATAAATGCCAATTTCCTTCAATTTTTGTGTACAACAATATGAAATGATGTATACCAATATGCCAAAGCATAATTTTTTTTTGGAGTTCTAAGAAAAAATTGACAAAAGATAAAGGAATTCCAAATCATGAATTAGAAATGGCTAACTTTGAAATTATTTTTTTTTCAAATCACAACTATAACTTTTGCACATCCACTTTTGGACTTGGTCCATTGAAATTTATGATATGGTTGTTTGAATGCAAACATTTCAGATTTGTACTCAGAATTTTTAGTCGTTGTATAAAAATCTCAACCGTCCAATGTTACAGTGAATGTGTTGTAGATGACATGAATCAAATTTGGAGTCATTTGGCCACATAGATTGCAAGATTATAATGTTTGGGTGTTGAAAAAGGATGTTGAAATTTTTCTAGCAACACATTTGGAGGTGAATCGAAATTCAATTTCTAGACCTACTAATTTAAACGAAAAAACTTTAAACTATAAAGTACTTCAAAACCAGCAAACAAATACATTGGTGAAAGAAAATATCATTCACATGACTCATTGTATCTGCAAAATGGCTTTGAACTGTCAAAAAATAGCAAAAAAGTTGCAAGAACACATCTAAGGTTGAACCTTCTTCTATTGAAATTGCTTCTTAGACACTCATAATTTCTTATATTGAAATGAAATTTAACCACATAAACTAGACTAGTATGCACAACTTTCCAAGAATTTTTTTAATTGAAAATAGGCATTGTATGAAGAAGAAACAAGCTGCCAAAGTTCATTCTAATCCAAAAATGACTGGATTTCAAACTTTGAATTGCTTCCAAACATTCAAAAAAACTTGAATTGACATGAAAATTTTACCACAATAATTAGATTTCAAAGGAAATATAATCTAATAAATTTTATTGAAATTGATATTGGATGAAAAAAATACAAGCCTTTGAAGTTGAAGCCGTCAAAATGTAGTTTGGAGAATTCAAATTGAACCCGTGAACTTCAAAATGACTTCCAAAAAATTTGTACATATTGGATTGATTAGAAATTTTACAACACAAACTAGAAAAAAGAACACAAATTTTCCAACAAATTTTATTGAATTTAGACATTGGATGCAAAAGTTATAGCATTTCAAATTAGACTTCCAAACTATGTGAGGACACTTTTGGTCCCCTAGGGCTCTTAGGGGTTAAGGTACTCTTTGCAATGCATTGCATAATATTATTAACCAACATTTGGAGGGTCCCTCTTTCTCCTTTAGAAAGAAAGAGCCTCAACATTGCAACTTCCTAATTAGGCAATGATTCTTTACAACTTCTGAGTCAGCCAATGTCTCTTTGCTAATTAAATTAAATTCACTCCCAAGAATCCAGGGAGGAATTATCCAATCTCCAAGGGGGAATGGTGTAGTCTGGTTAATCTTTAAAGGACCAAATAACATTTTTTGGCAACATAACAATTTGGGCTCTTCACCAAAAACATCAATATTCATTGTATTTTGTGAATCTTTTTTGGATGTGGGGATGAGGAATATCTTACTACTCTACCAAATTTCTTAAAATTGAATTTGCCTATGAATAGTTATAAAGGAAAATGCCATTTTTGATGGATAGGAGGCAACATGAGCAAGGTTCTTTACACTAGAGCAAAGTTTGCATTACAATGCCTAGAGGAACTTAAGTAGGACCTTGGATAGGCTTTTGCCCCAAGTTCAAATCCATGTATTTCTTTGACATTTTTTTGGACTCATAAATTTGTTGTAGTGAATGAAGAGGTGGTGACAAATAGAAGTAACCACCCCATTAGTTTCAAAAAATTCACATTAGATTTATAATAATCTAAATTTCTAGCAACTATCTTACAAAGCTTCAAAAGTCACTTATTATGTGTGAGTAGAGATGAGAAGAGAAGCTTTGTATACAAGAGGGGTGGTAGGAAGTAAAAAAACCCATATGGTATATGTAAATTAGAATTAGAAGGAGTTCAATGGCTCATAATTAAGTAAAAAGCAGGAATTGTGTTCAAAGTAGAATTTCATACCTCATTTTAGCATAGTAGAATAATTTTTTTCAAGAAACTTTGAACTAAAAGAAGCTGGGAATTCAAGCTAACTTTCATCTTCAAAAAATTTGTTTGAGATTTGAGTCTCCAATCAAAAGTTATGGACAAAGTTCAAAGAAGGATTGGAAAGGGACATTTTCTTTGACATTTTCAAGCATCTACTCTGAATTGTCCATAACTTTTAATTGGAGACTCAAAATCTTAAACGGATTTTTGGCGATGATAGTTAACTTGATTTATCAACTTTTTTTAGTTCAAAGTTTCTTGAAAAAAAATATGCTACTATGCCAAAATGAGGTCTGAAATTCTACTTTGAACACAATTTCTGCTTTTTACTTAACTATGAGTCGTTGAGCTTCTTCTAATTCTAGTTAACATATACCATATGGGTTGTTTTACTTCCTACCACCCCTCTTGCATAAAGAGCTTCTCTTCCCATCTTAAGTCACACAATACATGGAACTTTTGAGATACGTGAGATAGTTGCAAAATATTTAGATTCTCTATGAATTTAATGCTGAATTTTCTAAAACTATATTTCATAGAATAGGGATTCATCTTGAAAATAGTAGGGAACATGCTATAGTGTCGGTGATCCATGATGAGTTGGACATAGCTAACCCTGATCTGACCTCCCATGTCAGGCTGAATATACCCAACTGCGCTTTATTTCAACTTGGCCATAGATTCATAAAGTTTGCTAAAGCTTGATATTTAGGGCAATATTTTTTCCTTCTCTAGGGCTAGTTGGAACCTAAAACTCTTCTGTTCACATTTTGAAGAGATAATTGTATGTGCAAGCTGTAAATTGTTGAAAAAAGGGCTTTGCATGAGAGTTTTGTTGAAGCTAGTTCTCTATTAGAATTTTTGGTACATATTCCCCAATTTGAAATGCTATGATTTTTTTGAATATGTGGCCAACTTTGTCACAAAATTTCAAGCAAAAAAATGAAATTAACTTGTGTAGAAGCCTCCCCAAATCAGAGCTATTAGGAATTTGGATGCCTCCAAAAAACATTTTCTTTAACTTCAAATACTATAATCTCACAATTTATGCAGTCAAAACCTCCCATTCTTTTATGACATTGTAATGAAGTAGTTTATCACTAGATCCTACAATAAGATGCAACAAGATTTCATTTGTCATTTTTGGGGGCTTTCGCCATCAAAAATGGCCCATTTTGAGTGTTTTTTGGTGAAACATACATAGTTAAAGAACTATATCTAGAAATTAATCCAAAGAACATTTATTGCTGAGGTCAAACTATTGTGCAAGACCTCTTCTTGTCACACCAAATTCCAAGGATGAGCATCTGCACTTCTATTCTATATAGATGGATTCTCTATCATCCATTGGACACTTAATGTCCACGTCCTCATTCTAGAGTTAACAATGTTATATGGGACTCGTTCTAGGGTTAATAATGTTATGTGGGACTTGTTCTAAGGTTAACAATGTTTATGTGGAACTTGACTCGTTCTAGGATCAACAATGCTATGTAGGACTTGTTCTAGGGTTAACAATATTATGTGGGACTCGTTCTAAGGTTAACAATGTTTATGTGGAACTTGACTCGTTCTAGGGTTAACAAATGTCATGTGGGACTTGCCTCGTTCTAGAGTTAACAATGTTTATGTGGGACTTGAATGCCACTCTAAGGTTAACAATGTTATGTGGAACTTGACTTGTTCTAGGGTTAACAATGTTTATGTGGGACTTGAATGTTGCGATTAACAATGTTATGTGGGACTCGTTCTAGGGTTAACAAATGTTTATGTGGGACTTGAATGTCGCGATTAACAATGTTATGTGGGACTCGTTCTAGGGTTAACAATGTTTATGTGGGACTTGAATGTCGCGTTAACAATGTTTATGTGGGATTTGTTCTAGGATTAACAAATGTTTATGTGGGACTTGACTCATTCTAGGGTTAACAATGTTTATGTGGGACTTGAATGTCGCGATTAACAATGTTTATGTGGATTCGTTCTAGGATTAACAAATGTTTATGTGGGACTTGACTCGTTCTAGGGTAAACAATGTTTTATGTGGGACTTGAATGCCGCTTGATTGGATAGCTCCCTCCCTCATCACGTGCGCAGCACAGGTTCCGGTGGACATGTGATCAATCCCCCAATGGAAGCCTTTCCTTTGAATAGTTGTGAGTTTGAATGTGTCTTTGTGACCGTCGGCACTCTACGGTCTTGCACTAATCCCCCTGCACTTCCAACAGTGAAAAACCGGCAAGGTCTAGAAAGGCCTTCCAACAGTGAAACCGGCAAGGGCTAGAAAGGTCTTCGCGCTTGCCATGTCATGTACTGTCAAATGTTTCCATCGTGGGGGGCTTCAAGTATACCTGGGAGTAGTTCCATGATTCGCACTGTAAGATTCCTCAGATCCTCCCCATGTCACATTTTGTCATGTCGGCAGCGTCGTGTGGCTTTGGGGAAACGGGGTGGGAGGTGGATCTAGAGAATCCAGGGGCAGCGACACAGGGAGTCTTCAACTCGCAAGATGCAACTTGGGGACCACTAGGGCTAATGATCAGGATTGATCAATAGCTGCAATCTACTGTACTACTGTATCGTACTGTACTGCTGCAACTGCAAGAAGAGGTCGATTGGTCACTGACGAGTATCACATAACATTGTTCACCAATGAGGCAGGGTCCCCTTTTGGATACTTGAAAAGGTGACCCCTGCAATGAGCAAAAATTGTCTTATTTCGCTCCTCAACCAACCCCAATTGCTTTAGGGCAAAGCTTACATGGATGGGTGGGTGGGTAAACTTTGCACGGGTGCTACAGGGCCAAGTAACAATTGCACTTTCGTGTCGACCTGATGGATGGGGGAGGGATACAATCAGAATTCCACATGTATTGATTCCCTCAAGATTGACTAGTCTCGACCAATGGGGTTGTTTACCAATATTGGTGGAACATAGAGTCCTCCACTCCTCCTTTTTGGCTTATTGATGATGAATAAGACAATTGGTGGAGCCTCTGCTGTGTGATTACCTCAATTAGCCCAAATCACCAGATTGGGCTAGCATGTAAGGAGACTCTTATATGACTCCTCAGCCAACCGCAATCCTTGAATATTTGATAAGTCCCTTCCAAGCATCTTGCAAAGTATTGGCATGGGGAAGATCATTGCCTAGTTATACAATATTAGAGCATGGCCACCTAAACGCGTTGGTACGACCTCAATGTCTCCTCGAAGGCCCTTGCACAAAACAATGGTCACATTGTTACTCTTTCAAGATAAACTTGAGCTGTGAACTCTTCAAAAAATGGTCCGGCCACTCAAACAGTTGGGTGCCTCTTTCTTAACGCATGACCGTAGATTAAGGAGAATCACTTTGTCACACTTGGCATAATAATGGCAATGTGCACGCAGCAAAGCACCAGCAAACGCCACGTGGCCATAGATAGGGGATGTACAATGCCACCGAGGTCTCATAAAGGGAGCGCAGCCTGGGCAGCGGGCCTCACTCAGAGTGGGAAGGTGGGGGACATTCGTTAACAATGAACTGGGGACATCTGAAGTGCCCTCCCAAACCCCTCTGGCGCGTCATTTCTGACGCGCCTGGGTGGCCATGCGCTTATGCACGGTCCAAGCTGCTGTTTCTCGAGACTAGGACCCGCGGTCCGCCTGAAGTTAACGCATCCTCACAAACAGATACTTGAGCGATTCTCTAGCTCTGAATTAGAAAGGATGGATATTCTGTAACCTTGCATGATGCGTAGAATCATTGAGAAAAGGCTACTCAATTTGGATGTGGTATCCTTTCGTGGAATTCGCAATCTAATTCTGCTCAAAGCGGGCGCTCCAATTATGAGTCACTGGATCTGTGGAATCCGCATGATAGACAATGATGATTGAGGCTTTTCGACTGGCCACGTTGGCACGCCGCAGGCAGCGCAGGCTGATCCATGCAATTGGCAACTATATATAGGCGCAACCTCTCAGATCTTAACGAGTGTATGGCCTTGTTCATCACAGGAGCACCTAAACAGCATATTTTTTGGGACCCTCCAAAATCATGAAGAATCGCAGTCCACAGTAACGCTTGCATCTCTACCTTGAGCGTCGGGAATGGGACTCTAGCCCCCCGCCTTATTAGCCCCATCCCCGATTGGACGTCAGCGTTCCCGAAGTGCCTTCGCATTCTGGTTAGCCCTCTTTTGCATCTTAAAATATTCCAACTTATCAACCTCGAGAAGCCCGGAGCCCCGGCGGCTGAATGCCACATGATAAATGCACAATCCTTGCACAACATCACTCGGCAGTCGCACCCACCCTGGGTTACCAGTACTTATTGGTATGCCAGTGCACACATTTGAGAGACTAAGGGTGCGGCGATGTGGATTTGAGCTTCGATCCATGGGAGTTAGCTTCGGAGCGTTTGTGAACTCTCCAGCGTTTCGCTACACATCCATGCTGATACTCGGCAAAAGTGGTGACTGAGTCTGATGAGGGAAACTGTGAGGACCCCTAGTGCCGGACCTGGCACCATCTGAGTTATCCAAGTTGCGTAGATCAGAGGCAGATCCATGCTACTACGCATCGAGGCCCAAGTCACAAGCTTCACAAGTCGACAAAACAACATGTGAAAATATCTGAGCATAACACTGCAGCACAGATTGTCTCCTTCGTATAGCAAAAGCGATTGTCTAGAAGGTATGACGTTCCTGATCATAAACATAATGTCAGTAAAGTTATGAAAGTTCTTCTGCACCTTAGATGTTCTTTGCAGATGTAGTTCAGAAGCTGGAGTCCCTCGCCTTGAACCTTTAATCTAGAACAACAGAACACGTTAGAAAGAATTTGAGACTTAGAAGAGGCATATTTCATGTGTTCCCATTTTTGGATCTAAGAGGCATATTATATACCGTTAGAAGTACATTTTCAAGAGCTTTCAATGCTATTTCACCCCCCCGATTTGATAGAGAACTGCTCTTGTAATCGGAGTTCAAACTTTCAGAGTCCATCGAGCTAGTGGGTGTCACAAGTTGACCAACTCAGGAGTATCTAGGCGGAAAGATCTTGCAGTGAACTTCATGGGAACACATGGGCTCTTCAAAGTCCTAATTTCCTTCGAATGTTGGAATTTTGAATGCCTAGCAGGCCAGGTGAAATGGCAGAACAAAATGGGATTATCGTAGCCAATCTGAACTCAAATCAGGGAGCAAGTTTGATCAGTTTACTTACGTGGTAGTGGTTGGCAGTACTGATGGCAGTAATGGTAGTCGTTGGCAATACAGTACATCCACCAGGATCAGTCCGCATACTCCATTGCTGTTGGCTTTGTAGCTGAGATGAGGCCTTTCTATTCCTGTAGAGAAAAATGAAAAGTGCGAGAAGAGGGAAGTATGATTAATAAACAACTGAGAGTGTGAAACGCGTGATAAGTACAACCAGAGAGAGGTGTTCAGGTTACACCATCTAAGTTATCTTCAATCGAACAAGAGGTTTGCTTGTCACCGTTTTAGTCACACCGCACCAAGACTGCAACAGTGCTGTGAGACTCATGAGGCATTCTCATATACCATGCTAACAAAACTACTTCTATCCGACTTCTACAGATCACCATCTTACAACTTGGGCGAAAATTGTTGCAGTCCAAAAATGGAGGCGAAGGGCATTTTTCAGCCGCAACAAACTCTTGCGGACCTTATTCCTGTCATTGACCTTGCAGCACTGCAAGACAATCATGTTGATGAATGGGAACGCAGGCGTATAATCACAGATATCGCAAAAGCTTGCAAAAATTGGGGTGCCTTCCAACTAGTCAATCATGGTATTGAACTAGATGTGATTGAGAAGGCAAGAGTTCAAGCACGTCAGGTGTTCGAATTGCCGAGCGAAACACGGTGGAAGGTTAAACGGCCGCCAGGGAGCTTATCTGGATACGGCAATGGTGCTGTCATCGCAGACGCAGTCAACAAGGAGATAGCATCCGAAGCTATTACCTTTGGGTACCCGCAGTCTGAGGCAGCTGTGATTGCAATGAAGTTGTGGCCCCACGGCAATCCTGATTTCGGGTAAGTACAAAGATAGACTGGCATTCTAATTCCCTCGGCACACGTCTGTCTAAGAGTGTATAAGGCATGAGTTAGTACCTTTAGTTCCTCAGTCCAAATGCTCAGCTTGTACCTGTGTCAGCCAGTCACGACGCTTCACAGGCTCCAACTTTTCTCAATCTACCAACAGTGGCCAAGTCTTAATTCTTCTATTGACCGTCTGAAAAGAATTGAATCTATATGTCCAGCATTTGACGTAGAAACTTAATGTGTTAGGTAGAAAATGCTGTAATAATGAAATAATTTCTCTTACTTGAAGTGATTGACCGAAACTTCGAAAGAATATTCGCTAGCTCCGCACACTGCATGTAGCACCTTCGAACAAGATGCACATGAACTGATATTTGGCGGTGTTTTGTCCAAAATAGGCTGAGCATAGACGATTATAATGCGCACTCTCATAAGCTGGCCTTGAAGATTATGAAACTCATGGTCGAAGGCCTGGAGCCGCAGGTAAACCCAGCACATTTTCAACCTTATTTGACAGAACAATTCGGAGTGCTGAGAATCAACAACTACCCTGCTAGCAACCATCCAGCACGCGACATCGGGCTTCCACCGCACATAGATGATACCCTGCTCACCATTGTCCATCAAGATTGTGACTCTGAAGGGCTTGAACTATTAAAGGATGGCCAGTGGGTGAGTGTACCAGCACGAAGCGACGTTATGATTGTACTCATGGCTGCCGTTTGTCAGGTACATTCCAACAATTAGCTCAAGTTAGATTCTCAAAATGTCTCATATTTTATCCTTGGATGATAAAAACTTCCAATGAGCACTGGAAGTAGACCCAAAACTTGTCGCTTCTTTGTTGAAAAATATGTTCTCAGGATACCCTCAATGAAGCACAAGCCACGCAAAAATAAAAGAATTAATATTGTGAAAAATGGAAACCTATTCAATCTACATTTCCTTGCTTGATCCCTAGAGCTTGACAACTCATATACTTGAGTCTCTGTGATTCACAGGTAATTACAAATGATACCTACAAAGCTGTTTTACATCGAGCAGTTTCCAATCGGAACAGAGCCCGGCTTTCCCTGGTGTATTCGGCATACCCCCCAACAAAGATCTCCATCACCGCTGCTCCTGAGTTTGTCAGCCTTGCACACCCTCTCTTGTATAAACCATTCACATGGTCCGAGTACCTGTCTGGTCAAGTTAGCCACATCCTCAGCCCCATTGATGGCTTACAAAAAGGGAAAAGGGATGCGGAAGCTCAAAACCAAAATTCAAAATCTTCAGGAAATGGGAGTGCACCTCTCCATCTAGAACGAGGGATAAGAAGTTACTGATAATAAGGGAGTGAAATCAGAAGTTACTGATTCGGGAGCATCATCAATTTCTTGACTAAAGATATTACAGTGAGAAGAATTGCAATTACAGTCTAGGTGGTAGATGATTGTCTAGGGAGCAACTACAATCTTCATAACATGGTAACTGTTCAGAGCTCCCTCACACTGGTTGTTACTTGAAAGAAATTCTCCAAAAGCACAGAGCCTCCTCGCTTGAACTTCCATTAAATAGACACACCTCGTAGAAATATCCCAGTACTTACTTAGCATAGGTTACGGTGGTCTAGAGACTCACTTATGCAACGAAGGGAATAGAAAAAGCACAGAACTGTTGCCGTAAGAAGAGCTCCCTGCAAAGCACGGTAGTTGCTCCAAACAAAATAAATCACCTGCTAAGCTCTTCTAACGGCATAAACATTCTGAAATATTAGTACTCGACACTATTCAACCATGGGAATTGTGAATTCAACTATCACGTCCAAATAGTGACATAGCAATAGGAAGCAAAAGAAAAGGTGATTGCCTTATCCCTTCAAAAAGTAATGAAAATGAACAAGCTACTAAACAAAATACGCAAACAATTCAATTTAGGGCATTCCCAAGTAAGATCTTCTTTGCATCCGCCAATGACATCAGATCATAAGCCTTCTCATTACAGTTTAGCCTGCGATCTCATCTCTGAGCACAATCAAATAAATAATAATGAGAACACATCATCAACGAGATCAGAAGCTGATAAACAACTTCCATGCAAAAATGCGATATCTGCCCTACCCAGTCAGAAAGTCACAGATAGAGGCTCTAAACCTGACAGTCTTGGCAAGAAGGTCTATGAAGTAGACATAGGTTTCAAGCGAAACAGCTTGACGAGCACTCAGAACACGGTTGTAAGCCCCTTGAAAGAAAAACTGCTCTAGCTATACAGCATGCTTTACACACGTATGATTGTGGGCTACGGGTGGTAGAAGCTCTAGTTCTGCAAAATCCGTCCACATCCACATCAGGTTTATGCATAATAATGTCCAGAGACAACCAGAAAGCAACACTCAGACACTTACTATCTTCACAATGATGAGCTTTGACCCAAGCAACTGTGACCAAAAGAGTACACTGCATACTTAGCGTTTGAGAAACAATTGCAATATGAAGCAAGAAGCAAAAAATCTACTATCAAAGTAGCAAGAACCCAATAATCTTCTATCACTTCGTGATAGATTTACGAAGTGATGATTTACGAAGTGACGAAGTGATGATTTACGATACTTGAACCCTATCTGACAACCTGAAAAAGGAATATGGATAAATTACCTGTATGAAATTCTGCAGTTCTGGTTTGAACTAGCAGCCGCAACAAGTTTAGACCTGACACGGGGAACTTTAGTTCAGATGGAGGAATCAGTTCCCTGTAATTCAACAAGAGGACAATACATGGCGAACTGATCAGATGGAAACTTGAATAAACAAAAACAGAATGAATAATCTCAAATTTCAGATGAATCTCAAATACATGAAGACTTCACCTAAATATGACAAAGAACTAAGACTGATTAAATAGAATCCTGTAAACAATAAGGATCCATGCATGATGAGAAAAGTCCAATCTAGATTAAACAGATTTTGAAGATGAGAATGACATCACGTGAAAAAGGATTAATACATCAAGGCAAGCTAAGTCCTCTTGCTAGAAAATAAAAGAGAGCCTAAGCGATCACTCTACTATTACCAGATTAATAAGTTGAAGGTATACCTAGTATCAGTGTAATACGACTTCAGCTAAAGGAAGTGGAGTTCAAAAGCATCTTGATTTCTCAATCTGAAGAAATACGATCTATTCCGAATCAAACTCAACCTGCACTAAAAAGAGCTTTTCCAAGAATCAAACGAACGCCAATTAGCGGCAGCAGATTGGATTGGACACGGCGAATGCTGGTAAGAGATGTGCAATACAGCAGGAGGACAATACATACTTGCAAGGAGGAGTTCTTGCACAGCAGTTGGAGACGATTTAAAACAGAAGTGGAAGACCAGGCAACTCCGTCAACTTCACCTGATATTTCAAACCATTTGCTACGAGAAAACCATCTCAGGTTCACTTAGTTAACACTATGCACTGACAACGACATTTAACCTAATTAACTTTTTTTCAATCTCTCAGTCCAATCGGTTCTCGGAATTCCTTCTACACCACTCACATGTCTGCAAGTACTATCGTTTCCCCTGAACGTCGCACCTCGAAACCCTAACGTACACAACCAGAAACCTAAACATCACTCTAGACCTTGGAATTTCAGAGAGATCCAGAATATCTGAGAACCTTCAAATGCTGTCGCTCGAATCCAGATTCGTACGCAGTCTTAAAACTTCTGAAACAAGCGGGTGATATCCGCAATCTTTGACTCCATTAGAGAACACGAAAGCACTCGATGATGATATCAGAAGAGAGATGAAAGAGTGCGCATTCAAGAAAATTAGGACGTCACGCAACTGTCGCTCGATTGCAGCAACAAAACACCAGCCAAAGAACAATTCATCGCGAAGAGCAGCTCAAAGGGATTCAAACGCAACGCCAGAATTTATTTTTTATTTGCCCACATTTTCGTCTACATATTTGAACGAAGAAATCATCAATTGGTCACCAAAAAAGGATCATCTTTTAAATTTTAAAGACTAAAGAATGAATGAAAAGGTGGTTGCACGAAACATTCAATTGGCTTTCATCATCCAAAATATGGATGTTGTTTTCTTGAATTTCCTTCAATTTATGTAAAAAAAGAAAAGAATATGGATGTTAGAGTGCTTGGGATTAAAATTTTGTCTAAGGTTCAGTTTGCACTAGAAACGAGAGGGGCATAAAATTGAAAAGCCTCCTTCTCCAAGCCTCCTCGTTTGACCTTAAAAATCCTCTTTTAGAGATGGCATAACATTGGATTGGTATAAACCACTGAGAGGCCATGAAATGGGATTAAATTATTTTATAGTTTTAAAAATATTAAAAAATGTTACTTTTGAGTAAGGAAACAAGAATTTAAGTCAAAACCACTTCAAGAAGGTAGGTCTAACTATAATATTGGGGCTCAAAGTTTTGAGAACTTGTGATGCATTCCACATCATTGGGCCTTTTTCAAGATCCGTGATCCCTCATTTCATGGTATAAAACCAATTTCCAAAGACTTCTTGATTTCAACCAATTAAAACTTTCAAAAATGTGGCCTCCTCACCTCTGGATTTGGTATGAACTAGGCCTAAGCTTATATCACTAAATGTTGAACCACTTGACCAATGCACTTCCACACTCCCACATTCCTTATCTCTTGCCAATATGACAATACCACAACAAAAAATAAATCTTTTAGTCAACAATGGCGCAAGTGTCCAAACTATTACACTAATATAGATACAACATGCAGTAAGGTCCATATGTATTAATTTATTAACTATAATTGCACCTAAATTGTTCAAATAAGAATCTAAATTTGGTTAAATATTAAATTAATTTTTATTAAATCTTGTTGGCAATCAAAAAGGGTTTCCAAGTTTCCTTTGCATGCACTTTTTAGACAATGTATGCATAAACTATAAATTTTCAAAGTGTTGAAAATAGGTATTCCAAAATCAATTACAAACTCTCATCTTTAGAGGATTTGCACTCTAAATAAGAATCTAGATAGAATGGTTTGGTAAACATATTGCATTTAGGTGCAATTATCTTGCCCATATTTTTTCATGTATGAGCCTTGTATAGGTACTACATATGGACTATAATTTTTATGTAATATCAATATTAACGCGTACTACCAATATATAAATACCAATATATGGTACTACAAAGCAACTGATAATTATTTTGAACAAAGAGTTGAGAAGAATAGAGGTGGTTATGAGGTTTCCAACTGTGGAAGTGTTGAATTTTAAAATGCACATTTCAATTGGCAATACTTCAAGGATTGATTCTCACTATGTCCTCCAAGTTCCAATTGTACACATTCCAATTGGCAAATCTCAACATTCTTGGATTGTTGAAGGAAAGAAAAAAAATTTAATGCATGATTTAGATCTTCACAGTGTGAAAACCAAAGTCCCAACTTTTAGCATTTGCAATGTTGTCATCAGGACATTCACCCTTCATCAATTTGGATAACTTCTCATATAGATAACTTTCATTCATTATACATAATTAGATAATTCAATAACACTAAAATCAAAGGAAAAGTGAAGCAATGATGTATAATAAATTAATTACCTAATTGACACGTTAATAATGTGAAGCAATATAATATAAAAATTTTGGTTGTTTAAAATACCAATGCAAAAATCTTGCCATTATCATTATAAAGAAACATAGTGATTATTTAACCCCTAAAGTTCCATGACTATGTTTTCACCGAAAACACTCAAAAACTGCCATTTTTAGTACAAGTACCAAAATTTTGAAAAAAAAACTTTTTTGACACATGTAACCGTAGGATCTTATAGTAAACTACAGTAGTTTTAGAAGATGTGGAAAAACTTTTAGAATTTTCCACCATGTGGATTGGAAGATATTAGCATTTGAATTGGCAAAAATCCTTTTTTTGTTCCTGCGAAAAACAGGGCAGCTGCACTTCACAAGGTCACATTTGTATGAAAAAATGTCCAAAATGGTGGTGCTTCTTTGAATTATTTTTCCTAAACAAGTTGGCTACACACTTAAAAATTTTCAAATCATTTGGAATTGTACAACATATACAAAAAAAATAGTAAGTAGAAAGAAGTAGAGAATGATCCAAAATACTAAATTGTTAAGAATTTAATTATGGAATTGAAAAATGTCAATCCCAATGGTCGAAATGGAATGATTTAAAGCTTTCCATGTCGATATAACTCTAGAAAACCAATTTCAAATTTTTATTTTTGAAAAAAGTGATTTTTTCAGATCTGCCCGGACTGCCCGCCCGATGAAAAAAGCAACATATTAGGCCATAATTTTTGACTCCTATTTCGAAATGTCTTGAAATTTAGTGCACATGAAAGATATTCCTCGTCCTCACCTTCTATTAAAATTTCAGCTTAAAATATGAAAATCTCTAGTCACATGTACCTGCCCAAAATCGCTATGTTGCTAAAAATAGCAAGCTGGTCCTTTAGGGGTTAAATGAAACCACACACCTCTATCTAATTTGATATTTGTAATTCTCTGTAAACCTAATATACATTAGGGCGGTTTTAAGAGATGGCTTCAAAATCATGGTCTCTAATACATCCCTCTATATCTATTAAATGACTATCAATGATGTTCCTAAATTAATATTGATATGAATAATTCAATTGCCTACTTAAATGAATTGTTTAACAAATGATCCTATTTTGGAATAAATTGTTTTAAGAGATTTGTTGTGTGGTTCATTTCAATTGTATTAGGAAATAATCAAATTTTTTTATTTCAATTTTTTAAAATTAATTGTTTTGAAATTGAATCTTTAACCCCTACATGTTCAAACAAAGATAAATGAGATCATATAAAATAAAAACCATATTAACATGAAATTACAAATCCTTCAAAAATTCAAACTTTAAATGTCTTTGTAATTAATTCATGTAAATAATTATTTCTTCTTTCTACACTAAAACCTCCCTAAGTTGATCCTCTCTAAGTTGATAAACCTCTGTAAACTAATCATGTCAGATTGGTCCCGGACTGGGCCACATAACAAAGGCTGTGACTAAAAATGACCCTCTCTAAGTCAATAAACCTCTGTAAACCAATCTGTCAGACCGGTCCGGGACCGATCAACTTATAGAGGTTCTACTGCATCACTATGTTAGTATGTTACACATTTCTTCTTGAATGAAGTGCAATTTCAAAAACATTCCTCCTCCACCATATGGATGGTGGAGCAATAAAATCATGGAACATTTTATCCTGTGCCAATACATTGAATGAATCTATTTAAATTAATTAGGAGTGAAACGCCGAATGGTACATGGAATCTGAAAACAATTCATTGAAAACTATGTAACCAAGAAAAAAAAAATTGAATTTTAAAAATGAAAATGGAGGTACGGGCACATGGGAGCCCAACAGTCTTGCAGGAGTGAGCCATCATTGTGACAATCACGGACGGAGACCCTTGGATGAAACGAGTATCGGCGGCAGGGGAGGAGCCTTGCCAACCCGTGCGAGCTCTGAGCAATGAGCATCTGACTTCGTTCCACTTGTTCCCATTCAGGAAGACGGTTGAGATCGTTCTTAAGGATCTGACGGTCCCCAGGTTTCCTGCGCTCTATGCCAGGGAGTGTCTGCCGGTCTAACTGGTGGAGTGGAGAATAATCACTGGAGATGCTCTTAGCCTGGCCTGGCGCCGGCACAGCTACTGCACCCCCGCATCTGGCCGGGCTGGAGGCGTGGAGTAGTACTGTATGTGTGATTGCAAATTGAATGGCCGAAATGCGGCAGCTTCCTGTGGTTGTGGAGTGATTGTAGAATTAGGGTTTGGATTAGGTCGATAGATGTAGGAAGTCGACGTTCAGCCTTGGTCTGATTGCTACCCTTCCCAATGCAACCGCTTGGCATGCATTCGATCCAATGCCTTCAATATTCACTACCATTTTTTCCAAACCATTGTTCCCTTTTCCTGCTTTCGTGTGGGAGTATCTGTTTCGGTTCATCTTGCAAAATGGTTATCTTCTGAGATTGGGATTGGGGTTTCATTAGACGTGCGCAGATTTTCTCATGCTAATGTAGTTGATATTCAATCTACCACAAAGACATACCAGTGTTGTGTGGGGATTCCAGTTTTGCATGATTGTTATTTTTGTATCAGAAGATTTACATTGTAAAGTTTCCGCTATTGTAGTTGTGAAGATTACATTACTGACAATAGTCACAACCATTAACACGGAAAGTATTTACGCAGAGTAGATAACCTTCTTCAGGAGCAGTTTGTTTGTGTGTATTTGCACCTGCTCACCAACAAAAACGTGCCCAAACTACTCTGTTTCCTGTTTCCTTTTCCGGGTTTTGCATAACAGGAGTGACCTAATACTGGCCTTGCTCGAAAGCAGAGTTCGTTTCGCACTCCGAGTCCACATGGGAAGTTTCTGCAAGTTTTTTCATAGCTGCTGTTTGCACATTCACATAACTTTGTTTACCAATGAGGTATGGGTTCGTTTTGCATTCTTGAAAAGGAGACCCATACAGTCAATAAACCACAATTCTTGAATTAACTAATAAGTCCCTCCCAAGTATTTAGGAAAGCATAATACCTTCCCAACCAGGGGAGATCAGTGCCGGGGATACAATGTTAAGCTTATGTTGTGCTAGATTATTCATATTACTCAATAACCAGGGGAGGATTGGCTACCCTGCTACCTAAGATGAAATTCACGACCAGGATCATGGAACCCTAAATCCAAAGCAACAGTATTTCTGTTGACAGGAGACTTGTAACTTGACTAACTTCCCCTTTTCTTACACTTTGGTCGAATATTCAAATACTCGTTGACCCTTGAAATAGCTTCTCAATTTCTGAATCCACATGATGACAGGGATGATCTTTTGTTGTTTGTCGCAGATTCTCCTCGTGTTGCTGCCACTGCTCTCCTATACCTTGGTAAGTTTCGCCAAATTGTTGGAATGGCCAACATAACAGGATTGAGATGTAATTCTGGCACTAATTTGCAGAATTTGTTACCATCTTCAACGTCGTCACAATAGAATCTGATTCATCATTTATCATCCAGTATCTAATTAGTTCAGAGGATCTTGCCGGCTTATTCCAAAGTGGTGCAAGAATGAAGGTTGATCAACATTCTTCCCAGTAGAAAGGAGTTTCAGAAGCTCCAAATTGTGAGACTTTTGAAAGCATGTGATGCAGAACATCGAACAGCAGAACTCATTATTCAGTTAGAGCAGCCCAAAATCAATTCGAGGCCCGTTGCAAACCTCACAATTACACCAATTATTTATGCAATTCAACCCAATGTAACAAAACTTGTAAATGGACAATCTCAATGCATGAAAGTGTTGAAATTGGGGTTGGAACAGAATGATTTCAAAAACTTAGGTAATGTTGATGCAAGTGGCAATAAATTTAATAAGTTTCTTTTCCTATAATGATGCTTTGAACTATCATTGCACGAGTTTGGGGAATTACTAAAGTTCTAATATCATCTATAGGTTCAAGAATAGTTTCCTCCAATGTCCACAACAAAATGTTATATATTTTTTCTTTGAAGAGCTATAATGAATCTTTGGAAAAAAAAAGGAGTTGACTGAAATCTTAGAAGAATTTTGTTTTTGTTTTTGTTCTTTAGAAATTATTATGAATTCAATAAATCTAAGAGTTTGTAATAACCAAAGTTACAATAGAATGAACTATTTTGCAACATATTATATAATATGAACCATTCTTGAAAACAATAGTATGGCATGATATTGTAGCAAATTCAAAGTAAATTGCCATATGACATCACATGGTTTGTTATGATCCACGAAAAGGGATTGATAAATTCAATTCAAAAATGCAAAGTATTCCATCTATTGCACTAACTAATGTAAAATGACCTATTGTCAATTTTTTTGGACGTTTTGTATATTTAAATTTATTGGATGCTAATGTGGCTTTCTTAATTGCTAAACTACTAGAGGCATTTTCCAAGTTAAATTGTCTAAAATTGTCTAAAATTGCCAATTTCTAGTGCATTGACCAAAATTGAAATTGAATCTTTTCTTGAAACTCCAATTATATGAAAGTGTAGTAGACCATTATGATATGTGTGGAAAATTATATTATATTTGACTATAGGAATTATAAGATTCCTTATATGATTGCAATATTAATTTAATAGCTTCTATTAAGATTGTACAACAATTAATGAGACTTTTGCCATGTGTAGAAAATGCATTGTGGTATTCATTGAATTCAAAATCATAATTTTTCAATCCAATCATAACCCTTCCAATCTTGATTCTATAATAAACTGCCATCATGTTGTAAAGTTTTTACTACTATGTTTGGATGCTAAATTAGAAAGCAAAATTGGGGTGCAAAGAGGTTGAGGCAATTTTGGATCTGTCTATTTTACTTCAAAACAAGAATTGGTGTGAGAAGGACAAACAATCATAATTAGAAGGGACATATCTTAATTCTGAAAGGGATAAAATTATCCCACCACAGTGAAGGATTGAAATTGAAAAAGAATTACGTTGACCTTTTAGATCATACTCTCAAGTAGTATTCTTTTGTCCCTCTTGAAGGACAATAAGTGAGGATGTGATTGTTTGTCTCTCTTACACGATGTCATTGTTGACTTTTGCCTTTGACACTACTAACTATCTATAGCACATGATATATGATGATGACATCCCAAAGTCTTGGATGAGCTACTGAGTTCGATCGCATTAGTTGTAATTATGTGTATTGGAACCATTGGTGATCCCCAACATGCAAAGGCAAGCCTACTAGAGCCGAAGTGGACAGTTTCTTTTGGCATCCTCTTTACATTGTTGCTTGTTTTAGCCCTTGTTTTTGTTGACATTCAAACTACATATGAAGGCAAATCTTCTTGTAAAAAACTCCAGTTTCTATTTATTTAATTTGACTTTAAAATATTCATCGTCATATTTACACTTTTGTCTCCAATTTTCACCCACTTATTGAGTATGTGGTAGCTTGTCGACAATGAGCTCATTAGTCCTTTTGGGGTTAAGAACACAATAAATTCTACATTCACTTCTTGAATTGTTGTGAATTCTTAGGAAAACACAATTAGACAATCACCCAACTTTACAAATATTTCTATAAATTCTCTTCTTCTTTTTTACCATTAGAAGGTTTATAATATTCGGAACTACAACAAATTTTCTAATGTTCTTAAGATTCTAGTGTTTATTTCGGGAATACTTCTACTCCGAATCCGGTATCAAACTACAGTTCCAATTCAGGAACTCGGACACTGAACCCTAAAATTACCGCACTGCCAACAGGTGGTTGCTCACTTGCTCCCGTCCCTCGTCAGTGTGAACGCGGCATATGCAACCTGGCACCCTCCGAGAGGTTTTGCGGTTTCCAAGGTTCGGAGACCTGGTCACGGCACGGACGTACCCTGCGTCCCTGCGACCCTGCCTGGTGGCGCCAGTCATTTCCGTTATAAAATAGAGCCACTCCATAGAAATCGGATACAATATTTTTTGTTGACAGATTCCCTTTCCTGCGAAGCCTGACTATTATTTTTAGTCTTTTGACGGGAAAAGAAAAAATGAAAAGAAAAAGCATTTTGAATTGAACTGCGAGTGAGCCTCTGCGAAAGCGCCAAATGGATTCCTTCAAGGCCTCGAAAGTTCAGTTCCTTCGTTTGTTGTTTCGAGTTTCACTTGGGGTTTGAGAGCGGACAAGTCGCGGTTCAGGCAGTTGCGCGCATGCTGACTATTCGTCGCCCGTCGTCGTGGGGCTCCGTCGCCTTCCACCGTCCTTTGAGTCTGACCGCCGCGCACCGTCCGTTCTCAGCGATCTTCAGTTGCTTGTGGTTTTTAGGGGCTTTTTAGTGCTTGGCTTTGGAGTTTTTTTCGTTTCGTGCGGCAATATTCGAGTTGCGCTTCGTCTTTGGTGCGATCTTTTCAGTGTGCGCTCGCCAGGTTAGTCTGCACTTCTTTTGCACGGTTCTGTGAAGGTGCGCCAGGGTTTGGAGGTTTGTGAGGATATTTGTAGATTGAGCAGGTTAAGTTGCGAGAGGTGATATGATGTTTGTTTTTGGCGTTGCCGATTCAAGACGAGTTACTTTTGCGTGCGCTTCGTGTTCTAGTCTCTTTTTTTTGGAAGGGGGGAGGGGCGTGAGTTCTTGGTTGGAAACTGTGAAGTTATTCTGGTTATTTCTGTCTTCCGTTGGTTTTTAGGTTTCTTGTTGCGTTCTCGGGTTCTACTACTTTGTTGTGTTTGAGCTCCGTGTTTTAGTTTTTGCTGGCTGATGGTGGCGTTTCCTTATTCTAAGGGATTTTATTGCATCGCTTTTGCTTCTGATTGTAGAGCTTGCGCTGTGATCATTTCAATTTGGCCGTATTCTCGCGATTTCTCAAATTCATGTCTATTTCTGCGCAGTTTACATCATCTTGTGATACAATTCGCGTTGATTGGAAGAGTTTTTAAGTGTGGAAGTGATCGCGAGACCAAGTCGTCATCAGGAAACCCTGGTATTAAAAGGAGTCTTCGCACTGTAAATTGTGAAATTCTTTGAAGGTTAACTTTGGTCGTAACGAGGGTGGTAGCGGAGTTTGTTGATTGCTTGAGTGATTAAAGCACATGAGCGATGGAGTCACCCATGGTTGTTGACGTAAGCATATTAGATCCTGAATTGTTAAACCTACCGCAAGACCTACCGTCGCCTTCTGGCAAACCAGCTGCACCAATTCTTGAAGACCTCCTGACACAATGGCTTTCTCTTCCCGACGCTCAGCGTGTGGTAAGTAATGCTCTCATTTCCCCATTCTGATTCAGCTTATTGGCCTGTCCAGTTTTGTTTTTGTTCTTGTCGTCGACTCTTGTGGTTCTCTATCACCTGCTTGAGCCTCTTTAGTCCGCGGTTTGCCGAATTTTCATTCTACTTAAAGTGCCTGTCGTTGTGTGTATATCGATTTAGCCACTGCTCTGTTGTAGGTTGCTAGTGCAGTGCAGTCATGTTTATTCATAAATTACATTTTGCTGGTCTGTGTTCACCCTGATCGTTAGTCGGACACTTCACTTGCAGTTCTAATAGCCATAATTTTTTCTTACACACTACATATAGTGCGCGTAGCTCATCACCTGAACCTTAAGTGGAATTCAAGAGAAAAAATGATCACATTGATGCAGGACTTTCTTCAGTCGGTTGTCAAATTCACCTTCTTTAGGTTGTTCAGCTATGTGACCATGTGCAGACGGTTTGTGTAGGTGACTGAATAGGTTTAATCAAATCTATGTACGATTAAGTCACGATAACTTAGGATTGGAATTATATTCTAACTATCTGATCGGTGACCAGCTATATGAGTTTAAGGCATTTCATGGTGCAGATCAACGCAGGCTCTGTCTGTCATCAGAAGTTGAAAGGAAATTCGTGAATCCTGTTTTTGTGTGTCGCTATTGCTTGCCTATTTATTGTAGTAGCTTGACCCTTGCCAGCCATCGGGCCAAAAGTCGTTGAAATATCATTCCCTGCATAAATAATGTTAGAATAAAATTAGGATATCAAAGTAGAACCGGAGTAAAGGCAAGGGAATCACCTTTTTGATCAAATAAAATTGAAGGTAATTATAATTTTATTAAAATTGTTAAAATCTAATTTTTGGCGGCAGAGAGAGACAATAACACACTAAAGAGACAGGAAGAGGCCCACCGACGATCATTCTTTTCCCGTTAATAATATATATTTCTTGTTGTAAGCAGGTGATGACATTGCTTCAAGAAGCTCATGAAGAACCATCACCAGGAAATCAAGGCAGTCCTACTTTATCAATAAATCCTACGATATTCAAGGAGGGTTCTACTCCACCATTGTCTCCTCGAAGCTCCCAACTCTCGCCAAGGTCCCAAAGGCGTTTCAGTGGACACTCCATCTCTGGTTCCCCCTTAAGTAAATCCAGTGATCCTATTCGAGAAGTGATTCCTCAGGTATCTCACAGGTTGGCCATCGATACTGACATACAACCTTCTTGAACGAGAAGAAGTTCATTGTATGGTTCGGGTCGTGTGGTGCTGAGCCTTTACTCGTACTTCTGGACCACTGGAAGGTCTCTGAATGCGAAGAGTATAACTTTTAAATTTTAAATTTAATATATTGCTCAGCTTGTAAGGTCCAATCTAGAGGATTTCACACTGCTTTTACTTATCTTTTGTTACCTAATATGGCGACTATGCCTAATACCGTATAGACCTGTCGTAGCACTTGATTGGCAGAATATGTATTTCAACTTCTAATGAGTCATTCTGGATGGTGGGCCAATTTTTCCTTGCAGTTCTATTTTCCGTCAGGACTTCCTGCCTCAAAAGAAGTGTACGCGGAATGTCTGAACACTGTAAACCAGATATTTTCTGGTCATCCCGATGGTCTACCACTTTCAGGTTTGTTATTAACCGTAGAAATGAAACTAAGCAACTGCTAAATTACCTTTCCAGACATTGTTTTCTTCAGTACATTAACTTGGTATAAAGTATGCTGTGTACTTTTGGCAATCACTGCTTTTTAGTTGGTGTAAAAGTTTTGGTTGATAACATTGTCCTTATGCATCACTTGTTTGTATCACCAGCATTCATGCCAGTAACGAAGGAGATATGCAAGTTGCCATCCTTCTTCTCAAGCATATTATTCAAAAAGCTTGACGTCAACAATACTGGACTCGTCACCAAGTTAGTATTCGCAAATCCTTCAAAACTTTTAAGACATTATTTTAAACCCTAGCAAATTTAATCTTACAGGGACATGTTAACTGGTAGTCAACTTGAAAATTCTCTTTTGGTTTATGGCTGGTACGTACATGGTTGGATGAATGATTGGGCTGGTTTGACCACGATATTTTAGGGTTTTCTGACTGCCAGCCAACGTGCTTAACAAGCTATGCTCGTTTATACTTTCGTTAAGTTTTCTGTAGCCTTCGAGCTGTATAACTGCACGTTTTTTATTCTGATATTTTGGGGTGCGCTGAAGGAGATAGCCGTGTCCCTGCACGTGCAACGTGAATGTGAAAATTAGTGAGGTTGACAATTTTACTTCCACTTGTATTGCAGGGAGAGATTAATAGAATATTGGCTCGATCAGAATATGCTGGCAGCTGATGGTGCCACGCGGATATTTTCAGTTCTGAAGCAGGAAGATAAAGATTACCTCACCCAGGTTGGTTTTTCAGTTTTTGTTGAATAAGTTGTTTTGTATTCGTTTCCTGAAGAGCTTAGCGTTAAATTGAAAAGTCTAATTAAAACTTACTCTATGTCTCTTCCAAACCCTAAAGTTGGTTCTGTAGAATCACTGACACATTACGCGCAAGTCCTCTATCTATTATATAACTCTCAGCATTTTCTACCGTCATACGTAACATTGATGAATTTGTAAGCTTCTCTATGGAAGTTAACAACGATGATTTGGACAGAGAAATCAATTTTAGTTGTTAAAATTGATAGAAAAACATGTGATACAATTGAATGTGTTCATAGTGTAGCTTTGATCTTCAATCCATAGGGCTTGCAAATTACAATGTAAGGTGTCATTTTTTGATTTTGAAGACATATTAGTGTAGTAGAATCGAACGTTATGGATTTCCAAAATACTCTGAAAAGTCAGACGAGGGGTTTCCTATGACGTCCAAGGGTTAACTCCATAGGTATTGATTGAATAGTTGGGCACATTGTAAAAGAGATCAAGGTTGAATCCGCGAGGTTGACCAAATATTATCACTTTGGCTGTAAGTGGTTAACTTCCATGTTATTCATCTAATTTTGTGGTTAACGCGCGAACACCGAAATCGTGTTTAAAGAAGGAATCGTTCCAACATCAATTTGAGAAACTGATTCGGTTGTGATGTGCTCAGGATGATTTTAGGCCCATATTGCGGGAGCTCTTGTTGACGCATCACGGTTTGGAGTTCCTTCATGATACCCCTGAGTTTCAAGATAGATATGGTATAGGATCTCATGTTCTCTGACCTGCAATCTCTGTTGCTTTCTTGTCTGTTCAATGCCCTTCCCCAAAAAATTGCTATTGAAGTGGGGAGGGGGAGGGTAGCAGTCTTTTTAGGAGGGCATTGTTTAAAAAAGAGAAGGACGAGCCTTCTCTTTTTAACTCACACAATAATTTGCCTTTGCCGTCTTATTCAACTGTGTTCTTATCAGTGAATCGATATTTTTGATATTATTTATAGCACCTTTGTAATGGGCTGTGCACTTGCTGATCCTTGCAGCTGAAACAGTGATATATAGAATTTTTTATCATTGTAATAGAGCCGGTGACGGCCGGTTGCAGCTTAGAGAAATCAAGCGAAGCAATTTGGTTGCTGCCTTGCAGCAAGTCGATGTGGAGGAGGACATCAATAAAGTGTTGAAGTGAGTACTTACCTATTATTTAGAGTGAATCAGATTTGTGAATGAAGACGTATGTCCAGGAAGCAATAATTTTTGTGGCATGTTTTTGGTGAATAACATGTGTTTTTGACCCTCCCGTTGTTCATGGCAGCTTCCATGTTGTTTTTTCCCGCTTGATTCATTTTCAATTGTGATCATAAGAAATGACATGCTTTGGATTTATTTTGAGGGGTGCAGGTATTTTTCGTATGAACACTTCTATGTTATTTACTGCAAGTTCTGGGAGTTGGATTCCGATCACGATTTTCTGATTGACGAGGATGGCCTATTGCGATATGGTAACCACGCACTTACATATCGAATTGTGGAGCGTATTTTCTCTCAGGTATGAAGTTTTTGTCTGTGTCATGTACCTTTTGAAAGCAAGATAACACCGTACGGACCGTGGCATTGCATGGAATTATCTTGTAGCAATATCTGCGTTTTGTCTATACTTGTTGGAATTCGTGCAAGGAATATTGGTCTTTAATTGTCTTCTTGAGTAGGGGCTTCTTGTGTATTTGCATATATATTGGCTTATGACTGTCACTTGACTGGAGCTCACTAATAGGTTTTGCTTGTACTTGATAGGTGCCAAGAAAGTTTAGAAGCGGAGTTGAAGGGAAGATGGGTTATGAAGACTTTGTGTGGTTCATATTGTGTGAGGAAGACAAGACATCAGATACTAGCCTTGAGTATTGGTGAGTTTCTCCTTCATATTATTTTCCTACAATTCCTTGCTCCTCTTAAAGAGAAGGCCATTTAGATGTTCGCTCTCTTTAATACAGACTGACATGTGATAATGTGGGATCAGGTTTAAGTGTGTGGACCTTGACTGCAATGGAGTGATCACTTCAAATGAAATGCGTTATTTTTATGAAGAGCAGTTGCATCGGATGGAGTGCATGGCGCAGGAGCCTGTTTTGTTTGAGGACGTTGTTTGCCAGATGAGCGACATGATTCGTCCTAAGGTAATTTGAATGGTTTATGTGACCTGCGTGCAGTACTGAATTCCAGAAAATGTGAGATTGTTGTAGAAAGGTGATGCATGCTTTCTCTGCCAGTGGGTTCATGAATTCTATTGGTTGCATTATTTGCTTTTGAAAATCATCATATCTTTACCCCTGAGTCGTGCATCACTTTCTTTGGAGTACAGGAGCAAGGTTATCTTACACTTCGGGATCTGAAGAACTGTAAACTTTCTGGAAATTTTTTCAACATACTTTTTAATCTCAACAAATTTGTGGCATTTGAGACTCGAGATCCGTTTCTGATCAGACAGGTAAAGAAAATTTGACATTTTTTTTCATCGAACTCAAAACTGTCTTAGTAGTATATAGTATGTTGCTTTTAACAGTCATCATAATCAAGCAATTGTTTCGACGGTTTGGACTTCTCAATTTCCTGACCAAGTATGCTCGACCCTGTTGCAGGAGAGGGAAGATCCTACATTAACTGAATGGGACCGATTTGTGCATTCTGAGTACATCCGTCTATCAATGGAGGAGGACGGTGAGGATGCCTTCATGGATGGCAGTGCTGAAGTCTTGGACGATGTTTTTGAGTTCTAACCTCCTGAAAGTGATTTTTCCCTTTTTCATCATCTCGAAGCAAAGTTTGGTGCACTCTATAATGTCATCGTGCTTGTCATTGTGCAAGCCAGGTGCCTACTGATCTGGATATTGGACATTGAGCACCGAACTGATTCGCCACTGCACTGAAATTTTAAATTGGGTTTTCCAATCCACTCAAGACTGCAGTTGAGCGTATTTTTTTCAGCAGAACTTCAACCTGTACAGACTGTTCATTTTTTATATCCACGGATTTTAGACATTACGATGAAGATTCCAATTTTAATCATATTTCGTGTTGACATAGGATAGGATTGGCCAGACTTGATGCAAGTGGTAAATTAGGTCATCCCTCAATGTGGGATGCTGGGTTGAACCCTTACAAGATGTTTGCTGTTGATGATTGTAGGCTTGAAACATGTTGAATGAGAATGTGAAGGATATTCATAAGGTACGATGAAAGTGTTTCTGACCATTGCACTTCAGTATGGGTTTGGTGTGCTCAGTGGTGGGAATCTGTCAATAAACTAGCATAATCAGCAAGGCAACCTGACCTAAACTAGAGATTGTCTTAATTTCAAGGGCTTGGAACTCTTTGGCAAGACTAGGTTCCTAGGCTTGTACTATTTTAATTACATTTCCATGTCAAAAGTGAAGTTGTGAAAGCATGTGTTGCCATCCATACCTTAAGATAGGTGGTTTGTTTTGTTTGTTTTGTTTTGTTTGTTTGTCACGTCAAGATCTCTTGGACCGTGCATCCCCTGGTGGCGTGCTTGGTATTGTCGGAAAGCCCTTGGCTGGGAGGGGTGCACAGGCTTGGTTTCGTCGCGTTTGGAGTTAAGGTGTGGAAGTTATTGAATTTCAAAGCATTTATGCGTCAAAAAATTAGGAAATTATTTTTACTTCGATTTTTGTCACGTTCTTGGTACTGTCGGAAAGCTCTTGGCGAGGAGAGGTGTACGGGCTTGGTTTTGTGGCATTTGGACATATGGTGGGAAAGTTATGGATTTTTGTGTTATTTTTTGTTCTTAAAAATGATCAAATTATGCTAAATTAGGTATCTTTTGAACCATGTGTCAATTGATCATGTTTTTGGTACTACTAGAAAGCCCTTGGTGAGGAGGGGTGCATAGGCTATGTTTTGTGACATTTGAATCTATGGTGGGAAAGTTATGGATTTTTGAGTTATTTTTGGTTTTCAAAATGACTTTTATTTTTGTTTTGGCGTTGCCACAGGGCTACACTAGTCCTATGTTAAGGTAGTCCGCTCTAAAAGCAACCATTTAAGGGTTGGTTTGCCTATTTTATGGTTTTTGTGGATAGGAAGATTTTTACTTCATTTTTCAAATGAAAGAGAAATTAGATGTGGAATGTCTCACAAGTGATTTCATATTTTTGAAGATTTATTTTGTAGGCATCTAATCATGTTGCTAGGTCTTCCAAAATCTATTCACTTACAGCTTGTAAAGAAATATGGGAAAATTGAGGAAAATCATTGGCTTTTGCAATAAATAATACTTTAGCCTTGATTCATTCATTGCCTAAGAAATATGGGGAAATCGAGGAAAATCGTTGGCTTCTGCAATAAATAATACTAATAATATTTACTAATAATATTTACTTCAGCCTTGGTTCATTCATTGTTTCTTTCATATATTGATTTTAGGACCACCTTATGTCCATTTGAGAATTAATTATAAGGTTGATTTGAAGGAGTTAGTCACTTTTAGAATTGACTACCTTACAATCAAAGCATGAGTGGGATTTGTTTAAATATCAACATTTAAAATGTAATCACCAATTGCAAATGAAGGTATCAAAAGGCATGGTCACGGTCATTGTTAGTGAAGGAAGTCATTCACATATATTCATTGAAGGAACAATGTTATGTAATTTTTTTCCACATGGATCCCTATTGCAAAACTCATTGAAGGTTAGTGTTGTTATATGAATATTTTACCATTTGGGGGTCTATTATAAACTATATGTGAATCCTTTTTTAATAGCCTCCAAAGCCAATGCCTAGATCACATATTCACATAGTTGAATTCAAAATTAATGAATTGCATAAAGCAAGTGATCACTAATTGGTAATTTTTGGCAAGGAACCTTAATAGTAGGGTTGCATCTTTCCAAGATTAAATAGTGGGATACGGTTTTGCCTACTTTAATTATTCTTTTCAATATGTGTACACTTCATTTATAGATGGCCGTATTGGTCAATGACTTTCAAATAAACTATGAAAACAAAAAATACACCTATTAATTTAAGAATGTAATAATTTTGGATTCACTACTTTTGTAAAAGGGTTGCATCCTTCTAGGGTTAAAAAATGCACTTGTTTACTTTCTTTAATTATTCTTTTTGGCATATGTGCACTTGATTTATAGATGGGCTTGTTGGCCATTTTTTTATCCTCTATGAAGATGAACTTTAGAAATAAAGTATTATAGCCAAAGTTCTCTCTTTTCACTTCATCTCATTACTTTTTATACAAATTCTAATCAATTTTTGTTGAATTGTAATACGTGGTGATGATGGGTGTATATATCCTAGGTGTAAAAATTCTTAGCCTTTCATTGTGAAATTATCCTTGAAAGGATAGGCCTATGACCACTTTTTTCAAACTTCTTTCTATATGCTCCCATTTTGCAAATATGTAAGATTGAATTTTTTTCATTTTTTATTCATACACATAATTGCATGTCTTTTATAAGTAAAAAAGAACAATTTTATTTTTGTAAAAATTTGAAATTACTGTGAATTTTTGAATTAAAAGTGGAAAAAAATTCATGTCAAATACAAAATATGCTTAAAAAAAACTAATTTTTTTTCCATAGGTATATATAATAGTGTAGAATATCATAGTATAAAATTTTTATAATATCATTCTAAAACTAGAATTTAAAACATTCCTTGGTCATTAGTCCAAAACTCAAATTGCAATTAAATATTGAATTTTAGGAATGTTTCAAATTTTCAAATTGGAGTAGGAACTAGACTTGGTAAGCTCTATTTCCGTAATTGGGTTCAATTTCAAGAAATCATTTTCGTAACTCAAATTCACATCAAGAACAAAGACCTAGAAGATGTCAAAATATACTACATGGTAATCCATAGATTAGCATCTTATTGTGTAGAAAAGTCAACAATATTACAAAGAGAGGATTTCCAACACATCCTTCTTGGAGCAGTGTTCAACTAAGTCCTCAAAAACTTTGAATTGAAATTTGTTTTTATTCCATTTTATGGGGGTACTAATGTCATCCAAAGGCCTTTTATGCGTTTTAGGGTTATACACATTCAATGAAATTAAATTGAATTATAGTTTTAATCTCTGAGAACGAAGGTTTGAAAACTTATAATTAAATTATACCATCTATTATAATAGCCTTACAATGCATGTCACCACAATCTAGAAAAATTATTTGATCTTCTAATTGTGGAACTCTATTTTTTCTAAGGTTTACAAGAATTCTACTATGGTAGTTTGTAACTAGAAGCTATGTTTGATTAAATACATTGATTTATCCTGTTACTACTTGTGGCATTAATATACCGAAGTTGTATTATGTGTAAATAGATTTACTACGTGATATGAAAGATCTATAGAGTCCCTTTTATTTGGAAACTACCCCACATTTAACTACTTGTAGACTTCCAAAAGTTTATAACTAAATAATAAAAAAATAGTCATCAAGAGACCATGCAAAACATCAGTAGATCTATTCAAAACATTGGTAGAGTATGTACAACATTGAAAGATCTATTCAAAACATTTAGAGATCTCTAGATGTGTTTTTTGGAAATTTTTTGCTGAAAATATCTTTAAAGTTCATTACTTATAATCTTATGTCTAGGACCATACTTAAAAATCCACTTAGAACACCCCTTTCTCTTGTAGGGCCTTGACATAAATTTGTAAGTCAAAAGGCTGAGTCTTTAAACTTGGGAAGAAATAAAGTCTACATAAGAATGGCGAGTGTAATAGAAGGTTGCACCTCATAGATCTACAAGACAAAGATGAAGGAAGTTAGTTTAAATGCAATATCAATTGAAATTTGAAAAAAATAAAGAGTCTAGAGTTGACTTATGTACTAAATCATGATTTTTTCTTGATGGATTTCCTTGCACAAAGTTCTTTGTCAAAAGCAACAAACTTTTCAACCAAAAGTTTTGGAACCACTCTAATAGATGGTGAAGCACATACCAACAATGCCAATAAAGCTTACCAATGCCCTCATCGTCCTCAAGAGCAATAATGTGTCTACCAGAAGACCAACAAGTGGGGGGTGATTGCAAGAAATACTTGCACTATTTGTTGCATTTTGCAACAATACTCATGATTTTTTTTGGAGTACTTTAAAATTAGAAAATCAATTTTAAAAAAAATTAAAAAATATGGTCAATGTATGCACCTTTAAGATGAAGATAACCACCGAAGGAAATTCATTAAAAAATTCTCTAAGTAGGAGAACTAGAAAAGTGTCAAATCTCAAGAAAATAGCCGATACTTTAATGTTTGAATTAATAAAAAATAGAAAAAAAACTTAAATAAAAAAAATAAAAATTGGCCATTTGTAATAACTCTAGGGAAATAGTCATTCACCAGAAAAACCACAAAAATAATTTTTTAATTCAACATGAATTCAACTTGAATAGAGCACACTTTAGGCCAATGTAAAACACACTTGGAACATATTTTGGAAAATCCCTCTTCTGAGAAGGTGTATTTCTATTAGAAGAGCTAGCCTACCAAATATCACAACATAACTCTTCAAAAAAGGTACTCAATAGTACTAAAAACCACCAAAATCGCATGTATGATATATATTCAAAATTCAATTTCACCTATTGAATTAATTTTGAAAAAATTGAAATAATTCAAGTGCATTTTCTATTGCCATAGGAAGCTTGCTTTTGAATTTTATATTCTTTCAATAATTTTTGCAATACTTATGGCACAAAACAACTTCCACATTGAACGTGTGACGGAAAATAGGATAAGTGTTTCTTGCAATCACCCTGGGGACAAAAGCACTTTCATCAAAACACATAATGGAAAATCAAACAAAGTCGATTCTTTTACTTCAAAATTACAGATGGATAGTTCATTTAATCTCAATAATTGTTACAACAAGGATTTGAGAGATAACCTGTAGTTGCAATGGAATCAAAAACAACATTGTCGAGTAAGGTGTATAATTCAATCAACATATTCAATTAGAGGTTTCTTCTACACATGCTACCATTTCCATGCCTCGGAGCAATTTAATATGTTCAGAAATTAAAACTAACATTTTTTCAAATGTATGGGCAATTTCGTTAAAATGGCGGTATTCCAAGTGCCATTTTGACGGTGTGCCATTTTCACCATCTAGGACTGGTATAGATTTCAAGAGGGCCATTCTGAACTGTTTTCATGCCATTTTAAGAAAATATCTCCATTTTAACGAAATTGCCCATGATATGTGTACTACATTTCTATTAGCATGTTCCTTCTATTTTAAGAGTACTAAAGGAGTTAACCAATAGCCATTGAAATTCAAGATTGGTATGGAATTTTCCCAAAGCGCATTCGATTTTTGGATGCAAGGATTTTTCAAGTATGTATACCTATTGTAAACCTCCTTCCCAATTGCATCTCTATCTACATCTATCCTACATTATATTTCCTAAAATGTTTAGCATATGTAGATAGAGATGCAAATGGAAAAGAGGGTATACAATGGTTATGCCTACCTTTAAGTTAGTAACTCCCTCTAATTTATCTTTTATTGATAGACTCAAAATAACAGCCAAGTTGCAAAATAAATGTTATTATGGATATATCTAATGTTAGCAAGTGTAATCCCCTTGTAAATACCATGACCAAATAGGCACCTGTGGCCTTGGTTTAGTAGCTTTGGCCTTGACCCCCCCGTGAAGTGGTCATAAGCCTATATCTAGGCATTAGTGGAGTGCTTACCACCATAGTCACGTAGTCCACCTAACTATGATTGTGGGTGCAAAAACTACCTTATTGTCAAATGGGAATCTGAGAATTTCTCATGGAAGCATCAAGAATAGAATTTTCCATCTAAGTCCATGGGGCTTAGATAGTTGAGTCATTCCCAACAAACCAGAGGGTGATTGCAAGAAACACTATCTGTCCTATTTTGTATCACATCATTTATACTTTTCTATTTATTGGCTACAAATTTTGCATTTTGGATTCAAATGACTCAAAATTTATAGATATGGTATTCATGACTGTTATACACCTTGACTAATTTATTTTTGCAATTTTCAAAAATGTTTTACTATCCAAAAATAGCCCCCAATTTTATATCACAATTTCCAATTTCCAATTTTTAGAACTATTTAGTACCCCAAAAAAGAAATTTGAAACTGCAATTTGGAAGAGATAGTCTTCTAGTAGACTTGTAGCTATTGTCCAAAGGAATTCTAAAAAAAGGTAATTATATATGGTGTGGAAGTCCATAAAGTGAGCTTCATTCAACTTGCATTTTAAAACATGTAAAACATTATTTTGGTGGTTCTTTTGGTGAATGACCATCTCCATCAAGTTGTTATAAATGGCCAATTTTTATTTAATTTTTAAACTTTTTTTCCTATTTTTCACTAATTAAAACATCAAAGTATCTATTTTCTTGAGATTTGACACTTTTCTAGTTCTCCTACTTACAAAAATTTTCTAGGATTTTTTTTGGTGATTACCTTCATTTTTTGGTGATTACCGTCATATTTTTTAAAGTTTTTGAAAAGTTATTTTTCTAATTTTAAAGGACTCCAGAAAAAATCATGAATAGTATTATAAAACGCGGGACACATGTAGTATCGACGACCTCACTCCGCCATCACCTGGGGAATGGCCGGGCGCACGCCCTGTTCAGATATATATATATATATATATTTTAATAAAACCAAAAGAACTGGGTGAACCCTTCGTCCCTTCTTGTCAACCCTAAGGAGTGCTGAAGCTCCGCGCCTCACGGCGCTCCGCTCCAGGCCTAAACCCTACTCGTTTCACTCCGTAGGGTTTAGGTGATTCACAGGGTCACCCGGTGTTTCAAGGGGCGCCATAGGTGAGATCGTCGATACTACATTCTACCCTAAAACGCAACAAATAATACAAGTGTTTCTTGCCTTTTCCTCTCTTCTGACCCAAACTACTTGAAGGTGTTTCTTTTGATGTCTTGTTGTGAAGGAAAACTCCGATGCATAAGTTGTGAGTGTCAGACTGGCAGTTTAGTGTTCTTGGCAACCTGGTTTACTGGCTCTGCACCCAAGGGCCAAGAGGAGGAAGTTTTGTATTGACAATAGCTACTTTTACAGAGCAACAAACTTGATTCTTTTGTTTATAAAATTAAAAAAAATGAAACAGAAATACGAATGTGATGAAGGTTGACTGGTTGAGTACGCCACTGAAAGGAGAGCCAGGGACAAAGCCTCTTGTAGCAGAGCAGCTTGTTTATCGTTAAAACGACATTTAGGTCCTGCTGGAGCAACCCAAATTTGGATTTGATATTATTTTTTACGTGGGCATCATGAAGCTCACTTGAACTGTATAGTTGACATGAACTTTTGTCCTCCTTAAGATTCCCTTGAAGGTTAATATTAACAGTGCTGAGCTGAAAAAAGACACACCTGGAAACTACGAAAATCAATCACTCCTCAAGCATGATCACATTTGCAAATCAAAATGGAAAATTTCCAAGCCCCCAAAATGTGCAAGTGCCTACGTACGGCTCACATTGATAGTCATCTTTGTCAAAATGGCCTGTTTCAAAGCTGCACCAAAACTGTGACGTTCAAATGCTAGCTAAAACAATGACTTTTAAATGCAGGGACTCTGAAATCTTACTAGGACTTAGCAGATTATTCTCAGATTATTCTCAGCGGGTTTCAGTTGGGCGATTGAAACTGCACTAATTTCACCAATATCAGCCACTAAGGAGTTTAAGCTACGGTTTCTAACTAAAATCTATTACATAGAGAGTAGAAGATGTAGTTGGGCAACACAACTACAACTCGAAAAGCTTCTCCAGCTCATTTATTTAGGCAACTCAAAACCGCGCCGGTTCGATTCTTGTGAAGCCTGCACACGACACAATGACACATGCAACCACGGACTACAAAATTTGTGGAATTTCACCAATTTTCAAGAAGTACGTGGCCATACTTTCACCACCACCACCAAATTTCTTGGACTGACCTACCTAGCTCAAGAACTAGGCTAGGAGGATAGTAAGTCCAGCTACCTCTCACAAATGATGCATGCAAAACCAAAACTATAAAATTGATCACCACATGCAAGAGGTAGGCCGGTGGACGAAGAATTGAATCGGAAGTTGCAGTAAGAGATCTAGCTGCGCATGCACGCACTTAAGTTACCACATACTAAATTGAGCCAGAGGCTGATCGATCGACCATTGACAAATTAAATGGGCCTGCTTGAATGCTTGAATGTCATGAACGTTTGTACCTAAGCTTTCAGCCAATAATCACGGCACTTGAGCACGGATCCAATGCCCTGATCGACCTTCACCGCGTCAGCAGTTAGAAATCAGAACCAAGCTCGAAACCAACGCTCTAGTGCACGTAACATTGGCTAAAAACTTAGAGTCAAACGTTGATGATCAATGTTGTCCCTCTATCTGTCCGAGAGGACACAATCCCTTGAAATGTACACAACTGAAACATTCTCTCCATGAAAACATGTGTATGCTGGTTGGGTTCCCCCATCGCAGCATTCTAGCTGTTGCGCTCGTTTCTAGTGTGCAAGACTTGGAGGTGTCAAGGTTTTGGGGAACTTATATAAGGAAGGAGCTGCCGCCGGCTTCGAAGCTACCAACTGTGGCTAGCCTAGCTCCTGACCTGTGCAAGTGGCCAGATTCTCCAAGCCATCGTAAGTTATCATTTTCGGCAAATATTTGCAATATCATGGCCAGCTAGCTCCAATATATGGTGAGAGAATAATTTTCTGATGCTGCAAATTCCTTGATTTTTGAGTGGATGGAAATATCCTATTTCTCCAAAATCATTAATTGTACGTATGAACGTGATATTTAGCCTAATCTTAACTTTCTGCGTGTATGAATGTGCTCGATCGGCCACTTGTTACCATATATTATGTAAAGTAAGGACACAGACTACCCATGCAACAAGGATGAAATTATTTGAAATTGCATCTTTAAAAGAGTTTAAGTTTTTCGTTTGTTGTACATGATTACACGACTGTTCACTCCAAAATCCCTGCTTTGGTGGTTCGTTTAAGTACCTCAGTCTCTGCAATGAAGATTTCGAATATGTAAAAAATAAGACGACCCAGCAAGCAAAGTGGAAGAAATCTAGTCACACGAGGATCGAATTATTCTTACCGACGGCGACCACTGAACCCAATCGGCCGCTTCTCTCACTCGAATATAATCAATATATTGACTGAGATGTACTCATTTTGTCTGGATTTTATAATGTAGTACGGTAATCTGGTTGCAATTCTTTACTTTTCATTTCGGAGTTTTTTGTGCCCAGATTCCGGGTCCCTTACCGA
Organism: Pseudisothecium myosuroides; assembly: GCA_951799445.1. NCBI lineage: Eukaryota > Viridiplantae > Streptophyta > Bryopsida > Hypnales > Lembophyllaceae > Pseudisothecium > Pseudisothecium myosuroides. Next base: position 16,861,427 of record OX637290.1, on the reverse strand, counting down.
CGCTCTCATTAAAATAACCGAAATGTACACTTCGAAATCAACGAGGACAGGCCTGACATGCCAACGTCATTCCAGGAAGACTCTCGGGTCCGGTGATGGAGCCTTACGTAAAGGTGTGCTGTACTGGTACCATATTTTGTGACTACCGGTAGTCCAAGTTGAAAAGGGGGCAATGAAAACCTAGCATTCAAAAAATCTAGGAACAATGGAACATTATAGATCTGAGATTTCAATTACGTCTCAAAGCACTCCAGTTCAAGCTGGACAAGCGACTCCAGCCTCCCTTTCCTGAGTGTGCCAATACAGTACTGTGAAAATATGTCAATATAACAAATTTTACAATTTTTCAAACGTCAATTTCGTTAAATATTTCGCGGAGCCTTTCAGGACGCGAGGACTGGAACCAAAATCTATTGAGTCCTAGTTTTCATTTCTCGTCTGAAATTAGACCTTTGTGAAGATATGTGGTACAAGTTTTGGCTGTGGAATATCTACAATATAGTTAACGAAATTGAAGATTTCAGGAGACCAGGTGCAATTTATAATTTCTAGGTCACTACATAATTTTATCTTTGTGCAAATTAGTGATATTTCAACAAAACTACAGTAATTGAAAACAGTGAAACATTGCTGAATTAGCGTGGCACGGACTAATAGGACGAATCAGTGACATACTGATAAGTCTGATATTAATACCGGTACAACACTGGTCCAACGATCGATGCATGCTTCGTCAGCAATCGATTCCACAACGCATGAATACGAACAATTATCTCCGCATATTTACTGGTACAGGAACCATTTTGCCCAGTCACTGCTAGACTCACTGCGTGCTAGTTATGGCGAGGCCATATTTTCTAGGAACCGTCGGTGTTTCCTAGATACGAAATATATGCAACACTTATACGTCGGCTATAGTAGAGGCAACAACCGGTAATTAGCAGTCGGCTGCACTGGATCCTACCGCTCAGGGATATTTATGCTTGCAGACCGCCCGCAACTACAATGTATATTCGATGCTTCCCACTAAATAATCATCGATCTACAGTTTGATCCTCATCCGGTCTTCTGGATAAGGTGAATCTGTACCCTCCATTCATACCCTCCATTTCTACAGCCCCAACACTGTTGTATGAGTGGAGTGATAGCGTATGATAGACAATTCTAAGGGAGAATGTACCCACGGTGTACATTTTAGGGGTTGTCACCTGTGAGTTGGCACTCGTCCAGGGAACCTGACCCGTGAATTTCGACGCATTCTCTACATTGATTTACATATCGATCGATGGGTATATGCACAAGTACGTTCCTGGTGCTCATCACCGTATTCATAAAAATGGCAATATTTTAAGAAAAATTTGGGCCACCTGGAACCACGAACCTTTATTAGAATCAGTGCACTTTTCCAGAAGCGTCAGTTTCGTTAAATTGGTGATATTCCACAAACCAAAAATTGTGACATATATCTTCACAAAGGTCTAATGTAAGGTCCCGAACTAGGGCAGATACAGATTTTGGTTTCAGGTTAAGTTATGCGAAAGTAATGGAATATCTCCAATTTAACGAAACTTGACGCTTTACAAGTGCAATTGATTGTCACATTTTGGACGGTATGAAACACACCATTTTATTTTAATGAATTGCACTCTCTAGGAACATTTAAAGAATAAGTATATATTATTATGGACCCATGTGCATGCCAGTGAACTTCTGGATTAATTTCTTGGAGCTCCAGTTCCGGCCTGCGTGTCTTGTGAACTTATCAACTTATCGATGCCCAGCTCGCTCGTGACGCACCCGAGGCATGGCCGTTCTGCAGGTCGGTGGTCTAGCTCAACTGCTCATGTCGATCCATGCAACCGGCACTATTGACATTTTCAATAATTATCAATCTCTCGAGAGAATCGATCAACATTCAATTCGCCATGATAAGCTAGTTAAGAACCAGTCAAGCTGGCTTGCATTTCCCAAAGAGATCAAATGATCAACTATCATTTGTAGTCTGTGTATTAGCTAGGACCGACCGCATGTGTGCGCAGATGTGCGCATTGAAATTCGGAAGAAATTAAGCTTAATTTGTCAGATGATGCATGCACCTAATTGCGTGCAATCTAGATGTGCCTTACTAATTAATAGACTCCGTGGGAATAGACCTAAAATGTACGGCTCCCATTCATGAGAGTATAGGGTCGATTTAGGATACTAAAATATTTTTTCATCAATTACTCAATTTCGTTATATTGGCGATATTCCCTTACTCTGACCGCGCGGCCTGAACCCAAAGTCTATACCTGTCCTAATTTGTGGCCTGAAATTAGACCTTTGTGAAGATATGTCACAATTTTTGACTTGTGGAATATCGCCAGTTTAACGAAATTGACGTTTCATACGGTGTCCAATTGCAAAAAATGCATGCTACTTACAGATTGAAGCTGAAATCGTCTTTCAACTAGCTTCAAACTGTGTGACGCAACAAAAACTTAGGGAACCATCATGCTCAAATATGTTAATTATTCAAACTATTTTATGTGTATCTTGAAACCATGCTCAGTTAGACCTCGGCCAATTAAGACTAGTTCTTCAGATGTTCGAGAAACGACGATTTTGTGATGTGTACTACGTAGTTAGTAGCCCACTCAGCCTTGTGTTTGTAGCCGTGTGTCCTATCTCTTAAACTCTCAGATAATTTTTTCGCAGAAACAGTGCCTGTGGGGACTGCAGTCTGGTACAATAATTGATCCGAATTTTCACATATTCCTGTCAGCTCGAATATATATACGAGGAAATGGTCTTGAGTCGGTTATCTCGGGTTGAGAACAGGCATAACGATAAAAGCTGTTGGGGCACAGGATCTGTAACTTAGGAGTGCGTCTAGAACTCCAAGTTGGGCGTTGTACATAAACAAATGGGAGACAATGGCAAGTAATCGGTAACCCTGTAGTTCGGACCATCGGATGGATCTCCGCCTTCCGTTGGAAAAATCGGTAGAGGAGATGATGCGTGCAGGGGTGGACAACCAACTGGAAAAGCAGTTAACTTATCTTCAGGTGCATGAGATTCACTCACCTGCTTTGTTACCAAGTAGATATGTTCGGACCAGTCGTCGGATCTAGCTACCTTCAATCTCATCCGTGCGCCTTGGAATTGGGCACAGATGTTTTTCACTACAGTCAGTTTAACCTTTTTAAATTCTACCATATCTTGAAGAATTCGCGCACTCCAAAGCAAGAAATTGACTTCGTACACAAGGTGGACCCTCAACTTTTTGATATAGAAGTCTTAACTTTTTGATATCATTATCTGTCTCGCAGAGATGCAACTATCAAACTGTTTATGTTTCATATTCCATATCACAACTTGACTGTTGAATGTGTGGCTTTTTGCAGTAAATTACTTTTGAGTTTGCGCATTGCCTGAAAGGAAGCCGAAAACTCATCATTGGTTGATCATTTGGTCAAGCACAAGGGAGTTTTGAAAGCTTACCATTGAGCAAGTGATAATGGTTCAATTGAGATGGTAACCCCTTTTTTTATTTCCTCCATGAAAAACTCTTAAAACTTGTAAAGCTTCATGATGCCAAATCCAAGTTTGAATTGGCCTTTGAGGACCTAAATTCAATTAAATGTCATTTAAGGATTTACAATGTTGTGCAAACTCTTCCATTCTAGCAGAAAGAGAAAACAAGTTGTAATTTTGAAAGGATGTATACAGACCTGGCATTGATCCCAACATTCCTGGGAGCATCCTTCCAATGGCCAGGAAAAAATAGCAGGTAGTTCAAAGTTAGCCGTTGCAATTGATGAAAAAACCAGTTGCATTTTGAAAACAAAGGATGTAAAACTAGAAGGAACTTCAGTAGGGCGGAAATCAATTGGTGCATGAAAAAAAAAAACTGAATATTTTAACCGCTTCCTTTCTACACTTGACAAATTTTAGCCATGGAATAAGAAATAGCGGCTAATACCTAGGTGGGACAAAGATGCATGGATGGTATATCCAAGTGAAGGCATTTGACTTGCCTAGGGTGGATATTGGCCTTGGCGTGGCCAATATAACCGTTGGGGTTAGGGTTGGGGATTTAGATCATCACCTAATCAATGCCATTGTTTTGTGGAAGAATGCCTTCCTTCCACCTTCTCACTTATTTATCAATCCTGAGTGGTACTTTACAAGGGCAACTAGAAAAAATACTTAAAAATGATAAAAAAAATTATTCCTAAACTCTTTTGATTTAATTTATAGGCAAACTTTTCATTACCATTCTCAACTCCATCTTGAATAAATAAGTTGAAACTTGAAAGAATCCTTGGTTTTCAAATAACAAAGGGCCATGCACCCAATCCTGTCCATGCCATGTTCAATTCTTGCTAAGGATATTTTATCAACTTGTAAGTTCAGCTTGAAATTAATGATTTTTTTACATTACAGGATTCTAGCAATACTAGCTGGTGCCAAGTTGAGTTTTGAAGGAAATTGGCTGGTGAGAAAACAGTATTATTGAAGGAACTAAACGAGTAGATTTCGAGGTTGCGAGAATGGAGCCGGTGATCCTCACTGAAAAAAACCCAGTCCATTCCTGTGGACTGAAGGAGGAAATGACCCGTGCGGGAGCTGCAAAATTTTCCCGAACACTCACCGCGTCTTTCACTGCGACCAATCGACTTCATTGCTCTGAATCAGCAAAGCAAATAAGCCGGGCCCTGGAAATTCATCCCGGATCAGAATACCGTATCCTTCTGTCGAAACAAAGCAAGGCCTGAGGGAGCAACCTTGAGCGATTCCAGCATACATTTTTGTCTTCGGAATCAGAACTCATTCGATCAGAAAAACACCGGTCCAGACGGTCTGCGCAAAGCGGGTAGAAAGATTCCGGTGATCACGTGAAACAGGCACGGCTTGCTGCTCACTGGAGCGGACCATCAGTCAACTTGCGCAGAGAGCAGCTGTACAGTACTTCATCTTTACCATTAACCGATTGCCCAACGGAAGTTGCTCGAGGAACTTCACGGCAAGAGACTGAAGTATCATTAAGTTAAGTTATGGTATCATTTTTGTCGTACGGCTAGCACTACAGTCTTCATTCTATTTAGTGTGGTACACACTAAATAGACACCATTACAGTATTTGAGATAATTGCATTGAGTGTTGCTCCCATGATTTAAGGAATCTGCATTATTTCGGGATTGAGTTTTTCTTTCTACTTTGAACAATGTTATAATTATTTACCTTTGTAGTGTGGTCTTTGCTATTTATAGTGTTTGCAACATAAAGGTTCACAAACATAGGGTGAAATTTAGTCCACAAGAATTGATGATAAAAACTTTGATTTAATGTGGCCCTATGTTTGTAGGAATAATGTTATTTGAGAAGTTAGACTACATAGAATAAAGAATGGAGTAGGCACCAAGCTTTGTAAGTAGGTTAGTACGTGCAAGTTGTCAGGCATTTATACGGTATACCATAAGCCATAAGGTATGAGCACCATGTCAATACCTTATTGATAGTGCCTAATTATCAACACATAAAAGATGACCACAAATAATGAAGGAAGGTATGTTAAACAATTAGTAGAAAGAGTCAAAATAGGAAAAAGTCACTGAAACAGGAGTTTCACTGTGTGATTTTTATATTTTACGTGCTCATTGTTATTCTCAAATAAATATTGTGCTTGATTTATGATTGGGTGACTTTGTTGTCAATTATTGACACTCTTTTCAAATAATGACTCATGGGGTGATTGCAAGAAATAGTTGTCCTCTTTTTGGTCCCCTTAGCCTTGGATAGGTAGTTTTTTGCTCATCACTTTTGCGTCATATTTCAGTTTTTTATGGAAATTTGAAATGAAGGTATATGTGGTAGTTGAATGGTTTTTTTTCTAATTTTTTCTAATTATTTTAATAGTTTTAAATAGTCCCCAATCGGATGTTTATCTTTGTCATTTTTGGGGTTGGAAATATTGGGTGATTGCAAGAAACTCTTGTCCTTTTTTTGTCCTCTTGATCTTGAACAATTTTTTTTTGCTTACAACTTTTGCATTGTAAATCAATTTTACATTAAATTTGAAATGAAGATACATGTGATAGTTGTAGACATTGAGTATTTTTTGTATTTTTTAAAATTATATTATTTATTTTAAACTACCTCCAATAGGATGTCTACCTTGACCATTGGGAGGATTTTAGTACTACTTTTAACCCAAAAATGTAAATTTAAAATTTAAAATTGGAATGCAAAGACCTATACTAAAGTTACAAAAGCTTACAAAGAGACTTTCTGAAAATAGTAAATTTTCTACCTTCCACATGTGCTCAAAATACACTACCTTTGTGCAAATGCAGAGAATTTAATTTTTCTCCCCAAAGATGAAAATAGTTGAGAAAGTGCACCTTCAAATTAGATAAAATGAATTATTTATTTTATTTATTTGAATTTTTTACTATTTTTCTAAAAATCAAACATCAAAGTGTCTATTTTCTTGATATTTTCTGTTGTCCTTTTTTATGCATACTTTTAGAGATAAATTTTTCTAGTTTTGAATTTGTAAGAAACTTATTATTTTTAATGCTTTACAAATTATCCTTATTTTATTTTATTGAAATAGTCTATTTTGAGACCAAAAAAGCAAGTGTATCTTGCAATGACTGTATTTTCGATCCAAAAATGCGAATTTGAAGGTCAAAATTGGAAGAGGAGGAATTTCACAAAAATTATACAAGCTCACAAATAAATTTTCTAAAGAAATAGTAAAGTTTCCACCTTCCACATGTGTTCAAAGTGTACTACCTTTGCCCAAGTGCAGAGAACACAATTTTTTTTCCAAAGATGTAAATGGTTTAGAAGAAGCATCTTCAAATTAGAAAAAATGTCCAAATTTTAGTATATTTTTTTGAATTTTTCTACTATTTTTTAAAAATCAAACATCAAAGTATCTATTTTTTAGCATTTTCATTGCTCTTTTCTTGTGCATAACTTTTAGAGATAAATTTTTTCTAGGCTTGAATTTCACACAAATATTATTCTAAATGATTTACAAATTATTCATATTTTATTTTTAAAATTTTTATTTCAAAAGTCAATATTCATTGAAATAAATAGTTTTGAAACAACATCAGCAAGTGTTTTTTCTAACAACCCCATGAGCTTTGGAAGTGATTAGAGATTTTTGTCAAAAGGGTCAAATTTGATACTAGGATGATCCGAGGATAGGAATTGAAGAAACAAAGGATAGAATTGAAGAGATATGAAATTTCACAATTCATCCTCAGTTAATTTTTTAAGCCATGTCAATCACAACATCTAACTCAGACCTAGTTTAGACTTTCAATTTTAAACCCTTAAAAAGTTGGCATTCGGTAGGTGAACTGTAAATATTTTCAAGATTTCATTATATAAGCTCAACAAAATGGATGAAATACTTTCAAGTGTGTTGAAAAAGCATTGAAGTTTTTTGTCTTTTGTCTATTCTTTAGTATTGTAACTCTGTCATTGTCATCCAATTCTTCATGATTTTTTGTCAAAGGATTCAAATCAATTCATATAGGGATGGTAGACAAAAAACTTGCAAAAACGAAGATGTTATACCTAAATATTTTTCAAGACATTATTTCTTTTTCTAAAATGCTCTAAACATAAATCTACATTCCTTCATGGGTGAATGCAAGAAACATCTACCGATTTTGTTGTGTTTTGACAGTATTCATCATTTTTTTTTGCAGTATTTTAAAATTAGAAAAATAATTTTTTTTAAATAAAAAAAATATGGCTAATGTATATACCTTAAAAATGAAGGTAACCACCAAAGGAAATTCATTAAAAAATTCTCTAAGTAGGAGAACTAGAAAAGTGCCAAATCTCAAGAAAATGGATATTTTGATGTTTTGATTAGTTAAAAATAGAAAAAAAATAAATATATAAAATGAAAATTGGTCATTTGTAAAAAGTCTATGGAAATGGTCATTCACCCAAAAAATCTCCAAAATAATATTTTATATGTTACAAAATGCAAGCAAAAAGAAGCGCACTTTATGGACTTCCACACCACATACAATTAATTATTTTTAGAATTCCTTTGGACAATAGCTACAAGTCTTTTAGAAGACCTTCCCCTCTAAATTTCAGCTCAAAAATAATTGGTTTCCTAATTATAAAGTACTCCAAAAAAAATCATGAGTAATATTGCAAAACGCAACAAATACATCAAATAGTACAAGTGCTTCGTGCAATCACCCCATGTGGACAAGCATTGAGTCATGAGGTAATTTATTTGAAATAAGGCAACCTAATTTCATTATTTTGTGTAGTCAATCTAGGTCAAAGTTTCTAAAATTTCTTTTAGACATTCTCATACTGGTGTAGTGCAAGATCCTGTGTTTTGATATGGAAAAAAAAAAACCTTTAAACTCAGTTTTGTTGTTTGCACTGAAAGTGGCAATTGTGAGTGGTTTTCGACCGAAAAATGGGATTTTAGGAGTTAATTTGCGATACGCATCATGAAACCTCAAGCGAGTGCTTTTCCTCGATGTAACATTGAGCATTTATTTGAGGTTTCAGTTGGGCACTGGAAACTGCTAATTTTCAGCAGTTCATGAATGCCACATTTCGGCATTCTGAAAATCGCAAATAAACGATTATGAGGCTCAAAAGAAGCACGTGCACACACTTCCGCCGTATGTCACGGCTCACTTAGAAACGAGTCACTCCCTTCTCTTCTCATATCCATCTCTGGTTCTTAAATTCTTCAACAAGGTTCTCGAATTCTTCTCCGGGTTCCTGAAAGGCAGCTCTCACAAGAAAAAGAGAGTGACGGTGGTACGTACAGGACTGTGAATGAAAAAGCTAGTGTGTTGTAGACCTGTGCATTCCAGATCTTTAACACCTACAAGCTTGAATCCCGAGTCCTCGCTCAGCTACAGTAGAATCGTTCCTTGCTTGGATTCAAGAACAAAAATTTAAACGTTTTGAATTTAGCAACCCACGCGTGCTCACTTGTCAACAATGCCACTTGGTGACTTACAAATTCATACATATTTTTTTTCAATTCCTACCGATTCGGAGCATAATCATTGATTAATGATGAAGTTGGAACCCGAGCTGGAAGGATGATTGAGTGTCCAACAATTCAAAGCTCCAAAGGAAAGTCTCAGTGAGATTATGTCTCATCACCGGGCACCGTACAAGCGCTACCATTTGTTCCAGCAGTCAAACCTGTTGTTCGAGCAGTCGAGCACGCAAGCTTCTTCCTGTGGCCCAGTCCAGACGGTAGCCTGCGTCTCATTCGTTACCGATTATTCCCTGGCTATCTGCCAATCCTGAGGCTCCGTGTGGGGTTGCTTGCTTAAAATAAACAGAGGTTCTCGATTATATGACCACCGCATTATGTATGGCTTGGTATTTGAATAATCTGGAAGAAGCTAAATTCAGGACTTGCAGTAATCTGCTGCTAAATCGGCCCCCACCTCTACAGATTCTTCCCTAAAATGTATACAATCTGAACATGACAGCCTTGGGTATTCGGTTTACCACTTTGAAGTGAAATTCATGTTTCTTTTATTGGGTATTCAAAACGTACAAGCTAAGAGAATGTAGAATCCTCTTTCACCAAGACTCTGCAAATCTTAAGACATTTTTATATTGAGAGCCATGGTGATAGGGATGATTATCGGAGTAGTTTCTTGAGACGATTAAAGGCTAAGTGCCCTTCAAAATGTACCGAGTGCTCAAAATGAGAAACTATGTATTTGGAACTTGTAATGATTCCAGAAAACCACTTTAGTTATAATTCCAGTTTTCTAGGCAATAGTAAGTCACATTGAAGAACAAAACAGGACAAAAAACTTTCGGTATCAACAAATCTAGGGCCGGGCCGAGCCGGGTCGGGCAGGAGGTAGGGAGGACTGATTCCTCCTGCCGGTGTGCGTAGAATGTGAACCCTTTTGGCGTTAGATACTAACGACGTATATTTTGCAAGCTGGTGATTCGGTCAGGCACTGGCGGGCGCAATGATTCCCAACTAAATTCAAACATATGAAATCTTAGTGGTCACAAGTATTTGTAGTTGAATCAAATGGCTGAGGGCGATTGCAATTTTATTGACTTATCCCACAAGTACCCACTTGTATTGATGGAACATTATGGCAAATCAGTTCAGTGATTCTAATGCTGTTAAGCGCTAAAAACGCTCTTATGGTCGATTGTTAACAGTCTATGTGTGACGGTGCTCAGACAGAGATTGTGGGTATGGAACCGTAGTTCAGACACGTCAGTTTTTATGTTGGGGTGGGGGGGTTCACAAATTGAGAACAGACAGATGAGCTTGAAAACGTTGGCCTAGACTTACATCCACGTGTCAGTTGGGACTTGAAGCTGGGGAGCGAGCGCTTAAATATATAAAGCGGTAGCTGCACGAGTCCTCCCACAGACGATACTTGTTGAGGGATTTTGATTGCGCGCAGCGTGTGTGCAGCTGAGTGTTTGCATCCATATGCCAGAAATTAGAACGAGAGACTTCGAGTTATGTACAGTTTCTTTTCGCTTCAATGAGTTAAATATGGTTGTTTCTCGATTTCATGCTCATAGTGTGTTTTGGTGAAAAGGTATGTGGCAACTGAAGCGGTAAGCTGCGGCTGATTCTCTTTCATTTCGAGCGTTACTTCCAGTCGGCTGCTACTGTACTCATGCCCACCATCATGTGTATGTTTCTTCAATATTTGTGAGCTTCGTTTCTGCCACCGGTGTCTGTGTGTAAAGATCAAGTGATCCAGCCCAATCGATCACAAGTTTGTAATAGAGGCCTTGGTTCTGTTTAGCCAAAGTCGCATGCACAGTCACTTTAAGTAGTCTTGAATGCTTAAAATGACTGTGCATGAGTCTTGGCTTTGAATGGAACAAGCCTCTAATTCGTTACTCGTGGAGTCTTGGAGAGTAAAAGCACCGCCACGCCGGTCAGTAAGCATTCGTATGTTAAGATTCTAGATACTTAAATTCAACACTATTAACTTATGCAGAATGATGATTGTAAACATTGATCAACAATATTGGCTTGAGGTTTCGACACTTCAGTTATGAACTGTAGAAACAGTTCGCCAGAATTTTTAACAGAAACGGGTTAGGACATAGTTACCAGCATGCGCAAAGGTTTTAATTCATTGTAAAATTGAATGTCACATTGACGTAGGTCGTAGCAGATTGTGAAATGGTTTCAGTTTTGTTGTTATTCACTTTACTTTCATTTTTTTTCCCTTAATAAATTTATTTTCTACTCAGTATGTCTTCCTGAAGATTTCCTCGCGTTGCTGTGCAGGCATGGTTTTCTTACTGAGCAGTTGTCATCCATATTAGAAATATTCTTCCATATATAAACTTGTGGTTAGTTTAATTTTGATAGAAGCAATGAGCTGTGGACACTACACTTGACACCACTTTTCATGAGAAAAGTAAACACATACATGGAAACAACTTCTTGACAGTGAGGACTATCCAGTCTTGAAGTGCACATATGCAAGATCGATTACACTAGAGATTAGATCTGCTTTTTAGCCAATGTCACATGCCCTTACTTTTATAAAATCAATTCTTGATGTAAATGAAGTGAGCATGTGCATTGGCTAAAAGAGTGGAAGTAGTCTCTAATTTTCTGTCAACTTAGTGACTCCTGATCAGAGGATAACATTAGTCCAGATCTCCACGGGCACAACATTTTGGCAGCCAAGGCAAGGCCGGTGAATCCTGTGGCAACTGAAGCGGTACTAAGCTGGCTCATCATTTCGAGCGTTACTTCCACTGCTGCTACTGTACTCATGTCCACCATCATGTGCATGTTTCTTCAATTTTTGTGAGCTTTGTTTCTGCCACCGGTGTCTGAGTGTCTATCTGTAAAGATCCAGTGATCCAGTCCAATCGATCACAAGTTTGTAATAGAGACCTTGGTTCTGCTCTAGCCAATGTCGCATGCACCATCTTTTTAGTCGAGAATGCTTAAAGGACTGGACATGCGAGGTTGGCTATACTGGAACAAGCCTCTAATTCGTTACTCGTGGAAGCTTGGAGAGCAAAACCACCGCCACTGATGCTGGTCAAGTAAGTATTCGTATGTTAAGATTCTAGATACTTAATTCAACACTAAGAATTTATGCAGAATGATGATTGTAAACTTTGATCAACAATATTGGCTTGAGTTTTCGACACTTCAGTTGTAAGCTGTAGAAACAGACAGCTAGAATGTTTAACAGAAAGGTTAGGACAAAGTTACCAGCGTGTGCGCATGCAAAGGTTTTCATTGTAAAATTGAATGTCTTATTGAAGTAGGATGTAGCAGATTGTGAAATGGTTTCAGTTTTGTTGTTTATTCACTTTACTTTTGTTTTTTTCCCCTTAATAAATTTATTTTCTACCCAGTGTGTCTTCCTGAAGATTTCCTGGCGTTTGCTGTGCAGGCATGGGTTTTTGAAGCAATTGTCATTCATAGAATATATAAACTTGTGATTATTTAAATCTCAAGACAAGCGGTGAGCTGTGGACACTTCACTTGACACCAAGTGCTTTCATGAGAAAAGTAAACACATACATGGAAACAACTTCTTGACAGTGAGGACGATCCAGTCTTGAAGTGCACATATGCAAGATCGATGAGCATGTGCTTTGGCTAAAAGGGTGGAACTAGTCTCTAATTTTCTGTCAACTCAGTGGCTCCTGATCAGAGGATAACATTAGTCCAGATCTCCATGGGCACAACATTTTGGCAGCCAAGGCAAGGCCGGTGAATCCTGCACTCGATCCTGTAGTCCGGTACCAGTCCATTGCAAGATTATAATAGATTTTAGATCTGTTTTAGTTAGTGTCTCATGCTGGTGCTTTTAAGAACTCTTAGTGTGGTGCTGGACTAAAATGAAACTTAACCAGTATCTCATGCTGATACTCATAAGGACTCAGCGTGGGGCTTGACTATTACAGACCTGACTTCTATTTCATTACTCTTGGGGATGTGGAGATCGTCACCATCAGTTACGAAGAGAAGGCCGTCAAAATGAACGTAAGTACTCGGAAGATCGATACTAGATGCGCATACTTACTCAGTTTTTACAGTTTCTCTAGAATCATCGTATGAACTTTGATCAGTATTGGTTTGAGAATTTGGCTCTGATTCAGTTGAATGTGAGCTGGAGTGAGAAGAACTTTATTGTAATAATGTTTAGCACAAAGCCTTCTTAACTGAATCTCTTACAAAAACGGTTTAGGTAGCATTTAAAATGTCCGTTTTACTGTAACATCTTCATTCATTTGCAGTTGATAGTGAACCAATGACATGAATTATACCAGAGTGTGAATGGTTTATGTTTACTCTATTTTATAATTTTTCTTCTCTGTGTTTTTCAGAAAAGTTCCTGAAGTTGTTGCCTGTTTCTGAAGCCCTGAATATTAGTGAAATTGATGTGTTTCAGAGTTCTATAAGCTCGGACTGATATAGATCTGAGGTCAGTTTCCAGGCCATTTTACTTAGAGCCAATCTTTAGAAGCCGGTTTTGCCAATTTTAAGGTAACTAATATGGCAGTCAGTTGCTGTGAAGGTATGATTTCCTGAAGGTGCTACGAAGTGCGTGACGCTTACTTACATGATTCAGAAATGGCCAAGCTTACTTTGAACATCCCCAGTAGTAGATACCGTATGTGATCGTTAGATTTTGACTGTCAATTTGTGAGTATTGGTGGTCCACATAAACACGATTTCACACTACAATTTGTACCATGATATTTCACACTACAATATAAGCCAACCCTTGAGGATTTTTTGCAAATTTTTGAGCATATATTGCATTTATATCATTTGTTTCCTTTTTTATTCAAAGATTCACACAAAAATTCAAATTTTTGCAAAAATGTGAAATTTTTTTAAGTAGTAATAAAAGAAATCTAATCACATCTTTGAAAAATAAATAGAAAAATACACATTCGCAAAATGAAGTTTGAAAAAATGGGAATAGGTTGGTTATAAATTTGTTAAGTTGAAAGTCTTGTCAAAAGTGAATTTGTTATGATGGACTTTGGAGGTGTGTGGCGACCAATCACCAATAGATGGCGTTTATTAATACAAAAATTCCAAAGATCTAGACCTTACAATTGCTAGTGTTGGACCTTATATTCCACTCACTATTTTTTTAAGTTCCATTAGTTGCCTCAAAAAAAAATTCAATTCTCTCAATTAAAAAAAATTCCAATCCAAATTTTTCTTGCATATGTTTCAAAAAGTAATTAAGCTCCAAAGATTTCTATTGATTCCTTCAAAAACTTTTCAACTCTCACTTAATTAAAAAACCATTGAATTTACTTTGAATTCCACCCCCATAGTTGTAAAATGGACCCTATATTCTACCCTTTTTTGTAAGCTGCATTGATTGCTTCAAAAAACATTAATTTTTCTAATATTTTTTTAATTCCAAATTATTTTGGCCTTTGTTTTTGAAATTACTTGAACCTCATAGGTTCGCATTGGTTCCTTAAAAAAATTCAACTTCTTTAATTGAAAAGATACCATAGGCTTTAATTTTAGTCTTATAACTTGAAATTCCATTATTTTTGTCTTGGCTTCATTTTATCATTTTTGTCTTAACTTCATTCTATCATTCTGGTCATAGCTTTAAATTTAGCCATGGCCTCAAAGCCCCCCATGGGGGTGATTGCATGAAAGACTGGTCGATTTTTGTCACACTTTAGCAAGATGAGGTTGTCCTATGCTATAACTTTTGAATTAAGATTCCAATGCCAAAAATAAAAAAGCTATTTTTAGATATCTTGAATGTAATTATATCCCTAATTTTTTTTTTAAATTAAAAAATCATTTAATATTTAAAATTCAATTTCTCTAATTTGTCACACTTTCAAGTTTAGAGGTTTTGAATATTATTGAGCAGTTTAAATTAATGATTTTCAGTTTAAATTTCTATGGTATATTTTTATAGCAGGCAGACATGTTCCTACCAAAGGGCTTCTATAAATACATTATTTTATATCCTCCACGTCTGTGCAAAGAGGCCTCCCTTGCGCGCATAGTTGTGAACAATAGAAATGGTTTTGACCTCATTTTTTTTGTTGAAATCCATCACTAGGAAGTCCTCCCAAATGGCCAATTTTTAGTTTTATTTATAATTATTTTTCTATTTATTACAAATTAAAACGTCAAAGTATGTATTTTTTGGGATATATTCTCGGACATAGAATTGTGGCGAAAAAAATACATACTTTGACATTTTAATTTGTAATAAATAGGAAAAACAATTATAAATAAAACTAAAATTGGCCATTTGGGAGGACTTCCTAGTGATGGGTTTCATTGAAAAAAATGAGGTCAAAACCATTTCTATTGTTCACAACTGTGCGCGCAAGGGAGGCCTCTTTGCACAGACGTGGAGGACATGAAATAATGTATTTTTAGATGCCCTTTGGTAGGAACATGTCTGCCTACTATAGAAATGTACCATAGAAATTTCAACTGAAAATCATTAATTTAAATTGCTCAATAATATTCAAAACCTCTAAACTTGAAAGTGTGACAAATTAGAGAAATTGAACTTTAAATATTAAATGATTTTTTTATTTTTTTGAAAAATAAGGATTACAATTGCAATCAAGACATCAAGACATGTTATTTTTTGTTTTTGACATTGGATTCATAATTCAAAAGTTATTGTAGAAGACAACCCCAGTTTTGCCAACGTGGAACAAAATCGACCAGTCTTTCATGCAATCACCCATGGGCACAAAGTGGACCCTATATACTGTATGTCAATATAGAGACTCTAAAGGTCATTCCAAAAGTCGACTAAAGTAGTTCCAACCTAAAGGTATTTGAAAAGTTACAAAGAATTATTTAAAGTGCAAATGTATTTATAAATTTGTTTTATGCATCGTATTTTATTGCTATAATGTTTTAATAAAGTTAATCATAAAACCATAGGTTGCATTTGAATACATCTATTTTCAACACAATATCAACATAACATTTCAACATAATGCATCAACATTTTAGCATATGTGTTCACTTTGAAAATTCATGAATTTCCTAAAGTTTCAATGTTTTATATGCTAATTATAATTAATGACACCCAATTGAAGGTTTAAATTTACTAATGAAAATTTTATTGTTTGAAATTACTACGCAATGTTACAAATATTCAACATTTTTGAGTGAAAATTACAAATATTCAACCTCTAATCAATTTTAGAAAGAAACATCCTCCACATTTTTAACCCCTGAAGTTTGAAGGCATTTTTTTTACAGGGAATTTTGTTAAAATGGTGTTATAATATATGCCATTTTTAGACCGTGTGGTTTAGACCGTAAAATTTCCATCTAGAACAAGTATAGATTTCAAACCGCGTGGTCTAAACCATAATAGTGCCAAAGTTGCAAAATGGCGCCATTTTAATGAAATTCCCGGTTTGGTTAAAAAAACACTTTAAATTGTCATTTATAATACAAGGAGAAAAAATTTTAAACATTGAATTTTTACATATCCAAATTTAAGATCTTGCATTAGACTTGTACGGAGATATGTGGAAGAAATTTCAGAAACATTGACCAAGTAGATTGCAAGATATTTGATTTTAAAGTGAAGAACACAAGCTTTTTTCCACCTTGCTACACTAGATTATAAGACTTTAAATACTCTTAACTTAAAATTTTTGGAATATAAATTTTGATATCATTTTTTTTATGTTGAAGAATTGAGTTGAGGTTTTTTTTCTAAATTCCTCAAAAAATTCCCCTTTGATTTTCATCCTTCAAAAATTTGTTTAAAAAATGTAGATATTGTATTGAAGGAAAAAATGGATCATTAATAGTTTTAAGATTGACTTAAAATATACAAATTCCAATGATTAGATTGTTTAACAAAAAAACTAAACCTTGTACAACTCCTTTTTCAGAAAATTGTAAAAATTGTAAAAATTGAGTTAAAGAATGGATCTAATATATTATTTTTTCAAGAAAATATTATGACTACCCACAAAATAAGATGTCTTATAAATTTTACAATACTAAAGCAAATAGAATGAGTAAGTACTTTCATATAGAATAAAATATAATCTATAAGAAATAAATTTAAAAAAAATACTATTTCAAGCTTTTGTGATTTCTTTTGGTCGCCCATACTCAACTATTTTGAGCTTTGTATGGCACAGCTTTTGCTCCAAGGCTTTGATTTAAATTAAGATTATATATCCAAAAAATTAACCTAATTATTTTCTATTTAAAAAAGAGTTCTAAAAAATCATGCCAAAAATTGAGATCATAGGAATCAAACCAAACCTTCCAAAGTCCTCTAAGTGGACATTTGGGACTTTAGGGGTTAATTGATTAATCAAAATAGAATGAATCAAAGGTTTTTGAATAAATACCAATCCATCCAATAAAATAGAAAAAACATTGAATTTTTGAACTAAATATACAAAGATGCCTACATTGAGATGAAAATTGAAAGAGTCATATGACTTTTGCAATGATTATTGGAACGGCATAAAACAAAGTCATATTTATTGAACTTGGTAATTAGAAACTACTCTATAAATCATATGTAGAAATTTAAAAGTGCAAAATTACTAGAATGTGACCAAATTTGCAAAAAGCTTAAAGTGGGCTCTACAAAACTCTAGCACTTAACAAATAGGCTCTATACAAGCCAAGCTGTAAAGCAACTCCAATTCAAAGGTCATCACAAGAATTACATTCTAGTCCTTGTATTTTTTAATTACATTGAATCTCTATAGTAGCCTAAGGATTTATTACTCTTTTAAAAAGGACACTAGTCTATAGTAGGCCTAAAAAAGTTAGATGAGTCCAAACATAAGCTGCCATTTATGCTTAGTAACTAAAATTTAAAAACATTGACTGCTCCATCATCAAGCTCAAAAATTGAATGATAAAACTTTTTTTTTGCTTAGGTGGATATATACATGAAATTCCTTAATGTAAACAAATAATAGGCGCATTTGAATGTGCTTGGTCATCTTTGGCAATCATAAATCATTCCTTAATTTTATTGCCAAAGTCTCCAAATCCAAACATAAAGTCCCAAAACCTCCAATTTTTCATTACTAATAGTGCAGAGAGCAATGGATGGATTGCTAGGTACGAGGTGGTTGCCTCCTAGAATGGATGCTAGGCACAAAGTTCTATTGCTTGCCTCCAAAAGGCCTTTTGTATAGGTATGTTGACATCATGTAGTGGCCCAACAGATCCTTGTAAGGACTCTTTGCAATAGCCTATGTAGCAAACATTGCATTTTGCATCCCTTGCATACAAATGCAATTTATTGTATCATCTCGATGATGAAGGCTCACATACAGAAGTGTATTAACAACATGAGTTTCGCTCTCTTCTTTGACCTTTTAAGGACAAAACATTCAAATTTCAATCATCCAATGAATGCAAATACATCCCAACCTTATAAAAATGTGTTTTTTATACCATTTATTTTTATAAGATTCTTATATTAGTTCTTTAACATTTGTATAGTATAGATTTTGAAGGTTTATATTTTGAAAATTAAATATCTTATAATTCAAAGGGCATTAGTACGTCTAGCATGAAAAAATAACTTTTTTAGTTCAAAAAATGATCCTTCAAAAACGACTTGAATGAAAAAGTAAAATGAAAATCTTCAAAAATCACTATGATTAGAATTTAAAATTTTGAATTTAATGGAAAAAAAATTGCAAAAATTGCAACATTCAATCTACAATCAATTTTTGAAGGAATTTTTAATTTTTGGCTTCACATTTATTGAAAAATATTGGTTTGTGTACCAATTGATCTATTGGTACGAATATGATCTATAGATCTTATTTTATAATTGTTATTTGAAAGTCATGATTAAATTATTTGCAAGAAAGAGTGGATCTTTGCAAGAAAGAGTATCCATTTTTGTTCTACTTTGGCCGTTTTCAACCTTTTTTTTGAAAATACTATAAAATTAGAAAAACATTTAAAAAAATATTAAAAATATGATCAATGTATACACTTGTAAGAAAAAGGTATCTTATGAAAGTAAAGTACAAAAATATTCCCCAAGTAGGAGAACTAGAAAAGTACAAAATTGCTAGAAAATAGATATTTTGATGTTTTAGTTTGTAAAAAATAGGAAATATTCTTTTGAAGAAACTAAAAATTTTCCATTTGAAAAGACTTCTTGGTAAAGACATTTCTCTTTAAGAATGATCTTGAAACCATCTTCAATGTTCAAAATTCCGCATGCAAGGAAGCCCTATTTGCATGAACATAGAACACATAAAATAAAGTATTTTTAAATTCTCCTTGGTAGAAACATGACTTCCTACTATGGAAATAGACCATAGAAATTTTTGCTCTAGATCATTATATTTGGAGACTCCATAGTACTCAAAATCCCTAATTAAAACTCAAAATGTGACATATTATTTTCATGGATTTTTAATTATTAGAATTTTTTTAGTTTTTGAAAATATGAGACATAATTACACTCAAAACAAAAATCTCCAATAAAAATTTCAAGTTCATGCGAGTTATGCTTCAAAAGTTTTTACAAAAGAAAGCTTCAGCACTCCTTCTATGATAAATAATCAATACCACTCTTTTTTATAACAACCCTAATTTATATCATATATGAAATTATTGGTGATAGTATAGGTACATCTAATTTTTTGTAATCCATGAATATTAACCCCTTAAGGACAAGATCTATTGCCAACTAGTGAAACATCATGTCTGAGCTTAATGTAGTCTATTAGATTGTGTTTGAATATCAATTAATATCCTATATTTTTATTATTTGAAACTGTGAATTGTAGATCATTGTGAATAATTTCAATTTATTTTGTAAAAAATTATAATTTTTATCATTTTTTTTGTAAAATTGAAAATAAATTAGTAAAAATAGCTAAAAATCCAAATTATTCGAAAAAATTTCAAGAGTCATAAATAGCAATGAAATTAGTATAATTTTTTTTAAATTGGTTATTCTTTCATTTAATTGATGTGTAAAATTTTGATTATTTTTGCTAGTAGAAGAATACATTTTGATTTTTTTTTCCAAAAGAACTGATGAAAAAATAATTATTATTGTTTTAAATACATTAAAAAATATATATGAATGAAAAACATAGCATATTGTATTTTTTGGATTTTAACACATGGAGCTTGCAATTGCAATAATTCTTCCAATTTTTGGATTTTTTTCAAAATTTCAAGATGAAGCCAAAAGAGATCATGTTTTTTAAAAAGAGGCTTCATTTATTTTTTTTAAATCAAATGCCAAAAATGATTATATTGAAAGTTACAATCAAGGTTGACCAAAGTGCATCCACTTTTTGGATGCATGGATGGGGTGACCGTGTCTTTAGTTAGTGGGGTGACCGTGTCTTTAGTTAGTGGGGCGATCGCATCTCGGTGGGCCGACCAAGACATTCTCGGGAGTTAATAGACAATTCTAATTCAACACTATTACTAAATTTATCTTTCAAAATCTATTTTATAAAGAACATTGTAAATTATCAACTCTTGATGTATTCCGCATCCTTTCAAGGATTAAACAAAAATTTGTGTCTTTATAAATAGTCAAGGTATTGTTGATTTCGCAAAATTCAAATTTAACTCCTAAAGAACCAGGGTGGCATCAAGATTTCTAAAATTGTGAAGATCTATTATAAAATGCAACTTAGAACAATATTTTAATGATGACTTTCAAACAATAGTTGCAAAATATGATTTCTAAATCACATTTATACAATTAGATCAACTAGTTTGCAAACCAATATTTTACAACAAAATTTGAAGCCAAAAATTATAAAAAAATTATAAAATTAATTGTAGATTGAATATTTATGATTTTTACAAGAAATGTTTTTAGGGGTTTAAATTTTTTATGCTAGGATTAAAAGATACTAAACGAGTTTAGATTAAAACTACAAATTGTAGAGTAGATTTTGAAAAGCCATAAATCAATCATGCTAAGATACACATGTTTTAACCTCATATTTTTTTCATGACCTCAATTTTAGATTTGACACGTAATAAAAGATAATTAGACTTCAAATCACTTTCACAATTTTAACACCCTCATGATCAAAGATTATAATCTTTCAATTCATACATGATATTATTAAATGTTTTTTTCCTATGTGATCCATAACATGTCTAATTTGAATTTATATGGTTCCATTTTTTACAAAATTGATGAAATCTATCAACAATTGGACTTCTTGTTTAATTTGGAGCAAACTTCAAGAAGCTCAAACAAGACCTTACTATGGGCATTTAGGGGATAAGGAGTTAAAAGTATAAATGAAATTCTTGACTATCTTTTTGACATTATAACTTTGAATGTTTTTTTTATTAAATGCAATACTTTTATATTGTAACTATGCCCTCCAAAAGATCACTCCTTTGCAATTTAGGGGAACCATGTGAAGTAACAAGGTATTTAAAAAAAATCTATATATTAGAAAAACATTTATAGAATATTCAAAAGTATTTTTAAAATATACTATAAATATTTACAAAATGAATTTATAAATTTTTATTTTTTAAATTTATATAAATTTTATCTTTAATGAATTAATAGTATTGTATCTTTTAATTCACATAACTTTTTTAAGTGAACATTAGTGAACTTCCCAAGTGACAATGTTGCAAAATTTCATATAATCATGTGCATTTTAGAGATTCTTGGTGATGACATTAACACAATTTGGATGTTGAACAAGTTTTAAGATGGCAATGCTATTGCTTTTTTACAAGTTTAATTTTTTTTTAAATTTGTAAGATTCAATTAGAATGTGTTGAATTCTTTGAGATATTAACCATTATCCCTCTACAACTAGTGAATGTTTTTTTTTACAAGTATATTTGATAGCTCATGCTCATCTACGTTGGTACACAATCTCTTCATAGTTTCCTACGCTCTTACCACTCCCATTTGCTCCAAAACACCATTTTCCCACCACTTCTTTTTTGGAGTGTGTCCTATTGTGGGGCAAAAAAACCCTCAAAAAAACTTAAAATAAAACGTTTTAAAATTTGTCTCATACAAATTGTATTTATATCTATATGGGAAGCTTTGATTTATTCCATTTTGATATGTTATGTGAAAGTTATGAACAATCTTGTTTTTAGAGCAATTAGAGTATCTTTTCGAAAAAATAACTTGTAGGATTCATTTCTAACCTCAATTTTTTTTTTAAATCCAAAAAAAAAGTTTCACTAGATTATGATCTCTTGCTAGAATAATTTCACCATTGAAATTAGTATGTTTCAATTCCATCTTAGAGCTATTAACGGTTTAGTTTTCCTTTAATTTTGAACCTTCTTCTACTTAATATTTTTTAATGAGTGAAAACTAAGTGTATATTTTTTTGAATTTGTTTTTCATAGACTTTCAACTCAATTCTTCATCATATAAAATTAGAAATTCAAAATTATTAAAGCAAAAATTTTAAGTTAACCCTTTAGGGCCGAGCATGCCAATTTTGGTCTTTTAAAATTGAATTTTGAGAATTGGAACACTTTCCTAGCCTTAGTTGCCTATGAGGTGCGAACAAGATGTGAGGGCACAGGAATTCCGCTTCCAATGAGCCATTGGCCCTCAAATTTGGAGCAATAATGATTTGTCTATGGCAATTTGAAGTTGGGATTTCTAAAGTTTCAAAATGCACCGTGGAACATGTTTCTCTATCAAATTTATTTGTGTTTAACTAAAGAGAGAATGCCAACTTCACCATAATGTTCATTATAATTTCATCTATTTTCTATAAAAATTTCATGGTAAAGTGAGTTTTTTTGTAATTACTATGATTTTTCAAAGATAGAAACTCTAAAAAATCTTATAAATTTCATTTTTTTCCCAAAAAATATTTAAAAATCAGATCAGATAGAAGATATGCATGGTTATTTGTGGAAAAATAATAATTTAAATTAAATGATATAATTTTAGTATGCAAATTTGATTCCAAAAAAATTCAAGAGGTTGCTTGGGGCTCCTTAGGCCCTAAAGGGTTAAGAAGGTTCAAAGCTCAAAAATGTAGTTGCAAGTAAGGTGCAAAAAAACTTGTTTCCTTCACTTTAAATGCAAATATCTTGCAATCTACACAGTCAAAGTTTCTGAAAGTTCTTCCACACATTTTTAGACTAATCTAGTGCAAGATCCTACAATTAGGCAAAAAAAATATTTTTAATTTCTTTTTGCTCTTTGCTATAGAAATGGTAGTTTTGAGTGGTTTTTTAGGAATTAAAATCCAATTTTAGCAAGGAAGAAAAAATACTATGCAATGGATGATTGCAAATGTTACAACGGTTATAGTTGTTGTAATGCTAAGGTATTTGCGCCTACAACAAACACTTTTTTTCAAACAAGTAGTTATGAACACAATTCAGAAAAATATCATATTCCACTTTCATTAAATGAAAGCAAAAATTAATGCAATTGACATGAGAATTTTTAGAGTTGACATAAATATACTACAAATTTTTTAAGTTGAGATCATATGAACACCTACTATTGATACTAAAATATGGCCTTACTTAGAAATCCTTGAAGTACAAGATGCTTCAACTTTCATTGATTCCTTTTGAAAATTCCATTGCATTATATATTTTCTCTTCCTTGCTAAAATATGAACCAATAGAAGGTTGAAAACAATTTCAGCAAGAAAAAAAAATACTATACCTATATAATATCAAATAACTCTTCAACTTCCATTAGTTCCTTTGAAAAACTACACAAAATAGTGAAATTAGGTTGCCTCTCTACATTCTACATTATTGTGTGTAAATATGTATTGTTACTGTAGAAGGATGCAATGATGCAATAACCATATACCTCTCTACATCTCTCTTAGCTAATCAGTTGGGACCTCTAATTGCAAATATGGACTCAAAATTTGCAAATGTGATTGATGGTAGATACATAGTATAAAAAGAGCACGTATTTCTTTGTAGGTTTTGTTCTTTGTGTGGTGCATTTTTGCACCAAACTCAGAAGATGTCTTTGTAGCCACAAGAGCCACAACAACCCAACAAAACTTATTAAGTGTTGCATGGGTTGGTGACCTAATTCTTGGCCTGGATTTGTAGAGTTGTATGCGCCTCCATGTAGACAAGTAGTGAGTCATAAAATAACTTTCCAACCTAAATAAGGCAATCTAATTGGTAAGGCAACCCAATATCACTACCGGTATTTTATGTACAGTACATAAAATAGTGAAATTAGGTTGCCTTAACAATTAGGTTGCTTTACTTCAAGAAAGTTACTCTACAAGCCATCAAAGTCAACAAATATTTCTACAAATATTTTTGTTTGTACACATAGAGGCTCATGAGTCCCAATTACAACAATACTTAATTCAAAAGTAGTGCATTCTTGTAGGAAAACAATAAATATTTACAAAGTGTAGAATGTCGGGCAATTAGAGAGGGGCAATAAATAATTTTACTAATTTGTGTAGTGTTGAATTTGAGCAAATGCTTTGTCATATTTGGGTCAATAAGAGGTTGTGAAGTACTTTATTTTAGCTTGTGGCAAACAATTGGTGTTGCAAAAGGGTGAGGATATATGTAGTAGGGGTAGTCACAACCCCTCCGAGGTTGAGATTTTCTTTGAGATTGAGATTTAGGCACTTGAAATGGGGAGCCAATGGGGAGCCTTGTTATGTGGAGGGGCTGTGACACTCCTTTTGCAGTGAAAAATGAAATCTCCGAGAAGGATTCACTTGCACTGCACCACGGCAAACCAATTACGGAGCAAAAGATAAAAAAAATTCAGAGAAAATGCCATTCAAAGCTCTTTTCTTCACCTGCGGAGGAAAAAAACGACACATCTAGAACCTCCGAGGTTGAGCAATCCTCAAACTATGGGAAACCAATTACACAAAGCCACGCGTCCAATCTCTGAGAAGCAGACAATTCTAGGAGGGGCTGTGACCAGCCCTTTTTTTAGTGGCACCATGGGGCCAAATTTCACCATTTCAAAATAAATGTCTTTTTTTCGCCAGATAAAAGTAATCTTTTTTCGCTAGATTTTTTCATTTTTATAAAAAATGTAGATGAAGTTATCAAATTTGGATGAAAAAGTGTATGAATTTGATAGAAAAGTGATTTTTGGTCCAAAAGATGGATGAATGTAGAAATGCAATGCTCCACCAAGTTTTAAGTGATCGCCATCCTGGCACTTTCTCAAAAAGCTTAAAAAAAGGGCTGGCTGTGACTACCCCTACACAGTAGTTCACATCTAAAGAGTCAACTATTTTCACACAAGCCTAATGTTCCCAAACTTGTGCTCAAAGTTCCCAAACTGTGCCCCTGTTTCCGAACCTGTCCCCCTGTTTCCGAACCTGTTCCCCTGTTTCCGAACCTGTGCCCACTGTTCCCTACCTCGTTCCCATCTCCGTGACAGTCTCCATGGTCGTTGCGAAGCTTATTGGACACACATCTCGTCACCTCCCAACTGTTCGTCACCAACTGGGCAGTGCCAGTACGCTTCGTTTCTCCACTTCGCGAGAGTTACATGTGTCACCAAGAGCTGCAGCATTGCTTTCCCTGAGTTCTTCGATTGCTATCAACGCGGAAGTAAGCTTACAAGCACACTGCAGCTCCGAATTTTGAATGAGATCGACAACTTCTCGGTTGCCTCTAATGAGTTTTCTGCTCTTCGATCTCTCCTCGTATGTTTCCTTCCTGCAGATTTGCGGATCGATCGAGTCGAAACGCTGATAGTGGAGGTACCCCATCACACTTCTCACACAGAAATTTCTGAAGCTGTGTTGTTTTAGAAATTTGCAGATGATTTTTCTTCCTGGAGGAGTGCGTCTCTTTTTTCTGTACTTCAAACAAGCGCACTGTCTAGCTGTAAGATTTAAGCTTTAAGATTTGTGGGGGAGAATTAGTTGTGACGGATCTTCATCTCAGAGGTCCTAATCAGTGCATCTCCATTGAGTGCACTTCTGGTCGTGTTTTTTTTCTTTTCGGGGTTTAGAGTGGTGGAGTGTTTACTAATCGCTTGTCAGAGATTACGAATGTTAAGAATCGCTTGTCAGAGGGTGATGCTGTTGTGAAATGTTGCATTTGCGGAGGTTTCGTTGCTCAAATTTGGGAATGTGAACGTAGCTCTCATTTGTCAGGGTTAGGGTATATGGCGAGTATTATGGTGGGGGCGCAGAGTGAGTCGAGAGTTAGAACGTTAATCACAAGCTTTACGGTTAAATGCCTAATCAATGTTTTTTATAAGTAGTGTAGAGGATTTGCTGTGCAGACCTGGCGTTTTATAAGGTATGAGAGGCAACAGTGTCCTATCCGAAGTGTAGAGGACTCTAGTGTAAATTTATGAAAACCAGGCGTCAACTAGATTAACCTTTGGGGGAGTCCTTTATTGGAGACTTAGATGAAACCCTAAACGGGATGGACTGCGGAGTTCTGGCCATATTATTAACCCTTCTGGCTCCATTCAGTAGGTTTTGTGATGTATGAAGCTCTTCGATTAGCACCCTGAAGTTAAGAGCGGTTTTGGAGGAAGAATCCTCATGATATGCTGTGTTTTCTTCTCCGGGTCCTACATATTACAAACTTGTTTTGCTTTTCCAGTCAATCAACTTAACGATTTTCTTCCGTGATTAATGCTGCCTGGCTGTGATGGACTCCAGGCTCTTGAAGAGTGAGGCAACTTGACTGTGTAAAGTTTGAGGATACAGAAAGAGAGGGTCCGCTGTAAGTAAGTGCGATGGCAGAATTTGATAACAAGACATGCGCACGGCTCGAGTTCCTTGAAAGCTCTGATTTGAGTAGGCTGCTCTTCGTTCAAAGTGAATGGAAGCCGACGAGGTCGGAGCCCACAAGTTTCTCTCTTGCGATCTCGGATGGACTTGGGGCTTGGACGTTTGAGGGCACGGAGACGTTTGTCAAGGACAGAGCTGAAGCGTGGGACAAGAGCGTGAGCTGGGTGATGGAGAAAATCAAGTTCTATCTCTCCGTGGGACAAGTGGGTGTGACCTACCGCTTCACGAAGACTCGAGATAATCAGAGAAAGGTTTGGAAATCTTCACATCTTTCACTGCGTTTCATCACCCTTCTCAATCTTAACGATATTCATGTCGATTTATTGTTGTGACTGAGCACGACGACTCCTTTGTACTGTAGAGGACCCGTCATATCTTAATGTTTCTTCCTCCAGACCTGATGCCTTTAAGACCTCTTCTTTAGGGTGCCTTTTGAAGATCCTTATAAATCACAAAACCCTGCGGAGGTTGTGCTTTATCCTGATTGGGTCTAATAAACCCTGATGAGATTGGGCTCTATCCTTATTGAATCTAATAAATCTTTTTCGAGAAAGGGGTCCCCTAGAGGTTCATCTCATTGACCTTTGGTTTTATAGTTAAATAGGATCCTCTGTGCTTCATATAGGCTTCCGTGGCCTTCCATACTTTACAGAGCGCCACCGGCAGGTGAATCACTAAACTCTAAACTACTGCTATCTCAACAGTTAGTCACTAGGGTCTCTAATTGAGTTTTGTTACTTGATTGTGCAGTTATCTTTTGATATTGAGGACAAAGAATCAGATCTTTCGCTTACAGCTAATTTTTCTCTGGTTAACGCACCAGATCCAGGGAGTGTTACCAGCGGCCTGTTGGACTTTTTGCACGATAGTAACTGTCGACTCACGGTATTTCGCATGGCCTGTCAGTTTTTTTGTGTTTTCATCGAGGAGATTTACGTCAGTGCTACTGCGTTTTTTGGATTCCATCCAAAGTTTGTGAGCGTAATTTCATAATCGGTATTTGTCTTAACATGTTCACAACTGTAATTGAAGATTGGGGCTAACACTCATCGTACAATCGTCGCAGGAGAGCTATTTGAGGAAACGTCGAGATTTTGATAGGATGACAAGAGAAAACGAAGCCCTCACAGAGCAGAATGAACGGTTTAAGGCTTTGAAAAACCAGTTCAAAGAAGATGCATACAAGAAGGTACATCAACACCACATCTACGTGAGATGGTGTCTCCAGTTCGTTTGAAACATCCGTCAGTTGAAATGCTCATTGAAACAACGTCTTGTGTTGAGCAGTTTGTGCCAGTACTCAATAGCAAAAAAGCAAAACTGAGGGAGCTCAGGAAGGAGATCGAGAAGTTGACGGAGCAAACCAAGTCCAAGATCAAAGAGGACTCTGAAAGAGACAACACTACTAGTTCTTCCAGTGAAGATGACGAAGAGGAGAGTGACCACCAGAGGTCTTCGCCAAAGGAAAAGATTGAGGTAAAGCATATGTTGTCATGCAATTGTTTGTGAGGATAATTTATATCAAGGTTTTCAAATTATTCAAATTATTCCTTCAACGGGTTATGTTTTAACGATCATGATATATTTGTTGTTCTGAAGCAGAGAGGGGAGGCGTTCAGTGAAAATTTGGTTGGTGAGGTGAAAGCTATCAGTGAACCAGTTGCCACTTCCGTGGTCGATGCGGAACCAGACCCAGATGCAACGCAACCCCTTTTGGATGAGATTGAACTAGCTCGTCCGAGTTCTCAGTCCCTAAGAGGGGCTGGTGGTTCATGCCTGTCAGCCTTGGTTGGAGACTCGCCCTACGTGGGCTTACGAAGAAAAAAGCGGCGAAATTGAGCGTAGTAGTAGTTCAATCAAGTTGCAAAAGTCCCTAGACTTGAGGGCGTAGCCTCGGGCATCATCGGAATTGACCTGTACCGCCCATCACGGTGGCCTTGTAAGGCGGTATGGGCGTGGCGAAGGTGCTGAGCGAGGAGGCGTTGTACAGGGAGGCGTCGGCGAAGGTGACTTTGGTGATGGACATGATGCTGCCTCCAACGCTCACGGAGGAAGGGAGGGTGACAGAATGGAGTTTTCTGAAGCTGGACTACGTTCAAATCTCGTGCTCTGTGTTGTTCAACTTCAGAAACGTTTGTTCTCTCCTTGCTGCTAAACAGAAGGCCCACCGGTAATCTACAATCACAAGTGAGCTCCTGTTTCATGCTTGACAATGTAGATGTTTCAGAATTCAGATACATTGTGATTTGCAGTTGAAATTACTTAGGCAGAGAGAATTTTACTCAGCCCTCTCTAATTGCACTTTTGCGGGGATTACTGGACTCCTATCACGTGTGTTTACAGCTGGACTTGCGGAAGTTGTCCAATCAGATGTGCACACAGCAAGACAGATTTTTGCGATAAACAAGGGGTTGTCAGAGTGCTATAGATTTGTGCTCCTAAGGAGGCGATTTGGACGATGCAGTTTGTGCTTAAAATTGTGCTCTGACCGTGCTGTCCTCAAATAGAGAGAGACAGGAGAGTCTCGCGCTTGACACCCCTGCTACGGAGGTGCCATTACAGAGTTTGCAGTTACAGAGTGTGGAGTGTGGAGTGTGGACCTTACCCTGGACTGTGCTCTGTACGCTGCAAAAGCACAGCGCACACATAGTGTTCACGGTTGACTTGAGCAAGACGAAGAGTGCCATGGCTAGTGACTACGATCCAGCAGCTGAGTCTGTCAGCGCAGCTTAAGCTTTGAATTTTCTTGTCTGGGCAGCTTGATCTGTGAACTTTCTTGTTGGCCATTGAGAATATGCAATTACAAGGATGATGAGCTTGTTATTGGGTAAAAATCTATTTATTTAGTTCGTTATGCCTTCGGGTGCCGAATTCTCTTTAATTAATTGGCGTCAACTAGTGAAACGGAAAGGAGCAGCATTGTGAGGTGCTCAGATCGACCTTAGACTCCCAGGACTCAGGAATCACCTAACCTAGACTTGCTGAATCCCCTTGTGCTACTAACCGCGTCCTGGAAGGGACTCAAGTCTGGGATGCTCTGAATTTTAGTACATCAAGATTTCCAATATGGATCTAGCTTCTTTCCGTAAGCACAACTGATAAATTAGTCAAGCAGCCTTGGATTTTTGCAATGACTGATTCTCAACCCTGTTAGTGTGGCTCTGTACTCCATGAAACTAATAACGACCTTTGTATGGGTTCAGGGTTGATGGCGGACATGTCAGTAATCTGAAACGGACAGACTCGGAACTTTTGGATTTGCAGACTCGAATGGGTTCAGTTGTGCAAGCAAGGGAGTGCCTGAAGCTTTGAAATCGAAACGAGTGTTTGTACCTTGAATCATCCCTTTAAACACTCGCATCTCTTTCTGAATTTTTGTGTAAATATATAGTTACCTCATCTGTAATTATCTCATTGTGTTCATCATCAAGAAATCTTAGGATCCTTAGGATGCCCAGGGTTAACTTTCACTAAATGATGATGTGACAATTAATCCTGTAATGTACGTTGTTACTATGTTGTGAATTAGGTGAGTTATTGTCATATTAAGATTGTTATCTGTATCCTGGTCCACTGAGCATTGACACAAGAAATGCCACTCACTATGATAGAAAATCCATTGTCGTCAGTTTGGGGCGTGCATGTAGTTAGGTTCATTGGATAATCAAAAAAGTATACGGAGTATTTGGTAAATTGAAGAATATTGTAAGCTTTAGTAATCAAAGCAATAACATCTGGTTCTTTATTGTGGATAATAGGAGAAACTGAGGAACCATTCTTATCCATTTTCAATTCAATTTTGACTCAACTTCATGTCTTTATCACTATGATTACTCAAAAAGTGTCATTTATTGATTGTGTAAGACAATTATTGGAACCTTCGCCAATAAATGTAGACTATTTTTAATGCCAATTTTCTACACCATTATGAACACTTCCACTCTCATCTCTTTCACATTAATTGCATAGTATTAATCTTGGAATGCCAAGTTAGTCATCATAGAAATCATTGTTTTTCAATCATTTGCTTAATCTTGTGGGGACAAATTGGTCATTGTGGAAAACATCCCATTTTCAATAAAGTGTGAATTATCTATTTAGTTTGACCTCCAATAAACACTTTTGGGTTTTTTTATCATCTAAGTTTGACCTCCAATAAGCACTTTTGGATTTTTTTTATCATCTAAGACCTTCCTTTTTTGTGCAAGCTTCCAAGGATGAACATTTGCAATTCCATCTTATATAGAAGAATTATCTCCCATCCATTGGACCACAAGGCTAGAATGAACAAAGAGTATTTGTCAAAGGCTAGTCAAACCATTGTACAAGATCCCTTTTTATACAAAATTCTAAGTATAGAAATTTGTACTTCTATCTTACATAAAAGGATTCTTTATCATCCATTGGACACTTTGGATTAACGACAAGAGGATGCTAGCCTATGACCAAGGTAGTTACTCAAAAATGATCTATTTTTTAGAAATTATAAGGATATACATAACATTGTTAACCCTGTAAGGACACGGGGGGTGACCTTGGAAATCATGCATTGTATAACCGTGAGAGTCATTGGAATAAAAAAATCCAAAAGTACTCATTGGAAGTCAAGCTACTGTAGATGTTCTCCACTTTCCACAAAAAACTCCAAGGATGAATAGTTGTAGTTCTGTCCTACATTGGAGAATCCCTTGTCATTCATCGTACACTTATGGTCCGCGGCGTCCTTACTGGGTTAACTAGTGTTGGGCTTGTTTTTTTTGCTCCCCCAGAAAGCAGGAGCCCCCAACATTGAAATGCTACTGTTGAATTACAAATGAGTCAAAATCTATATCCACTCAAACTCCCCTATGCACTCTACTCACTTTTCTCAAATCCAATGCCTCACCACCACCTCACACGAACTTGTCCTTCACATTATAACTTAATTTTTCCCAAGTACCTAGGAGCAAATGATACCTCCACCAAGGGGTAGATTAAAAAATGGAAAGTGGCATCCAGCAACAGGATCAGAAGAGAAACTTCAAAGAAATCTGGAAGGTCTCGCATTAGCACCACATGTTGAGTGGATTAGCACAACTTTTTTTGTTTTTTACAAAAAATTTGCTCAAATGAAAGTCTATATTACTAATACTAAATCAAGTATAGGACGGAAAAAATAGCTTGACAACCAGATACGGTTGATAAATCCAATCCAGCCCATTATATTCTCCCTAGTGTACATGCGTCCCTCCATTGAACGCTGCAGCTAAAATTCCAGGTTCTGGTAACCAAGCATAAAAGAAGTCGGTTCCAAAGTTTGGACGAGAAGAAGTCCACACAACCTCTGATTGTGGAGAATCAAAGTCTCTCATCCTTGAACAAGATTTGATGCCCAAGAACGACAAGTACTTCCCAAGCAGCATGGAAAATTTGAGCGAAGACCCAGTATAAGCGAGGACCCAAGCTTTAGAACTGCCGCAACAACAAAAGGTCATCACTGGCCTGATTGTATTCTTTTACCGGTTCCATCTATGGCTGCCAATCAACTCACTTCGGCTCTTCCAATGAACGATAAAAGCTTCATGGAGTAGGGAGGTTTTTCAAATCGACGTCTTTAAGAAACCACTCCGGTATGAGCTTTGCTGCGTGAGGATAGAGATCCTTGTATGAGTTACGGATCGTAACCTCCGCTACTCCAGCAACTCTTGATATATCTGGCGTCAAAACAAGAGATCAATTTTAGACATCACAATATAATGTTTCACAATGAAACATAAGGGACATCTTCTCAGGAGCTGCAAACCTTGGGATTCAAACACACATTCTACGAAGAATCAAGGTATCCAAGATGCTCTAAATCTGTGAAATCTTTCGTTGCCACAAATGCTCTCATCTTGGGCTCAAGAAGGAAAATATTCAGCCAACTGTCGTAGGTAGGTGTAGTTACTGCCAACCACACCAGTGAAACTACACTAATATGGGTGGGTGGGCGGTCAACACTGGTCTAGAATGTTATGAAATAACAAAAGGTCACAAAAACTGCTCAACAATAAATCCAGAACGAAAAATTACCTTTTAAAGCCTTCTTTTCTTTTTCGTTGAGATTTGAAATCATATAGATAGCAGCAGCAGCAACCGATATAGGACTCTTCCTGCAAATATATGAGACACAAACGTCAATATTCGAACCATACCACCTCATCCACTGGTGGTACAAGACGCTTGGAACAATTAGTAGAACCCTGAACTCTAGAAAATACATAATAGAAACTTATCGGTCATTTGGACATGAGATGTTAGATGAAGTAGACGACACTGACCGGATGTCTAGCATCTCCGACTTCTTCACCGTTTCCGTCGCAGCTCTGACCTCGTTATTTTCCATATTAAGATGCGAGCAAAATCTCCTCTGCAACAATAAATTCGATCTCAGAAAATACTACCTCCAAAGGTGAGGGAGTGCACGCACGCTGTATTATGTTACCAAACAGGAAAAATAAAACCCCGACGATGGATTTTAGGATAGCCAGAACTAAATTACAGATTACCTAAGCACTGATACAAAACAAGAGTGTTACGATAGTCGTACCAAAAAGTCACCAGCATGGATTGTTCCCATCTCCATAGAAATACCCATATCCTCTTCCAGTTGCTTCACAATAAACTTAGTTGCTCTTCCAATCTCCTTCTTCGATGCTCCATTTGCAACTGAGCATATTTCTGCTCAACCAAAAACAATTCATAAGTACAAATCAGGAGCACAGTCTTGCAAGGAAAGTCCACAAGTCATGATACTATCCCAAAATGCACAAAATTGCACACCTACGTACTCGTTTTCAACTTTCGATATACCCCATGGAACATGATTTAAATCTTCGATGGCAGATTCGTCAACATGATACATTATCCTCCAAAAAAGACCAGATTTACCCAGAAGTCTGCCGAGCAGAAGAAGTGGAATACAAAACATAACGATACCTGACAAGTGACTCAACATTCAGACAGAGGAATCGGGTTAGAAGTTACAACCTTTAAAAGTACGAGGTTTATCTTCCTGTCGGCAAGCAATGTACAAGCAGGCAGCCAATATCGCATCTTGGCTTCGGCCCCGGATGGATTTCAGATCTTCCACCTTCTTATAAATCTCATTGGCCCGATCCTTCACACCAAAGCAGAGGGAGGCATGAGCACCACTCTGTCTGTCTACGGGATCAACAAATGTTTGCCAAATAATCTCTTATACCTGCTCATCTTTTTACGAGCACAGCAAATCCAGCGTAAATGGACTAACAAGAGTTCACAACTGAAAATATCTGCTCACCTTGATTGTTGACACCAGTCCAAGCCTGAATCACGCCCACGTCACACAACTCCATGAGTTAGAATGTCCACGCCAACTAGTAGTAAAGAGGACCCGCTTTTGCAGACCCACAGTTCTATCAGGTACGGAAGGCAACAAGGTCCTAGCTGAAGAATAGAGGACCCTACAATACTTAAAAGAATCAAAAGCTCAGTAAGACCTACGGAAACATATTTTCATAAAGAAGTTATTAGGCACTAAGCGGGATAGCCTTCACGGCCAAGCAGCTGTTCTGGCCTTATAAAAAACCCAAGACTTTGTGATTACGAGGGTCTTTAAAGAAAGGACGGGTCATTAAACGCGTCAGGGTCGTCCAGGCATCAGTCCTGGAGAAAGAAACCCTAATGATATACTGGATTTCTCCTCCGGGCCCTCTAAAGTTCAAACTAGCCATCTCAACGTGCTCACTCAAGAGGAATATGAAAAAAGTAGAAGCAACAACAAATGCCTAATCCAAGCTTTAAGTCATGAGGGCACGATAAAAACGGTGCAAGGCAGAATTCCCCGAAACGAAGATGACCTCACTTTATATCGCCTTCAACCGTTACTGCTACAATTCAAATTATTATTACAAGGTAATAATATCCAACAATTTATCCACCACTAAAACCCTAATTTCATCAAACCACTCAAACCCCATGTGCACAAATTTTGTGCTCTCTATAACATACTCCAAGCGAGAGCGATGTGAAACTGACCTGTCCGCCATGGTTCCAATCGACCGAAAAGCAATGATAAGAGACCGATCCGGATTTGAGCCCCGGTTCTGCCATCGCCCGAGGGAGGACATGAAATCGCCCTGCGCTCCATTGGGCTTGGAGATGATGGTCGAAAGGCCCCCGTCCGTCAGAAGGGGATTGGAAGGCCCGCCAACACGAACTGGGTCACTGGAACTGGAATCCGAAAACGTTCGCCATTCCGAGCTCTCGTCTACGGAATGCTGCTCTAGCACTAACCCGCACTCGGCACACACCATATCGCCGGCGGCATGGTCCATTACGACCTCCGTCGCCTTCCGGCACTCGGGGCACACGGTCTTATTCATCTTCTGCTACGGGATACACAATTCTCTCACGACGGTGAAGACAAGATCCCTCTCCAATTTCTGAACCCCAAGGATGAGAACAAAACATAAAACCACCGTAAATTAGCGTTTCTGCCAACATCGATCAAACCGCAATTCGCCCGACGAAAATCACAAACTCCAAGACATAAGATTTCAATCACTCTTCATGAAATCGTCATCACAGCAACTCATACAAAAAATCCCTCTCCAATTTCTAAACCCCGAGGATGAAAACAAAACATAAAGTCACCGCAAATTAGGGTTTTCACCCACATCAATTCGTCCAGCAATTCTCCCCAATTTCAACGACAAAGATCACAAACTCCACATAAGATACCAGACACTCTTCAAGAAATCGTCATACAAAAGATCCCTCCCAGTTTTTGAACCTCAAGTCACAAAGCGCAACGCATTCCACCAAAAATTAGGGTTTTCTGCCCAAACTAGACGATACACCAATTCCCACCAATCCCAACGACGACGACACAGAAAAATTCAAGGCAAGAATTCCGAAACCGTTCTCACAGCATTCTTATACAAATAAATTCCTTCCTAGAATGCCTTCAGCAGGCTCTTCATCAAGCACGGTTCATATGTGATTTCGGTCTTTACCAATTCGCAACGAAAGCAAAGTTTGCAAGCGCCGGAAGAGGAGTTATGCTCGGAAAAGAATGAGTAGGGATTATATATAGACTTGGATCGGTTTGAGATCTGGGAGCGCTGCAACGGAGCTTCGCCGTGGACGACACTCACAACCCGAGCTGCGAAGTGATGGGGTGGGCTTCTTCAAGGAAGCACGGTCATAGGGCAGAGTCTCATGAAGCTTCGTGGTCGCGCGGCACGGGGGCAGGCCCCTTTCCCTTTCCGGCGGTCTCCGTGGCTATTCGGTCAATCTACGCAATCATGGGCCCCTATAAAGCGTGTTGTTTTAATTCTGGAAGGATGTCGGTGGGCTTATCACAAAAGTAGTCAGCCAAAAATTATTATTAGATTCCAAAACGAAGAGGTGTATTCTTCATAACATTCAATAGCAAGCACTGGGGTTGCCTTGGCTTAGAATAGATGGTGTGGGATATTCCACACCTCACAGTACTCCGTTAGCAGCTAAGTGGATAGGTGGAGAATGCAGAGGAAATGTAGTGAGCATGAAGACTATTTGTTGAGGAATATCCACAGCATCTCTTGTATAGTAGAACAAAAGGCAGTGCCCATGTCTACTACTGAATGTTATGTTCCTTCTTATAGGAGGCAACCTATTTTTGATCACGTGTCTGCAAGGTAGGTTTCTTTAGTGGAAAATTTTTCCAGTGTGCAGAAATACAGTTTGGCAGGGTTCCATAATTTTCTAAATTTTTCAGTGGAAGATTATGTTTCTCCCATATTGGTGATATAGGATTTGCTATTTCCAACTATGGGCTGAAAATAAAATCGAGGGAGGGTTGGTTGCAATATCAAGAGACTTGTAGCCAATTTTAATGCATCACAATTGTGCCGGGAAGTGCACCATTGTTGATTACTACTCATCTGAAAGAGGGAACCCTACATTGCTAGAGGGGGGGGGATGATCAAGAATGGGTTGCCTTCCATATATTTTCTTAACCTTAGAATACCGGGTTGGTCACCGTGGAAATAATTGTTTTGTTATCGTGGGAATCATTTGCTTAAAAAAAAACCAATAGTATTTGTTGGAGGTCAAATTATTGTACAAGACCTTCCCTTTTCATACAAAATTCCAAAGATGAATATCTGCTATCTTACATAGTTAAATTCTCAAAATCATCCATCGGATACTAAAGTTCTGGAGCGTCCTTCTAGATTAACCATTGAACTGGAATTAAATTTTGTGCCGGAAACAGAAAACATAGAAAAAACATCAAGTTGGTTTTGTTGACACTAACACAATTTTTTTCTAGTGAAAATTGTGAAGATGTATTATAAAATGTATCATAAAATATAAAATTAGAATAATATTTTAATGATGTATCTCAAACAATAGTTGTAAAATATGATTTATAGATCACATCCCTATGGTTTGATCAACTACTACACAAACCAATATTTTTCAACAAAATTTGAAGATAGAAATTGAAAATTCCTTCTATAATCAATTGTAGATTGAATATTTGTGATTTTTAAAAATATTTTTACCATATAGATTCGAAATATTAAGTTTTAATCATAGTGATTTTTGAAGATTTTTTTTTACTTCATATTCAAGTTGTCTTTATGGATATTTTTTGAACTGAAAAGATTATTTTTTGAGGCCAAACCTACGAGTGCCTATTGACTAATAGAAATTTTGCAAAGCAAAGTCTTCAAAATTTATACCGTACAAATGTTAAAGAACTAAAATAAAACTTTTGAAAAAAAATTATGGATTAAAAATTGCATTTTTGTATGCTTGGGATGACTGTGTTTGCATTCATTCATTGCTTAGAATTTGAACACATGGTCCTCCATGGGTTAAAGGTTAAAAATCATTCATCATATACTTTGTTTTAAGTATCTTTATTGATAAAAGAATAATTAGTTAGCCCAAGAAGGACCTGCCAATCCTACTACAAAAGAGAGCTAGCTAAAGATGATCAAATTCATAGATAAATAGTGATGTTTTTTGCCCGGGTACGCAACTCTCATATTATACATAAGTGTCATCAACATCAAAAGAATTTTGAGGATGACTTTTGTAAAAATTATATCAAAATAAAAGGACCAAAAAGTTAGGTGAAGACCAAATTAACCCCTAAAGGACCATTGTCCCTTCGAGGGACAAATACGTTTTTGGGCAGGTACCTACGGGCTGAAATTTTGTGGTGATTTTTTGAATTTTTTTTTGGAGATAGTAAAACTGATAAGCTTTGTGGGAATGTAATTTTTTTCACAATCGGTGCCCGGGAACAAAAGTTATGACCAAATAAGCTCAAAACAAGGGACAGTGGGCAGCCCGGGCAGCAAAAAAAAATGGACAAAAATTTGAATTTTTTTTAAAAATATTTTTTTCTCATAGATTATATTTTTGTCTATCTAGAAAGCTTTGATTCATTTCATTTGGATATGTTATGAGAAAGTTATGGACATTCTTGTTTTTGGGGCAGTTAGAGCATCTTTCTGAAAAAAATAACTCGTAGGATTCATTTCTGAATGCAATTTTTTCAATTTTTCAATTTTTTTTTTGCATGGTTTAGTTTACTTGCTAGAACAATCTCACCATTGGGATTAGTGCATTTTAATTCCATCTAAAATATATGAATATTTTAGATTTTCCTTCTATCTCGTACCTACTTCTACTTAACAGTTTTTTTAAGAATGATAATTAAGTTCTTTTGAACTTTTTTTCCCCCCCTAGACTCTCAATTCAATTTTCCACTATAAAGATTTAAAGCTCAAAACTTTGTAGTGCAAAAATTTTAAGTTAAAAATGTTCAAAGTCAAAAAATCAAGTCCCACAATGTGTTGAAAAACTTGATTTTTTCACTTTAAACGCACATATCTTGCAATCTATGCAGTCAAAAATTCTGAAATGTTTTCCACACACTCTCTTACTAGTTAGGTGTAAGATCCTACGATTAGATGTGGAAAAAAAACAACTTTCTATTTTTTTACTCTTTGCTATAGATATGGCAGTTTTGAATGTTTTTAGACAGAAAAAAGGCCTTGGTCCTTTAGGTGTTAAGTAAACTGAAGTGTATAAAATGTTGTGTTGCATATTCATAAGTGATAATTTCCCCTAAGAGCTTCCCTATTTTTTCACAATTTTTTAAGATTACTTTTCATCATAAATTACTTTCACTAGTACTGTGATTTTATTAATAAAAACAGAGGATGAAGATTTAAATAAGATTTTTTTAAAAAATTTTAGAAATTTTCAAAGATTCATCCTTCTCAAGTATTATTTGTCACGCTGATTTAATAATTAAAATAAACCTTGGAGATTTAAATAAAATTTCCTATTTATTTTTTGCAATTCTCCAAGATTCCTTCTACTCTTGAATTATTTGTTACTTTGATTCTTTAAAAAAAAGAACGGGTGGAGATTTTTTTTTTAAAATTTCATTTATTTTTTGGAATTTTCAAAGGCTCATTCTACTCAAGTATTATTTGTCACATACTCACATTGATTTAATAATAAAAGATAATGGGTGGAAATTTAGTAAGAAATTTTTTAATTGAATTACCAAATTTTTACAATCCTCACAGGATCCTCCTAATTTTGAATTATTTATCACATTGATCTGAAAACAAAATATAAAGGGTGGCCTGGACATTTAAGAACTGACCCATTCAATTTTTTTCAAATTTCAAATAATCATCCTACTCATGTAATATTTGTCATATTGATCTAAAATTAAAAAAATAAAGGGTGGACATTTAAGTATGAGCTTCACAATTTACTTTTCATAATTCTCCAAGGCTAAAGGTTCTTTATCATGAATTATTTTTCACTTTAATTTTATAAAAAGAAAAGAAAAAAGGAAAGATTTGAGTAAGAGTTTTCCTATTTAATTTTTATAATCCTCAAAATGTTTTCCTAATTTTAAATTATTTGTCACATGGATCTAAAAATAAAAAAATTAGAAGGTGGAAATTTAAGTAAGAACTTACTCATTTATTTTTTGCAAATTCAAAGATCATTCTACTCATATTTTGTTTGTCACATTGATCTAGTATAATAAAATAATGCATTAATATTTATTTTCAAAAGTCCTAAGGCCTTGTTTCCATTAGAAACCGCTCAAAATTGCCATTTCTATTGCAAACAGCAAAAAACTTCAAAAATTGTTCTTTTGCATATCTAACCGTAGGATTTTGTATTAGACTAGTATAAAAATGCGTGGAAGAAATTTAAAAACTTTGACTTTGAAGATTGCAAGATATTTGCATTTAAAGTGAAGAAAACTAGTTTTTTTACACCTTGTTCAACAAAAAAAATTGGCTATAAATCTTCTTAAAAGTTTTGTACTATTGATTTTCATGTTTTTATTTTTTTATGTTGAAGAATTGAATTGAGTATCTAATAGAAAAATTCAACAAAAAAGCACTTAATTTTCATTCATTAAAATATTATTCCATAGAAGTAGGTTGGAGATTGAAGGGGAAACAAAACCATTAGTAGCTCTAAGATGAAATTAAAACACAAGAATCCCAATGGTGAGATTGTTCAAGCAAGCGCACTTAACCTCATCTAATAGTTGTTTTTTTAAATTGTAAAAATTGCATTCAAAAATAAATTCTATAAGTTATTTTTTCAAGACAATACTTAGATTGTCCATAACTTTCACATCACTTATCCAAATGAAATGAATCAAAGCTTTCTATGTAGACAAAAACATAATATTGTCCATAATTTTCTCATGATTAGTCCAAATACAATGAATAAAAACTTCAAATGTAGACAAAAATAAAAATTTTGCAAAAAAAATTTAAAATTTAATATTTAATATTTTTTGTGATTTTTTTGGGCTGCCCTTTGAGCTGTTTTTTGGACTTAAGGTGGCATAACTTTTGCTCTTTGGCACCTATTGAAATAAAAA
This sequence comes from Pseudisothecium myosuroides, assembly GCA_951799445.1. NCBI lineage: Eukaryota > Viridiplantae > Streptophyta > Bryopsida > Hypnales > Lembophyllaceae > Pseudisothecium > Pseudisothecium myosuroides. The sequence goes on along the minus strand of OX637290.1, from coordinate 16,820,704 downwards.
TTATATCAATAGAAAGCTAATCTAATTTCCTTTCTCCAAAAAAAGTTCCAAAAAATTAGGTCAAAAATTGAGATCACACAAGCCTACCCAAAATTCTAAAAGCCCTGTGTGGGAACTTTGGAACTTTAGAGGTTAAATTTTTTTTGCATATCTAACCATAGGATCTTATACTAGACTAGTACAAGAATGTGTGGAAAAGATTTTGAAAACTTTGACCGCATAGATTGCAAGATAATTTAATTTATAGTGAAAAAACAAGTATTTTTGGACCTTGTTTGATTAAATTTTTTGGCTTTGAATCTTTTTGACTTAAATTTTTTGCACTCAGAATTTTGATTTTCTAATACTCTATATTGAAGAATTGAGTTGAGAATCTAGAAAAAAAATTCAACAAAAAAATATTTAATTTTCACTCAAAAAAAATTATTAAGTAGAAATAGGTTCAAGATTGAAAGGAAAACTCAATTGTTAATAGCTCTAAGATGCAATTGAACTACAATAATTCCAACAATGAAATTGTTTTGGCAAATAAAATTAACCTTGTCTAATAATTTTTTTGAAAAATTGTAAGAGTTGCATTCAAAAATGAATTCTAGAAGTCATTTTTTCAAGAAAATGCTTAAATTACCCATAAAACAAGATTGTCTATAACTTTCTCATCACTAGTCCAAATAGAATGAATCAAAGCTTCAAATATAGACAAAAATATAATCTTTGAAAAAAATTAAAAATAATTTTTTTTAGTTTTTTGTGATTATTTGTGTAGGAAGAAATAACTTTAAAAAAAGTTTCAAAAAATCATGTCAAAAATTGAGGTCATAGAAGCCTATCCAAAATCCCATGAGTCCCCTATAGGGACTTTGAAACTGTAGAGGCTAAATAATCTCTTTCCATTTTATTTTTTGCAATTCTCCTAAACTCCTTCTAACCATAAATTATGTTTAGTTTGATTTTATATATTATAAGAAAATAAAGGGTAGACATGTAAGTGAGAACTTGCCCATTTATTTTTTGTTAATCTCAAATAATCATCCTACTCATAAAGTATTTGTTATATTGATCTAAAATGAAAAAAGTAAAGGGTAGAAATCTAACCCCTAAAAGCCCAAAGAGTTTAAATAGAAGACAAATGTGTTATAAAATATAACTTTTATAACTTTTTTGAAGTTTGCATCAAATAAGATAATATGAAGCACAAAAAGTAGAAAGCACCTATATGGTCATAATTATAAAATTATTTTTAGATTCTCTTCAAATGAATTTTTTTTAATGGTTGAAATTGTGGTTTCTATTGATTTGTGAAAAATGCATAAAATCTAGTAATGGGAATGTCAACACTTTCTCCCAAAAAAAAAACTCTGCCCAAAAATGATGCCTAAAGTCAGGTAGTGACCAAAAAATGGTCACTTAGGTGCTTAGGGATTAAGTATGAAGTTCACTATTTATTTTTGGCAATTTTCAAGACTTGTTCAAATAATGTATTATTTTTCATATTGAGATTTAAAATAAAAATTCAAGAGTAGAAATTTTAAAAAGTATTATTTTTTAATTATTTGCAATTCATCCTAATTATGTAGTGTTTGTCATGTTGATTTTAAAATAAAAATGACGAGTAAAACCTATTATTTTTCATAATTTTTATTTTTTAAAGAGATGAAAAGGGATTGGGTTTTTTTCATCTTGCGCTCTACCGACACACACCCTTTTGCCAACTTGTAGTTGCCCTTTGCACACCCAAAGTGATTTTTTACCCACCCGCAAAGTCACCTCAATTTGCCAACCTCGACTTGCCTCTTAGCCACCACTTGCGGTCGCCCCTTGCCAACTTGTGGTTGCCTTTTGGCCATCTGTACTCGCCCTTTGGACATGTGTTGTCATCCTAGCCAACTTGTAGTCGCCTCTTGGTCACCCATAGTCGCCTTTCAAACCCCGTGGTCGCCCTTTGGACTCCTGTACGCACTCCTTGGTCTATCCAAAGTCGTCCCTTGGTCCACCCGCGATTGCCGCTATAGGCACTTGCCCTAACGCGATGTCATCCTGTACCCACGGTCCTCCTATACTCGTGGTCACCCTCTCACGTTAAACCCGCATGCGCCCTTGCATTTGCTATGCAAATGCCACATGGCATCCATTTGGCCTAGATAAAAAGGGATTAGATTTTAGAAAGTAGGTGGATGCATGGTTTGGTGTCTTAGTAACCGTGTCACAAGGTTGATTTCAGGTATAAGTATTTATTCCAAAGTGAATATCATACAAAGTATTATGGTTCTTTACGCTTTTTTTGAGTAAAAAATATTAAAACTTTATTAAAAAGACACAGATCTATGTATTTTTTGGGACAACCAATGTCTATCAACATTGGTTCATGGATTCTTAAAGATAAATGTATGACCTATGCCACAATGTTCAATTAACTTTTATGCATGTAGACTTCTTTAAAACATAAATATATAAAACTAGTAAATAAAAAAAATCATTCTTAATCTAAAAATAAATTCTTTGGCGCCAACACAAGCACAACCTAGAAAAATATACAATTGACCACAATTTGGACAATAATTTAAAGAACTCTTCTCACTGAAGGCCTAATGTAAACTAAGTCTTCTGCATGTAATTAGTTGCTAACTAGTAAGTAAACACCTCTATGAAAGTAAATATGCAAGAAAAATCTTCTATCTGGAAATTACTGCAACAAAGCATGTACATGAGTGTATCATAATGTGAATGTCTTAGAATTGAACCTAATTAATTTGAGGCTAGAAATGCACTAGTTGAAAATGTCAAGATGACGCGGTCAGTGTCTTTTCAAAAAAGATTTTTTCCAATTGCATCTTGTTTTGCGTAGCACTCCTGTTCCATGCCTTTTTGAAGAAGACTTTTTTGTGTTGCATCTCGTTTTGCGCAGCACTTCCATCCTGGTGTTCACTACAAGAAAATGATGGCAAAAACGATTGGCAAAAATGACAGTAAAGCAGTCATTGTGGTCACAATTGACTGCAATACAACTTCGGGGCCTTGGAGTCACTAGAAGAAACCCGTGTTGGTCTATGTAGTCGGAATTTTAAGTTTGATTTAGGTGATTAGTTCTTTTTGTAGTTATATAGTATTATTTATCAATTGGTAGAGTAGTTGTGGATGATTACTATTGTTAGTTGCCAATTGGAATTGATTCTGTACATTGGTGAGATGTAAATGAGTTTTAATGACCAATTGGTAGTTATCTGTTGAGATTCCGATGGTTGTCAAGTGGCTAGCTATTTAGGTTGGGATGTTACCGATTGGAATTCAGTTGTCCTCGGTGAAGTAGGCGCTCCTTCCAATTGCTGGAAGTAAAGCAATTGTGTTTTTGTAACTGTGTGTCAATTTAATAGAAAGCGAAGGATTTGCAATTGTGAGTGTTTGAGTACTTGTGTGTGATTAGAAATGTGTGTGTATAGATGTGTATGGAATTTGGAAATTGTGTATGTTATCAATTGGATTTAATAATAGAAGAATTAAAGAGTAAAAAGAATTGTAATGAGTGGAACAACAAGAAGTGTAAGATTTGATATATAAAAAGCATATATAGAAAATTGTGAGAATAAAAATGATGGAAGAAAAAAAGTTGCAAAATTAAAAGAAATCAATCGGAAATTTAGGATAAATTCAAAGAGTGTATTTAATTAGTATTGAAAGACTTTGGATGATTATGGATAAGTTTTACTAAAACTAAAATAAATTGATACAATAGGATGAATAGACTGAATTTAATATCTTACAATTGAGCATTAATAGGTCACTTAGAATTCCAATTAGAAATATTCTACCTCCTAGAGTTTGAACTTATTTTCCAATAGGTGTTTTAATCTGTTCGAACAATTAATTAAAAACCTATTCACAGTCTAACAAAAATTGTGGGCTGAAATTTGTTGAGAACCATGTTTCCAACGTTGGATTCCCAGAATTTTGCGTTGAAAACATGTTTCTCAACAAATTTCAGCCCACATTTTTTGTTTAGACCAACGCGGGTTTCTTCTAGTGAGTCGTTTATGTAAGAGACAGCCAATGTATTATCACCATTCATTTGTACCTTGGATGTATAAATGGATGAGAGACAACGTTGGAGCATATTGATCCAGCAATTTCTTAAACCATTATGTTGTTGTTGCATTCAGAAGGATTCTAGGGGTGAAGCAAGAAGCTTAATCCATGCAATAAGATGCTAGCTATCCCCTTGACTGACGCAATTTATGCATGTAAACCAAGGCAAGAGCTCCTGAAGTCGAGACAAGAGCAATACACTCAGCGACTAAACTTTGTATGTTTACGCTCTTCATGTTGTAGCCTAGTCCAATATATAATATCAAAGTCTGCACATATATATATATATCAAAGTCAATATGATGAGAAACTTGAATTAGGACATTGACAAAGGACGTCAATCGAGCTCTTGAACAATGTTAATATCAAGTACGTGATGTATTAATTTGGACGTACTCAATCATCAAGATTGTCGTCATTTTTGACATTGCATCCGTGACTTCTATACTCCAGCTAGGTGCATTAATTTTGAAGGCAACAACGAAACTTGTTGTCAGACAACAAAATCTCTTGTTAGAATTTGTTGCAAGAAATTTAGAAATCAGAAGTCAATGCTTGAATTGCTACGGGGAGTTCAAAGCTTGCAATTCTTAGAAAATGATGCATGTGGTAGTCAATAATGTGGAATTATGCCAATGGCAGTCAAGATTGAGTTCTACGTATATATTGTCAATCAAAGTGTCATTCCTAAACTAAACTAAAAAATTTGCATGCAATGCCCGCCAAACAAGTGTCTAGATCTATCATTGCCAACAGGGCTTAAGTTACAATAGGGTTTTTTTTACCTATGGCTTTGGTGTTCTTGGGAGCATGTCATTGAATTAAATTTTGAGGGACGTTAGCTTAGTAATTCCTTTTTGTAAGAGCTGGCAAAAATTCACCAAAAATAAAAGTGTTGTCATGATCACCAATAAATATGCATTTGTAGAAAGGATCAAAATGGAAAAGCACCTAATATGTAAAATTCAACTATAAGATCTTCAAGATCATATTGCATTTTGTCTTGATTTTAAGTACCTAGGATTTGGTCTAATTCCAACTTTACAAAACTAAAACCATAATGCCACAGTCAAAGTTTCAAAATACATTTAAAATTTAGTGATGCTTTGCCCGGCCTTGAGTGTAAGTTTGTGCTTTTGAATCTCATTGGTTTCACATTTTTTTAATCAAAGTCATTAATAGGTGTAAGTACAGGTAATAGGTGCTAGAATTATGGATTCTAATCCTTCTCATTTCAACAACATAGGCTTCAAAAGTATACATTGCATTACATTAACAAAAGATTAACAAAAGTCTAGCTAGGACTCCAAGTTACAACTACCTCAATAGTAAATTAATGACAAGAAAATAGACTAACTACAACAAATTGAAATAAGTACATTACAAAGGAATTGAAGATGATCTTCAGTTGTAGATAAATAAACTCTTTATTATTTGCATATAAATAATAGTTAACTACATTGGCAGGGAATTACTACCTATTGTTAAAAGCAATTTATGAACTAGTTAATTAATGAAGGTTTCAATTCAAGATGATCCAAAAGGCTGTCAAAAATATTTTGGGCTATGCCCAAGATGATCTCAAAATACATTTGAGTCATTTAGGCTTTGCCTAAGACAACCACAAAACATCTTTGAAATATCCCCCAACATTTAATGAACCTATCAAATTCAGATTTTTTGACCTTCCCTTCTACATAATAGATAGATAGATAGATATATAATAATCTATACGCATGGAGGGGCATGAGTTGTGAGTTCCATGTTCTATAAATTGATTTGACTTTTTGAGCATTCATGTTGGGATTATAAGGTGTTTTTGGAAGTTTAGCCAAGTTAGTGAATTTTCTAACTCCAATAACAACTTGTATACAGAATAAAATTGCATGTAAAAAGCAAAAAACAAGAAAAGATTACTTCAATACACATATACCTTCTAACTTATCTTTTTCTTAGATGTCATGGATCAACTATACACAAATCACATAGTTTGCACGTACAAAAGCTGATACAATTGCTCATTCTATTAGCTTTCATACGGGACATAATGAAGTAATTGCTTTCTAATCTCCAAGTTGTTCCAAGATTTTACCTTTCATCACAATTGCCCTTCATAGACAAGGTGATTATATGTATCATATGTACTTGATTCAGTTATAAATCTTAAATTTTGAATTATTCAATAACAATTTTTGTCAACTTTTCAAAGTAAGCATCATATAAAACACTTTTTCTTTGTCATTCTACTACAATTATCCTATTTCATTTTCAAGCAAGAAGAAAGAAAAATTCACTTTAAAAAATCAAAGAATTTTGACTATCCACATATTCATGTCTGAAGTATTTTCTAATATTGTCACTCTATGCACAAAATTTTCTAAATACGTATGCATATTCATAAAATGAAAAATGAAAATTTAAAAATAATCTCACCTTTCAAATCTATGAAAATGACAAAAATTCAAGAAAAAAATAATTTTATATAATCTATTTTGAAGTGATAACAAAAATTGACTACTTTTTATATTGAGTGGTAGTATGTGTTACTTTTTATTTTGAACCCTACAATGTGGATTTGCTTTATTAGTGTAAAACACAAAATAATTTACCAAAGTCACACTATTGAATTTTTTTTTTGATACAAGCGTGTTAAGGAAACACATTGCAAAGGTTTCCATTAGGATGAGAGTTGATTTCACACAAGGTAAAGGACATGGTGCAATTCAAAAGACTTAAAAAATCACAACCAAGACACTAAATTAATGCTACAATTAGACAACAACTATGTCAATTCAAAAGACTTAAAAAAATTCACAACCTATGTGTAGTAAAGTGATTCTATAATTGGACAACAACTACATCAATTCAAAAGACTTAAAAATTCACAGCCTTTAACAAATTGATGCTACAATTGGACAACCATTACGTCAATTCAAAAGACTTAAAAGTTCAAAGCCTACAGTACAATGATGCTACAACTAGACAACAGCTGTGTCAATTCAAAAGACTTAAAAATTCACAGCTTATGTATAATAAAGTGATGCTACAACTTGACAACAACTAGGTCAATTCAAAAGACTTAAAAATTCATAGCCTTTAATAAATTGATGCTACAATTGGACAACAAGTGCGTCAATTTAAAAGACTTAAAAAATTCATAGCCTATGTATAGTAAAGTGATGCTACAACTGAACAACAAGTGCATCAATTCAAAAGACTTAAAAAATTCATATCCTTTAACAAATTGATGCTACAACTAGACAACAACTATGTCAATTCATGCAAAAGACTTAAAAATTCACAACCTACAATAAATTGATGCTACAATTGCATAGCAACTACGTCAGTTAGAAGGACATCACAAGGCCATTAAATAAACATGGAAGAGACAAATTGACCTTGAGTTTTGACCACTTACCTTAGATAAATTACATGAGATGGCAACCTTTACTTTTAGAATTTCTAGCCTCCCTACACTAAATAGCCTTGCACTTGTCAAATTGTGGTCTTGTGGAGGCCTTCTATAGGGTTCTTTATTTCTCTAATGCGGAATAAGGCGCCTATAAATCACTACAAGAAAAAAGGGTGTTTTAAGTGAGTTTTTAAGTAGTGTCCTAGACACATGATTTTAAGTAATGACCTTTAAGGCGATTTTTAGCAAAATTTGACTTAAAACACATGTTTTAAGTCAAATTTTGCTAAAAATCGCCTTAAAGGTCATTACTTAAAATCATGTGTCTAGGACACTACTTAAAAACTCACTTAAAACACCCCTTTCTCTTGTAGTGAATGCAGAGGAATCCTCCTCTCTGTTTTCTTTACACTTTCTTCTTCTGTGGATTCATTTTCTGTAAATTCATTTTCTGTGGATTCTACTATTGAACTCAGACACAACCATTACTACTCATTATAGGAGATTTCAATTCTCGATTAGACTAATGCATGTATTGGTCTACCCAAAATTATATAGTGATTTCAAAATTGCAAACGTACCCCAAATTTATAAACTAAAGATTTTCTATGTATACATGTGTTTCCAACACTTTGTGCCTCCAACGTAGTGCTCTTGGAACTACATGGTCAATGTAAATCTGCCCTAAGAGGTGTATTGGGAGGAAGCATTGAGGTGAGATTTCTCAAATCTGCCAAAAGTATCCCTCATTGGACCAGCAAGTGACAATGTCAATTACCTTTTGAGCTTCATGCCTCAAAACCATTTCACAGGCACAAATGGACGTACTCACATCCAAGCTTGCATCCAAGACTTTGACATGCGCACTCTGATTGAAATTGTACACAATTTACAAATTTAGATGCCAAAATTTATGACTTGCAGTATCAACCATGGTTTTGACCTGCATGTCATTCATGACATGGGAATGATAATCATTCAAAATTAGCAGTTCTTTTGCCTCTTAGAGCAAGTAATTAGAGCTACAAATTCTTCTTACACATAAATATATATATATATATATATATATATGAAGAGCTCAGTTTGCTTAATATGTGGAATTCATTGTGCTCTAAACTGGCACTTGCTCCGGTGCGGCATATTCTTAAGCAGAAGAACGATCAAATCGGCAGTGATTGTGAAGACAAGTCTTTGCTTTACAATAGGTGAGATTATTATCATTTGCAAAATTCCTCAAACCACTTCTCAGAACTTTTCAATTGCCTCGGACGTGGGAAAGTAAGTAATAGGTTGCACTGGACCATATGTCCATCGTAAAAGCCGTGAGGTTTAACTAAGTGTTGCCCTGCTCAAAAGAGTTTCCAAGTCGAGTATATAGCATCCTGCTCAAAAGACCACAAGGAATCTCCTGCCTCAAAAAAGAGCAATGCATACTAGTTAGAACATTGCAATAGATTAGTTCTTGTGATTTTTTAGGTCAAATTCCTTTTTCTAATTCATACTTGTGGCACAAAAAGTAGGCAAGGAAGGGCCTTGAGATTATAATTATCATCCAGTTTTGTAATCGCCCTTAGTACTGCTAGCCTTACTAGATTGGCTACACTTGAGAGATTACTTCCTTATTACAAACATCACAGCATGGAACATAAAACTAGAGGCATCCAAGATCTATCGTAATACCAATGGCAGCAAGGAGGATAAAACTTACCAAGGCAAATATTGCAAACAATTATTTGTTGAAGACTGTGTAGAAGCTTGCTTTGACGCTCTTCATTATACTAAGCTTTGTCATTGCGGCTATTTGACAAATAATACACTCTTGCTCATTTGGTTGAATCACCTGGTGAGATAGAAGTTCAAAAGTTATATGAGTCAGGTAACTGTGTTGACATGTCAACTATCAGAAACTCAATAATTCTCAATTGAAGCGTTTCTCTTGATATTCAAGCCTCTGTACTCAATCTTCAAAAACAAAGTGAAAACGGCATACCAGTTTGAAGCAGTGAGAGTTTATTCCAAAAGGACCTTGTGAAGAGTTAGGAGCTTCTACAACAATGTTTGCAACACAGTGCTCCTTTGGCGTCTCTTTCGTAAGCAAAGTTCTGGTCCTTGCCAATTCTGACTCCCCACATCTTTTAGAAGGAATGTCGTAGCTAAATTGAGGTCCAAGGCACAATTTTGATTCCAGGTTAGTTTCTCTCCAAGTCGATATAGGTTACCTTGTTAAGTTTGTATTTAAGTATGTCATATGGTTTTAGGAAGAAGATGTTATGAAATCATAGTCCTTTTAAATTGTGTAAAAATTTGTGATAATTGAAAGTTCTCATAGATAGGAAAATATAATAATACATCAATTTAAGAGTTAAAATTTAACATGGATATGACTCAAACATTGTTTTAGCTAATTATCATGTTTATGAATGATTTTTCTATAAATTGGTATTCTAGATTAATCCTTTTGCTTCAAATCTGGAATCAATGGAATGGAGACATTTCTAGATTTGACAACAAAGAAATGAAAAGGAATATCAAAATTGTTCAATTTCATTTTCCTCCTCAGTAGTATTTTGGATGGAGTATTACAACTTTCTCATGAATTTGTCATCAAATTCATGTAAATGAAAAATACATAATTTGGACAAAGTAAATACCGTAGTGTGACATGGATTTTGTTTTTTTTATTAATTCATTAATGTCAAAACCGAATTTATATAAAAAAATTAAGAGACAAAGAACAAAATTTGTGGAAAATAAATAAGAACTTTGTTGAAAACTTCACTAATTAATAAATACTAGTGTTGGAAGGGTTTTGAATTGTGAAAGAGAGAATTTACAAGACCTTGACTATTGAGTTAGCATAGTTTGTTGTGGCTTAAAGACATTCTATATATATATTCAATACCTTAAACCATTAACAAATAAATGAATCACCACCAATACCTTGAATTGTTTCAAAGTCTACTTCTTCCATTTATGCATGATTCTCTTAAATTTGAAAAGACATGACATTTTGATCACATTGAGAAATGACGAATTGTGAAATAATTACAAGACTACAAAACCAAAATCATCATTAATTCATATCATTACCTATGTCACACTAAGGTATACAAGAAACATTTGCTATCCAGGAATCCATGCAGTCTAGCATGTACGCGAGTGTATTATGTGTAATGTAATCTTAGAATGTCTTAGAATTAGACCTCATGAACTTGAAGCTAGAAACGCACTAGTTGAGAGTGTAGAGGCAAACTCGACACGGTCACTGTCTTTTTGAAGAAGATCTTTCCATGTTGCATCTTCTTTTGCGAGGCACTCCCGTGCCGTGTCTTTTCAAAGAAGACTTCTCGTTGCTGCGTCTTCTTTGGTGCAGCACTTCCGTCATGACGTTGGCGCATGTTGATTAGGAAATTTCTCGATCCGTTGTGCTGTTGTTGCAATGCAATCAAAAGGATTCCAAAGGTGAAGCAAGATGCTAGCTACCCCCAACCAATGCATAGCTACCCCCAACCAATGCAGCTTGTGCACATAAATCAAGGCAAGAACTCTTGAAGTTGAGAGGAACAACACACACTATGACTAAACTAAGTTTGAATGAAGCCAGTATGCCACTAAATAGGCAAAATAAAAAATGTATAGTACGTCTACCCCAACTAGGCATGTATGGTATAATTTCATGGACAAACTAATTTGGACAAGTATGTAAAAAGAGTGTAAGCTTATTAGTTGGTTTTCTTATACATAGATAAGTGCATATTTTCAGTTTGCTATTTGATTGATAAGGCAAACAGATTTTTAAAATATTGTTGAACGAAGGAAAAAGTTGACTTTTTTTTTAAAAATTCTTTCAAACTGACACTTTTGCTACTATTATTAGATTGGAAAACTTTTCATATTTTTTTTTATGTCAAGTGAAAGGAGCCCAAACATAAGGTTCCAATGCACCCAAAAACACAGCATTTGAATATTGTATGCAAAAGTTATAAAGGGTCATGGAACCAACCACCAAAAACAGAAAGGTGAAGATTCTATGGAAACATGTGTTTTAAGTTGGATTGGCATAATTGGGGTCATTTTAAGTTATTAGTTGTTCAGACCAGGGGAGAAACTCTTTGCATTAATTGGAGTAACAAATTAAGCGTTAAGTGCTCTTATGACAAATTCTTTGGTGTTGAGTACTTATGTATAGTCTGAAATTAACAAATTAATCTCATGATTTGTTGATTCCTATCCCTATGACTCTACTAAAAAAATCAATCAATTATCAACCATTAATCTTAATGGACAATGCATACATGTATCCGCTTCATCACACAAAATGCAATGCCTAAGAATATAACCACAATGCCTAACGGATCGCAGAAATTTGAGCAAAGTCCCTTGCCTCAAGTTCAAGAAGTCTTGCCCAATGTCATAAATTCCAAATTGCCAAAATCTTCCCATTTTGAAAATCTACGGCTTTATTTTGCAATTTTATAATTTGAGTGCATTTTGTTTTCTTATTGTACTTGTTGGACATCTCTTTCTCACAATCAGGCATCCATCCTCCAAACCCTAAATTAAATAGCCTTTGAAATTTGCATACATTATTCAAGTGAAACCTATAAACTATTGACATCAAATTTGAATAAATTTGAACAAATATGAATGGACCCTCATATCAAAATCAAAATCATCAATCCCTAAATGGTTCTTTGTAAAATAAGCATTTGGTGATTTCATTGTAGATCGACCTCAATGTTGACATATGAGATGGTTTGCATAGTATAATGGCCCTATGCAAGAATGAAAAAACTCAATAACTAAGGTTCTTCTTGTTTAAGCCTTTGAAAAAACCCTCAATTTTTCCACTTTCGAGTTTCATCAAGACCAACTTAACCCTGGAAGAACTCAACCCCCATGACCAACTGAAGATAGTCACCAAAATACTCCAATTATTAGACCAATAGGAACTCAATCCCCATGATCAACTGAAGATAATTATCAAAATACTCCAATTATAAGACCAATAGGTGCATTCTTTGTTTCTACACTTAGCAGGAAGTCATCTATTGGACCTTTTAGGTCCATAGCATTATCACAAGGTTAACTTTGAAATGCCGTGATGAGAGGACATTTTTGTGTTCTTTGGAGGACTTCAAGGAAGCTTCATGAATAGAAAAAATTAATTTTTTATCCAATCTTTGGAGGAAGGAATTTGAACCCAATTTCATTGAAAGTTGTTTGAAATTCTCTAACTCCTTGTAATATGTTTGGACTTTCCTACAAGAGAAAAAGGTAAATCCACATATATGACCTTGTAGTATATTTTAGCAATTTTTGCTCATTTTCCTATATCTAAATTTTAGCCGTAAAATTGATGTTTTGGAATTTGAGACCAACTTATGAAATGGACCTTAGCAATTCTAGTTTCTAGATCAATTTTTTAAAAATTAATTCAAAAAATTCAAAATTTTATTGCAATTTTGAACTTTGGGCTTATAACCATGACTGAATGGTGATTGTCTAATCTTTGAATGACAAGGTAATTGTTTTATAGTATGATACTCTACACTCTAATATTTGCATTTTCAATTTTTTTTGTATTTGATATGATTTTTTTTACTTATTATTCAAAAATTCATAGTAATTTCAAATTTTCACAAAAAAAAATTGAAAAATTTAAGGACTTATAAAAGACATATAATTACATTTCCAAAAAACAAATACAAAATTTCAATCATATATAATTATAGAATGAGACTACTAAAGCATACAAAGAACCCAACTTTAATGTATAATTAGAGACAATTTGGGGCCTCTACATGGCCACCAAACCCTAAACTAGCCCTCCAAAAGTCCAACAATTCAAAATATTAATTTTTTATTTAGACAGCTAGTCTAGCTTTGGTAGACATGTTGAGTGTAGAAGCCCTATTTTTTTCCTAATGATTTGGAAAAGTAATCATTGACCCATCTTTTGATTTTTTTCAAGTTAAAAGGATGTTTCACTAACTAGACTTATCTCCACTATATGGTTACCAATTCTTAATTGAAGACATGAAAAATCCAACAATAAAAATATTAATTTTCTACTTAGACTGCTGGTCCAGCTCTAGTAGATGTGCAAATTGCACAAGCCCCATTATTTCCTCATGATTTGGAAAAATAATCATTGGCCCATCTTTTGATTCTTTTCAAGTTAAAAGGATGTTTTACTAACTAGACTTATCTCCACTATATGGTTACCAATTCTTAATTGAAGGCATAAAAAGTCCAACAATAAAAATATTAATTTTCTACTTAGACTGCTGGTCCAGCTCTAGCAGATGTGCAAACTGCACAAGCTCCATTATTTCCTCATGATTTGGAAAAATAATCATTGGAATTGAAAATTGGACAAGTTGAAAAGGGGTTTCATTAAATAGACTTATCTCCACTATCTGGTTATTAATTATTAACCGAAGGCCCAAAACATTGCCATTAGACGATAGGAGACACTTTTAGATTTGTCCTATTTTCAATTCCAACAAAGTTCTTGACAAATGGATTTGTATCCAAATTAAAAATAGTTTCAGATTGGAGATAGAACAAACTCTAAAGTGACTCCTAACTTTTAGCCTTCATTTTAGAAGCTCTTTGGACTTAACAAAACCTTTACCCTAAATCCAATAAGGCACTTATTAAGACAATCTTCTATGATTTGTTGGTATTAAAAACTAATTTTTTTATGTCTTAGAGTTGGAATTGCCTTTGCCAAATTCATTTATCCCTTTTTTTTAATGTAAATATGTGAATAGGAAAAAACTACATTGCAGGAGTACCTCTGCCTTGTCAAATTAAAAGCAACCAAATAGATCAAATCCAATGTATCCAAAACTTGACTCTCTTGATTTTTATGAGTTGTCCTCAAAATCCATACTTGCTAGCAATTCTCGTTCTGTATATATTTGTTATACACTTAACTATCATTTAGAATTCTAGAATTCAATTGCCTCATGTGCTAATTTTGACTAATTTTGATTGCATGGAAGTTTGATCTTAGTATCCAATATCTAAGATCAAATATGATATTTTTATTGTTAACTTTATTTGTAAGATTTTTTCTTCTAAAACAAAGGTTGGTTTCTTAATCCCACAGATAATTGAGACAATAAAACTACTAGCACTCATGAAGCACTATTATAACCTTTTTTTCCTTTCACCTCTACTATTTATCTACAAAGCAAACACCACACAAGCTAATCCTTTCTACAATTTCTACAATTTGATGTCTAAAACTACCACATGTACCTTCATTTTGAATTTAGTAGAAAATGGACATGTGATGCAAAAGTTATGAGCAAAAAACTACTTGTCTAAGGCCAAGGGGACAAAAAAAGGACAAGTGTTACTTGCAACAACCCCTCTAGCTGCTTTTTGGATTTAAAGTGGCATAACTTTTGCTCCCAGGCACCAATTGAAATAAAAAATATATTCTTCAAAAGCTAATTTAATTTATTATATTCAAAAAAATTCAAAAAATCATATCAAAAATTGAAGTCATAGTCCCCTATAGGGACTTTTGGAACTTTAGAGGTTAAGTAAGTTCTTTCCATTTTATTTTTTGAAATTCTCCTAAACTCCTTCTAATCATGAATTATATTTGTTTGATTTTATAAACAAAAAAATGAAGGATGTACATGTAAGTAAGAACTTGCCCATTTATTTGTTGCAAATCTCAAATAATCATCCTACTCATGTAGTATTTGTTATGTTGACCTAAACTTTAAAAAAAATAAAGGATGGAAATTTAAATATGCACTTCACCATTTATTTTTGTCAATTTTCAAGACTTGTCCAAATAATGTATTATTTGTCACATTTGATGTTTAAAAAGAAAGTCAAAAGTAGAAATTTAAATAAGTAATATTTTTTACATTATTTGCAATTTATCCTAAATATGTAGTATTTGTCATGTTGTCAAAATAAAAATGAAGGATAAAAACCTATTATTTTTTATAATTCCTATTTTTTATAAAGAGATTAAAAGGGATTGGATTTTTTTCTTCTTGCGGTTGCCCTTTTGCATGCCTTTTATCGACACACGCCCTTTTGCCAACCCGTAGTTGCCCTTTGCACACCCAATGTGACTTTTGCCCACCCAATGTGATCTTTTGCCCACCCGGAGACATTTGAATTTGCCAATCCATAATTGCCTCTTAGCCACCACTTGTTGTTGCCCGTTGCCAACCTCGAGTTGCATGTTGGCCACCCGTAATCACCCTTTGGACAGGTGTCGATGCATGCCCTATCCAACTCGCGGTCATTGCTTGGTCACCCACAATCGCCTCTCCCAAACCTACGGTCACCCTTTGACACCTGTACGTGCCCCTTGGCCCATTCAAAGTCGCCCCTTGGCCTACCCGTGGTTGCTCCTTGGTCCACCCGAAGTCGCCCCAATCCACCGTCGCTTTGTACTTGCAGTCGCCCTCCCAAACCCGCATGCGCCCCTAAATGTGCCATGTAAACGCCACATGGCATCCAAGTGGCCTAGATAAAAGGAAAATGTTTTTTTTGGAAAGTGGATGGATGCATAGTTTAGTGTCTTAATAACCATGTCACAAGGATGATTTCAGGGAGGGATATTCATTCCAAAGTGAATATCATACAAAGTATTGCAATTCCTTATATTGTTTTTGAGTAAAAAATAATATAAAAACTTTATTAAAAAGACATCTATATACTTTTTTGACAACCAATGTCTATCAATATTGGTTTATGGACTCTTAAAGATAAATGTATGGCCTATCACAACAATTAATTTTTGTACATGTGGACTTCTTTTAAAACATAAACACATAGGACTGGTTTATAATGACTAATGTAAGAGTAAATGAGAACATTCTTTATCTAAAAATAAATTCTTTTGTGCCAATATCTATGTATTTTTTATGGTTATAGACTTTTATATAGTGAAAATTAGGTGTCTTAGGAAGTCATTTTCTTGTAGATTTTTTCAATAAATTTTTGTTGTTTCTATGCATAGTAAATTTGAAGTTCCAAGTGGCATGTTTTCTAATGAAAATTAACTTATGAAGGGTCTCCTTAGATCAAGCCTCTCCTCAAGCCATCAAACCTCTCTTTAGATGGTTAATTAGTGAATCAACTTGTGACAATATTAAGACGCCAAACCATGTATCCACCCAAGTCAAAGGTAAATTTGACAGTCTTGGACGTCGTGAGGGGTCTATTAGACATCGCATGATGTCTGTCTAACATGTTGTCACTAGGTTTGGAAGAACCAATGTAGGATTGTAGGCTAAAATATTGATGTAATGTATCCATTGCTCCAAATATAAAAATTTCCAAGTAACACTACTTTTTCACTCTCTCTATACAAGTCAATTCAATATATATATATATATATATATATATATATATATATATATATATATATATATATATATTCTACTAGAAGCTTAATCCACGTAATAAGATGCTAGCTACCTCCTCAATAGACGCAGATTACACACATAAACTAAGGCAAGAGCTCTTGAAGTCGAAACAAGAGCAACATACACGACAACTAACTTTTGTCTAGGAAATTTGACATTTCAAATCTACTTTGACATTTTGTCTACTTTTTGTCCCTTTCAACATTTTTAAGAGCCACCGTTTTGTGAACTTTATTACCATGATGTTGCATGAACAACGCAGGCATAACCTAGAAAAACATACAATTGATTACAATTTGGACAATATTTAAAGAACTCTTCTCACTAAAGGCCTAACATTTATAAAGTTGTGTGCACGTAATGAACTACCTAACTAGTAAAGCAAACACCTCTATGAAAGTAAATATACAAGAAACATTTGCTATCTAAGAAGCCACATAGCAAAGCACATATGGGAGTGTATTGGACCTAGTTAACTTTAGGCTAGAAATGCACTAGTTGAGAGTGCGGAGGCAAACTTGACGCAATCAATGTCTTTTCGAAGAAGATTTTTCCTTGTTACATCTTCTTTTGTGCAGCATTCCCGTTCCATGTCTTTCAAAGAAGACTTTTCCCTGTTGGATCTTATTTTGCTTTGCACTCCCTTCTAGGCATTGGCGCATGTTGATATAGGAAATTTTTCAATTTGTTGTGGTGTTGTTACATTCAGAAGGATTCCAAAGGTGAAGCTAAAAACTTAATCCATACAACAAGATTACAAGATGCTAGCTATTTTCTTGACCGACGAAGCTTAAGCATATAAACCAAGGTTACTTTAGTCAGCAGAAACAAGACTCCAAAAGCTCCTAAAGTTGAGAAAAGATCAATACACATAGCAAATAAGGTAACTCTTACTCTCTCCACTCTCTCCACACCATGGCCTAGTCCAATATATAATATCAAAGTCAGTATGACAAGAAACTTGATTTAGGTTTTCTTCATTGACAAAGGACGTCAATCAAGATCTTAAACTTATAATGGTCTTATCAAGTTATGTATTTGCCGGTATTCGATCATCAAGATTGCCACAATGTTAGATGGTGCATCGATGATTTCCATATTTTGGCTAGATACGTTAATTTTGAAGGCAACAATTAAACCTCTTGTCAGATTTTGTTAAAGCCTGTAATGCTTGAATTGCTCTGGCAAAGTTGAAAGCTTACAGTTCTTAATAAGTGATGCATATGGTAGTCAATAATGTGGAATTATGCCAATGGCAGTCAAGATTGAGTTCTATGTACATATTGTTAGTCAAACAAAGGTTCATTTCTAAACCAAACTAAATTTTTTGCATGTGATGCCCGTCAAACAAGTATCTAGATCTATAACCGCCAACAAAGCCAAACTTAGGGGTCTTTTTACGTGTGGCTTTGGTGTTCTTGGCAGCATGTCATTGAATTAAATTTTGAAGGAAGTCAGTGTAATAGCTCCATTTTGTAAGAGCTGGCAAAAATTCACCAAAACAAAAGTGTTGTCATGAGCACCAATAAATATGCATTTGTGGAAAGGATCCAAATGGTAAAGCACTTGATAATTATGTAAAATTCAATTATAAGATCTTCAAGATCATATTGCATTTTGTCTTGATTTTAAGTATATAGCATTTGGTCTAATTCCAACTTTACAAAACTAATACCATAATGCCATAGTCAAAGTTTCAAAATATAGTTAAAATTTAGTAATGCTTTGCCCTTGAGTGTAAATTTGTGCTTTTGAATCTCATTGGTTTCACATTTTTTTAATCAAAGTCATTGATAGGTTACAAGTACAGGTAAGAAGTGCTAGAATTATGGATTCTAATCCTTCTCATTTCAACAATATAAGCTTCAAAATTATACATTGCATTACATTAACAACAAATTAACAAAAGTCTAGGACTCCAAGTTACAACTACCTCAATTGTAAATTAATGACAAGAAAATAGCCTAACTACAACAAATTGAAATAAGTACATTACAAAGGAATTGAATATGAACTTTAATTGTAGATAAATAAAGTCACTCTTTTATTATTTGCATATAAATAATAGTTAACTACATTGGCAGGGAATTACTACCCTTTGTTAAAAGTAATTTATGAACTAGTTAATTAATAGGGACAATCACATCTTTCTCCGACCCCTACACCATTCTCAAAGATTGGATGCGTGGCACTCTGTGTGTAGAAAACCATGGCTTGCGGAGCTCTCAACCTTGGAGGTTTGGAAAGTGCCATTCTTCTGCTTTGGAAGTGAAGAAATGTTCTCGAGGGTGATTGCAAGAAAGATTGTCCGTTTTTTGTCACACTTTGGTAGAACAAGGTTGTCCTCTGCTATAGCTTTTGAATTATAAACCCAATGCCAAAAATAAAAAACAAGTTTAGATGTCTTGATTTTAATTGTATCTTTTATTTTTCAAAAATAAAAAAAAATCATTTAATATTTAAAATTCAACTTCTCTAATTTGTCACACTTTCTAATTTAGGGGTTTTGAATACTATTGAGTGGCCTAATTTGATGATTTTCAATTGAAATTTCTACAGTATATTTCTCTAATAGGTAGACATGTTTTTATCAAAGGACATCTAAAAATACATTATTTTATGTCCTCTGCGTTTGTGCAAAGAGGCCCCCTTTGCACACGCTCTTGTGAACAATAGAAATGGTTTTCACCTCATTTTTTTGGTTGAAACTCATCACTAGGAAGTCTTCTCGAATGGCCAATTTTTAGTTTTTTTAATAATTTTTTTTTCTATTTATTCCCGTATTTATTACAAATTAAAACATCAAAGTATGTATTTTTTTGCTACAATTCTATGTTCGAGAATATGTCCTAAAAAATAAATACTTTGACGTTTTAATTTGTAATAAATAGGAAAAAAAATTATTAAAAAAAATCAAAAATTGGCCATTTGAGAAGACTTCCTAATGATGAGTTTCAACCAAAAAAATGAGGTGAAAACCATTTCTATTGTTCACAAGTGCGCGTGCAAGGGAGGCCTCTTTGCATAGACACAAAGGACATAAAATGATGTATTTTTAGATGCCCTTTGATAAGAACATGTCTGCTTATTAGAAAAATATACTGTAGAAATTTCAATTGAAAATCATCAAATTAGGCCGCTCAATAGTATCCCAAACCCCTAAATTTGAAAGTGTGACAAATTAGAGAAATTGAATTTTAAATATTAAATGATTTTTTTAATTTTTGAAAAATAAAATATACAATTACAATCAAGACAACTAAACTTTTTGTTTTTTATTTTGGCATTAGGTTTCTAATTCAAAAGTTATAGCAGAAGACAACCCCAGTTTTGCCTAAGTGTGACAAAATCGATCAATCTTTCTTGCAATCACCCTCGAAGAAAAATTTCTCGAGGAATTTTTTAGTTTCATTGGCTATGCTTGATTTGCGGAGCTCCCATCCAGCTTTGTAGGTAACGCATTCTCCAAGAATTGCTCCAAACAGCAAAAAGGGGTGTCACACCTTCTTCATACAAAATGGCTCGCCATTGACTCCTCTTTTTTCTCACCAATTTCTCCAACTTCGTAAAATTTTGCTTCTCGGAGAAGGTGTGACTATCCCTAATGAAGGTTTCAATTCAAGATGATCCAAAAGGTTGTCAAAAACATTTTGGGCTATGCCCAAGATGATCCCAAAATACATTTTTTTGTCATTCTAGACTTTGCCTAAGACAACCACAAACATCTTTGAAATATCCCCCAACATTTAATGAACCTATCAAATTCAGATTTTTAACCCTCCTTTCTACATAATAGGTATATATAATAATCTACACACACGGAGGGGCATGAGTTGTGAGTTACGTGTTCTATAAATTGATTTGACTTTTTGAGCATTCATGTTGGGATTATAAGGTGTTTTTGGAAGCTTAGTCAAGTTAGTGAACTTTTTAACTTCAATAACAACTTCTATATAGAATAAAACTGGATGTAAAAAACAAAAAGCAAAAAAAGACTATTTGAGGACACATGTACCTTCTAACTTATCTTTTTTTTAGATGTCATGGATTGACTGTATATAAATTACATAGTTTGCACGTACAAAAGTTGACACAATTGCTCATTCTGTCAGCTTTTATATATATACGGGCCAGAATGAATTAATTGCTTTCTAATCTCCAAGTTGTTCCAAACTTTTACCTTTCATCACAATTGCCCTTTATAGATAAGGTGATTATATGTATCATATGAACTTTATTTAGTTTATAAATCTTAAATTTTGAATTATTCAATAACAATTTTTGTCAACTTTTTGAAGTAAGCATCATGTAAAACACTTCTTCTTTGTCATTCTACAGCAATTATCCTGTTTCAAAATCAAGCAAGAAAAGAGAAAAATTCACTTCTATAAAATCAAAGAATTTTGACTATCCACATATCCATGTCTGAGGTATTTTCCAATATTGTCACTTCATGCACAAAATTTTCCAAATACATATGTAGATTCATAAAAATAAAAATAATTTTTAAAAAATAATCTCACCTTTCAAATCTATGAAAATGACAAAAATTCAAGGAAAAAACATTTTTATATAATCTATTTTGAAGTGATAACAAATATTGACTACTTTTTGTATTGAATGGTAGTGTGTGTTACTTTTTATTTTGAACCCTACAATATGGATTTGTTCTACTAGTATGTGAAACACAAAATAATTTACCAAAGTTATACTATTGAGTATTGATAAAAATAATTGATCAATGGAGGGTGGACTTGTCGAACACTTTTCCGGGTTTTGGTGACATGTTAGATGTCCAAAGTTGTGTGTCGTACTTGACAAGTGTTAAGTTATCTTGACAACTCCCCGTCAAGTAAAATTTTAGGATTTAGGATTTATTTTATTCCATAGTAAATGGATTTGTCCTACGTAGTTGGTTCTCTAGATTGATGTGGGAAACCAGAACCACATCATCTTAGGTGATTGCGGGTGGGGGCATGTGCGATTGGTCAAGGGGTGACCGCGGTCCATGAAGGGGCAATTGCGTAAAGGTGAGAGGTGATTGTGTGAAGGGACGAGTACGTGAAAGGGCGACTGCATGTAGCTTGTAGATGCAACCGTTGGTGAAGGGATGACAATTGGTGAAGGGCTACCGTGGGTGGGTGAAGGGGTGATTGCATGTGGGTAGAAAGACATCTGGAGGAAGAAATATCCAATCTCCCCAATCTAATTTCCTTCAAATAGGCAGAAATTCCAAAACTTAGTTAAGAACATGATTAGGATGAATCTTTTCAAATTTCAAATAATATAAAGGGAAGTACTTACTTAAATCTTTGTATTTTTATTTTTTATTTTAAATATCAACGTGACATGATTACTAATTCTTGAAAAGATGCAAGCACATCTTGTTCCTCCAATTTTCCTTCCCTTTGTTTTGAAAAAATCAAGAGCCATTGATCTTGGTTACAAAAATTCCCCTCCCCTCTCCAATGCCATTGGTCTCTAATTAACCCCTAAATGCCCAAAGTCCCCTCGGGGGACACTTGGGATTTCGGGCAGGCTTGTGCGACCTGAAATTTTGACCTGATTTTTTGAAACTTTTTTTGAAGATAGGAAATCACATTAGCTTTCTAAAAATATAATTTTTTTTTTCAATCGGTGCCCGGGAACAAAAGTTATGCCATTCTAAAGCAAAAAAGCAATTCGTTGGGCAAAAAAAAAAACCCCACAAAGATCATGTTTTTGTCTACATTTGAAGCTTTGATTCATTCAATTTGGACTCAGAATGAAAAAGTTATGGACATTCTTGTTTTTCGGGCAATCTAAGCATCTTAAAAAAAAACACTTATAGAATTCATTTTTGAATGCAATTTTCAATTTTTTTCAATTTTTTTTTTTGACAAGGTTTAGTTTGTTTGCAAGAACAATCCCACCATTGGGATTATGGTGTTTTAATTCCACCTAAGAGCTATTAACGATTTTGTGTTTTGTTCAATTTTGGACCTTCTTCTATTTAACAATTTTTTTATATGTGAAAATCAAGTTTTAATATGCTGAAATTTTTTTCCCTGACTCTCAACTCAAATGTTCACCATAAAAACATTTAACTTTAAGGTGTGTAGTGCAAAAAAAATCCACAAATGGCCGTCAAAGTCATTTGAAATTGCAGGAAACAGTTCAAAAAATTTCTTTTTCCAACTTTGAATGCTAATATCTTCCAATCGGAACGGTCAAATTTCTTGAAATTTTTACCACATGATCTGAGACAAGTGAAGTACAAGATCCTATGGTTAGATTCTAAAAAAAAAGTTTTTTTAGGTTTAGGGAGTGATCGCAGCAGAAATGGCAGAATTCAGTGGTTTCGGAGCCAGAAAATGCCTTGGGCATTTAGGGGTTAAAAAAGTAAACCATAGCCGTTGATTGCCATTGTGAGAGAGACAATCTTGGTCATTGGTCCTGAAAAGTCAATGATTTATTCAATGAAACCTCAAAGTTATGTGTGTCTTTTGAGGAAACCTTAAAAGACACATATCTCTACTTTATATTTGTGATTTAATATTTTTGTTTAGTTAAATTTTGAAATTACTTGCCATCAATATTCCTTGTGCTTACATTTTGAGTCAATCAATATTATTGTCTTATCTTGTATTGCATTAGTTGTATTGTGCTTATTGCTTTTGTAGCTTGTCTTGATAGTGAATGAAGTTAAATTTTTTGTAATTGGTTGCTTAAAAAATATTGCTTGATGCTCTTTGCTTTTGAGATAGTATAATTTTCTAATTTAGCATTTATTCGTATTGAATTTTTGCAAACAAAAAGAAGACTTGATTGGCAAGTTGCTTCACCAAATTTTCAACTTTTATTTCATGGTGGGAATTGGGGAGGTAGTAGAATGGAAGCAGAAACCGTTGTGGATGTTGAAATGTTTCAATTATTTGAAGCAAGATCAGTACATCAATGTATGTGCATTTCTAGCCAATGATGGAATTTCTTTGCTTGTCATTGTCACTTTCCTTTGTTTTGTATTCTTGTGTTGGTAAGATGCTCTGGTCTTCCTTTATATCTTCATATTACCTTTATTTTCTAATTTTCATTCATCGATTTGTTTCTACATTCATTGTAGTGTTTCTATTACTCTTGTTGATTCAATTCTTTGTTTATTGTGCTTTGAATGAAGTAATGTGTTAGGGTTGGCAAAAAGGTGCTTATGGCATTATGAAGAGTAAATTGTAGTATTTTATTTGATAGTTTGAGCATTGCTATTAGAATATTGCTGATCAGATCATTATTGTTGTAGTTCCTACAGAATTGAAATTTTCTTATGCAATTTAGGGCTTTTTGCTTCAAGAATGGAACTCAGAAGGAAGAAAATAAAATTCAAAGAGGCGATGAAGATCATTGCAACATTGGTTTAGGGTGTCTTATTATTTATAAATTTTAGTATTTGTTTTAGATTGATACTTTTATAGCATGTAATTTATTTAAATGAAGATTTTTGTTTTAAATATTTTTTTATCCAATGGAAAAATGACATGTGTACATGTTTAAATTCATGCTTGGTTTTCACAATTTTTGACATGGTTTGACACTATCACTTCAAAAGAGGTAGTAACTGCCTGTACAAAGAGTCTTTAAGAATTCTAAAATATAAAAGGTAAAATCTTTATTTCAGTCTGCATTTTTATTTTTTATTTTAAAAATAAACTTGACAAATAAATCATAATTAGGAAGACTTTTGGAGAATTCCAAAAATAAAAGCTTTTACTTAATTCTCCACCTTTTATTTTTAATTATTATATCAACATGACAAATAATACTTCGTTAGGATGATTCTTCAAGAATTTCAAAAGTAAATGGGAAAGCTTTTCCTTAAAACTCCAACCATTGCTTTTTTATTTGTAAAAGCAAAGTAAGAAATAATTCATGATTAAATGGAATTTTATAGAATTGCAAAAAATAAATAGGGAAGTTTTTACTTAAATGTCTAGGCTTTGTGTTTTATTATTAAAATCAATGTGTCATATAATATATGGGTAGCTTGATTATTTGAGAATTACAAAAATAAATAAATATGTTTATACTTCATTCTCTATCTGTTATTTTTTATTTTTATATCAATGTAACAATTAATACATGAATAGAATGATTCTTTGAAAATTGCAAAAATAAAAAGGGAATTTAAAAAAAATCCTTATCCTTGATTTTTAATTTTAAAAAGAAAAAAGGACAAATAATTTATAATCAGTAGGACAAGGAAAGAATTGCAAAAGTTAAAGACAAAGCTCTTACCTAAATCCCCCCCCCTTATTTTCTATTTATACATTCAAACCTCAAAGTATCAAATAATTTATGATTAGAAGGAGTCTTCGAGAGTTGCAATAAATGAATAGAAAGGTCCTTAATCCCTAAATGACGGACCCATGACCATTGATTTCAAACCTCACTGCCCATCACTCAATTTGTTGCCATTTTGCAACTAGATATGTATGAAAATTTTTATATTTATTTTTCAAAGATGATATTACATGCCTTCTTAACTTCACAAAAAAATTCACAAAAAAATTAGATTTTTTTGTGGAAAATTGATTTTTTTGAGAATTTTTGAAGAGAAAGTGAAGAAAAATCATATTAAATAGAAAATTATTTTAAAAAATCTGAAAATTTCACCATGTGTGTATATTATGATGAAAAGCATTATGGTGTAAATTCAATTTCCGTATCATTCTATAATTAGAAAATAATAGACATTGAAAATACACCCAAAGTTCAAATTGCAATAAAATATTCAATATTAGGAATTTTTTCAAAATTCAAATTGGAGTAGAAACTAGAGTAGATGACCTTTATTTTGTTAGTTGGGCTCAAACTCAAAAAATATCATTTTTGTGGAGAAAATTCAGATTTAAAGCAAGGAGCAACAACTTCCCAAAATACACTAAAATAGCATATTTGGTGATCCATTTTTTTAATAACTTCTCATTTACGTGAAGATAAACATTGGAAAGACTACATTCAAACTCAATTGGATACTCTTCATAACCCAACATGAAAGGTCAACAAGGAAAAGGAGGATGAAAAATTGCTTTTGAACTCTTTCTAGTGTACAATATTGTCATCGGAGTGCCACGGAATGGCGCCCACAGCGCTCCAAGGTTAATTAAACTTCTATCCTACCCTTTTTGTTTATAAAATTTACGTGACAAATAATACATGAGTTGCGTAACTCTTTGAAAATTGCAAAAAATAAATGGGTCAATTCTAACCTAAATCTATCCATTGTTTGGGGAGGAGATTGATCTTTTCATCTACTTCAAGCTTGCCCCTTCCGCGGTTGCTACACACATGGTTGCTTCACTTTCTACGTGCATGCGTCCTTAGAGGAGAAAAAATATCTCTTGAAGGAGATTGACCTTTCCCTTTCCCTACAGTGGCCCCATCCACATGTCGCCCTTGAGAGAAAAAAATGTCCTTAAAAGGATGTTGTCTTCTTCTACTATTTGAACTTGCCCCATTTGCATGCGCCGCTCAAGTGAAAAAAAATTTCAATAGACATTGTCTTTTTCTACTATCCATGGTTGCTCACCTTGAGGGAAAAGATGTTCTTCCGAGGACATTATGCTTTTCTCCTATGTGCAGTCGTCGCACCCTCCGTGGTTGCCCCATCCGCATGCGCCCTTTTGAGAGAAAAAAATGCCCTTCCAAAAATATTGTGCTTTTTCCCTATGCGTAGTCTTCCAACTACCACCGATTGTACGGCTTGAGAAAAAAATGTCTTTTAACCCCTAAAGGCCCAAAGTCCCCTCGGGGGACACTTGGGATTTCAGGCAGGCTCGTGCGACCTGAAATTTTGACCTGATTTTTTGAACCTTTTTTTGAAGATAGGAAATCACATTAGCTTTCTAAAAATATAATTTTTTTTTCAATTGGTGCCCGGGAGCAAAAGTTATGCTACTCGAAGTCAAAAAAGCAGTTTGCTGGGCAGAAAAAAGAACTTTAAAAAATTAAATTATTATTATTATTATTTTTCAAATATCATGTTTTTGTCTATATTTGAAGCTTTGATTCATTCTATTTGGACTTAGAATGAGAAAGTTATGGACAATCTTGTTTTTCGGGCAATCTAAGAATCTTCTTCAAAAATCAACTTATAGAATTCATTTTTGAATGCAATTTTCAATTTTTTTCAATTTTTTTTTTTGACAAGGTTAAGTTTGTTTGCAAGAACAATCCCACTGTTGGAATTATGGTGTTTTAATTCCACCTAAGAGCTATTAACGATTTAGTGTTTTGTTCAATTTTGGACCTACTTCTACTTAACAATTTTTTTATATGTGAAAATCAAGTTTTGACATTCTGAAATGTTTTTCCCCGACTCTCAACTCAAATGTTAAACACAAAAAAATTTAACTTTACGGTGTGTAGTGCAAAAACAAATCCACAAATGGCCGTCAAAGTCATATGAAGTTGCAGGCCACAGTTCAAAAAAACTTCTTTTTCCAAC
Source organism: Pseudisothecium myosuroides (assembly GCA_951799445.1). Classification (NCBI taxonomy): domain Eukaryota; kingdom Viridiplantae; phylum Streptophyta; class Bryopsida; order Hypnales; family Lembophyllaceae; genus Pseudisothecium; species Pseudisothecium myosuroides. Next base: position 16,793,316 of record OX637290.1, on the reverse strand, counting down.
TTCAAATGCTAATATCTTCCAATCTGTATGATCAAACTTTATGAAAATTTTACCACATGATTTGAGACAAGTGAAGTACAAGATCCTACGGTTAGACTCTCAAAAAAAAGTTTTTTTTGGTTTAGGGAGTGATCACAACAGAATTGGCAGTTTTCAATGGTTTTGAAGCCAGAAAATGCCTTGGGCCTTTAGGAATTAAAGGACATTGTCCTTTTCTAATTGCCGTCTTAAGGTCACACAACCCACACAAGCCCCTTGAGGGCAACAAAATGCTTTTCAAAGAGTGAAGAACCAATCTTCTACAATAATCAACTATAAATTATTTATCACATTGATTTTAAATATAATAAATAAAGGGTGGTGATTTGAAGAAGAACTTATTCTATTGTTTATTGCAATTCTCAAAGATCCATCCTACATGTGTACTATTTGATTGGAAAAATGGGTGGAGATTTACTATTAAAAAAGAACACTTCATAATATATATGAAGAATTGAAAGCCCTCTACATAATTTGAAATAATCCATACAAGAATTTCCCTCCAATTAAAATTAAAATTCATTTGAAGTGTTTTATTCATAATAAAAAAATCTTTAAATTCCCCCAAAGTTGGGTAGCTCTTGGGGTAGCTTGGCCTATGATACATGTATTAGAAAATTCATAGAATTAGATCTTTAATGTTATTATTGTCTTCAAAAAATATTTATTGAACTTAGCATATAATCACATTTTTGGATTCCTTGTTGAAAGGCTACAATTTTTTTTTTACTTTAACCCTTAAATTTTTGGGCCATTTTGAAGGTGTTTTGAGATCTTATTTTGAAAGTGAAAAAGGGTTGAAGCTCAAAGTATGAAGAGTCATTTTTAGGCAAAATTAACCATAGGATCTTGTAGAAAACTAAGTCCTTATCATCGCTACAAAGTTTGGTTTCAATCCAAGTCATAGATCGGAAGATTATAATGTAAAAGTGAAGGGTACTACAAGGAAATCAATATTTTGGAGTGGTCAAAATTGTGCTTTGACTGGCTCTTTTGGACACACAACATTTTCAAAAATTAGCATCCTATGCTCATTCTCAAAGTAACCAAGTTCCACATGCATAGAAACAAGTCTTGTATTTTTAAAACCAAAAATGAATGAAAAAATGGTCTTGCAATAGTAACCACTTCATTGTTAAATTTCAAAAATTATAAAAGAAATAGAAGATTTGTCACAAATAGGAGCAAAAATTCAAGATCGAGCATGGTAAAGGAACACAAGAAATTAAAGACACACAATAGGATTTTTTTTTTGAAAACCAACTCAAATCCAAGTGCAAAATGTGTATTTAAATGGCTGTTTGTATCCATAGACCGCTCCAAGTCTAATCTACTATTGGGGAGCTCATTGAAAAGGGTCATGAACGGTCTATGCTAGGAACCCATTCAAATTCCAAGCCACACTTTGCTTCTAAAAGCGTGCCAATAGTCTCCAACCACCTCTCTCCCATCCCAAAGGTTGGGCCTGGTCTTGATAATACCGGACGGTACAATTTTGACCTTGCCCGCCCATGAACACATGCCTCTACCTCATTGGCCAAATTTTCCTAAAGGGATGACTCTTTGCTATAGCCCCTAGACCACCTATGCTTTGTAAATTTTTGTAAATTTAATAGTGACTTGTCTTTAAAATCTGAAAACACCATTAGATAGCTAACTTGATTTTTTTGAGAATGAGTCCAAGTTCAAGTGACTCTTTACATTCCTAAGTTCACAAATGGAGGTTCTAAAAATGGATCGACCTATTTTAGGTTGCTGAAAAATTTAAGGGTTAAAACAAATTATATCACTTGAAGATTGGACTAAAATGCATTATAAGTGATTATAATTAAAACTGTATAGTTCGGGAGTTGTGTACTTGGTAGTAACCTTGAAAGGCATTCTTTAAATGATTCTAGTCCCTCATTAGAGGAGATTCGAGCCTTTAAGAGACTGCGACTTCCTAAACTGTGGGAACTTTGCAGGAATGTTGGGACGCTACCAAATCATCAGTCTGACGTGGCCAAGCAGCTGCCACATTAGAATTTTTTTTAGTATTCTTTTAACATTTTAATAATAATAATAATAATTTAAAAAAAAAATTTAATAACTTTTTTTTTCTGATAGCAGGGCGTTGTTCCCAGCAACAGGAACAATCCTGAAACGGTCTTCCGGAGGCTCAAATCTCCTCTAATGTTGAGTCTTTATTGACAGAGTTAACTTTGAAAAAATGAAATATGTCATTGATGTTGCCAACTAAAAAATGATCCAATCATTACACGAATATGTGTTTTCTTTGTTTCTACAAGAATCTTAAAACTCATTCATCGGATAGTTTTTGTCCTCTAGAACAATACAATGTTAATCCTCAAAGGATGCAGCCCTATCACTAAGGTAGTTGGCCAAAAAAAGTCGAATTCTTAAATGAATAGGTGCATTCTTAGTCTCTATAGTTTTTTAGAAAGTCATTCAAAGTGCAAGCTTTTAGTCTTTAATGTTCTTATGCAACTAACCCTAAGAGGACAAGTTGGTTACCATGGAAATCATCCTTTTGGGTACCATGTCAGTCATTTGCTTTAAAATATTCAAGAACAATCATTAGAGGTCAAACTACTGTGTAAGACCTTCCCTCTTCACACAAAATTCCAAGGATGAACATTTGCACATCTATCCTATATAAAAGGATTCTCTAATATCCATTAGACACTTATTTAGTGTCCGCAACATCCTTTTAGAGTTAACCTTCTATGAATGGAGCCAACAACCATGTAAAAAAATTTCATTGAATTCCACTTTGTATGCCTCATTTGGCTTCTCCATAGAAAAAGAGGTTTATCTACTTTTCACAAATGGAATAAAATATCTTCTATAAGTCATAAAATTTTGAGATATTGTACGCATAAGTACACATAGGTCAGTTTGGGCACCTTGTTGCCAAAACAATTTAGTTTAGTTTTTATAGTTCGACACTTCGACAGCTTGATTTGTATTTCTTGATTGTTGACACTTTGTTTTTTCTATTTTTTAGACATTTTTATTTTGGATTGATTTTTTCTATTCATGTGTAAATGTGTTCCTTCTACTAAATTTTCTCAAGAATAATTTTTGGATATTCAAAATTAGCAACAATGAAATTTTTTCACATTTTCAAAAACAATTGTACAATTTTTAAAATTTTAGACACGATCTAAATTTTCCCAACTTATTTCCGAAACTGACCTACACATATGGTATGATTAGTAAAATTTTAAAGAACTGAGATTCTAAAAAAAGTGAAGAAAAATAAATTATCATTTTTTTTCATTTTTTTTTCATTTCACCATTGTTGTATTTTGGAATGTGGAAAATCACGGTATACACCAATTTACTACGGAGTGCTTACAAAGAATCTAGTGAATATGACAATGTAATGGCAACAGCTGAAGAGTCACAGCCAACTCACAGTTTTAATCTCCCTGTGAGTACAAATTTATATAATAATCAAATGTAATGATTTTACTATCTTGAAATCCTCTCGAAAATGGGGACAAGAGGTTCCCCACCTTACGCATGAGCCAAATTCAATGGAAGCCAAAATATATATAGCTTCCAAAGAAGCAGAACGCAGACAAAGAACAGAGACAAAATTGATTGCTCCGAAATAAGCCTCGACGGCTACCTGGAGCTTTTAAAAGTGCTAAAAAAATCTATGAATTCTTGCCCATATATAGAGAGATCGTCCAAGGGCAGAACTCAAGGGTGAAATTTAAAGAACGTTGGTCTCTAAAAGAATCTGGTAAACGCCAACACATATTTCTCCTGTAATGAGAAGAATAATGATCCACTCAAGTGTGTCTGACTTCCTATTTTGGAGAATCTCCAGAAAGAATCGCACGTTGTGCTGCAAAACATGGACAACCGTTTCTTCAGTTGGCAGTGCACGCACAGAACTGCATGCAACTAATAAATTTCCTTAGCAATCGATACCAAAGCCATCAAACTCAGGAAGTAGTCTCTACAACAAATCATAGCATACACACTATTACAGTATGCACTGCCATCCATCATACCTGTATAATATTAAGCTTGAAGTCCAAACTCTCAAAACGCTCATCCAGCTCAAAATCGTCTCGCAAGTACTCCCAAATCTGTGCATAATTTGCGTCTTTCCATGCCGCATCTGACCTGTTTAATCAGATTGCAAAGTGAACAATGATTAACAAAGTGGATAATCGCAAGTGTCTTTACCCCATATAGAGATATTCACGAGTCCCGTCAGTAGAAATCCTGAATGCAATCCTCACTTATTGAGAAGCCGAAAAATCATAATAGACAATTTCAGAAAACCACTGATCCTAAAACAACACGTACGACTATACCAGATAAGAATTTCACTCCATGGAAGGATAGGCCCCCAACACGCTACCTTTGGTTTCAACACTTCTCTCATTATCATTGGACACTGAATCTTTTTACATATTCGAATCATTACCGAGACAACAACAAACATTATTTATTCTTAAATCTCACAGAACGAGGAACGCAACTCATAATAATCAGCACCTGATAATCACAGCCTCCCTAGATAATCAACATGTATTTCAGGCTAAATGGGATAAATCTTGCGTCAAGCCACTTCCATGAAAAAATACTAGAAAGACACGAGAGAAATGGGCAAGAAAGTGCAGACCTCTCCAGGAGACCCAAGCGGAGAATAACATCTGCAAGAGTGGTGTTGGCAGCCGCCACCAACTGAAACAGACTTTTCCGAGTCATCGTGAAAGTACCCGTCTTCTCCATTCCTCGATTTAGCTCACTGAATGTGTTCACCATCTCATCCACCTACATCATTCATCAATATCTTTTGTATTATCCCACTACTTCGTAAACGTGATGCCCCAGATGCCATCATTCTGTACTCCGAATAGTTAAATGCCTGTTGTGGACCTTGATCTTGAGAAACAACCTCACACCACTGATACAGAGCAGTATGCAATGCGAAAAGAGAATCTGCAGGAAGAACGGAATCAACTATGACTAACACTGAAGTAACAAAGTACAGTCAAGAGTGGCAAAAGAACCTTCTTGGCATAGTGATCAAGGGCAATGCTTTGACCAAGAATACTAGAGATGACTCGAATATTGTCTGTGTCGAGCATCCGCAACATGATTCGATCTTGCCCTCCCTGACTCCACTCACTTAGAGTTGGCCTGACCAGCACCCCATAATCTGAGCACAATATGAGCAAGATCAGCATTACATCAATGATCCTCTCCCGCTTCCTGTACTGAGTTGAATAGTTATTCTTAACCCCTAAAGGAAAAGTCCACATTTGGGGTACTGTGTTATTTCACTTATACAAGGTTCTTGAGTAACATGACGAGTACTAACAAAGCATAAAGCTATAAAACCATAATTCTCTTTTTTCAATCTACATTCTGTTATTCAATCTTACAGTGAATCACTTATTGGTCAGGCAGATACCATGAAAACACGAATAAGTACATACACCCAAAACAGGCCCTCATTCTTATAGAGCTATAGCGGCAGCATAAATTTATCCAATGATTGTTACGAAGTAATCTGATGATTATCAGAGTTATCCTAGACTCCTTGTAAGAAAGTCTTGATAACAGGCTTTAAAAAGCCTCAAATCTCCTAAACAGTCGGGACTATCACTAACCAAATGGGTGCCGAGAAAGAAATAAAGAAATAATCGGGGAGTGAAACTATTACCGTCTTTTCTTGTCTCACGAAATTCGTCTGTGCAGAACTTGCGCACGGCAGACAAGGCTTCCTCCTCTTCATCATCACCGAAGTTGAAGAACACAATAGACCCATATTGGAAGGCGACCATGAATCTTTCTTGAGAGCGACTTATTTCTGCAAATCCCTGCCCAACTTACAGAAATTCAATCCCTTAATTCAATCACTGAGAGTAATGAACCTGACCTATTATACCACCAATAAGCAATTCAGTCAAAGGTGCGGCAACGAAAACAAGGCGAGGGATATATGGAGATACAAGATAGAGAACTGTACAGGTCTGTTCGAGGTAGGTTTAGCATCGGCAGGTCGATTAGTGAACCGAATAATGAGATTGTTGCGCGACGTGGTGACCTCCAAGAAAGGCTCCTCCGACAGTCGTTTCAAATCCATACTACAGCCTCACCCGAATTCATTATCAAGAGGTGCACAAACAGTTTACAACTTCACAACTGTGAAAACCTTGGCCATACATGACATGGGGACAGGAGCAGTATAGAGGACATGCCGCCCAGACCCAGCGTTCCATAGGATATGAGGGTCCTATCCCAAATACAGAGGAACTCGGTGCATTTATTAAAACCAGAGGTCATGGAGATCTAACCCCCGGAGAAACCCCTTTTTCGTAAATTCTTTATTAGACACTACGCAGGACGGCTTGCATGGCTTCGCAACTGTTCCAGACTTATCTCAGACCGATACAGTCAACATGGATATCTCTGCAGGTTCTGTCTCGGTTGGCTTATGTAGGGCTTGTGATATATGAGGTTCTTCAAAGAGCACCCTGAAGCCAGGATCGAGTGTCTTCTTTTGCAGAGGGTCTCCAATGCAGAGGCCTGGAAGTAGAAACCCTATAGTACGCTGAGTTTCCTTTTCCAGGTCCTCTGTAGTACAAACTAGCCCATGACATGAAAGCGAATCTCACTAAGCTAAAATTCGAATTCACAGCTAAGAGAGCCAACAAAAGTTCAATGAATGATGTGTAGAAAAACAAAAACACATAACACTCTTCAACAACTGATTCCTGATAGCAAGAACTGATCAACACAAACCGAGAGAGTCAACATGCATATTACTGCGAAAAAACTCACCTCCTCGAAATGTAGCAAGCCTTGACAGGAATGTAGATATCATCTTGTTGAAATTTGGGAATTGGGTTGGGCGAAAGGCTGGCCCGTTGACGCGTCTCATACTCCCGAACCCGCACATGCTGCTGACCCCAGTCGACTCCATCGTCGTCATTTGCCATCTTCACATCATTCCTAACCTTTTGATCCCTTCGCAGATCTTCTTCCTGATCATGGTCCCACTCCCTCTCTCGCAGCACCCTATTTGGATCTTCTGGGAGCTCTTCCTGAGTGTCCCAACACTCAGGTTCGCTGCTCTGCGCACTCGAAACATGCGTCCGACCCGGCGTCTCCTTAAACCCTTGCTTCCAGACCTGATTAGGGTTGCAAGCGTGGAGCTTGGGACTAGCGAGAGCATATTGATCTGAAATGGAGAAAAAGTTCCTGGAATGGCCTTTTATAAATCTCGGATGCAAAGCCCTAAGGATGGAATATGTTTCGATGCCTGACTCCCGTTCTACGATTTTGTTCCATGATACCAAAGTCGTAGTAACCAGGTTCGCTTCTTTGCTTGCAGGAGGGAAGTGGCTGGTCGTGAACGCCCGGCCGAACTGCTGCAAACGTCTCCATTGAGTGCTTGCTCTCATTGTGCCTTATCCCTCTCCGTCACAAACATCTTCAAGTCCAAACCTCCGGTGTAATGCGCCAGAAAAATCGATTCGTCGCGCCTGTCATACAAGCACACAAGAATTCATTCAGCAAAATTACCAGAAAATGCCAAAAAGAACACTTCAACAAGAACCAGTTCGCAAAATTAGGGCTTGTAACAATACAAATTAACACTGCTAGCGAACGAACGCCACAACAGAAGCTAAGCTCCCAGTCACAAAAACACCACATCAAAAGCACGTCAATGACAGAAATGACACAAATTCCTTCACGGACGAACCATTCCCAAAATTAGGGCTCGCAAAAAGAGGACAAAATTACCCACTGCTAGCGATGACGCCACAACAGTTCCCACAATCACAAAATACCGCATCAAGACAAGACACTTCAATGAGCTCACAGGAGTTGTCGAAAATCCTCTAAAGTACCAAATGCAATTGACAGTGAGAGCTGTAATCACAACGATGACAAAACTCGGCAATAATCGAAAGAATGATCCACAGATTACGAAATCTTACGGTTTCTCTCTCCAATTGTGCTTCTCTGACAGAGAAGAATTCCGATCTGGTGCTTTGTGGTGCTCTACGATCGAAGCTCAGACACCGAAAAATTACGAATTCCGAAAAAATGCATCAACGGCGCCGCAGAGAAATGAATCGGGCAGTCTGTAATGGCTTCTTCATCCTTCTCGAAATCAACGTAGAGTGGTGATCACGGAATGTAACACTTTCGTTAGGGCAGACTTCAATCGGCCAACACTTGCGAAAAAGACCAAAAAAGACCAAAAAAGATCAAAAAAATTTCGGAATTCTACATGGAAGTGTGCAAGGTAAACCATCCCATATTACCGGCAGAATCATTAGTTTGTTCTCTTGTCATTTTTGAATTTTTTGAATTTTTTTCCCATGAAAAGATAATTGTGAGAAAGAATGAGAGCAGTTGAAATTATATTTTTTCGACAAAGTATGAATTTGTTATGAAGACAATGATTGTGGCCACTAACTCAACCCAATGTAGACCAAACCTCATTCATTGAAAAAAGTTTGTCATGGGTTGGTTTAGGACTTTGATGGGTCATTTCCTAGGTGTCTGGAATGGGTCTTTTGCATGTAATGGGATGGTTTACTTTAATGGTTGTAAACAAAGAATTGGAACGATGTGTTGACCAACACAATTTTCAAAGGAGGCTCATGAATAGAGTAGAAGAAAGTTTTTGAATTCCAGAAAATTATTTTGTATACTAGACTTGAACTTTTTGACAACAAGGCAAAGCTACATCAAAATTTTTATTTTTTTTGTAGAGAGTGTTCCTTCTTCTTTCCATTGATATGTTAGATAGGGTTTTCTTAAGCTTCTTCAATGAACATTCATGGATCAAGTATACTTTTCAAAACATTCATCATTCACCTAATTGGCACTTGAACATTTAGGTCTTAATTATGGATGGAAAACACAAACTAGTTGAAATGTCCTTTAGACTAATGAAGACATGTTAAATTGAAAATTCTCATCCAATTTTTTGGATGCAATTCCACTAATGGTTTATTCACAAATACAAATTAAGTTCTACATTGAATAAGGATATTAAGGGGACCAAAAAATTAAAGGGACTTATTGTGGAAAATTGTAGATGTTTGAAACATGATGTACAACCCCAATCACTTCAGTCACTATTGATGTACCAGAATGGTAGATATTTAAATAGAGTGAAATATTAATTAATTAATATGGGTCCCCTTAAAATCCCTATTCAGTGTAGTTATATTATTAATTGTTTTTATTTTACATGATCAAAAAAACAAAATATTTAAGTTGTGTAGGTAAAACTTTGGTTGTTGAAACTTCAATTCAATATTTACTTTTTAAATGGATTTTTCTTCTAGAGCAAAACTATCAAAATGAAGCTTTTCAAGTCTATTCTCTATCTTTGCTTGAAAACTTTGAAAGCTTTTGGAAATAGAAAAGGCGTTATGGGCCATCGCTTTACATTCCATATTTTTTTTTCTACATTCCATATCTTGATGATATGTAATTCTGGAAAAAAATCAGAGGTTTTGGAGCACTTTTGAGCATTCCAATTTCTGAGTATGCAAGAAGTACCGTCTAACCGAGTCTCTTTCATTAATCTTGTTATCGGTGGCATTTTCTCAAAAATTGGGCGATTTTGTTGATCATTTTTTTGTAGGAAAGCTAAATAAGGTTAAACCACCCATTCCCGACCAATGACCCATATCTCACTTATAAGTGGAGTTATTTCCAGCCAAGGTTGCACCAATTTTTTTTAAGCTTAGAGTGTTTTGTTTTTTCCTTTTCATGGCACATGTCCCAAGTTGTGAGAAAGAAAGTAGGAAATAATGAATAGAAAAAAAAGTTCTTGAATGATCGGAATTGGAAGAGTCTAGACATTGGCCAATTTTTGCGGGAATACTTTTTGCCTCCAAAAATTCCTAGTAATTTCAAATCAAGCAATAAAATTACCAAATTTTTTGCAATCCCCATCATTTCTATCAATGCACCTCTGAAAATATTGTTTTGCCTTGCACTACTCCAGATCATGTTGGAATTTGCTTATTTGGTTGGTTATGGGTGGTTCTACCTTAAGTCTTCTTTCATTTCAATGGTGACAATCATCAAAACTATTCCACACAAATGAAGAATTATGCTTGTTACAAGAAGTAGTCAAAAAAACAAGAGCTATGTTGAAACACCCCAATCCTTTAGGGTTAATAGAATTGTATTGATTTGGATGTATCTTGTACTAATTTAGACCATACAAGGAGTTCATTGTGTATGTGTTTTCTATCCATTTATATCCAATGAGTATTTTATAGGGGAGATATTTTTCTTAGATGAATTTAAAGCACCCTAATTTTATGTAATTATGTAATTTAGACAATTATATGATAGACTTCAATTACTTCTAAAATTTCAAGCCAATTTTTTTAATTACCCCATGTTACTTACAAATTTTTAAGTTATGTATTTTTTAAAACTTAGAGTCATTTTTGGTACAATATCATAACATTAAGCACATATTGAAACCAAAACATCAATTTCTTAGCACTAACTAGCAATTATGAACTCAAACCACATTTATGTGTGCAAATCAACTACAAGCGTCGTATACATGCCGGACCTAGTCCCACAAGTACTAGTACTAAGGAGGGGCATTGATAAAATCATTGTAAATATGTGTATCATTTGATGGACAAGTGCAAGACACAAGATTCTCTATGATATACAATGACACATTTGCAATTTTGCACTGAATTGTGTAAATACTAACTAGGAAATAGCTTAAAAAGAAACATTCTAAATTTTGCGAAGCACTTTGTCATAGGCAAATGTAATATCTAATGTTTTCCAATGTCCAAAATCCTTGCATGCTTTGCAACAACAACTCATCTCAAGCGACAAGGCCAAAAATATATTGTCCAACTTGTAGCATTAAATTCATGTTTGGGCAGAAAGGAATTTGGATCACAAACATCTGGATGGCTAAGACATTTTCAATGTAAATAAAATTGTCACACAACATTGTAACAAATATTTTAAGAATTGCACTACAATAATTTTTCTATAGTTCTACTATAATACCTCAAATTCTCTTTAAATGTGTCAACGTTCTGTCAAAGGATAGAAATATAGATTCTAAAATGATTGTGTATGAGTGTGTAAGTTTTTTATAAGGCAATGTGAAAAAAGTACACATTGAAATAAAATTTTGAACATTGGAAGTAGTAAACTATGAATTTTTTAAATCCTTTTTAGAAAAATTATTGGACACGTCGTAGTTAAACTATGGATTCTCAAAGTCTTTCAAATTTTTATTTGTTTTAAGATACCTTACAAATAAACTATGAATTTTTAGAGTCTTTGATTTTTTGGGACCTTTTATAAATAAACTATGAATTTTCAAAGTCCACCATTACCCTCAAAAAAAATTTATATTGTTGAGAGCCTTTGACATAATTTATTTTAGCTATACAAATTGGGTGTGCAAATTAGGTGTGCAAATGGCCTAATAGAAGATGGTGCATGTCAATAACTCACGTTCATCAACATAGGAAGGATTTTAATTCTTGATCTTCTAAATGGGATCTAGCCATCTCATATTACCTATGTAAATAAACAACCAACTCCTAAATGAAGAGTACAAGGGAAACTCACGGGCGATCAATATTCTCAATATGGGGAACAAACCAAAAATATAAAGGATACATAGAGGGTTTTTTCATTTCACAATGCCCAATGCGTTAGGCACAATTTTCATTACACTCCATCATAGATGAATACCAAAAAATATAGTGACTAAATCATTAGGAATTAAAATTTTGTTTTTGTTTTTTTAATTTAAATTTTTTGTAGTCGTAAAGAATGAAAGAAATTTTTAATCCATCGTTGGGATTTTTGAAATTCAAAAATATGTGCCCAAAATGTAGTATATAGTCCATTCCTAGAACATCCATCTAATGTAGGATTTTATTAGATGGGTTCCACATCTTTCTTAGTTCTGAAAATTGGTGAACATATTCCTTACATAATCTATTATATGGAAAGTATTGAAATTTCACACTTGTAATGCAAAAAAAAATTTGCAAATGGTAAACAAAGTCACATGAAATTCTTAGGTAGGGGCCTTAAAAAACTCTTACCTTAACTACAAAAACAAATATCTTTCAATTTGTTCTATCAAAATTCACAAAAATTTCAACATGACCTAATACTAATTAAGTATAAGATCCTACAATTACATTTCAAAAAATACACATTTTCACCTTTTCTAGGCTAATACACTAGAAATGACAATTTTGAGTGGTTTTTTGGGGATAAAAAGGCCTTTGAAGCTTCAAGGGTAAAACTCAATGAGTATAAGGTACACTAACTAATTTATAGGGCCTTTTTTTTAGAAATAAGTTTATTTTTACATTGTTAAATGGCTACTGAGAGAAGAAGGGAATATCTTATTTTCCCTAAAGCCATAATAAAGCCATAAATTTTTTGGGAAATAAGTTTGTTCTATTAGAAAAAAGTGATATAAATTAATAGTAGTAATTTAAAGAATTATAGTAACAGTGCAGACCTTGGCCTTGACCTTGACCTGAAATGATCTTGCCAACTCCAGGGTTCTTCTGAGCCACACTATTAGGGCTAAAACCCATAAGGTTGTTAAATTTCACCGGCTGTGCTCCGAGCCTGAAGGTGACCAGAAATATCTCACTTGCAAAGATTCCCGATGCAAAGCTTCAGTAATCAGATGCACAGTCATCGTGAAGTCAAGAATCTGTAATAGCTGTAAAGAGTTACGACACAAAGTGTTGCATGCCATGTTCGAAAACCAATCAAAACCTAAATTTGAAACTCCTGAAACCTCATTGCACAAACCCGGGTCAGAAATCGAAATCGCCGGAGGAAATTCATCGACCTAAGAATTGTTGGACATTTGCAAGCTCACCGTCAATCTCTTCAATGGCGATTCTCGTATTTCGACAGACTTGCTTCGAATGCAAAGATGTCTTCAAACTGCTTCTCACGTTTCGACAGGATTGCTTCAACTGCAAATTAAGAGATAGTTGATCGAGCGAAGGATCCACAATTAATCAGCGTGAAGGAAGTTTCAACGTGAATTTGTAAACCACCACGCCAATGCGCACATTCTCAGGCAGAGGATGCTTGTGCACGACTTCCACATTGAAGTACTTCGCGGCCATCCGGAAGAACTGGCCATCTTTCTTCCACCGCCGCAGATGCGCCAGCAACACCACTGGTCCGACGCTCCCTTCCTTCCCTTTCTCATCCCCAATTCCACACAACCATTTCAATGTACGCATGAGCGGCTCAAAGAGCTGATCATAATATACGCAGTCCGATGCAATAATCAGATCAGGCGTAGGAACCCCCTTCACATCCTCGAGCACGCCCCACCGAAGTGGCACCACCGCCAGGCTGCCGCCGCAGGCCTCCACTTCCGTCACGTTCAGGTCCACATTGCTCTGCAAATTCGGCAAGACATGCGGCAAGTCCGTTAGGGCTACCTTTGCCCCGAACCGCGCAGCCATGACTCCGGCCATCCCCGTGCCCGCCCCGAGCTCCACCACGCGCTGCCCGCGTAACGCATCGCCGTAGGCAGTCTCCAGGTGGAAGCACATGCCTGCGGCAGCTGGCCAGAGCTGGAACGACAAGCCGCGCTCGCGAATCTGGTGCACCAGAATGGCGGGGCCGACGTGAGGGACGTAGCCGACCTCGGGGAGAGGGTTGTCTTCGACATTCGTTGCCAAAGGTGCGACCTCGACCTCCGCGTCCGGGGCGCCGACGACTTCTCCGTCCTCGTCGGAGCTGCTGTCGAAGCTCATGTTGCCAAACATGTCGCCCATCATCGCTTTGTCCCGCACCATCGCCACAAAACCCACGAGAACGATGCGAAGACGTACACAACTGCTGCAAATTATTAGGTCAAATGTGGGCAATACTCTGATTCCCTGAAACTCCGGAATCGTGATCAGGGGAGGAGTAGGCCGGAATTTCAAGCCATCAAACTGGACATTCGAATTCAGACTTCTGCTGTGGAGGTCAGTTCCCGTGAGGAATGGGGTTGACCTTGTTACTGATCACGAACCTTTGTTACAAATTTGAACCCTAACCCAGCATGGACGAATACCGTAGCTTCCAACTTTCTGCAACTTTTTTTCTTTTTTTCTTTTTACGAATGGAAAATACCATTGCATTAAAGTAATTAAAGAAGAACAACAGCCAAGCTGGAGCTGGCAAATGAAGAGATCAAAGCAAAAAAACAAAGAAGAAACCGAACCAAAATAAAGCTAAACATAAGAGCAAAGAAGAGGACCTTTTCTATTCCTAAATTCTGGTAGGGCTTTGCAATTGAAGGCCTAGCTTAGTGCCTGCCAACACCCTCAACGGACTGACAACATTTGGGCTAAGTTTGATAGTACCTGGTTCCAATCTCCAATGTCAACCTATAGGAGTGGTGCCATCAACTTTCTGCAAATTTGGCAAATTTGGCAACTTCCTAGTAATTAATTGAAATGTTGAAAATAGTTAGGCAACCCAAAAAAAATTATATTAAAATCAAGCAATTTTAAAATATAATTAATATGAGTTAGGCATTCATCTAAGACAATTGTTCTTACAATTTTTAGATGGTTGTTGCTACTTTCATATGAGGCAACCAATTTTACCTTAATCTTTGTATTGAACTCCAAATCCTAAACTCTCCACCTTGTGCTATTTTTGAGAAGCATCAATTTTTTGACCAATGCTTGTGAGTGTAATTTGAAATGCTAGGATATAGTTAACTTGTACCAAGTTTAGAACACGATTCAAATGCTAATTTATTAGATTACAGTACATGTGAGTTGAATTTCTATAAATTAGGCAATCCTTTAATATACATCATTTTTTGGGCAAACTAGATTAGTTAGTAATTTTTCAAAAATTTAAGCGCCCTTTTAATTATTTATTCTTTGACCAAGTTGATAGGAAGCACTAGTGGTGTCTGATGAATGACTTTCAAGAGACTATTGAAATGAAAAATACAGGTATTCATCTACAACTGATGGTTTTGGGTTGACTATTTTGGTTGCGTTCTTATAAAGCTAACCTTGTGAAGGCAATGTTTGGTAAAAACTATCGGTTAATACAATGTGAGTCAATGGAAATGATGAAAATGACTAGTTGGATTTTGAAAATGAAGGATCTAAACTTAAAGAAGTTTTGGTAGGACCAGAATCAACACATGAATAAAAGCGTATATGTAACCATCTAAATTCCAAAACAGAGGGAATTAAGTTGGCTCTCTTTCTATAAAGGTGGATATGATTTTTTTAGATGTAGATCCCTAAGCCAATTCCTAAAGAGCATTACATTCAACAATGTAATTTGTCAATTAATTTAGTAATATAAATGGCTATATTTTGAATTTGTAAGGTCAAAATTTTTTAATTTTTTTTTCAAATTTTCATACTAGTGTATTGCAAATTCCTAAGGTTGAACATGTAACAAAATATATATTGATTTTCTTGAATTAAGAATTACAAAAATATTATCAGAATCTATAATTTCACTAGAAGAAAACTGCATTTAACTTGTCAAAAACTGCGTTTTACTTGTCAAACCTGCGTTGTATTTGACAAAAATTGCGTTGTACTCAACAAAAAGTGTGGGGTGGATTTTG
Organism: Pseudisothecium myosuroides; assembly: GCA_951799445.1. Classification (NCBI taxonomy): domain Eukaryota; kingdom Viridiplantae; phylum Streptophyta; class Bryopsida; order Hypnales; family Lembophyllaceae; genus Pseudisothecium; species Pseudisothecium myosuroides. The sequence goes on along the minus strand of OX637290.1, from coordinate 16,777,625 downwards.
TTGAGTTCTCCCTTCATAACACAAAATTCTGCGTTCCACCGTTTCAACACAAAATTTGACAAGTAAAACGCAGAATTTTGTATTAGAATGCAAAATTCTACGTTATGAAGGGAGAATTCAACAAAATCCACCCCACACTTTTTGTTGAGTACAACGCAATTTTTGTCAAATACAACGCAGTTTTCTTCTAGTGAAATTTCTATAGAAAACTTGAGGCTTCAAATCCACTTCATATGTTGGTTTCACTTCATATGTTGGTTTTGCAAAGAGATAACCAAATTGTTTGCAAACTAAAAAGCTTTGTATATTTCTCCTTGCTAGTGGAAACATAATGAATAAAAAATGTTCCAAGTATACATGAATCTAAGAATCAAGACTCTTAAAGTAAGAATTAACAAAATACTAGTTTTTTGACGCATGAGTTTTTGATGGTTTATTGAAAAAACTTATTACCTTCTGTTTATAAATTATAATTTGATGCTCATATCCAAGAGCCTCTCAACACAAAAAAAACAAGATTTGCAATAGACACCCTTGCACAAAATCTTAAATAGAAAAATCATAACCATTCATTTTCAAAATCGGATATTTGAAGCTAAACCTAGGCTTAAAAAAAATTGAAAATATAAATTATTAAAAATGATAACTTGGTTAGGTTTCATTTAACTTCAAAGTATTGTCAATACCTAAATTTAGTGCCTCGGGCATTTAGGAATTAACTTATGCCACCACCTTCAAGAAAATAAATTTTTTGATAACTTCATTCAGAAATTGCAACTGGAAAATAGTTGAAAACCTCACTAAAAGGCTGAAACCACTTTTTCACTAATCCATGCATTAAATAGCGATTAATGTAAACTCAATCTAGTAGAACAACCAAGGAATTCAAAATTATCATCATTTTTCAAAGATTTAGAGTCTCAGACATAGTGTTTCAAACCTTGAATAGTCTTTTTGATAATCTACTCAAGTTCCAAATAGGAGTCAAATAGTTTTACATGCAAATTTGATTTGCTATTTGGCAAAAGATACGAGTTTCATTTCAGATACTTGGTAGTTTAATCCTTAAAGGACACCTAGGACCAAAAAATGTCCCATAGATTATTTCATTTTTCATTGTAGAAATAAAAGAATGCACCTATTGGTTCAATAATTGAAGTATTTGGGTGACTACTTTGGTCATAGGGCCACATCCTTCAAAGTTTAACCCATAAACGACGCCACAACCATTTTTTGGTTGATGAATGAGAAAGAACTCTTTTGTATAGGACAAAACTGCAACTATTCATCCTCCGAATTTTGTGTGGAAAGAAGAGATCATGAACAGTAGTTTGACCTCGAGTAAACACTTTTGGTTTTTTCAAGGTAGATGATGTCATATAGTGCCAAAAGGGATGATTTCCACGGTCACCAACCCAGCGTTCAAGGATTAACGTGCCGGCACTACCTTCAAGAAAATAAAATTTTCATAAGGTAATTATACAAATAAGCAATTTAGCATAGTTCCCATTATTATATTGAATTTTTTTTATTAGGTCTTGTTGGTAGTTAAAAGGAGATTCTCTAAGAATACATTTTTTGAACACAATGTCAATAAATTACGAATTTTCAAAGTGCTAAAAGTAGGACTTAGGACAACCAAGCACATACTCTCATGAATAGTGTTTAGACAAGAATCTAGACAGTGTGCGGTTTCAGAAAGGGGTCGAAATTAGGTGTAGCCAGTTACCTTCACTTCATTTGGAAAAATTGCAGCTGGTAAATAGCTGAAAGCCTGAAAGGGCATTAAAGAGCGGTTAAAGTAAAATGAATCTGGCGGAGCAACCAAGGATTTCAAAACTATCGCCATTCTTCAAAGATTCGAAGTCTCACACACAGTAGTAGTGTCGCAGACCTGTATTAAGGTTACCTCCTGCCCCAGCGCTGGTGCGCAACGTGGGCGCCATGGCTTTTTTTTTTTTTAAGTTAGTAACTTAGAGTCACGATCCTTGCAATTTTAGGTCATTTTGATGCTATATAAATTCCCTGACCCCCAAAATTTCACTTGATCGCAAGTTTTTTTCGTGCTTTTTTTTTTTATTGAAATGCGATGTTCTCAGTTGACGGTGAAGAAGCTTCATCATCTGCTGTGTCTCCATCTCATGCTACGCCGTCTCTCAGGTCCCCCAAATTTCTCTCTGTTTTCTTTAAAAAAAATTCATTGTCCATGATTCGCGTTTGTTCTCCGCCATGGCGCAGTAGTGCTTGCGTAGCGATGTCGTTTAACTTCGAGTGATAGAGTATCGTGAAGAATACGCTTCGCTTGCAGCTGATCGGGAATTCGTTTGCTCTGCGTTTCATCAGGTTGCGGGGACTTTTGGTGAGAGAGATTGTTGCGGAGGTCGCGATTGTATGTGCAAAGATCGCGTTTCCAAGAGCGTCGCGTTCGGGGCAGTGCGTTCACCAGGTTTAGAACGAGAGTGGGAATTTTTTTTTTATAGTTGGCTTGGTGCTAGGGTTTGGCTTTGGTGTTAATCTCTGGTTGGCGTGAAGCTCTGGCTCCAGCTCTGTGCATCTTTGGCTTGGATCTGACATTGCGAACAATTCGCCTGGATTGTAGCTTTGGTTCACTGCGTTTTGTGAATTTTGTTTGACTCCGTGCTGTGAGAGCGTTCGGTGGAAAGAGTAAGGCCGGGGCGATTGAGTAAGGTCTGGTGGTAGGGCTGTTTGGATGCTGCGGAGGTTATGTTACTGGGGAGACACTCATCTCGACTGATTTATCTCTGCAGATTTTTTTCAAGGCTCCTCGATCATTTTGGAATCTGTGAACGCGATCGGCGTGCTTGCAAGTGGCGTCTTGATGGCTGGAGAATTTTAGTAGGGCAAGAATCACCCTGATGCAGTATTATTTTCGACTTAGTTTGGGATTCCTGGATTAAAGCAGGGTGTAGGGTTTGCAAAGCCGGAAATAAGGATTACAGAATTTCGACATTGCAGGAAAAAGGTCATCTACGAGTGACGTTAGTCTTGGTTTCCGATCAACAGGGAAAGGAATGGGTTTCGAGACCGAGTAGAGACATTGACATATCTTGTTATAGCAGCTGTTCCGGGCACTTCATTGGGAATACCTGAAGCAGAAATTTTGCAAAACCTCATGTTCCAGCCCTTGCTTTCTTTGATTGACAGCAACAAGCAGTGCCGTGATGCGTTTTTCTGCGCGCCACATGAAGGCACGACCTCCCGATTGGCTCTACAAGTGGGACAAGTTAGGCTTGCCAGTTAAAGGTTTGAAGCTGTTGTCTGCCTTGCAAACCATCCAGTGTTAATTACTTAGGCAGTAGCGATGGACCCTTGGACGGATCTGTTGGAGGAAGCGAAGCGTCGGGCAATTGTGGTGGCGATAGTGGCCCTCACCCTCGCCTACGTAATGTCCTTGACCAGTAGTTCAGTGTGGATTAATTTACCCATTGCAATCCTATTGTTGGCTGCTCTGCGCCGTGTTTCCTTGGAGATTGAAATTCGGTGGAAACCTCCCTCAACCGAGCATGTCGCACCACAGCTGAATCGACGCCAGCTGAGCAGCCAGGACCCGCTTCTCTCCGAAGCCTCTCGCACTGCTGCAAATCGATGGCGCCACCACTTTGATTCACCCATTGTGGAGGCTGCTATTGATGAGCTCACCCGAAGCTTAATTGATGAATGGGTGACCAACCTCTGGTACTCCTCCGTCACCCCTGACCAAGAGGCTCCAGAGGAGCTTCGTATTCTCGTGAACGGCTTGATCTCCGAGGTTGCACAACGTGCCAAGCGTGTGAACCTGATCACTCTTCTTTCCAAGGACGTGGTGGATCTTGTTGGCACTCACTTCGATCTGTACCGGCGGATGAAGGCCAAAATTGGACCTGACATAATTGGCTCCCTCTCTACCGAAGAAAGAGACGAGAAGTTGAAGCATGCTATGATGTCATCTCGTGAGCTCCATCCCGCGCTTGTGTCGCCTGAAGCTGAGTACAAGGTGCTGAAGCGGTTGTCAGGAGGTGTAGTTGCCTTGGTGCTCAAAAGGCAAGATGCCCAGTGCAGATTCTTTAGAACCATGGCACGGGAGTTTCTGGCTTGTGTAGTGCTGCGACCTGTTATCAACTTTGCCAATCCTGGGTTCATTAATGAATTGATTGAGAATCTGGCATTGGCTTCGGAAGAGAAGGCGCGTCTCGCAGCTGAAGAGGCTGCCGAAGCTGCCAGGCAACGAATTCCTGAGCGGGTGCTGCAGCGGAAGGCTTCAGTTTCGGGTCTTGAAATGATTGCGCTTGGGAAGTCAGATTCCACCATGGGAGGGTTAGAAATTATCCCGTATCAGAAGAATGATAGAGGGCTCTCTGTTTCGGTAGGAGACCTCGGGAAGTCTTTCCCTGTGGACTCAAAATTGGGTAAAGAGCCTGGCTACTCTGATGATGCAGGAGAATTGAGACCTATTCCTCGTGGAGATTGGGCCCAAGTTTTAGATGCCGTAACGCAACGGCGAGCTCAAGCACTGACCCCAGAGCATCTAGATAATTTATGGACCAAAGGAAGAAACTATAAGAAGCGTGAAAGTGAAAAAGTGGCAATTCGTGCTGGCAGCACCCTCAGTAAGAACGACAATTCCGGAAAAGCTTTGTTATCGAACAAAGGACCTGCAATCTCGCCCCAAGGAATGATCACCACAGGTTCTGTAGATGTGGCTGATAATATGTCGCCTTCCTCTAGCTCAGCTCTCCCGGTTAAGAAAGAACGCAACGAGCAGTACAAGGCACTGTTGTTTGGGGATTCAAATGATGGGGATAAAGGAATCCCTGGAATTGGATTCTCGCCGGTTAAATCGTTGCCTTGCCATCGAGAAACGCCAGAGGGTTCTCGTGAGACTCAGGGTAATCCTAGTAGGAAAAGCTTAGACTTTGTGAAATGTCGAAGCGATGAGGACTTAACGACTTACAATAGGAGCAATCAAGCAGATGTCATACACGAGGCCAATGATGAGAAGGATGTGGCAATGTCGGATTTCGGACCAAGGAATGTACAGCGACCTCCACGACATTTATCTCGCCACCGGAGGTCGAGAAGTATGGGCGGTGATCTGGATGAGTGGCAGGAATCTGATTTACCAGTGGAGGGCTTTTCGACCCTGTTGAATGCTGTGGAAGGACCCCTGAATGCTAGGGAAGAAACTCTGAATGGAGATACTGCAACAAATAATCAGAAACAGAGAAAGATCACTGAAGCACAGGAAGAGGGGAAGTCATTTCGTCCGTCTATAAGGACTCGGACATCAGCTACAGGGTCGACTTCTCATGTATCGTCCACAGTACTGAAGTGTCGAGTAAGTTATAAACTGGTTCTATTTCGCATATTTTAAAGACTGACCCTTGATTATGGACTTTCATTGTGGTCGTATCGCTGTTCTCACATATCTCAGCTTTGCTATGGTTTATTTCTTTGTGGCCAGGTCGTGGGAGCTCATTTTGAGAAGAGTGGTTCGAAGGCATTTGTCGTGTATACTATTAAGGTTACAGATGCTGGCAATCGAAGCTGGCAGGTTGAAAGAAGGTCTGGTTATAATTGATGAAACCTTCATTCAGACATGTACTCTATGTATTGTAATCCTTGCGCATTGGCCAACGGAGGTGTTTTCCAGAAAGCTCTGTCATAAATACAGACATCAAATGTTCGTCTTATCCTAAACATTTGTCTGCACATGGGGTGCTTTAAATAGACTGCCAAGTTTAATGTGCCCATTTTGGTTGTTTCTGATGTAGGTATCGCAACTTTGAGCAGCTACATAGGCGTTTAAAAGATGTACCATCTTACTGTCTTAGTCTTCCTCCGAAGAGGTTTCTCTCGTCCAATCTTGACACCACTTTTGTCCGAGAGCGTTGCATACTTCTTGGCAAGTATTTGAAAGTAAGTGCAGTCCTGCGATTGATTATTTATAATTCGGGTTGTGATGTTCTATGTGTCCGTCTTCACTTCCAATTTTAGGACCTTGCAGGCTGAAGTTTTGATACGTAAGGTTTGTGGTACTTCAAATTGCGAGAGATCTTACAGTATTCTTGTTCATAATGAGTTAATGTTGTGGCTATGATTTGCATTTTGTTTGTTTCTTTTAGTACTCATTTATCTTCACTGACAGGAATTGTTAGCGATTCCGAGGGTTGCTGAATCGCATGAAGTGCGGGATTTCTTTAGTGTTAACTCTCAGGTGATACCTTTTTATAACCATTCATTGTCGATGGGAACGGAATTTTACTGATCGACATATTAGTGCATTGAAGCGTTGAAATTTTTATGGTTGAATTTTGTGTAATCGTTGGATCTAGATATATGACGTATTATCGGGTAAGTTGCTTTGTTCATCAAATGAGGACTGTGATCCCTGTAGTCGAAGTTCACTTTTTTGGTCAGCAGACACTACACCAAATGATGGCCTTGTTTAGTTTTAGAGCATTCAAGAGTGTTTTCGACTTTTTTTCTGAATATTGGTATTATTGCTTCCAGCATTATTCGTTTGGCATTTCACCATCCATGATGAAGACGTTAGCAGGTACTTTGTCTCACCGTCCTGGTCACCTATGAGTGCTTGAGGGATTCTTCTATAAGAGCAGTCAAAGTGAAAGTCCAAGTTATTATTTTCAATAAAAGAATTTTCTGCTCGCTTATATTACTTACGGTGAGTCGCCTACTCATAAATCCGATATGTATCAGTGAATGTAGATGATGCCATGGACGACATGTTTCGCCAGATTCGAGGTGTTTCGGATAATATCTCGGGAGCCCTGAATATAGCAACAAGTGGGATTCGGCAAAGGTTTCCGATGGGCAGTGGCGATATTGGTCAAGCTGCTGCCTTGAGCAGTGCTCACCCTAACACAAACCTGACATCTAAAAGTTCAACTTCTGCACTCACTGGACCTTTGGCAACCCTTGTTATTCCTGACAGAGACTTTGGTGAAAAGCTGCTGGGCAACTCAATGTTGGAAGACGAATACGAAGGTAATTTGGGGGCATTTGCGGAGGATCAGTTGAATAGTGTGGAACGAGTGGGATCAGTGGAATGGCTCTCAGATGGCGAAATTGCTGGAGATTCTCTTGAGACCAATGCTTTAAAGGCTGCAGCACATGATTATCGATGGTCCGAAAGGCGGTTCGATAGAGCTCTGTCAGATGGGAACTCACCAGTGGATTCTTTTGCTTCTGATTTGATTGAAGATGAATTGGTGATTCCTCAGGAGGTATGCAATTACAATTGCTAATTGGATTCATCACAGAATTGTTTTAGCAAGGCTTTCAGTAAACTTAGATTTATTTGGAACTTTCAAACATCAGAAAAAAGTCTTTTCCATTATTCATGGAGAGGACTTTTTATGGTCAGAATCATTTAAATGAAGGCCTTTCTATGTATCATGGGGAGGCCTCCATATAGTCTTTATGACCAGAGGATGACGTTGCCATGAATCATGGAGACGCTTCTCTTTATAATGTTGTCTGAATAATCGTGAAACCTGTGTTTTCCATTTTGTTGTTTCCTCCATGCGTATTCGGGCTCTTTTATGTGACACTTCGGTTAGGTTTTTTGCATCTTTTGATGAGATGAAGTCATCGCTAATCACGTAACTTGGCTCATCGCAGTGGTCTCCGCCAAAAGTTACCGTCCCTCTTCTGAATTTGGTTGATCAAGTTTTTCAACTTCAAGGTCGTGGCTGGATCAGGTGTGTTGATGAAAATGCATGCTTCCTGGCAGTGTTCAAATCACTTTGCTACTTTGTGATCAATTAATATAAACTGCAACTCCCCATCGTGTCCGTCATTTTATGTTGGTTTCGTGCTCAACTAGACGTAGCTTTATGAGCTTTTGTTTTCAGTATCACCAACTCTTTGAAGAGAGTTTCCAAATGCTCGAAAAATTGGGTCTCATTGTTTTGCAGACGCCAAGTTCTATGGATAGCCAAACAGATTCTTCAGCTTGGCATGGGTGATGCCTTGGACGACTGGCTAATTGCGAGAATACAATGGCTCCGAAAAGAAGAGATGGTAGCATCAGGAATATATTGGTTGAAGGGGGTGAGCATCAGATTCCCAGATTCACTGAGAACAATATGAATTTCAGTTTGTAAGATTGGAGCAGTTCTAACACTTTCGTGGCGAGTTTTGATGAGAGATCCTTGGTTCTTTGTAGGTGCTCTGGCCAGATGGTATATTTGTGACGAAACACCCTAGAAATTTATCTCCAACTAGCTCAACAGTCGTGAAGGATATAGGAATGGAAATTTCTGATGAGATTCAAGAGAGCCTGAAGCGTCCAGCGATCAACTCATTCGAACAGAGGCGCGAGGCTGCACGACAAGCTGAAGTGGTGCGGGAGATCATACTTGGTATGCATTTTACTTTATCTATGAAGTCCAGATTTTGCTTTAAGTCTTTGGGTTTGCCTTCGCACCAAGAATATCATGTAAGAGGATATTTTTGTATTCGGCTACAGACTCTTTTTTAATGATCTAAATGTACTCCGAACAATTCTGATCGTTTCCTAGGTTCTTAAACTCAAGGAACATGGTCTGATGGAAAATATTTAAGAATACGGAGCAAGTACAACATGAGTACTTTTCTAAAGTTTTCGAATACAAGAGTATAATCCGTACTTTAATAACCTAGTATGTGACCCTCAGGGTTAGTGAAGTTTCTAATACTGCGTTTCGTGTTGCAGACAAAGCACCCACTACATTAGTCAATCTTATCGGCAAGAGGCAATATACAAGATGTGCGAAAGACATCTATTACTTCTCGCAGGTGAGCTGTTGTTAACTTGAACTCATGAATTTGAATTTGAATGAATTGAGAGACATGCTTGATTCCGGATGTTTAATTCTTGCTTGGAATTTGGAAGTTTCAGTCTGTTTATCAGTCATTTGCATATTCTAATCGACTAGGCAACATGTATTGATATAGGATGGATCGCTGTTGCGTTTCTTTTTGGACTCATTGTTTGTTGGGGCTCTTGCAGGCCACTGTGTGCATGAAGCAGCTGGCTTACAGTCTCCTGGAAATCCTTTTGCTTGCTACTTTTCCAGAGCTTCACGATTTGGTTCTTGATGTCCGTAGCAGTGTTATGTAACGTGCAAGTGATACGTGGTCCATCTGTTGCTGGCTGTGTTGAAATATTTTTGGAACGCACCTTTTGGAAGGGCAGTTCATGCGGAGCCATCCTGAATTCCTGTCGTACCGGTAGTCTCGTTTTGATTTTGGATCTCGTCAGGAGCTCGTCATCTGTATCATATCTGGTTCATTTATCCCCAAATTGGGGGTAGATTCCTAGGCTGTAAATTTTATTGTTAGAAAATACATAATTGGTACAATCAATACATCAAGGTGTGGCTTCGGTGATTTTTTGCAGTCTTTCCTCAATTACGCTATGATTTAGGATTGGTGACTAATTGTTCATTCTTTAAAACACTCTTGAGGAAATATTGTGTACCCATGGTAATTGAGAACTTTGTAACACCTGAAGGCAGGTCATTCATGCTCTGTTGATGAGGGGTATTCTACAATTTCTTTTTTTGCAATGGAATTTATTTTCATTTGTGTAGAAGAGAATGGGAGGTCCGATATTTCATTCATTCAAAGTTCATTGCGTATTGTTTGTGTTTTGCCACACATTCCCTGTGTCTCAAAATAAATCCGGGATTTCTTGGAAAGGCTAGATTAACATGTGAGCTACTCTTATTTTTAGGGGATTGTGTAGTTACTATAGCTTCTAGTCAACCTCACTAGGTGTGAGAATAGAAGTCAATAGTGAAGAGGTGTATGTTGAAAACAAGCAACAAAATTGACAAATTTCCTTCCTTTTTGGAATTGCTCTAATTTTTAGGGGATTGTGTAGTTACTATAGCTTCTAGTCAACCTCACTAGGTGTGAAAGAATGGAAGTCAATAGTGAAGCAGTGCATGTTGAAAACAAGTAGTAAAATTGACAAATTTTCTTCTTTTGGGGAATTGCTCTAGTACTATACATTTGGATCATTCTTTGAGTGACTCTGGTGCAGTGAAGTTTGATGACATCCTCTGTATTCAATTCTGATGATGTTTTGTGATTAAACTCCAGGAAATTCTCAACAAGAGATTTGTTAGTAGTAGTTGTACAATTGTGGGTTGAATCCATCACCTTTGGTTGGTTAGAGATTGTGTTTCAATTGCCTCTGTAGGGATCAAATTGCTATATAGTCTTTGGAGCATGGTATCTTCAAGATTCTTTTGCTTTGGGGTATTTGAACTAGCTTCAATTGTTGTCAATCAAGTTGTGGAGGGTTGATTTCTTGACAATTCAAATTTAATTTGGATCAAGTATTTTTTGAAATCCCAAATTTGTTTCAAAACAAAGGAAGTATTTGACAATCTAACTTGTGCTAAATTCTAACTTATATAAGCTTTTTAGGAATATAACTTGTATGTGATTGGTGCTCAAAAGCAAAAATTATATTGTCCTAAACATAAGGTGCTCGATTCTAGACAATTGAAAAATCCCAGAAAGCAAAAAACAGAAAACAATAAAATTGATTATTATAAAATATATCTACATCTATATAGAAGATGTGATTCATTCCACTATTTGGAAAATGGTAGTGATGTGAAAATTAACCTTTCAAGGACAAACCTACCTGAGGAGCATAATTTTAGGGTCAAGCCTGAATTTCACACAATTCTTGATTTTAAATGTTTTGGAGCTTGATTAAGAAAATGTAGTTCCAATAATATATTTTTAATTTTTTTCTATTTTTTTTTCAAAGTTATAAAAATTATAATTTTTGTCACTTTAAAGGTAGCATCTTGAAAGCTTAAAATATACCATTTTTGAACTTTTCTATTGAATTTTTCTTAGTGTGGATTCAAAGGGTACATCAATTATACTAGGATGTTTTTTACTATCATTTCCAATTTTTGCTAAAAATTTCATGCTATTTTAATCAATTTTGTAATTACTATGATTTTTACAAATAATTTTATAAAAAAATTATATAATAATATTTTTAATATTTTTAATTATGGAAAAATGAAGTTAAAATTTGGATACATATAACTTGATAAGAAAAATATCAAATTTTCAAAGGCACAATTTAATATGGAAAACTAATAAAGTTTGATCAAATTGGAATTTGGAATGTCCTTTAAAGATTAAGGATATTTTCACAATTTGGGTAGTCGAAAATTACAATAAAAAATTGACACTTATACAACTTTATCACCCTAAAAACTTGTTGTAAATTATAGTTTTAAAAAAAGACTGGATCCTTTCAAATTTTATTTTTACTGTAGGTGTTGCTTTCTATTTGTATCCAAAATTTTATAATTCTTTTTAAATTAGTAAAGCTCCCAAATGGAGTCCTATATACTTGCTACACTAACATTAAATATATAAATACAGTTACAAAATATAATTGTTTTAAATCTTTGTTTAGAATTTTAAATATACTAAACTTTAAAATATTCTTCAATTATAAAAGATAGAAGCATCTACACTATTACACTTGAAAAGTTACATGCCAAGCAGGTGATGGAAGGCTCGACAAGTGTAGTTTGGGTGAGTGATTCATTGAATCCTATTGTGACACTTAAGATTGGCATGCCAAGTTCAATTTGCTAGCTAGCAAGATCCCTAGTCATGTGTTGCTAAAATAGTTGTTACTTACCTTATTGGTAGTGCTGGCGGTTGGCCTTGGACTTAAAGCAATAAGTAACACTACAAGAAAATGGGGGTATAAATGACTGCGGAATCATTTATACTTGTCTGGAATGACTGTAGCGTGACTGGGTGATTGCAAGATACACTTACCCTATTTCTTGTCCCCTTGCCCTTGGGAATTGGCTTCTTGCTCATAACTTTTGCATTGTTTGTCTATTTGGCATGAAATTTTGGGATGAAGGTAGATGCGGTAGTTGCAGACATTGAATTATTTTTAAATTTAAAAAAAAATTACTTTATTATTTTTAACCTATTCCCGATTGGGTGTCTACCTTGGCCATTTTGGGAATTTTTAGTTCTATTTTTGACCCAAAAATGCGAATTTGTAGCTACAAATTGGACATGTTGGAGGTCCAATTAAATCCTTGGCTCTGATTTGCTGACGCATTTGAAGGACACATACCTCACTCTCATTTGCTAACTGTTGATTTTTGCGGATTTCAGTTTTGGATCTACTTATGTAACAGTTTCAATGATCTAGGAAGCTGTCTCTTTGAAAAATCATAGAAATTACATACTACATCTGAAAAATCTATTTTTTTTTTAATATTCATCATTTTCACTCGCTAATACTACAAAAATATCTATTTTAGGAAAAGTTGTCTCCAACTATGCTGAATTGCTTATCATGATGGTTTTGGGTGTTCCCACCTTACATAACCTTTGTAGAGTGTCACTCCATTTTGGACAGACATATGCATAATTATTTGGATGAATAAATAAGTTATCATCTACATTTTGTGCGTTTCATCCACGCCTATGGATGCCGAAAGACTTGTGACGCTAGTGACGATCACTCTCTGCACTGCCACCATAACATTGTAGCTCTACAGGGATGGTGTGGTATATTCCACACCCCAACAGTGCTTCATCAGTAGCTACTGATGAATTAGACAGGTGGAGGATGTAGAGGCACACTATCACTGTAGAACCAAGAAGCAAGGCAACATCAACACATGCTACTGTATGTTATGAAGCCTGCCATGAAATCCACTTGCAGTAAATCTCTCACGTCAAGATATAAGTATCCAATGATCACACTGGACCCCAAGTTATCACGATAATCCTGAAGCTGGTCATTAGACTCATGTTGTAAGAAGTCTGTCTGTCTGTACGTTGTCTGATACCGTAAGCGGGGACGTCTCCAACGGGGCGGTGAACATCATAGGCGCTCGCGGCGTACGCCAACGGCGCGAGGGGAACAGGGTCGAAGGTGCCGAATGCACGGACCGTGGCCAGAGACGCAGCGAAGCTGGCAAATCCAGCGGTAGACTTCAAGAAGTATGATAATGATGGGGATGGGTTTGTGGATGCGTTTGTGATTGCATATGCTGGTGCTGCATATGAGATTACGGGAAATCTCGGTGACATTTGGTCGCACAAGTGGGTGCTAGAGGGCGAGGAGTATCAAGCGGACGGGACGAAAGTGTATGCGTACCTTACTGTACCCGCGGATTGCAAGCTTGGGGCCGGGTGTGCGCGCATGAGCTTGGGCACCTTGCGTTCGGATGGCCGGATTTGTACGACGCGGATTTAACATCGAGTGGCTTTGGAGACTGGTGCCTCATGGTGCGTGGCAGGGAACTACAATGGGGATCAGGTTAACCCTGCCGCGCCTTGCGCGTGGTGCAAAGTCGATCAAGGGTGGGTGGAAGTCATCACGCCCACCAAATCGCAGCAGTAAGTAACGTCAATTCCGTAAAGTTGACAATATTCCCTGCGACAATTTGACATTTGCGTTAGCATGATGTACAGATCAATGCAGATTAAGTTGCAAACTGCATTGCATTCACAACATTGTGCACCGTTATGTTAGAATAATAAACCGCATCCCCACTTCCAAGCTCCCGAATTCATTTCATTCATTTCCTTTCCTGAAGGTGCACTGTGCCAGTTCAACGAAATTGACGTGTAAGTCTAGTGCGCGACACCCACATCCACTGAATATTAATGCATTTTAATTTCTCGACACAGGAGAAATCCAGCATGAAAATTGGACAAATGTCTTTTGTGTCCGAATCCCATTCCTAGTGTATCCTGGTGTATCTTATTCTAACATCACTGGACATTGACTATGGAGTTCTTCTAAAATTCCATCGATGGATGGAAATTTTGACTTTCTCCTGTTCGAGATATCTGGACTCTGGACTTGCGAGATGATGTTACGTTGCGAAATCGCATATAATCGCCAGAGGAGTATAGTAATTGCGAGTTTGCTACCTTATCAATGGTTGATCGAATTCTATACATGTGGATGTGTTTGGGCATGATCAATCTTCGCGACGTTAAAGACGGGCACCAAGTGCTGAAGCTGTGGAAGGATGGAATCCCCCAGTCGGAGTACTTCCTGGTGGAGAATCGGCAGCAGAAGGGTCGTGACGCGGACCTTCCCGGGGGCGGCCTTGTCCTGTGGCACATCAGCAACATCACCGATCCCGCGGACGTCATGACCTTCACGGTCAGCGTAGGGACACAGGGACGCCGTGCCAGTCAGTAACACCGCCATAGCTAACATTCACAGAAAGTACTCCAGCTTCTCTCCGGGCTTCCCCCTTGATGTTGCAAACCTTGCAGCAACTGGGTGGATATGAGAATTTGCAACATTTCCTTGGCCGAGCCTCATGGGGAAAGTGGAGGACAGTGAGACTATGTACAGGGGCATTATTTGAATTCCCCTGTCTCACATTCCGCTGTGTGCTTTCCTTTCCTGTGCATTTTGTGTCTTACATACTCTACTTCGGAATATATGCACCTGTGCACTGGCATGTTCCGTTGAAGCATGTACGTACTCTGCGTAAGCTATGTTAGTGCGCGCATCGGAGGTATCTATTAATGCATGTAAGTCTTCACTAGTTTCTATATATCATGTCTGTCTTAAGGGGCTTGCTAGCTGATGGCGGAGGTTCAAGGAATTGGCACTTCTCCAGAGTGACGCTCTTTGAGACCGTCTGTTATAAGATTTATACCAGATCTACTTTTAGAGAGGTGTACACTACTTGAATGTCATAGTTCTGGTGCTCTGAAACATTCCATTTTGAGGAATATGAACATTCATGTACTGGCATGGGTTGCATCAGTTAATTTCAAGTTTGTGGTATAAGGTGTGCATTTGGTGCCCGCTCTGTAACTGAGTATTTGATGCCTGCTCTGTTGTGGGACGAATTGGCATCGTTGCGATGGTGGTGAATTCTGTTCTCTGCAATGAATTCCCAGGCCACTACAAACTATAAATTATGAATAACATCGTCCACAATGTGAACATGGTGAATGCTTTTGGAGCTCAATTAACAAAAAAGGTCAATATCGTTAAATTGGCAATAGGCCACAAGCCAAAAATTGTGAGATAAATCTTCACAAAGGTCTAATTTCAGGCCACAAATTAGGACATGTAAAGATTTTGGGCTTATGTTGCAGTCCCAAACCGAGCCAAACTAATGGAATTTCGCCAATTTAACGAAATTGCAGGACTTACCGTAAAGTAAAAAAAATTTGATGATATTCCACAAGTCAAAAATTGTGACTTATATCTTCAGAAAGATATAATTTCAGGGCACAAATTAGGACAGGTACAGATTTGGGGTTCAGGCCTGAACCGCGCCAACGTAATGGAATATCGCCAATTTAACGAAATTGACGTTACAGTTTGCGTTTATTAACGTCGTGAGTCACTGGCGGAATTGCAAACCTGAGAAGGTGCAATCACAATTCATCAGTAGCTGGACCAATCAAATGGACTTCCTAGAGATAGTACCAAATGAATCATTTGGCCGGCGAATGAGTTCTCTTGCGATTGTTGATATGGAACTAGTTACGGTAGGGAACCATATTTTCAAACGAGAGTTGCAATGTCACCGATTTACAATTCAATTGACCATAACATTATTCAGCAATGAGGCAAGTGTCTAAAGGAGTCATTACGATTTTAATTGAGTTCGTTTTGTTGATCTGAAAATGCAAAGAAAGTGTGTTCAAACAATATTATTGAATCATGACAATTGCCCAATGCGAATTACACCATCAGGCAATAACCAATGAAACGAAGTACGTCGACATGGTCTCAATCGTCTGAATTTGGACAATGTGTCCAAAGAAATCTCACAAAATTGTTTGAAGCTGGTCCAATTCGGACTGAAAGTTCGATTCACTAGGTGACTCGAATTAGAGCTGAAAAATCTCTACATATTTACATGAACAACTGCTAATAATTGTTCAAAGCATTGAACTGCTTCCATTTGTGGGCAAGAAAGAAAAAACTAGCTAACGTTGTCATCTACTGGGGAAAAGGTCCAGGGGCGCCTTTCCATCCTTGCACACACTGAAGAAGCGGGCTGATGAATTTGCCCTCCTCCATGGCCTCGAAAACCTTCTGAATCTCAGTCCCGGGCGACACCGTCCTCAATCCAGACAACAATTGCGTCCCTAGCTCCGATCTCACAAACTTGTACAACGGATACGTTCTGCACGCTTCAATTCTGTTGGGGACTCTAGACAATCCCTTGTTGTCGTAAGCTTCCCTTACCAAGGACACCACAACACGCAACCGCTCTTGCACTTCAGCTTCAAAAACAGGGATCTGCTGAAACACGGCGCTGGAGGCATCTGCCTGGAGCTTGAGGGCGTGACTGACGAGCTCTGCGCGCAACTTCTCCATCAAAGGGTAAGACTCCGAGGCCGCGTCGTCGATGTACGTGAACACGAGTTGGCGCTCGACCACCAGCAGGAGGCTCTTCTCACATTAGCGGGAAGGAAGCAGCGCGCCGTCTTTGCCCATGAAGAGCGTCTTCTTCGCCGATTGGGACACCACCTGCTTCACCGCGGATTGCATGGTCTCTTCCACATGGCGGAGATCGATGGCTTGGCAGAGCCCCACCAGGAATGTCGAGCTCATGAGCTTCAGAATCTCCACGGCTTCCTCAGTTTTGCGAGCCGACACTAAGCCCAGGGAGTTCACGTCCTGGTTGTGCTGCTCCGCGCTTTGGACGTGCGTGGTGACTGGATTGGCCAGGTAGTTAAGCTCGCTGAGGTACGACGCCATTGCGATCTCGGCGCCCTTCATGCCGTAGTCCAGGCTCGGGTTGGGCCCTCTGCTGAGATTCGAGGGCAAGCCGTTGTTGTAGTAGTCATTCACGAGCTCGCTGAACTGCGCAAACATGAGCTTGCCAATGGCGGCCACCGCGAGGCGCATGTTGTCCATGGAGACGCCAATGGGAGTTCCCTGGAAGTTGCCTCCGTGGAGCGCGATCCCGCGCGCAGCGTCAATGATGGGGTTGTCGTTCACGGAGTTGATTTCCCGCTCGATGGCGTGCGTGGCCGTGCGAATCACCTCGATCTGGGGACCCAGCCATTGGGGCGAAGTTCGCAGCGCATACCGATCCTGCTTCGGCTTCTTCAGAGGATCAGTCTCGTTCAGCTTCGCCGCGGCTTTCACGAAGTCGCTCCCGTCCAGAAGCCACTCCATCACCGCTGCAGCTTCCATCTGCCCAGGGTGATGCTTCAGTTTATGCGTCAAAGGGTCAGCAAACTCCGGCTTCCCTTGCATCACTTCACAGAACAGCGCCGACAAAACTTCCGCAAGAAGCGCCAGCAGATTCGCGTCGAAGCACACTGTTGAAGCCAACGCCGATCCCACTGCAGTGCCGTTCACAAGGGCGAGCCCCTCCTTGGGCTGCAGCTCAAACGGCTTCTCCACACCCGCCATCCGCAACCCTTCCAAAGCGCCGACCTCACGGCCATCAGCAGTGCAAGCTCGCGAGTTTGGTCGCCCAGTGAGCAGCCCCGCAATGTAACTCAAGGGAACCAAATCACCAGAAGCCGTCACAGTCCCACGCAACGGCAGTTTCGGCGTGACGTGCGCGTTCAGCAGCTTCTCCATGGCCTCCAGAATCTCCCACCGAATGCCGGAGTATCCCTGCATCAGCGTGTTCGTCCTCACCAGCATCGCCGCGCGCGTGGTCTCCGCGGGCAACGAGTGGCCCTTCCCCACCACGCCTGCGTTCAGGAACCGAATCAGCTCGCGTTGAAGCTCCACGCCTTGCTGCGTTCGCCGGTGGGAAGTGGCGCCGAATCCGGTGGTGACGCCGTAGATGTCGCCCCCGTTCATGATTTTGGTGAGCACCCAGTTGGAGGATTCGTCCACGCGCGCCTTCGCGTTCTCCGCGTCGAGGACGACTTCAACGTCGGGGCGGCGCGCGACGGCCGTCACTTGGCCCACGGTGAGGTTCACGCCCTCGATGGCGACCTCGCGGGAATCGAAGTATGTCGCCACCATCTGCTTGATTTCGTCGAGATGGTTGCCTTCCAGTTTCGCCGCTGTCTTCGCCCAGTTGAGCGGGTCTTCGGGGGCTATCACCGGCGTGCCCTCGTTGGTGTTGTGGTTGCAGAAGGAGGCCTCCCGGATCAGCTTCTGTTTCTTCATGGACTCGCATCCGGCGCTCATAAATTCAACCACTGGGGGTGCCATTGAATCGAATTCCTCTGGAATCCGATAAACAACGTACTCTCGAACTTCCTTTCGTTCACTCTGAAAACTAGCTTGCAACGACTGATCGATCAGCCGAATTAACTAGCTAAACTAAACACTCCAAGTACGTACATATGCGCACCAGAAAAGCTTTCTGCAATGCAACAGATGACGAAGCTTGAATTGGATGAGAGATATGGCACCAGGAACTACGTGAACCTGATTGAATCGATCAGCTACGAAATAAGCCTATAAATTTCCCAATACTAGTACAGAAGCGAACAACTGCAGATTGGAGTACGTCCCGGATAATATCCGACTTGGAATGAGCGCTGGAGAAGTTAAGGCTCGTGTTGAAATGAGTAACTGAGGATGTTAATACCAGTATTTGTACTGTTGAAGTTTGCTATTGGTGGCACATTTGGTCGTCCCGGTCAGTGTGTCCTTCAAGCTCCGTGTCTAGTCTGCAGCTGCTGCTCTACTGTACTGCACTGTACAGTACAGTCTTGCACTGTAGAGTCTCCCGGTGTTTTCTGACCATTTTGGGGGTCGTTTTAGGGGAAAAATTGTTGATAAAGGGCTAGAATTGGAAAAATATAACATTGCGAGACGAGATTTATCGTTGAAAATAGAGTTGAAAGGCAGCGTTGGAAGAAAACCTTTGATCGATTGGGTCCCTTGCCAGGTTGAAAAAGGTTGAGCAAAATCCGGACCTAATGTTGTCAAAGCTTGACATTGGGACCGTCAGACTGACGTACGGTGGACTTTCAGATCTTTCGTATTTGGAACAGGAGAAATAGCAGCTTGTATTGGCTCCGGACGAATATAAGGTAGGCAGATACTGTTTTCCAATTCGGTGTAATTTGAGATCGTCACTGATGAGTGTATAGGAGTATAGGACCCGGCCGCCATGATACCGACGGCCCCATTTCGAAGAATCTTGCATTACAATATAGAGTAGAACTCCCATAAGTACACCCTTCATGGCTCAACCAACCTCTCTAAAGCATCCATTCCCCGCAATCCCGGCTCAAAAAAATAAAATAAAATAAAATAAAATTTGGTGAGTTCAACAAATACCCACAAAATCCAAAGTGAAAAGTCTACATGTGACATAACCTCTTTAATGCATTGACCCTCTCTAAACTCATTTTGTCAGGCGGTCCAAAACCTCTTGAGTTATGGAAGTTCTGCTATAGAATACTGTGGCATTTTTCTGTCTTGCATAATTAAGGTCGAGCTTACAATTGTATGGCGAGCCTCTTGCGGAGGCTGTTTTTTTCCCAATTTTATCCCTAGGGAAAATGCAAGAGTGTTTTATTTAAAATGCATGAAAAAATTTGCAAATTTTGGATTCATATTTGCAATCAAAGGCTCTAAATTAGCTAAGGAAGGTGTAGAGAAACTGATTTAACATGGCACAAACTAGGAGGTCCTTTTTTTACATTCACCCTTGGCTGGACCTCCGCAAGAGGCTCGTCATACAACTATAAACTCGACCCATAATTAACATTCAATTCTTACACAATCCCAATTGAGCATACCAAATTTCAGTTTCATGAAAACAAAACTTTGTTTTGAGTGAATTGTTTCATTTAATATTTATGTTTTTACTTGATAATTGATTGAAAAGGGTGATTGCACGAAACACGTGTACTATTTGTTGCATTTTGCAATGGTACTCATGATTTTTTCTGTAGTATTTTAAAATGAGAAAATCATTTTTTTTAAAATTAAAAAATAGGGCCAATGTATGCACCTTTAAGATGAAGGTACCTACCGAAGGAATTCATTAAAAAATTCTCTAAGTAGGTGAACTAGAAAAGTGCCAAATCTCAAGAAAATAGATATTTCAATAATTTAATTAATAAAAAATAGGAAAAATTAAAAAAAATTAAAAAAATTGGCAACTCTATAGAGATGGTCATTCACCAAAAAAACTACCAAAATAATTTTTTACATGTTTCAAAATGCAAGTAGAAAGAGGCTCACTTTGTGGACTTCTACACAACATATATTTAATTATTTTTAGATATCCTTTGAGTAATAGCTAAAAGTATACTACAAGACCTATCCTTCCAAATTTCAGCTCCAAATTCGTTTCTTTGGGTACTACTTTGTTAAAAAAAAAAATTAGCAAGTGTGACAATAAATTGGGGGCTATTATATAATAGTAAAACATTCTTAAAAAATTCCAAAATATTAGTGAAGGTGTATAATAGTCATAAACACTTTATTGAGCCATTTGGAGTCAAAATGCAAAAGTTATGGCCAAAAAACTAATCAATACGCAGCATGTGACAAAAAAATAGTACATTCAAGTGTTTTATGCAATCACCCAAAAACACTGGCACTTGATGAATTTTTATAAAACTAATTGTATAGAACTATAAGAAGCATCCATACACAAATCTTTCACTTTAAAAACACACACATTAACTCTATAAGGGTAGGCCCAGGACCACTGAGTTCTTGCCTTAGTGTAAGAAAAATAAGGATATCCCTAATTTTGACTTACAAGAAAATCTTTCAAAATTTGACCTTTTTAGATTTATTTTTCAAAACTAACCTATTAAATTGATTGTTTTATGCGACCTTAATCAACACACCAAATTTCAATTCTCAAAAAACAAAAATTTCATTTTGTGTTTTTCATTATATTACATAATAATTGATTGAAAATATTCGTGAGGAACTTTTAAAAATTTATTGTTCAAATATTCAAGAAACATCAATGTATCATCTTACTTTTAGTAAAAATTCAAATTGTTTAGGAGAAATTTACACTAAAGAAAATTCAATGTCAAGGTGTTGCCTTCCCAAATTTTATTAAATAGATATTCTAAATTGATATTGTATTTCACTAATTGACTCTTATATTATGACTACTTTTATACCTTTGAGTATGATGGTGCAATTGGTTTGCCAAAACCTAATTACAGAGTATAATTTAGAAAAAAGATTTGAACAAAATTTTTAATAATGATCCCCTGAGATTGAATTTTTAAAATTTTATTGTTCGAATATTTATATAATTTTTCTAGCATATTCCTATAGTAGAAAAAACATGTTCCTACCAAACAACATATAAACACTAGTGTAGAAAATATTATTTTATGTCCTCCATATTCATGCAAATAGGCCTCCCTTGTGTGCATACTTCTAAACACTAGAGATGGTTTTGACCCAGTGTTTTTGGTCAAATCTCATCACCAAGAAGTCCTCTTAAATGGCCAATTTTTAGTTTCTTTGAAAATTATTTTTCCTGTTTTTTACAAATTAAAATGTCAAAGTATGTATTTTCTGGGACATATTCTCGAATATAGAATTTTGGCAAAGATAATACATACTTTGATGTATTCTATAACATATGATATCTATAACATAAACATCTATAACTATAGAAGGTGTATAATGTAGACTCCTAGGTTCATAGATTCTATGCTCACATGTTAGCACTCCCCTTCTTTTTAACCCCTAAAGGACCATTGTCCGTTCACGGGACAAATGGGACTTGGGGCAGGTACCTACGGGCTGAAATTCTTTCCTAATTTTTTGAAACTTTTTCTGAACATGAAGAATTGAGAGAGGTACGTGGCAGAAAAAAAAAATTTGAAATCGGACCTTTGAGCGAAAAATTATGTCATTTCTTGGAATGCGTGGGGACGGGGGGCAGCAAAAAAAATTTGCAAAATTTTGAATTTTTTTTTAAATATTTTTTTCCTCATAGATTATATTTTTGTCTATCTGGAAAGCTTTGATTCATCTCATTTGGATTTGTTATGAGGAAGTTATGGACATTCTTGTTTTTCGGGCAGTTAGAGCATCTTCTTGAAAAAAATAACTTGTAGGATGCATTTCGGAATGCAATTTTTGTAATTTTTCAATTTTTTTTTTTTTGAATGGTTTAGTTTAGTTGCTAGAACAATCTCACCATTGGGATTAGTGCATTTTAATTCCATCTAAAATATATGAATATTTTAGATTTTCCTTCTATCTTGTACCTACTTCTACTTAACAATTTTTTGAAGAATGATAATTAAGTTTTTTTGAATTTCTTTTTTTTTCCTAGACTCTCAACTCAATTCTCCACTATAAAGATTTAAAGCTCAAAACGTTGTAGTGCAAAAATTTTAAGTTAAAAATGATTAAAGTCAAAAAATCTGGTCCCGCAATGTGCTGAAAAACTTGTTTTTTCCACTTTAAACGCAGATATCTTGCAATCTGCGCAGTCAAAAATTCTGAAAGTTTTTCCACACATTCTCATACCAATTAGGTGTAAGATCCTATGGTCAAATGTGGAAAAAAAACAATTTTAATTTTTTTTTACTCTTTGCTATAGAATTGGCAATTTTGAGTGTTTTTTGGCAGAAAAAAGGCCTTGGAACTTGAGGGGTTAAGAATTCATGAAAATGGACATGTACTATAGTTTTCATGAAGTGTATTTTGGCAACTCTTCAACAGAGTGTTTAGGTATGTGCACATTTGGTGTTTGATAACAACGGTCATAAAATCGTAATACCTTTGACAAAGATGGAAAGGTGCAGGTTTTAAGGAAATACTTTTTCTAAGTTGGTTGGGGACTGGTTTGACATAATCAGGGTCATCTTAATTTATGAGTCATTCAAACCTATGGCATAACATTCAGTAGTCATCACAAAGGTTACATGTTCCTCACCAATGTCATCATCCTCATCATAGAGAATAAAGTAAGCTTCAATACCAAAGTCATTTGCCATTTAAAAAGAATTTAATGGCAAAGTGAAGAGGAAGCTTCATTGACAATTGTGGGAGTGAAGGGTGGGACGTCTTTTTTATAAGGAAATCCATTTTCCATTATGAATCTTCAAAGGGTATGGGATAAATGTGAAGATGAGAGCTTGTCCACTCATTGTCAAAACGCAGGAATTATGTTAAAAGTAGAATTTTAGACCTCATTTAGGCATATTAGAATAATTTTTTTCAAAAAACTTTGAATTAATAAAAGGTGAGAAATCAAGTTAAATTTCATCTCCAAAAATCCGTTTGATATTTCAAGCTTCAAATCAAAAGTTATGGACAAAAATTCAGAAAGGATGTTTGAAAATGTAAAAAAAAATGTCCCTTCAAACCCCATTCTGAAATTTGTTCATAACTTTTGATTGGAGACTTAAAATTCCAAACGGATTTTTGGAGATTAAATTTAACTTAATTTACCAAATTTTTTTAGTTCAAAGTATTTAAAATTTTTTTATTTTAATACGCCTAAATGAGGTCTGAAATTCTACTTCTAATGCAATTCCTATTTTTGACTTAACTATGAGCAGTTGAGCTCCTACTAATTCCAAATTACATATCCCACATTCTTTGCTCTACCTCCTACCACCCCATATGCATATAAAGAGCTTGTCTTCAATTCTCAAGTGGTAAAGCAAATAATGAATGCCTTTTGATGCAAATGAGGTAGTTCATTGAATTTGTTTTGGTAGTGTTATGAATATGCCCAAAATCCTTGCATTATGAAACACTGCAGTTAGTGCTCAAGAATCTACAAAATTGGATGATTCTATCTTAGATAACATTAACCTGCAATGTCAAAGAGTTATGAGTAAGTCTCGTAAACACTGCTCTAATAACCCTTGCCAGATCTACAGCCATGTAGGTTTGGTAGTTATGAAAGAACGTTGGTCTGAACACCCACCAAAATAATCACCTACCATCATTGCAAAGAACGCTTCCTAAGCCTAAGTGTGCACATACCTTTTGCCACATACAGTAATTAGAGATATAATTCAGCATGCTAAAAATCTAATTATGCTTTAACCTTTTAAGGACCGTGGTCGATTTGGGGGGCAGGCGTAGTTTTTGCATACATTTATGAAAAAGTGTTGTTTCATGCCCTCTTCAAAGATGTAATTTTAGATCAAATTGTATAAATTGGTTCTATGGGTTAGATCCTTGAAGCAAACAAAAAATGAAAGTGATCCAATGGTTCACATCCTTGTAATTACTCTTTGAAGACTGATGTGTCCTAAACACCCTTTGGCACTAGTTCTAATTAGGGTTTGCTACAATTGGACATAAATTTGAGTATATGGTCTGAAAATCGACCAAAAACCTTTTGGCTAATTCCTTTGCACATATATATAGTTGTCTTTTACATGAAATATGCATTTTTCTTTGAAAACTCCAATATGAAAGGTTAGGCCATTTCAAGTTTAAACAAGCACAACTCACTCAATTTTGCACGCACTCTCTTGAAATTGGCTCTGTTAGGAGTGTATGAAGACACTCTAATTGCGTTCTTCTCTGAGTTTTTTGAAATCAGATGTTCTATGAATAGGAGACAAAAAGTCGTGAAATCGACCCAAAAGTGGTCGACCGGTCCATAAAGGGTTAACTGATATATAGAAATTAAGACCAGACGAAAGCTTGGATGAGAAATCAATCATTTTTCGCACAAGAATGGTAACAGAACGAGGGCCACAAGGTCATAGTGTCAAAGAGAATGTCCGTGCAATATATGAATACTTTCAACATTGTGAAGCAGTGTGCCAAACTCGAGTGGACCAATGTCCTCTATCTAACTAAGTCCATATCCAATAAACTTCTGAGTCCTCTAAATTCACTATTCTAGAAATGAATTTTGAGCTGCACCGACTCCCAAACTTCTGGCTGGGGAGCTATTTCGTAATTATTTGACATCTCGACCTTGCTATAATCAAATACAACTGCTCAGTGTAACAAAATACTGATTTCTCACCAGTTCAATAGCTAACGTCATCGCTGACGGTTGCCAAATATGACCTCGCTATTTTGCAGTTTCTGTACTGGGTTCTTGTCCAACGGAGGTGGCGTCAGGGGGTGCGGTGGCATCTTGACTGAGGCCTAAGAGCACCAGAGATGACCTGCATGTAAAACCAAAAGCACTCGTTCAGAGACTCAGGTAGGGAACCTGAAGGCGTGGGGATACCTGCGCATAGAGAAGTCGTCCACTTGCAATCCAAAGAGTCATCCAAGCCTACGATATACCCACGTTCTATCACAAGGAAAGACGTTCTCATGATGTAAATTGTGGTTGAAATACGCATGAGGTAGTCCAAGCTCGAGATTGTGACTCTACGACTACTAACTTTACCATATGCATACGATACCAAAAAGGACCTTTTCTATAGTTTACTTGATTAAATGGTGCCTATTTGGTATATAATATCCCTATACTTTTTCAAGGTGCTTATTTGGACATTTTCTATGATTTTTTTTATCCTTTGTTTTGGACCTAGACCCAACTAATTGATCTATTTGACACACTACCTCCAATATAATTGTAATATCCAAGTATGCATACTTCTAAAATCAATCATATTGGTTTCCACGTTTTCACTGTGAGCGAAGCATGATGCAACGAAGGTTTCCTTACCTTGGAACAGTTGGCCGGACACTAGGTTGATCGGCGTGAGCAGCAAGAGGCTCTTTCAAGTTAGGGAAGCCTTTCAATGCATCTTCCAATTGAGCAGTAGGTAACTGAAAATTCCAAGTCAAATTACATCTTTAGATAATTGATTTTCTTGCGTCATACACATCAAAATTTAAGTAGTATTTATTGACAGGACGTTACAAATCTAGTACACTAAGTGCCTGCAAGGCGAAATTCTTGAACCCCAACGCGCTCAATGTCCAAAAGGAGTTGAAATAAAATCTTTACGAAGCCTCAAGGAAGGTACCATGTGCCAATGGAAAGAAGGAATCATACCCTACATTTTTTAATAATAGAAATATGTTTTGAAGGTTACTATAACCAACTATTAGCTTCAAAAGTTGACTTCCCATATTAATCCACCGCACTTAAGGGTTGAAAATACAGTGGAAGAAACACATTAAACCAACACCACGGTGGAAATTTCTCATATGAACAATTCTCTGTACTAAATAATAGTGGTAAGAATGCCACCTGCAGCAGTACATGAAATGATTTTGGCATCGTTTGGTGTGCGCACTTTAAAAAACCCATCCACAGCTTTGGTAACTTCCATATCTACAGTGATAAAACAGTTAGCATGAACTGATTGAAGAGTCAGGAATAAACAAAGCAATAAAGTGAATCACAAGTGCAGAAGTAAGAATGGAATTAAACGCCATACCTGCTTACTGACTAACCGAGACAATATCTCCATCACAAAGCTTTCCTGCATTACATAAACCCTCTTAGATAACCATGAAGAACCACTCCAACTCTATATAAGCTCTACCAGGAATGAAGGAGAAGATTATTGCCCAAGAGATGTGTCAAAGTAGAGAATTTAACTGGTCCAAATCAGTATTACATATGAAGCTGCACGGCTGTTAATTAACCAGGTGTCTCAACATTAAATGAGACAGCTTCACTTCATTAACTTCTTCACAGCGTATTTTAGCAGATGATGGAAAGCAAATGAGTGAATGGAAAAAACATAAGTTTAGATGGAAACCAGCGAGGGGAAGGAATTCACGGCTTGGATAACTGTTCGCATAAACAGCAACGGCAATGGTGTTTGTTCGACCTGAACACCAACCCAACATAACGACACAATCAAGATCCAGCTTCAAGATTTTCCAAGCACGAGTCTGAGAAAGTATTTAAATGTATAGTATGCCAAATAAGCACTAATGCTAATGATACACAACAGCTTCATGTGTATAAATGCAATAGCAGAAGCTTCATAGGATAATGTCAAGTATTACCAGCTGATTTAAAACCTTCGCAAGGACCTGCTGGGTGAAAACGGTGCGTTGTTGAAGGCAAGTAGAACAAGCATCCATGACCTGTAAATCCCGGACAAATTCCACGGTGAGAACTACTCTGAACCCACAAACTCTAACGTAGAAGAGAAATCACCCACTGCCAAGGCACATCATATAGATGGCAATCACTAATCCTTAAAACATTATGCTACAACAAAAGAGCTTGGTTCCTATTTGGTATACCTTCTTCAGAGGGACAGCGTCTTTGTGTGGATCAATGCCATGCAGAGCAATCAATACTTCGGCAGGAGTAAGTGCTGGACCAGTGTGTGCTGAGCCCTGCAGAATTTAAGGAGCTATATCAATGCAATATCACAGAGGAGTTGGAAGTAAACTCAAACTAACTAAAGCATACTGACTGTCACAGTATACCATAACCAGTCTAAGCGAAGCAACCAAATTGCGTTCTTACCTGTAAAATGCGGGCAAGAGCAGCCTGGAATTTTTCACTGCTCAAGTCTACCAAGCGAGGAAATATTGGAGTTACCTGCCATGGAAAAATAGACATCCCCCAAACCCAATCATCAAGATGTAAAATTACGTTGAAAATATACAAGTAAGAGAATGAACAACAACACTGCCTCGAATCAACTATTTATTTAAAAATTCAACCAAAAGTAGTAGAGCATAAAATTTTGGAACATGACAAATACTTAGGGATAAAGCAGAAGTAAGACCTCATCCTTGGACAACGAGGAAAGCACGGGTATAAGATAGGTTGCATCCTGTTCCAATGCACAAGACAAACCCAATTTAGCTCAAGCCTGATAACTAGTCCACATCTGATACAGGGAAGATCTGATAACAGTAAAATCTACGATCCCAAATTTCTCGGAATTACGAAGGAAGAGAGCTCAAAATCCAAACATATACACTCCACACATTAAAATATGTAGTTAACGGACATGACATACCTGAGACTTGATATCATAAAGCGTCTTCACAGTGGAAATGAGTTCCTTGGAAGGCTCAGTACCGTCTGTCAGGCTATGGAGTACCTGCCAACCAGTGAGGCATGTTACAAGGTGGAATCCAAACCAAGGATCGGCAACCTGGAATCGGCATCTATAAGTCCATTGATAGATACTCTATAATTCCCAAGTAGATTTCTGAGACTTCTAATACCATCGCCAGAGAGATGTGCGTTCAAACCTGCAACAGAAGATTCTCGCTACCAGCTGGAGGATCGGCAATGAGCTGAAGAAGCTCCTGAGAAGAAGACCCAATAGTCCGGAATAATATGGGAATATGCCTGTGAACAGCCTGTAACAAGGTAGAGTCAATATCCTGAATCATTCTTGTGTTAAATTATGCTACACAATAAAGCCTGCGCACTGGTAAACAAACGAAATAAATATACTCAACTAAAAGACGCGCATCAGCGTCTAAGAAAACGTGTAGCTAAAAAATTGGTAGAGTTTCAATCACGTTTGACCACAATATTTAACAGGCAACCTTTTTGTAAGTGAGGTCGTCAGTGTAGTTTGCCCTTGCATATACTTCATCTGACTTACCCCACTCAAAAAGAATAAAGTGGCAAGAGAATGAAATGGTGGATAAAAGTTATATATTGTTTGATATCATACGCTTCATTCTTGATCTCTTCATAAGTTGTCAAAATCGAAAGTTTGTAAATAAAAAGCTTAAATATAGGATATTCAAGCGATTGTAGCTTCTCAATAGTAGCTTTCGCTCAGCTCAAGAACTTTGCAAGATAACTGGACCAAATAGAAACACAGAACTAGAACAGTTGTGATTGAGTGTGAACGCATCACAATATCAACATACCTGCTTCACTGCTTTAGGAGATCTGCCGTAGACCTGAAATAGCTGCCGTAACAACACATGCCTCTGCTCACATCCAAGCAGAGATCGTAAGTGAGTCAACCATAGTATTAAGTCAAGGATTTAATCCCAGCCAGACGAGAAATTTCCTACACTCGTTAGGCTTATTTCAAACCCTCCACGACACCGCTGATGAAAATATAACGACTAAGTTGAACTAATAAGAAACCCTTGGACATAAAGTGTGGATAATGAAATTCAGAGTACACAAGCTAGATGCCCAACTACTGAGAACCCCCAAGGCTGTGATCGTGAATGATAAACCGTTTAGGGAATAGGACTACACCCACCTTGGTACACAAGGCAAAAAATAGCGACATACACCGTTGAGCTTCAGGTAATGACAAAGCTTCGCTGGTTCTCGCAGTTGTTGAAGGTTGATGTGCTTCATCATCACCCGCTATATCCATAGGAGCTACGCCATTACTTGTCCTTTGATCCCCATTTGTCGATTCAGGTTTCCCGTTATTTTCTTCTTCCACAGAGTCCCTCTCTGCGGCGTCCGCTGACTGATGATTTACCACTGAGAGAAGGCTTGCAGTTGCAAAATCTTCAATGCTTTGCGCCACAAAACTGAGCGGATACAGCTTATTGGCCACCTAAATAGGTCATAGCTTGTTAATATCAGAAAATTGGAGATGGGCCAAATTCAGAAACAAACTTTAAGGCTTAATGAAACTAATCTCCACAGCTTTCAAGCTTCTGACGGACATAGAATCTACAACTCAGATAATGATACCAACGCATTTGCACGTTGTGAAGAATTCTAAAGCGGAAATCAAAGGAGATAGAGATTGGAAATACCAGCCGAATTGCTTTGGCCCGAGTATCATCTGACTCGTGAACTGTACACTGCAGACACAAAAATCAGTAAGAAAGATCTCAGGATAGAATTGCACGTGAAAATCTAGTATGAACAATACAGCAAAACTGTCACAATGGTAGAAAGTCTGACCTTAAGAGCCATTTTAAGGCAAGTGTCTCGAGTAGGAGGTCGTTGCAAGATCAGGCTCCACAAGGCAGTGAGACCTGCTGTAACATGCTCACCCTTTGATGAGTCCGCTCCAATTGCTGGATTACAAAGTTCTTCCACAAGCTTCAGTGTGGTGATTGGAACCACAGGAACTTCACCCAAAAGTCGGCTAAGAGATTTATCACCGGCTGAAATTTTGTCTCGTAAGCCCTGTGCCTACAGCACGCAGATTCAGCCATTGCTACAGGTCAATCTCAGTCAATTCAAGTTTTCTCATCAAGAAAACCAATGCTAGTGACAGCAACATAAAAGTAATTCTCTGACAGCCTATTGAGTGCCAAAAGTTTGCACGCACAAAACCCTCTATACAGCAAAAGAACATTTTCTTGGAACGAAGATGGATAACACAAACACACCAGTGAGAGCAGGAACTGATCATAAGCGGCTGAGGTAGAAATTGGCTGGTCCACATCACTGCACGCATTATCCGCAAAGAGTTGATAAAGCACGTGCAGCCCCAACTCGTGACCCTGTCCCACGCAAGAAAAACATAAGGAGTCTGTAGCCGAAATCATGTCCACAACCAGTGTATACCATGCAATTTTCCTTCACTTCACTTCAGGCAATTACAGGACTATCATAGGCATCAGAAGTTACACATATTTCATATGCTAGGGTAGGCAAGTATCGCAAAATAGGCACTCACAAAAAACTAATTCTCTACATTATTTTAAGAAAACTATCAATGGTAACGAACATATATGAACATTCATAATTTCAAAGATGTATTAGTAGTCATCATGAATTCTGAGAAAGGGTGTGCTTTCCTCATTAGTGAAATTGTTACCTTATGAGCTTGATAGTCGGCAAGAACGTGCTTTTGTAAAACCTTCAACAATTCCGTATCTTCATAAGACTGCACAACTTCTACTAGCGTCAGATTGAAGAACAATAAAATGAAGAACAAAAGCGATCAATCAGCCAAAGTTTCTTTAGATTTGAGTGGCACAACAAACGACCTGTCCTACATTCTCCAACATACTTTACATATCAGCATGAAATAAGCAGATAGAAAGAAAGTTATCAAGCTATAATAACCACAATATGATTCACAGCAATGAAGCTGACAGATTGGAAACACCCGGTAGTACCTGAGCAACTAGACGAGCCAGAAGGGCAATTCGGAGATCTGCACCACCAGCTGCAGCAATGGTCTTGTGGTTCTCCAGTATCCGCACCAAAGAAGCTGTACACAATGCTGCTTGTTGTTCTCCAGAAAGAGGTAACAGCGTGATTACAGGTGCAGGCACTGCTGTAGAAGAGGAAGTTCAGTTCCAGCTCTGGAATGCGGATGAAGGCAATACAAATTTAAATGAAATTGAAAACCAACCCCAACACCAATGACCCTTCAACGACGGAACAATCTATTTTATGTCCATCTGTGCACAATTTATCGATTTACTCCATAGAGTTCAAAGTGGTAATTTTGACCAGTTAGATGATTTGCACGCCCTACTATCTGGACCAGCATTAGCATCTTCTATGCAAACCCACAGCTGGCCAGAAGCATGGCTGTACGGTACCAGGCAGCAATTTTACGGACACATGTTTTGAACTCCAACAATGTGACGAGTACAAAATTGAAATTGATCTCAAGCGTTCAGAATTTCATGAAATTGAGAACCATAAAGTGCATTGGAAAAGTTTGATAGTCTACTTTCAAGGTTTGTAATACTTGGACATTTAAAAATATGAAAATGTGCAATATTTTGGCTTTTTGAAGCCAGAGGTCTACCATTCAGTATTGCCACCTCAGATATCAACGGCAACCTCATTCTCTGAGGTATTGTGGAAATGAGAACGTTAAGCTTGTCTTTAAAACTCCTTCCTATTCACATTGAATTGCAACAACCATGCACCCATCTTCCATGGCCGACATTGATTTTGAAATTAGGTCTTTCATAAATGTTTCCTACATTCTCTATTGGGTTCAAATCTAGAGAGTTCAGTGAATTGTGAATACAAATGCAATGATCCAATGATCCAATGCAATGGTTGCCACTTGGCAACAACTCATATTTCTAACCACTTGGGCAACCACTTAAGAGAGCTCGTAAAATCGGTTGTGGTTTGTTCATTGGCAGTCGACCAAAAAAACATTGTCCACGAAAGGGTGTTCAATAAGAAATGTCCGTAGCATTGTTGCCTGGTACTGTACAGGAGGGCTAAACAGACGAACATCAACAGTCATGTCATGTCCCGGAGAGTTAGCGTAACACAGATAGTTAAAAGCAGCTCTGCTTCCCACTGCTACAACAAAATGTACGAATTAAAATTATGAAGTAAGGGCGAGATGAACTCTCAAGAGTCACTGCTGTGTTTCATTTATCAAACTTATGGTAGATATTGAACATTAACTTGGGTATTGCAAAAGAAGCCATACCTTGAGCAAGAGATATTCCAGATTGTGTAGGTGGCGACAAAGGAAGAGCTGGATCAGAGATGCCTAGATTTTCTGCTTCAACTGGCTCCTGCTTTGGCTCCTTCTTTACTTGGACGTGAGCTGGATCGACAGGTCTATGATTCACCTGCACATGAAAAGTAGCTCGAGGATCTCTCAAGTTCGTCGGTGCATTTGATGCGCTTTCTAGGTTCGATGCTGCCGTCTGAGCATTTGCAGCACTTACACCAATAACGGGAACAGCGTTTGTCTCCACCTCCAACTTCGGTATCAACAGAGCAGTTCTACCTTCCGAGGGCCCTATAGGGTTCATTCGCCGAGGGTCCTGAAGTGCAAGAAAATCATCTACATAGTAAATGGCTTGCATGCAAACACCACTCTCATTACTCTACCCAATACTACCACCAAACACACATGGTCAAAGTCACTTGAAAGTCCGATAGCGTACAATGGAAAAGAATCATCCCTTCGAAAATCGATTTATTCCAGAGATCCTGATTAAAGTTCAATCACAGGTAACAAATGCGCATACCTTACGCAACTCTCGAGAAGTGTCCAGAGCAGATGTATATGGCTGGGGGGCAGCCGCACTCTCCGTTGGTGCACTAGGCAAAGGATTTGCCGCAATTTCTACAGGAGCTGAGGGCAGAAGAGGACCCTGGCCCCAATTTGCAGCAGGGTTCAAGCTTGGAGGATACAGAGGAAGCGCGCTTGGAAGATGCACCATGTTGGCAATCACAATTTCAGCGAGCATGTCAGCTGTCAAGCTTTCTATCAATATCTGAACAGAAGCAGCGCCTCGTTCTCCTTGAGCTAACAAAGTAGCAAATGCTGATATGAGGGGAGCTATACTGTGGTCTCCATAAACTGCAGGATTTGTTATGACGTTTCCAGTGCCGTTCGCAGCAGCAGGAACTGCTTGAGCCTGTGCTGTATTGGGGACTGCATCATGGCGCGACCGTTTACCAGAAGCTTCATCGAAGTCAGTCGATTGTTGATTTCCGTTCTCTTGAGGTAAGGGTCTCTTACGAAGGGATAGATCCACTGGTCCTGACATGCTACTCTGGATTGTAGAAACTTGAGAGGATACTACTTGTGGCATAATTCGCTCCTGTGAGAATGACGTGGGTAAAATATAAGTTACTGCAATTGATCGGAAACTGAAAGCGGAAGCAATAAAGTCTGAAAGCTAGGGCTCACAACAGCACGGAAACTACACACAAAAATCACCCATTTCAGTAAATGTCCATCCTTCTATGGTCTGTCAGAACAGTCTGGCTAACCTTCGCAGAACCCCTGGTGTCCTTGGCTGTACGATTTCGTTCAGCGACTCGCACAGCCCTCTCCAATTGTCTAATGGTCTGATCGGCAATATCCCCCATGTTCATGGACCTCAAAGCTGAAACTAACCGATCTCGCCACTGCAAAATGTCTTCTCCAGTCAAATCAGTCCCCATCCCCAGATTTGCATTTGCAGATAATTTAAATAAGTAAAACCGACATCACAAGTACAGAAATGACATAAATGTTCCACTCAATGTTCATAATGGAGGGTGCTTGTGTCTGTCCTATAGTTAACAAACTCCGTTTTGCCCAATAAAAATTTACAGTTTGATTTGGGATTTTATCCCAACCCAGTCATCAGCGTCCAACAGTCCAGGCTACTGCGTAACCACCAGGGATTGTAATACCCAAAGAACCGTGGACTGGTAAGACTGGCCTAAATCAGCGCTGTAAATTTAGGAGGTAAGAAGATAAAGAACAAAGTAACGAACCGGCAAAGCACCAGGCTGATTTGATTTCAGAAGATTAAGAAATGCGCTTTTCAGTTCGTGAACAACACTTGCAATTTGACTGCCCTGAACGGGCTCGCAATTTGGTGCTAGAGCTAACAAGACTGGAAGAATCCTCCCAAACATGGATGGCCTTCTCTTTGCAATACCTGCCAAACTGCATCACAACCACACCTAAGAAGAATGACAATAGGAATACACAAAAGAAATTCAGTGATTAGAAGGACGAAAAAATATGTTCTCGATCTTATGCCTCAGATATGGATTGTAATGGGAAAAGGAAATGAAAGTCAAACACCCACAAAGTGACCAGGAGGAAGTAAAAGCAGATTTATCTGCTTACTAGAAAAATCTGTAGTTCCTACTCACTACGAGGAAATTCATCCTTGAAAATGATCTACAATCAAACCAACATTTACAAAAAAGAATAACTAATTGGGAAGGTCTTGCATGATTACAGAAGAGCCTATCAAACGACAGATAAGGAGGATTAAAAATGATTGCTCCTGAAGCACATGCAAGGGCATCTATGGGTTAGAAAAAGCTTTACAAGAAAAAGAATGAAGGAGTGACAGGCACTTAACATGAAGCCAAGTGCCATGCACAACATAGACATAGGCGATGAATCATATCGCAATCTGAGTGAGCACATACAGTATCGTAGCCACATGCACAAGGTCCTGACGAAGGCTGTAACCTGATGACTCTTATCAGTTCTGTAAACTCAAGGCATAGGTGTCCCGCAGTAGACCTGGTCTAGTAAGCTCGTCAGTTAAATAGAAAGTTAACTCTGAGCCAGTCCGACTAAAGGTTTAAGTACAGCTAGGACTATTCGACTACTAAAATCTGGGAACTGGAGCAGCCAACGCCAAATTTGAAGATAAAAATTTGAATTCCTAGACGGAACAACCTTTGTGTATGATTGCATCACGTGGTGCAACTTGGAACACAATTAATCTATGAATCAGAATCTACATGATCATGAGGCGTGTGAGAAGCAAAGTCCAAAACCTCAATTTGAATGCACAAAGATCGATCTACAGATACATTCATATTGTGCCAGATCATTTAATCGATTGTTTGGATAAGATAGGATCGTGACCCCATTTCAGTATGATTTTACTAATAATGAAGTGAATATAAACATGCGCACTAAACTTGATACTTCGGGGTAGAATTTTGACTGTGTGGGATACACAAAGAACTCCAAAACAAGGTTTCAGTGCTGGTCATATTTAGAATCGCAAATGTCAATACCTTGCAACTATCAACTTCAAGATGAACCGGTTCGCCGACATGTTACTAGGCCAGAAGCGACCACAACTACATAAATTCACGTCACATATAGAACACGTTGTACAATAAGTCTGACAATAAGCTTTATTTCTTCCAGCAGATAATGTACAACGGTTCCCAGGATACTGGAACTACTTAGGCAAAAGGAAGTGGAGGGTATTAACCTGTTAATAATTACAATGGCAACCAGGCAAGGGAGGGAAGATGCCTCTGGAGCCCGTAACTGGTTCAATAGAAGTCCAAGATTCTTACTGGCTTCCTGTCCCAATGCATTAGCATCTAACACCGGGTGTCCTCCAGCTATCCATGTCATATTAAATCCCTTGGAAGTGCCTGTCCAACCACAAAAAGTAAAAAGTTACCAAGTGAGAACAAAAGTCTAGCTACCAAGTGAGAAAAAAAGTAATTTCACATCTAAGACAACCACAGCGCGCACATTTCCATGCATGATATGATCTACTGCGCATGTGAAGTTCACAATGCAATACTTTCGAAGAACAAAGACGTAATAAAGCACACAAATCCCTACCTCCACCTTTCTGAGACCAGATAAACCACAAAATATAACTGCCATATTTCAGAAAATGCTGGTAATTGCAAATAAAAGTTGCCACCACATTTTCAGTTTCCCTCTTGAATATGCACAAATCTAGCTTTTCATATCCGCCACAAGATGATACAGCTTGCCTCAAAACCATCATAAGCATCAATACCATGAACAAGGGTACATCTGAAGCTGTAGCTCACCATCAGCAGACTGCTGGTTTGGCAATGAACCGTTGGGATCAGGCGTAAAGAGCAAAATAGTAGTCTCCACAAATTTCAGAGCCAGCAGACGGACACCATCATTTCCATGCTGCACAAGAAACAGAATGAAGTTCCACCAATTATAGATCTCCCTCAGGAATCTCTCTTGAAAGAGCATTTACTAATATTATCACTAATACACCCCATAACTGTACCATAAGCTTGCAACTCCTGGTATTACTGGCATATGTAAAGAGACAACCGAAAAGAATTTCACAAGTACAAACTTGCTCCAATACTAATTTCTGAAAATAATTGTAAAGAGCTCCAAAATGTTACTTTCAGTATCGTGTACCCACACCAAAGCTAGCCAAAGTCGAAGACATTTTGATGATAATATTTACTGAAACGAATCCAGAGCCAGATGCGTTCGCGTGTGCTTCCACGATATTTCAGCATAAGTCTCACCACGAAATATCAAAGCTAGCTCCTCAATCAGTAACCACAATCTATATGCATGATAAGCTCAAATACTTGCAAGTTGGATGATCACATTTTCCTTTCACATTCACTTTCTGCTCACCTGGAAAGCAAGGGAATAGACCGCGTCCTTGAAGCAATTCATCCAATTCCAACAATCCAACAGCCGCCGTTCAACCTGCCCACTGTATAAACCCTGTACGAAGAACAAAAACATAAGATGCACAGACGTGTGCTCCAACTTCTGGACAGAGACAATATTACAGCCAACAAAGTTGAAAGTCTGGTAGAGGAGCACTCAGAATTAAGCCAAATTGCAAACACCTGGAGAAGAAGATAACATTCTATCAATTCCAGCAAAGATGACTTCCAAGTATTGAGCACCATAAGACTAAACGAGGAGTAAGTACAAAGACCACAGAAACTCCATCTGATTACCTGTAGAGCGACTTGTTCAAGAATGGTCCGGAAGATATTGCTTCCACTAGTAATAGCCCGCCGAGCCACTGCTGGTGCCACATCTTGCAGAAGAGT
Source organism: Pseudisothecium myosuroides (assembly GCA_951799445.1). Lineage (NCBI taxonomy): Eukaryota > Viridiplantae > Streptophyta > Bryopsida > Hypnales > Lembophyllaceae > Pseudisothecium > Pseudisothecium myosuroides. The sequence goes on along the minus strand of OX637290.1, from coordinate 16,740,531 downwards.
GAGTAGGACGGGAACCATGATTGGCACAAAGTCCACATGCTGCATACCAATGCCTTCAATCATCCTGTGCAGACAGCATCACTTGCTCAGCTTAAAATCGGCCAGTTTCGGGAAGGATATCATTCACTCATGTCTTCCAAAAAAGCAGTCCCACATGCGTGAATTAAGTGCTGACCAAGAACATTCACTTGCGTTTGCATGTGACTGGTGCAAGTGCTCGATGTACCTTAGTCCAATCCCTCCACTAGCCCTTCGAAATTATCACTTGTAAGTAAGTAAAAGTGAGCGTATTTAAGGTTTCTTCTGACGAGATCACAGCGAGCTGAGTCATTATAAACTTAAATCTATTCACACTAGTGTCTTCTAGAAATGACCAACCACAGCAAAGGTACCATTTACGAAGTCATGTGTTGTACAATTGCCTTGTCCAAATTACCATGCCGAAGATATTGATTCAGTCATTGGCTCAAAGAAACCAGGCCACTTGAAAAACATAAAGGCATTCATTCAACATAAATCCTTCAGCTACTCGGTAAGGGGACCAGGAAATAGGGTAAACTACAGCAAGATAGGAAATGGGGAGCCAAAGGTAATCAAAATCTGAAAAATAAAACTATAAACCTTACCCACTCGGAAATAACAATACACCTTATTATCCAATTGCTGTATAAACAGATAAAATCAAGTACTTCACGCTTTTGGAAGCGGACAACTCTTCCGTAAGAAAACTGCGTATGCCTGGTACTGCAACAAACTTCAGAGATAAACGATGAAACTGACAGGTTCAAGGAAACTAGGTCTTAAATACCATTGAAATCTTCACATTCTGGACGGCACTGCGCACATCGCCGCTCGCGGAGATTTTATGATAGCGACCGAATCCATTGCACCTTTAACGATAGCAACAATAGGACCCCGACGTATGGAAGCAATACACTAGCGTTGCAAATTGGAAAACAGATAGAAATTCGAGATTGTAAACAAAAAAAATGAAACCTAAACTGGCGAGAATATATTAAAGTGGATTATACACTGAATAGAAAGGACAAACGCCATTTTCTTAGCTTCGACCTAGCACAATGTAGCGCGACTACTGTGCACCAAAAACAAATTGACAGAGTTAAGAAAAAAAACAGGTGGAAAGAGACACTCACTCGGCCAGGTATTTCCGGATGGGGCTGCCATGCTCTGTCTGCAACTCCATCAAGTACGGCACAAACTCAGGCAGCAGCGTCGACGGATCGCGATGCAACACGAGCTCCATGAGAGTTTTCAACAAATCCACTTTGGTCGAGGTCTCTCCCGTCATTTTCACCTCGTTCAGAAGCGCCACAGCTTGGTCCCGAATCCCAGCCATCCTCTCTTGCTGCATTGCTAGTAGCTCCTCCACTTTCACAACAACAATGATACCGGCGCGACGCTCGATATATTACATCCTACTCCTCCTGCAACAACGACCTCACGCCACCAATTCCATTCACGAATAATCCTCGTATACAACAGACGCGAAACCCCATCCCCAAGGTTGCCCTCTTGCACGTCCTGCGCAGCCAAAAAATCAGCCAAAAACTGGCCGTCGGTCGCGAATCCGAGTGAGTAGGAAGTGAGAGTCAAACATGGCGGGGCCGTGGGGGACGGGAGAGCTAGAAGAGGAAGAGCAGGAGCGGTGGAGGAGCGGAAGCATATTTAGGGTTTGAGGCTGCCATCTCTCCCCGCCCCCGCTCGCTTGCTCGCTCGCCTTCCTTCAATTTTAGTTCCGCGGAACGGAAGCGTTGTAATGCCTTGCCTTGTCTTGACTGCACTGCCTCCGTTGGTGCCTTGGTGGGGGACTCTACGGTGGCCGGCCTGGAACCCTCTGCTGGCCGCTCCCGCGCGTCATGGACTGCCCCAGCCAGTTCGCGTTCAGTTCGGGCACATGTTTTCCCTGGCAGCTAAGGTAGGAGGCTGTAAAACGGAGCGGGCATTATAATGGAACATGACTCAGAGTTACATTTTGCTTTCTTCAATGTACCAACTATGCACATTTCAGGAGTTGGTCCATTTTGATGACCACAAATGACCACTTTTTTTCAACTTCAAAAATTTGTAACTAATTCCATAAATGTCCAAAAAACATGAAACGACTTGGGTTAGATTTCAATTCCACTTGTCTTTCAAGGAAAATTTACTGAAAAATATATTTCAAGATGTTTTACCTCTCCAAAATTCAGTTTCAGTGCTTGATGCTCCGTTTCTGGACCTCCTACCTTAGGAGCACCACAATTCAAAACCCACTACCCTACGTACGTGAAGGTCAGATTCAGACATAAATTAAGAATTTTTTGGAGTGTCTGAATGTTTGGAATATCACAAGAGAAATGTCCAAAACGTTACAAAAAAAATCCATTTATATTGTCTGAATTTTAGAATATTTCTGAAACCCTACATCACGTCTTTAGCCTTGCATGACAAGTTTCCTAAAACAAGAAAAAGCTAGAAGTTGCTAAACACAAAAAAAAATTCAGAAGCCAAAATGCCAAATCTCTAACACCAACAATTCTAGCTGCTGAAACTATGTGCACACAAAAAAGAAACTATTCCGGCACTTAGGTGCCGAATTAGACCTTCACATACGGTAGTGTGCTTGTGTTGTTGCCACAGTCAAAATTAAAGTAAAAAAATCATTTTTTCATTTTTTCATTCATAAATAATTCATAAAAATCTTCAAAATTCAATAACTTTCCCTCCATAGGTTGGAACACCATGAAACAAAGCCCGTGCACCCCTCCTCACCGAGAGCTTTTCTAACGGTATCATGAACCCGACTAGGGGACACATTGTTTAAGAGATCTCACCGTAACAAACAAACAAAACAAAACAAATAGCCTAACTTAAGGTATGGATCCTAGTTGCCACTATGTATCAATAGTGTACATTTTAAACTTTCAAATGAACGCTACTGAAACATAGTAACCATGAAGTGGTGCAAATAGTCACATGGCGCATATAGGGTCTCCTACCTTATGGAAAAAAATCCTCAATAACATAGGGAATCCCTTGAAGAAGTAAAGCTTTCATAATCTATTCAAATTTTTGATGAAAATTCTCAAAATTTGATGGAAAATCTGTATGTTGAATAAAGATTATTTTCTAAAGAATTCTCCTTAGTGCTCTACATCTCAAGAACAATTTTGAGGAGACAATCTTTATCAGATTATATATAGTAATCTCCTAATAGCCTTAGCGTCTACTAGGAGGATTATAAATGTCTTCAAGAGCTTTTTGTATAAACTACCGAACATGGATGAAGTACTTTGAAAAATATTTTTTTAGCTACTCTTCAACAATATGAATAGCATGATCACTTGGTGCTTCATGATTTTTGTATTAGGACATGAATCAATTCATATAGGCATGGGGGGAAAATAAAAACTTGCATAAGTGAAGAATGTCAATAATCTCTCAAGCTATAATTTATTTTGCCTAAAAAGTTCCAAATCAATAATCTTCTCTCTACTACAAATTCTTAGGGATTGAGGTACTACATTGATATATTGTATTAGTGAAGGTGCAAAAGTGTTGTTGCTACAAATGTTTTTCATAATAAAAATTAATACAATGTAGTGATATTTCAAACTACACTAATTTAAAGTAGTGAGGCTTTGATAAATTATAGTCATACACATTTACAGGATACTAAAGTGTATCTAAAATTGTTTGTTGAAGGTAATTAATTTATATAGATTGAATCAAAATTACAATTATGAGTTTTTTTCACTTGTAGATAATGAAGATCATAAATATTTAAAAACATATATTTTCTAGAGAATTTTTGTAATTTTTTTGAATTGCCAATGTCATACAATAAAGACTTTCTATGAATACCTAGTATAGACATGGTACCCTATTTCTAAAATTCCTTTGTCTACTCTTCCATTATGCTCATCTTGATTATATGTTGGTAAAAAAATAATATAAATATAATTACTGTCAAGTTGACTTCAAAGACAATAAAATAAAATAAAATCTTAAAAATTATTGGATATCACTATGGCAAGGCATTGCAAGCACAATAATGTTAAAACTTATAATCATATCAATCTTGTAACCATTTTTTGACTTGAAAATGCAGACATAATAATATATCCTCTCATACAATGACCATATAATCTCATAACTAACTACATAATATCCATACAAAATTGGAACCATGGTATATTCAATATGGAAGTGAAGGGTGATTGCAAGAAACACTAGTTGATTTTGTTGCGCTTTCACAATATTAATGCTTAGTTTTTTGGAGTACTTTAAAAAAATAATAATAATTTATTTATAAAATATAGCCAATGTACATACCTTTAAAAAGATTGTATCCTACTATAGGAAGATAGAAGATAGAAAAATTCTCAAAGTAGGAGAACTGAAAAAGTGCAAAATCTCAAGAAAATAGATATTTCAATGTTTTAGTTTGTAAAAAAATAGAAAAATGAATAAATGAATAAATAAAAATTGATCATTTGCAACAACTCTATGGAGATGGTTATTCACCAAAAGAACCACCAAAACAACATTTTACATGTTTTGGAATGGAAGTAGAAAGAAGCTCACTTTGTGAACTTCCACACAACATACAATTAACCTGTAAAGATTAAAATTGCGTTTTTTGGCAGCATAGCAATTTTGGACAACTCACTATGAATGGAATTTTTTTTTTATTTGAAAATTTTACACAATATGTGCCCAAAGAATATCTATAAGGTCCAACAATTTTCATAACTTTTGACTACATGGTTAACAAGTTATTTCATGATATGTAATTTTCATTATTTAGCGGGCAGCTTGGACAGCTCGAAAACTTTTTTAAAATCACTTTTTTAAGACATAAAATTTTGAAATTGGATTTCTAGATTCATATATATGTGGGAAGCTTTGAATCATTCCAATTAAATTATTGAGATGAAAACCATACCTACTTGCAAACTAAAACTCTTTATAACTTTCATCTCATTAATCAAATTGGAATGATTCAAAGCTTCCCATGTATATATGAATCTAGAAATCCAATTTCAAAGTTTTATTTCTTAAGAAAGTGATTTTAAAAAAGTTTTTGAGCTGTCCAAGCTGCCCGCTAAATAATGAAAATTACATATCATGAAATAACTTGTTAACCATGTAGTCAAAAGTTATGAAAATTGTTGGGTCTTATAGCTACTCCTTGGGCACATGTTGTGTAAAATCTTCAAAGAAAAAAATTAAAATTCCATTTATAGTGAGCTACCAAAATTCGCTATGATGTCAGAAATGCAGTTTTTACCGTTCGAGATTAGTTATTTTTAGAATTCCTTTGAACATCTGTAAATCTATTAGAAGACCATCCCCTCTAAATTTCAATTCCAAATTTGTTTTGGGGGATATTAAATGCTCCCTCTATCCCATAATAATCTTTTTGTTCCCCTTAATGTTTTGTTCCAAAATGATCTTCTAGTTGCTCAAAAATGATCAATCCTATTCTTGAAGATTGAATGAACAATTCTTAACCCCTAAAAGCCCAAGGATTTTGGACAAAACACAAATGTGTTATAAAATATAAGTTCTATAATTTTTTTGAAGTTTGCATCAAAGAAGATAATGTGAAGCAAAAAAGTAGAAAATATCCGTACAGTTAAAGTTATAAAATTATTTTTAGATTCTCTTCAAATGAATTTTGAAGATATAACTTCAAAAATTCATCAAAAATACAATTTCTATCTTTAGCATTTGAATTTTTTTTTATTGGTCAAAATTGTAGTTTCTATTGATTTGTAAAAAAATGCATAAGATCTAGTAATGAGAACACCAATACTTTTCCCAAATAGTAAGTTTTTCAACACTAGGCAAATACTAAATTCTTTGTGCTATTTCTCTTATAATTTTTGTTTGACCATAGTGATCGTAGTTTTGAATATAAATATTGAAAGACAACCCAATCTTTGAAAACAAAAAACAAAAACTGAAAAAAAGTGTTTTTCCGCCCCAAAAAACTACCCAAAGTCGGGTAGCGACCAGAAAATGATTGTTTGAGCGCTTAGGAGTTAAAGAAAGAATGAATGGATAACAACTTCCTTGAAATATTTAAAAACGGGTTGGAAATAATTTCAACCTTAATCTCAAACATTTTCTTCATTGTAAAGATCATTTGGGGATGGAGGGAGTAGTACTATCCCCCTCCCCAATTGACAAGTGTGACAAAAAATTAGGGGCTATTTTTGGACAAAAAAACATTTTTGTAAAATGCAATAAAACTAATCAAGATATATAATTCACATGAGTACCTTACCTATAAATCTTGAGTCATTTAGAGCCTGAATGCAAAAGTTATGGAAAATAAACAAATCAACATGTTGGATGTGACAAAAAATAATACAAGTATTTTGCAATGACCTTGAAGAATGAATTAGAAGTTTTGATTGCATTCAATGAAAAGTGAGGATGAATATAGAATATAGAGATGAATTTATTTGCCAAAAGACATGCTTATATAAGGTTGTCATTTCTAATCTAAGTATTTTAAGGTCTTAAGGCAATTAACCCCTAAAGCACTGAACATGCTTTTTTGAGAACATAGCTTTTTTGGGCAGCTCACTACTACACTAAAATTGGTAAATAGTGTTGGGTGATAATTAGTGTTGTTCCCTGTTTTTTACCCCCAACACTATTTTCCACCTTATGTGTAAATAGTGTTGGGGTCCTTACCTCCCGCCGTCAATAACTGCCCCTTCCCTGAAAAACTGAAATTTTTGCCTTCCGCCGTCAATATCTGCCCCTTCCTTGGAAAACTGAAATTTTTGCCTTCCGCTGTCAATCTCTGACCCTTCCCTGGAAAACCATAATTTCCGCCTCCCATTGTCCGATTTTGGCCCTTCTCTGGAAACTCCAATTTTTGCCTCCCATCTTCCGATTTTGGCCCTTCTCTGAGAAACTCAAATTTCTGCCTCCCGTCGTCCACTTGCTTCTCTAAAAAAAACTTGCTTGCTTCCCTCTTCCCTTGCCCGATTACTTTCGAGAGATTGTCGTGTGTGGTGGAGACCGCCTTGGAGACATTGTCAAAAGAAGTGTTGAGCTCTCCGTTTCTTCAAGAGAAGAAGGCTTTTTCGGGGGGGGGGTATACTTCTTGGTTTCCCGCCGATTCCTTTGCCGCTTGATTTCAAATTTCGAACTTCCACGGCCTATAACTTTTTCTTGAGGTATGTGATTGAACATTGGATGACACCATTGGATTTGTCTTTCTCTCCTCTATTTCCTGTAAAAAAATGTTTTTTTTATTTTTGGTCGCCACTTTTTTTTTACAGCCCCATTTTCCCTCATTTTTTTGGTAGCCGGACATGGAGCCTCCGATTCTTCCTCCCGATGCCACTCCCCGCCGTCTTCAACAAGTTTCTAGCCTTGCCACTCGCCGATCTGTGACTTCTTGGATGATTGAAGACGTTGGCATTCACGGCTTGGCTGGCCTCAATTGTCGGGTAATTCAAGCATTTCCCAAACACTTTCGTGGCCAACGCCCTGCCAACCTCATCAAAGCCAGCCAATGGTGGCAACAACGTGACCAATTCCATGAAGATCTCACTCCATTGTCTTGTGGCCGAAGCCGTTTGGGCAAAAGGCAGCGCCATTCTCCGAAGGCTAGACCAGGTCGAGGCAAAAAGAAGAGTGAATGGGTGCAATATTTGTACCCATTATTACTTGAAGAATTCAACCGCCTTCGCAAATCAGGTGTCAAATTTTCCTCTCACCTACTTCGTGAATTGACCCTTTCCATCCTTGTAGCTCCCGAGTCCATTTTCACAGCCCATTCTGTCGATCCCAAAGACAATGTCTTGTTGGTTAACAAAATCACCGCAAATTGGATCAATCATTTCATGGAGAACCACAATATAGTCCTTCTATCCCAACGTGGTCGTTTGACTTGTAGCCCTGAAAAGGAGCTTCAAATCGAAATGCAAACCGCCTACCATTTGGGGGTTTTGCAAAGGGGATTTTCATCTAGGAAATTTGATGAAAATCTTATGGAGAACCTGGATGAAACACATTTCGTTGTCAATCTTGACAATGGCCGAACTTTAGGGTTTAGGGGAGATACAACTGTCAAATATGCTGAAGTTGTCTCGGGTGGGGACTCTATGACTATGGTGGTTCGAATTTCAGGAGGTCGTCGTGCCACAATAGAAGCTCCTATGCTCATTTTTTCAAATGACAATAGGAGCTATCATATACGAGGTTTGATGGATGATATTCCGGGGGTCTCTTATAGAACGGGCCCTAAAAGTTGGATGGACCAAACCATCTTCCCCGAATACTTTTTGGAACCTCGTGCATATCAAGCCGATCTTCATCAACGCATGAAGATTATATGGCTTGATAATTGTAGCGGACATACTATCACCCTTAGATTGGCTGCTGTCCTAGCTGCCAAAAACACAGTTTTAAAGTTTTTGCCTCCATGTTCTACTCACCTTTGCCAACCAGCAGATACATTCCTCATTTCAAAAATCAAAGATGCATGGACAAAACGCTGGGAAGCCAAGAAGATTGAGTTGATACAACAAAATGCTTGGCAAAATGCACCCCGGGCAGATGGACAATGGTCAGGGAAGTTGACAAATCCTGGAAAACGTTTTTTCCTACAATTGGCTGCTGATAGTGTAGAAGATGTTAATCGAGAGGTGGATTGTGACAACATATCCTATGCTAGAAAAGCAATGATTCGTTGTGGCTTGGCATTAGGACTTGATGGATCTTGGAGTGTAGAACAATTGTTTCCACATCTCCAAGAGATAATTGCAAAACATTTGCAATACTTCCGAGGGCAAGAACTGTCCAATTACAATAGGGCAGTTTAAAAATCCTTTTTGATATTTTACTATATTTATCCTAGAATTTTTGGCCTACAACTAGGATTATTATGTTGTGTTTAGGATTGTTGTTATATTTAGCAACTTATACATACACTATGAAAAATTTCAGCATTTCAACATTTCATTGTCTATTTCAGCATTTCATTATTAATTTTAGCATTTCAGCATTTCATTGCCTATTTCAGCATTTCATTATTTATTTCAACATTTCAACATTTCAACATTTCAGCATCTCATTGTCTATTTCAGCATTTCATTATTTATTTCAGCAATTTAACATTTCAGCGTTTCATTGTCTATTTCAGCATTTCATTGCTTATTTCAACCATTTCATACACCACTTTTTCCCCACCATTCCAACTTCCATATTTTGTTCCCATCTAACACTAAATGCAGTCTCGTAAAAATGTTGAAATGACCAAATTTTACTATAGAGCTAAAATAGTGTTAGATTGGGTAAATAATGATCTAACACTAACCTTACAAATCACAATAAGTGTTAGGTGGGACAATTAGTGTTGCCAACACTATTTACCAATTTTAGTGTAGTGGAGTTTTTATTTTTATTTTTTTAAATTTTCACACAACATTTTCTTGAGGAGTAGTTTTAAGGCCCAACAATTTTTGAAGGATTTTGAAGGATTGTTGATTTCTTAACCCCTAAATGCCCAAGGCCTTTTCTCTGCCAAAAAACACTCAAAACTGCCACTTCTACAGCAAGGAGTAAAAAGAATTGAAAAATGTTTTTTTCTGCACATCTAACCAAAGGATCTTACACCTAACTAGTATGAGAATGTGTGGAAAAAATTTCAGAATTTTTGACTGCTCAGATTGCAAGATATCTGTGTTTAAGTGGAAAAAACAAGAATTTCAGCACATTGCGGGACTGGATTTTTTGAATTTGAACATTTTTAACTTAAACTTTTTGCACTATAGAGTTTTGAGTTTTAAATCTTTATAGTGGAGAGTTGAGTTGAGAGTCGGGGGGGGGGGAAATATTCAAAAAAACTTAATTATCATTCCTAAAAAAATTGTTAAGTAGAAGTAGGTACAAGATAGAAGGAAAATCTAAAATATTAATATATTTTAGATGGAATTAAAATACACTAATCCCAATGGTGAGATTGTTTTAGCAAGTAAACTTAACCATGAGAATTTTTTTTTTTGAAAAATTGCAAAACTAGCAATCCGAAATGAATCCTACAAGTTATTTTTTTCAAGAAGATGCTCTAACTGCCCAAAAAACAAGAATGTCCATAACTTTCTCATAACAAATCCAAATGAAATGAATCAAAGCTTTCCAGATAGACAAAAATATAATCTACGAGAAAAAAATATAAAAAAATAAAAATAAAAATTTGCCAAATTTTTTTGCTGCCCGGGCTGCCTGCCGTCCCTTGTTTTGAGCTTATTTGGTCATAACTGTTGTTTCCGGGCACCGATTGTGAAAAAAATTATGTCCCCACGTAGGTCTTCCCATTCTCCACCTCCACTAAATTTTTCAGAACTTATTACAAACGTGGTTGCAAAAAGATACATGACCGAAATCGCATTTGTCCTCCAAAGGGACAATGGGCCTTTAGGGGTTAATGCCAAATTTTATTATGAATAGTGGCAATAGCACTTATCTAGTAAGCATACTTATTGTATAAATGTTAATTATATTCAAAAATTTATATTTTTTAATCTAAAATATAATAGCAATATATTATTCCATTCTCAATTTACAATTTGTCTCTATCAATCTTTACATTAAAATTGGTTTGAAAAACTGAAAGAAGTCAAAGGGAAAGATAATTGTACAATTTTCTTGCAATATTATTCTATTTACACTTCTAAGTATTTTGTATATCCAATGTATATGAATCTAAAGCAATCAAATGATTTCTTTTTTGCCTTGAATCTAATTTCTTTCATTAGATTGACCAATTTTAAATAATTTTATTTTGCCATTAAAGGCGATTATAATAAACCCAAGTATATATACATATATTTACTTGAATATCTTTTACAATATTTTTGGAACTCAATAATCTAATAGGCAAATGTTGCAATGCCATATAAAACTCTCCATCAAATCTATTTATCACTTACTAACTAAGTCTTCTCCCTCAAAGATACTAAAGGACTTCAAATTTCTAATACTAAAATTTCAGTACTTGATGTAACATTCAAAGATTGACTCTCTACCACCAAACTCATCTCCTCCTCTTCATGGTCCATACTACAAATTTCACCTACATTTCTACTATACATATCAATGCCTTTGATTGAAACCAACTCAGAAAGGACTTCCTTCATAGGTGGCCTCTTGTGTCGACGGTTTGCTAAACATTTGGATGCCAATTTTGCCACTTGTTGCATCTCAGCTAGGATTCTATAAGATTCACTTGGATCTTCATTAAACAACCTTTTGTCTACAATTGCCTTTAGATTGCCCATTCGTATAAATGGTATAGCCATAGATTTCAAGTTCACATCTTCTTCTCTTCTCTTTAAGTCAATAGGCTTCAAAGATGTTACAAGCTCCAACAGTACCATGCCAAATCCATACACATCACTCTTGTCAGTCAAATGGAAGGTTTGGAAGTACTCAGGGTCAAGATACCCTGGAGTGCCTTGCACACAAGTTGAGATGTGGGTTGCATCAACCTCCAAAAGCCTTGATATGCCAAAATCAGCAACCTTGACATTGAACTCATCATCCAACAATATGTCGGAGGTCTTCACATCACGATGATAGATGGATTGATTGGCAGCAGAATGCAAATATCTAAAACAATGTCATCAATAAGGCACTCAACAATAAGTAATTTGGAATACCGGTAAACATCAAAATCATGTCAAAAAACTAAGATTTTATTATTATTTTGAAAATCAAATTGCATTTTAAACACAATAAGTACCTCTTTGCATTACAAAGATCAACAACTTCTAAAAGCTAATATGTTTCTATGATAGACTCAAATTATTCTAGCTTTTATACTAACATCAATTGCATGTTTAAGACACCCGAGAAGACACCATAACCCGAAAATGTAATATTATGCTTTATATATGAAATGAAATGTTGAATTTGGTTCAAACCTCAAGGCTTCCGCAGTATCAATGGCAATTTGTAATCTTTTGGCCCAAGGCAATGGCATCCCTTGTCGTTCACCCTGCAAGTGTTGAAAGAGGTCTCCATTGGACACATATTCATATACAAGCAGAGGAACCTCCACTTCAAAGCAACACCCATGCAATCGCACCAAATTGCGGTGATTCACTTGCGAAAGGAGCAACACTTCATTCACATATTGCTCGGATCCCTTCCCATCTACTTGGTTTGTCTTCTTGATTGCCACTTCTGTACCATTGTCAAGTGTCCCTTTGTATACTATGCCAAATCCCCCTGATCCTAGTTTGAAATCATTTGAAAAGTTTTTTGTTGCTCTCTCAAGTTCCTTCAAGGTGTACAATGTTGTACCTTGGGTTTTGTTGTCTTTCATCTTGTTGATATTCAGTTGGGTGAAGTACTGGGCTGTCATGTTTGAGTTGGATCCACCCATTTTATGAAACCTATGACATATAATACTTACCAAAACTAGGCCGCAAGGTCCAACAATATAAAATATTATAAAACCTGCAAATGCTCACAAATAGAATGTATGAAAATCTAATTGTAAGTTATCTATACAAGTATAATACATGATTCTCACATAAACATGTAGTATTCATAAAAATAAGTTTTACTAGCCCTCAATACAATGATTGCACATGTTGCCTTTACAATGTGATGGACATTAAGATGTTCAAAGATTAATAAGAGTGGCATCACTTAAAATTTGTTCACTGGTCTAAAATAGAAATGAATTAAAACTACTTTAGACTCTATTTTAAATTCAAATAACCAATTGAAGAAGATTACGTTTCAAAACAACAATATTCAAATCAAACTCAAGATCTAGTACTTAAAGGAATTATTGTAAACACTTAGTGTCAATCAATCGTTTGATAGCAAAACGCAACAAATACTATAGATGTCTCAAACGATTACCCTGGTCTTCTACTTGCAACATCACCCTCTCGATTAAAATACCACTTCAAATCTTTAAATGTAACCACTACCTACCAACTCTATGTTTTGTGAAGTAGGGCAGAAGACATTGAAATTGATTGACGTAGCATAGTTTCGTCCAATACGGCTCACCTTTGGGCGGCCCAGTTCCAAGTCTCCTTCTGAATCCATTGCTTTTTCCTGATGCTTGAGAATCCACTCCATTTGGTGCTGGTGCAGGAGTTGGTGATGAAGGAAGCTCGAGAAACGATAAAGCTGCAAAAAGAGTAAAAGGGCAATTAGTCGTGAAACCAACATTCAATTTGTTCACAAAGGACATGATTATCTACAGCACAAAATCCATCTGCCTCATATTAAGCACATATAATAACCTTCAAATCTCAGATCCTCAACATTAATGGTAAATGCTGATCCAAGTTGCAGCAAGTAGCAAACGGTGCAAGCATCCCCACAACTGCGTGCAATTGCTACAACTAAGTCGGCACTAACGAAAAAACTTACAAGAAGCAAGTTTTCAACCAAACGATTTTTGTGCAATATAGATCCAAGCAGATCCATACACTAGTGAAACGCACTGAAAAAGCATGAAATGGGTTCCGAATCAGTGTGGTGTGGAGATCGTGAACATACTCTTATTGCCTTCAAACTGAAGCACCAAAGCTGAAGAGCCTGTCATGTTCAGACCCACTGGGAGAGGACCATCGATCAGGTGGCAGGAGCTGAAATTCTTGTCCGCAAAGTTGCGCAAATTCATCGAACAAAGCCACCGATCCCCACTTGGATCCAACACCCCCGAACCAGTGTTATTACAAGTGTTGCTGAAAGTGGCCCCAGAAAATTTCTGACATTGCGAGTTGGGAATTTGGTTGGGGCAATCCAGAAGCAGGGTCGATGTATTTGTGATTTTCAGACCTCCGAACCTGTTTGCGTCAAAGGGTCGGCAGGTAGCTTCGCTCACATACGGTTCCAATTGAAGGCTTTGATTCCAGTAATCTATACCCACAACCTCGTACTCATCCCGGGACAGTAAGTTGTTTTCAGTGAAGTTGAGTAATAAAACCTCATCCGAGCAAGTAAACTCAAATTCGGGGTAATCTGTGTAGCCGCATCGCCCACCCATGACGTCGTCCTGTAGAACAAAAGGAAACCGGATCTCCACTCCAGCATTAAATACAAGGCGACATGTCCTCGCCGGGCAATATCCGGAGGCGCTTGCCCCATGGCATAAGCTTATCACGGCACTTACCATGGCCAGTGCACCAGCAATCTTCAGCCCAAGCGCAGCCATGGCGAATTTTGTTGAAGCCACTGTGTCCCGGCGCGCACAGCTATAAGGAATATATATTCCAGACAAAGAAAACCGACACTTCCAAAGTTCAACTCCTTCGATGCAAGTAAGCACTTCTCTTCATGGCAACCAAACACGAAACTTTGTTCCCGACTTTGTTCAACACTAATTAGTCGACTTCTCTGTTGACTCCTCTGATGTCTATCGATGGAGGAAAAATCTTCCAGCGCCGTTGAAATGCTGCAAGAGAGGAAATGTAACCTGGCATATCAGATGTACGTTACGATGGATAACGTCTAAGCTTTAGCTGCCGGTGAAACAAGGATACAATATTATTTTGTGAATTTTCAGAGAAGAGGAAAAAAAAATCGTTATTTGATGTTATTTGAACAACGTGAAGCCTGTCCTAGATCGTTGAATGTTGACTGATCTCCCCGTTTGAGCCTTACTGATAGTTCATCAGACACCTAGTTGCCATCCCGCAGGTAATACCTCCAAATTAATGGTTATGTAACAATCACTTATTGAAAGGCTGGGTTCTTCTAACAATCAAAACTAATAGATCCAAACCTTCGCCCACGGATCTCCAAACAAAAATATTAGACCTCTAAAAACGTCAAATTCGTTAAATTGGCGATATTCCGATACTTTCGCGCCAGGTCCAGAAACCCAAATCTCTAGTCTGTGGCCTGAACTTAAGCCGTTGTGAAGATATGCATGCATGTGTCACAATTTCTGGCTGGTGGAATATCGCCAACTTAACAAAATTGACGTTTAAATCCTTTACCGACACTGGACGCACCGTCGATCATGCACACCCCGGCCGGTCAAGTATCGACGACAACTGAATCAGATGCTTCCTCCAAACGGAAGGACATGTAACCAGGACTCACAAACAAGAGGTCACGTTGTTTGAACAACCTAAGAAGACTTGTTTGCGGTGAATCGAGTTGTACCTCAAGAAGCTTCAAGCCAGTGGTTCCTCAAAAGTCGGTAGCCCTCTAGACATCCAGCAAGCCTTGTTCAATCATCACCTCCACCATTTGGCATACGAGCGTGCACCCCTCTCCTTCGCCTTCCCAAGTCCTTGTGAATCTGATGAATCTCTTCTAAATTACAATCTCTGCATGTGTGTCTGTGATTACTCTCGCGCACATGCGGCTTCGAAGCCGTCTGAAGCCGAGACCCTGGATGAAACTCGTCGACAGGAGCCGCTCCTGGTGGCTTCGCTCAAACCCTCCAAAAACAAGGAGCCGCACCGGAAGCCGAGACTGTTCACGGGCAGTTTTCTCCTTCTGTAGCTGCTTGCCACCGTGCTGGGACCTCGCTGGGCAGTTGTTTCATCCTCTGAAGCCGGCTTCCGCCAGCAGCCTTATGTGTGTGACACTACTACTAGTGTCTACTCTTGGGAGCACCTCAAAGCAGAGCTACTCTAGGCAACGAAGAAAATCTACTCGATTTGTTCTTGGACTTATCATAACATTTAGGACTTAACATGTGTTGATGTTGCCTTGGTTCTACAGTGATGGTGTGCCTCTACATCCTCCACTTGTCTAATTCATCAGTAACTACTCATGAAACACTGTTGGAGTGTGGAATATACCACACCATCATTGTAGAGCTACTGATTGTTATGATCTTTCTTGCAAATGTTGATATAGTTTTGTCGTGTTATGGGCAAAGATTATGCATTTGTGGACACTGTGAGTGGGGCAGCTAGATAGGAATAGTGTTCAGAGTCACAGCAACACATATTGTACTATACAATGGGGGGACAAAAGTCTTGTCGCCCCCTTTTGTTCCCATACAAACACCTCCATTTTCAAACACTATTCTTCACAATTTTTATGCAATTCTTGCATCATTGCATCCCTATATAGTCTTGATCATGCATACCAAATTTCAACTTCAAAAAAGCACAATTTTACTTTTGGTGAATTTTTAAAGTCAATTTTTATGATTTTACATAGTATTTTATTGAAAACAATTAATGATGAATTATTTAATTGAATTGTGGAGATATGTAGGTAACATCTATAAGCACATCTTTTTTTTCAACAAGCATCTCCAAAAACAATTCATAATTCCCTCTATGAAGAATTCAATTTTAGGGTGACAATGTCCTAATTTTGAAAAATAGATATCTTTTCATTATAATTAGATTCTGGTGAAATTTTTGGTGAAAATTCTCAAAATTCAATGGGAAATCTGTGTGTTGAATGAAGATTTTTTTCTAAAGAATTTCTCTTAGTGCTCTGCACTTCATGATCAATCTTGAGGAGACAATCTTTAACTTATATATAGTAATTTTCTAATAGCCATGGGGTCCACTAGGAGGATTATAAATGTCTTCAAGAGCTTCTTGTGGAAGCTACGGAAAATGGATGAAGTACTTTTGAATAAGTTGAAATATATTTTTTTAGCTACTCTTCAACAATATGAATAGCATCGTCACTTGGTGCTTCATGATTTTTGTATTAGGACTTGAATCAATTCATATAGGCATGGTGGAAAAATAAAAACTTGCATAAGTGAAGAACGTATGTCCATAACCTTTCAAACTTAGAATTATATCAATCTTAGAACCATTTTTTGATTTAAAAATGCAAACATAACAATATATCCTCTTATGTAAACAATGACCATATAATCTCATAATTAACTATATAATATTTGTACAAAATTGAAACCATGTTGTATTCAATGTCAATGTGGAAGTGAAGGGTGATTGCAAGAAAAAACTATTGATTTTGTTGCGTTTTCACAGTACTCTAATGCTTAGTTTTTTGGACTACTTTAAAATTAAAATTAAAATTTTTTAATTTTAAAAAGATAGCTAATGTATAACCCTTTAAGAAGCTTATATATCTCTCACCATAGGAAGATGAAGCATAGAAAATTTCTCAAAGTAAAAAAACTGAAAAACTGAAAAACCTCAAGAAAATAGATATTTTCATGTTTTAATTTGTAAAAAATAGAAAAATAATTAAATAAATAAATAAAAATTAGTCATTTGTAGCTAATCTATAGAAATGGTTATTCACCAAAAGAACCACCAAAATAATATTTTACATATTTCACAACAAAAATAGAAAGAAACTCACTTTGTAGACTTCTATACAACATACAACTAATTAGTTTTAGAATTTCTTTAAACAATAGTTGTTAATCTACTAGAAGACTTTCAATTCCAAATTTGTTTTTTTAATATTAAATGCTCCTTTTGTCCCTCAATAATCTTCTCTTTCCTTTTAATGTTTTGTCCCAAAATGATCTTTTAATTGCTCAAAAATGATCAATCCTGTTCTTGAAGATTGAATGAATGGATAACATTTTCCTTAAAATACTTAAAAACAGGTTGAAATAATGTTATGTTCAACCTTAATCTCAAACATTTTATTCATTGTAATAACCATTTGGGGATGGAGGGAGTAGTACTATCCCCTCCCAATTGACAAGTGTAACAAAAATCAGGGCTATTTTTGGACAATAAAACATTTTTGTAAAATGCAATAAAACTAATCAAGATATATAATTCACATGAGTACCTTACCTATAAATCTTGAGGCATTTAGAGCTTGAACGCAAAAGTTATGGCTAAAAAACAAATCAACATGTAGGATGTGATAAAAAAAATAATGTAGGTGACTTTTTTGTAACGACCTTGAAGAATGAATTAGAAGATTTGATTGAATTCAATGAAAAGTGAGGATAAATATAGAATATAGAGATGAATTTATTTGCAATAGGACATGCTAAGGTTGTCAATTCTAATCTAAGTACTTTAAGGTCTCAAGGCAATTAAACAACTTTAACTTGCTTGCATTGAGACTATGCAAGGTAATAAAAGAACAACCTCCAACAACAATCATAGATTACTACCTCCCTTACTTTTGATTCATCTCGATTAGTAGGTCCTTCTCAATTGTTATTTTTTATAACTTATTTTATAATAGTATGGCTAGTGATCTTGAAGATTATATCCTCAAAAGATTTTGCACATGGGCTAATCCTAAATTCTAAATCTAGGAGAATTATTAGAAGATAAACTATGAAGAAAAAATGTACTCTCGGGGGGGTCAGCGTGTAAAAAAATAAGGGGATAGGTGCGAACACCAAGTATTTTTTAGGGGGGTATTATTTTTTTTTTTCTTATTAAAACACGCTATCATTACATAATTTCCTACTTTGGGTTATTAGAGAAGGGGCTTGCATTACTTATAATTCTAAATTGATATGAATAAATGATATGGTAATTTAGATTTAAAAAAAATTCTACTACAATTTTTGTCCTATATTAAATTTCTTTCAAACTTTCTTTTCTTTCCTCTACTAATGACTACTTACAACTAGAACTCAACAAAAAAGTGTAGTCAATACTACTATTGTATCTTCCATAAAAATTGTCAATGACACTCATTTACTAGGAAGGGATCATATTATTGAATGCTATCAATTTTACTTTTTAGGTTTAGGTCCTTTTTACATGATTAATATGAATGATACAGAGATTGCTTTTTGATATCAACTTTACTTTAACCTACATTGTTTGATTCAATGTATATGTCTTCACCGTATGCACATCAATATTTAAAAATTATTTTTACACTATTATGGTAGTATGAAATCATAGTATGAAATAGAATGCAAGGAATATTTTTGCACAATCATGGTAGTATGCAATGGTAGTATGAAATAGAATGTCCTCATTGTGTTTGCAAACACAATAAATGAAAAAAATGTACTTATCATGTCTAGTTATGGAGACACAAACAAAACTGAGCTTGTACACCTGAACTCAAACATGCAGTACTATAACTGATGGGAAAACTAAAAAGCCACCTGAAGCCAGCCATCGTCTACTATAGAAATTAGTAAAGTCAAACACCTGTGTCTACAATAGAAACATCCAAAACCGTTAGTATTAAGCAATTCAGCATAGTTGGAGACATTTTTTTCCTAAAAATAACATTTATGTAGTATTAGCAAGTAAAAATCATGAATATTCCAAAAAAAATTAGATTTTTGGATGTGGTATGTAATTTCTATGATTTTTTAAAGTGCCAACTCCCAAGACCACTGAAATTGTCACATAGGTGGACCCTAAATTGAAATTTGCAAAAATCCGTAGTTAGTAAATCAAAGTTAAGTATATGTCTTTCAACAAATCAAAGAAAGTTAAGCATTTGTAGAACAAATTTAGTGATAATCTAGGATACAAGAATGAGAACATGATCGCTTTTAGGTGCTTTTATCTTACTTCAATTCAAAAACATCAACAATCAATCCTTAGGAGGAGGCCTTGTCCAAGCTACCTGAAGCTATCAGACAACATAACTTTGATCCATGGGCTGCAATGAATTTCAAGAAAATAAATTTGGGCATGTCACACAAACATTCAACTTCAGTACAAATTTTAAAAAATAATGTGCAAAATTCAAACCGTATAGCCCTGCCTAGAGTTTTAAAAAGAGTGGAATGTTTTGAAGTTCCCAAAATATTCTGGTAGAATTACCTTTTTGATGTTGACAATATTTGTGTTTCCATTTTTAAATCAATATCATTCATTACGGATATAAAGTTAAGAGTACTCAAAATTGAAGTTAATTGCAAAATTTTACAACCTCATAAGTTCTTGCAAGTACTAAATATGGTATATGATTCAAGCTAGGATGTCTAAATTTTTAACAATCTGTGATTAGCTCATTTTCTAAGTTGCATGAAAGCCACCTAAAGCCAGCCAACGTCTACTACAAAAATTAGCAAAGTCTATAAAATTATTGAACACTTTGAATATGCCATTCACAAGGCAGCAACATTTAATACTTTTGACCAAAAAAAAGAATAAAAGGGGGGTATTCTAGGTCTAATTTTTTTCTAATTGGACCTATTTTTCTATACCCTATAGTAGTTTAAAGACATGTCATGGAATTTTTGTACCCTACAGTATAAAAAATCAAATTATAATTTTTATCTCAAATGTTTTTTAGGCACCCTATCATTTGTTTGCACGTAATTTTCTACTGCTACCGCTCACAACACCCCCCGAGAATGTACTATGGCATTTTAATACCAAAAAAGACATTTTAAAAAATAAAATCTAAAATTGGCCATTTTTAACAACTCTACGGTGAAAAGAACCATATTGCATTCTTGAAAGATTTAGTTGACTTTTTCTAAACCATGTTGTTATACAAGGACACTTCTTGTTTTAGGTTTTTAAATATTCTTAAGTTTAAAAAAAAATTATAATGTCAAAATGCTTATTTCTTGCAATTTTGGAGTTTTTAATTTTCTTCTTTATAGAAAAATTCTATCTTGATTTTATACACAATCTTCTTGTGGGTGAGCAAATTGGCCATATCCTTATACTCTCTTTAAAAACATTTCTTACTTTAAAGTGTTTCAAAAAAATTACAAATACTAGAACAAACACAACAAAATCAACAAATCTTTCTAACAATCACACAAATCTAAAAATAATTATAACTATATTTAAGATTCTTAATTTTAATCAATTACAAAAAATACATTAAATTTTTTAATGATATAAAATGGAATCTAAAATTGAACGATTGTTGATTTCTTAACTTCAAACTTTATTATGAATAGAGGCAATAGCACTTATCTAATAGGCATACTAATTGTATAAATGTCAATTAATTCAAAAATCTACATTTTTTATCTAAAATATAATAGCAATATATTATTCCATTCTCAATTTACAATTTGTCTCTACAATCATTACATTAAAATTGGTTTGAAAAACTAAAAGAAGTCAAAGGAAAAGATAATTGTACAATTTTTATTTATTTAGATATCTAAGTCTTTTGTATATCCAATGTATATGAATCTAAAGCAATCAAATGATTTCTTTTTTGCCTTGAATCTAATTTCTTTCATTAGATTGACCAATTTTAAGTGATTCTATTTTGCCATTAAAGGCGATTATAATAAACCCGAATATATATACATATATTTACTTGAATATCTTTTACAATATTTTTGGAACTCAATAATCTAATAGGCAAATGTTGCAATGCCATATAAAACTCTCCATCAAATCTATTTATCACTTACTAACTAAGTCTTCTCCCTCAAAGATACTAAAGGACTTCAAATTTCTAATACTAAAATTTCAGTACTTGATGTAACATTCAAAGATTGACTCTCTACCACCAAACTCATCTCCTCCTCTTCATGGTCCATACTACAAATTTCACCTACATTTCTACTATACATATCAATGCCTTTGATTGAAACCAACTCAGAAAGGACTTCCTTCATAGATGGCCTCTTGTGTCGACGGTTTGCTAAACATTTGGATGCCAATTTTGCCACTTGTTGCATCTCAGCTAGAATTCTACAAGATTCACTAGGATCTTCATTGAACAACCTTGTGTCTACAATAGCCTTTAGATTGCCCATTCGTATAAATGGTATAGCCATGGATTTCAAGTTCACATCCTCTTCTCTTCTCTTTAAGTCAATAGGCTTCAAAGATGTCACAAGCTCCAATAGTACCATGCCAAATCCATACACATCACTCTTGTCAGTCAAATGGAAGGTTTGGAAGTACTCAGGGTCAAGATACCCTGGAGTGCCTTGCACACTAGTTGAAATGTGGGTTGCATCAACCTTCAAAAGCCTTGATATGCCAAAATCAGCAACCTTGACATTGAACTCATCATCCAACAATATGTTGGAGGTCTTCACATTACGATGATAGATGGATTGATTGGCAGCAGAATGCAAATATCTAAAACAATGTCACCAATAAGGCACTCCACAATAAGTAATTTGGAATACCGGTAAACATCAAAATCATGTCAAAGAACTAAGATTTTATTTTGAAAACCAAATTGCATTTAAAACACAATAAGTACCTATTTGCATTACAAAGATCAACAACTTCTAAAAGCTAATATGTTTCTATAATAGACTCAAAGCATTCTAGCTTTTATATTATCATCAATTGCATGCATTAAGACACCACGATCCTAAAATGTAATATTATGCTTTATATATGAAATGAAATGTTGAATTTGGTTCAAACCTCAAGGCTTCCGCAGTATCAATGGCAATTTGTAATCTTTTGGCCCAAGGCAATGGCATCCTTTGTCGTTCACCTTGCAAGTGTTGAAAGAGGTCTCCATTGGACACATATTCATATACAAGTATAGGAACCTCCACTTCAAAGCAACACCCATGCAATTGCACCAAATTGCGGTGATTCACTTGCGAAAGGAGCAACACTTCATTCACATACTGCTCGGATCCCTTCCCATCTACTTGGTTTGTCTTCTTGATTGCCACTTCTATACCATTGTCAAGTGTCCCTTTGTATACTATGCCAAATCCCCCTGATCCTAGTTTGAAATCATTTGAAAAGTTTTTTGTTGCTCTCTCAAGTTCCTTCAAGGTGTACAATGTTGTGCCTTGGGTTTTGTTTTCTTTCATCTTGTTGATATTCAGTTGGGTGAAGTATTGGGTTGTCATGCTTGAGTTGGATCCACATAGTGCATAACACAAACAACATAGAATACTTACCATAATAAATAGGTCCCAAGCTACCCAAAAGCAAAATTGTACAATATCTGCAAATGGTCACAAACATAATTTATGAGTATCAAATTGTAAGTAATCTGTACAAAAATAGTACATGATTCTCACATAAACATGTAGCATTAATAAAGAAACAGATTTTACTAGCTCTCAATATAATGATTGCACATGTTGCCTTTACAATGTGATGGACATTAAGATGTTTAAAGATTAATAAGAGCGGCATCCTTTAAAATTTGTTCAATAGTCTTCAAAAAAAATAATTAAAACTACTTTAGACTCTATTTTAAATTCAGATAACCAATTGAAGAAGATTACATTTCAAAACAATAATATTCAAACCAAACTCAAGATCTAGTACTTAAAGGAATTATTGTAAACACTTAGTGTCAATCAATTGGTTGATAGCAAAACGCAACAAATACTATAGATGTCTCAAACAATTACCTTGGTCTTCTACTTGCAACATCACCCACTCAATTAAAATACCACTTTCAAATCTTTTAATCTATTAACCACCTACCTACCAACTCTATGTTTCGTTAAGTAAGACAGAAGACATTGAAATTGATTGACGTAGCATAGTTTCGTCCAATACGGCTCACCTTTGGGCGGCCAAGTTCCATGTCTCCTTCTGAATCCATAGCTTTTTCCTGATGCTTGAGAATCCACTCCATTTGGTGCGCTGGTGCAGGAGTTGAAGGAAGCTCGAGAAACGATAAAGCTACGAAAAGAGTAAAAGGGCAATCAGTCGTGAAACCAACATTCAATTTGTTCACAAAGGACATGATTATCTACAGCACAAAATCCATCTGCCTCATATTAAGCATATATTAACCTTCAAATCTCAGATCCTCAACATTAATGGTAAATGCTGATCCAAGTTGCAGCAAGTAGCAAACGGTGCAAGCATCCCCACAACTGCGTGCAATTGCTACAACTAAGTCGGCACTAACGAAAAAACTTACAAGAAGCAAGTTTTCAACCAAACGATTTTTGTGCAATATAGATCCAAGCAGATCCATACACTAGTGAAACGCACTGAAAAAGCATGAAATGGGTTCCGAATCAGTGTGGTGTGGAGATCGTGAACATACTCATATTGCCTTCAAACTGAAGCACCAAAGCTGAAGAGCCTGTCATGTTCAGACCCACTGGGAGAGGACCATCGATCAGGTGGCAGGAGCTGAAATTCTTGTCCGCAAAGTTGCGCAAATTCATCGAACAAAGCCACCGATCCTCACTTGGATCCAACACCCCCGAACCAGTGTTATTACAAGTGTTGCTGAAAGTGGCCCCAGAAAATTTCTGACATTGCGAGTTGGGAATTTGGTTGGGGCAATCCAAAAGCAGGGTCGATGTATTTGTGATTTTCAGACCTCCGAACCTGTTTGCGTCAAAGGGTCGGCAGGTAGCTTCGTTCACATTTGGTTCCAATTGAAGGCTTTGATTCCAGTAATCAATACTCACAACCTCGTACTCATCCCGGGACAGTAAGTTGTTTTCAGTGAAGTTGAGTAATAAAACCTCATCCGAGCAAGTAAACTCAAATTCGGGGTAATCTGTGTAGCCGCATCGCCCACCCATGACGTCGTCCTGTAGAACAAAAGGAAACCGGATCTCCACTCCAGCATTAAATACAAGGCGACATGTCCTCGCCGGGCAATATCCGGAGGCGCTTGCCCCATGGCATAAGCTTATCAAGGCACTTACCATGGCCAGTGCACCAGCAATCTTCAGCCCAAGCGCAGCCATGGCGAATTCTGTTGAAGACCCTCTGTCCCGGCACAGCTATAAGGAATATATATTCCAGACAAAGAAAACCGACACTTCCAAAGTTCAACTCCTTCGATGCAAGTAAGCACTTCACTTCATGGCAACCAAGCACGAAACTTTGTTCAACACTAATTAGTTGACTTCTCTGTTGTCTCCGCTGATTTCTACCGATGGAGGAAAAATCTTCCAGCGCCGTTGAAATGCTGCAAGAGAAGAAATGTAACCTGACATATCAGGTGTAAGTTACGATGGATAACGTCAAAGCTTTAGCTGTCGGTGAAACAAAGATATAATATTATTTTGTGAATTTTGAAAAGAAGAGAAAAAAAAGGGATTTTTCGTTGATGTTATTTGAACAAAGTCAAGCCTGTCCTAGATCGATGAATGTTGGCTGATCAACCCGTTTGAGAATTACTGATATTTAATCAGACACCTAGTGGCCGTCCCGCAAGTAATACCTCCAAAGTATTAATTGGTAGTGTAACAAACACAGGATCGGAGATATTAAATGATTATTGGAAGGCTGAATTCTTCAAACAGCCAAAACTTAACTACTAGATCCAAACCTTCGCCCACGGATCTCCAAACAAAAGTACTAGACCTCTAAAAACGTCAATTTCGTTAAATTGGCTATATTCCGATACTTTCGCGCCAGGTCCAGAAACCCAAATCTTTAGTCTGTGGCCTGAATCGAACTTAAGCCGTTGTGAAGATATGCATGCATGTGTCACGATTTCTGGCTGGTGGAATATCGCCAACTTAACAAAATTCACGTTTAAATCCTTTACCGACACTGGACGCACCATCGACCATGCACCCCTAGGTCAAATATCGATGACAACTTAATCAGATGCTTCCTCCAAACGGAAGGACAATCAGGACTCACAAACGAGAGGTCACGTTGTTTGAACAACCTAAGAAAACTTGTTTTGCGGTGGATCGAGTTGTACCTCGAGAAGCTTCAAGCAGTACGTGGTTCCTCAAAAGTTGGTAGCCCTCTAGATATCCAGCAAGCCTTGTTCAATCATCACCTCCACCATTTGGCATGCGAGCACCCCTCTCCTTCCCCTTCCCAAGTCCTTGTGAATCTGATGAATCTCTTCTAACTTACAATCTCTGCACGTGTGTCTGTGCTTCAATGGTGTATCTTCGTTCCTACTCTTGGGAGCACCTCAAAGCAGAGCTACTGTAGGCAACGAAGAAATTCTACTCGATCCGTTCTTGGACTTATCTTTCCTGCAAATGCTGATATTGTTTTGTCGTGTTATGGGCGTAGATTATGCAGTTGTGGACAATGTGAGTGGGGCAGCCAGATAGGAATAGTGCTCAGGTGGGCAATTTCGTTAAAATGGCGGTATTCCAAGTGCCACTTTGACAGTGTGCCATTTTCACCATCTAGGGCAAATATAGATTTCAAAACGGCCATTTTGAACCATCTAGGACAAGTATAGATTTCAGAACGGCTATTCTGAACTATTTTCATGCCAATTTAAAAAAATATCGCCATTTTAACGAAATTGCCCATTCAGGGTCTCAACAACACATATTGTACTGCACAATACAGCATAGTAGAACAAGGTAATGAATGATCCTCCCCGTTGATCCTTCCCATGCTGGGAAAGCATTTTTTTTTGGTAGATACCTGGGAGGGAGTTAATCAAGTATTGGGGTTGGTTGAGGAGCCATGTATAAGACAATTTTGTTCAAACATTAAGGTGGGTACCTCTAAAACCACCACTTTTTGCCATTGAGGTCGTTGTAAGAAACACTTGTCCTTTTTTTTGTCCCTTTAGCCTTGGCCAGGTAGTTTTTTGCTCACAACTTTTGCGTCATAGGGTGATTGCATGAAACACTTGCCGGTTTTGTTGCGTTTTCACAGCACTCATGTTTTTTTTCTGGAGTACTTTAAAATTAGAAAATCAATTTTTAAATTTAAAAAAAAATATGGTCAATATATACACCTATAAGAAGAAGGTAACTACTAAAGGAAAATCATAGAAAAATTCTCTAAGTAGGAGAACTAGAAAAGTGCCAAATCTCAAGAAAATACATACTTTGATGTTTTAATTAATAAAAAATAGAATTTTTTTTTAATAAATAAAATAAAAATTGGCCATTTGCAACAACTTTATGGAGATGGTCAATCACCAAAAGAACCACCAAAAATATACTTTACATGTTTCAAAATGCAAGTTGAATGAAGCTCACTTTGTGGACTTCTACACCACACAAAATTAATTATTTTTAGAATTCCTTTGTAAAGTAGCTACAAGTCTACTAGAAGACCATCTCCTCCAAATTTTGGCTCTAAATTCGTTTTTTTGGGTAGTAAATAGTACTAAAAAACCCCAAATTGAATTATTTGACATAAAATCGGGGGCCATTTTTAAATAGTAATTTTTTTTTGAAAAATTCCAAAAAATTAGAGAAGGCTTATAATAGTTATAAGCACCTTGTCTACAAATTTTGAGTTGTTTGGATCTAGAATGCAAAAGTTATGGCCAAAAAACAAATCAAAACGCAACATGTGACGGAAAATAGTACAAGTGTTTCATGCAATCACCCCATATGTTCATTTTTTATGAAAGTTGAAATGAAGGTACATGTGAAAGATCTAGACATTGAGTAATCTTTTTTCAATTTTTATGAATTAGTTCATTATTTTTAAATTGCCCCAATTGAATGTCTACCTTGGCCATTTTGGATTTTTTTAGCACTATTTCCGATCCAAAAATGAAAATTTGAAGGTGAAAATTGGGATACAAGGAATTCTACTAAAGTTACACAAGCCTACAGGAATTTTTTTTATTTAATAGTAAAGTGTCTACCTGCCACATGTGGTCAAAGTGCGCTACCTTGAGATGTGTAGAGAGCACAATTTATTTTTCCAAAGATGCAAATTGTTGAGAAGAAGCATCTTCAAGTTAGAAAAAAATGGCTCTTTTTTTTGAATTTTTTGAATTTTTTTTTAAATACTACAAATAAAAAAAGTCTAGAGACCCTTTTTCTGCTATTTTCTACTCCCAGTGGCTTCTATAGTACTCCGTAGCAATTTATAGTACAGCATAGTAATGTATAGTATTGAATTGACGGTTTGGATCTATAAGCGCCTTAAATTGACGGTTTAGATCTGCCAAGGCGTTGCTAACCTATAGTATTGGTAGTACCGCATAGTATTGCAAGTCCTATGGCCAAAAATTGCGTTTTTGAGCCAACACAAGGAAAGTAGAGTGCGATCCCTCATGGAAGTTAATGAACTGTTTTCCAACTTTTTCTCTAAATAATAGCATAATCTGTAGAGGTAAAAATTTGACCATTACCTCATGGTAATTAAGGCCAACTTCATGGTTTAGAATTACCGCATGGTATTCTTGTATTGGATTACCTCATGGTAATGGGATAAAGAATTGGTGAGGATATTTTGGGAAATATCAATATGTATACATTATTTAAAAATATATAATGTAATATAGTATATATTGTACTATATAATAATGTACTCCATATAATACAATGATGTATTATATAATGTACTATACATACTTCTTATACAGATGAAGTATGTACTATGGGGTTATGTGAATGAGACTTGTCTATTATACTTCATGGGAGTCTCACCAAGGACAATGCTTACGGGATAATGTCTACAACAAAAAATCACATGGTAAAATCACATTTTTTTAAAATGTATTAGCATGTTGGAAAGATACAAGACTTTGGTTCTTCATGTGTTTATTGTTTGTTGAATTTGCACTTTATCACATGGTGAACTCATATTACCCTTTCATGAATAGTGGAAAGAGGGAAATGTAACGCACTTTGCCTTGTAGTGCATCAGGTAAAGCTTGCTACCTTCTCTATGCAAAAACGTAAAGTGTTTTTTGCAATCATCCATTGAGCCTAATTATTATGATTAGATTGGTCAAATTTTCATATGTTCTTGTTGGAAACTGAAAGGAGGTTCTAAAGCACCAAAGAACACAACATGTAGATACTCTATACAAAAGTTATTAATAAATAAAGTTTGGTCCTAAAATGGTTTCTTCCAGATAGGTGTATAACTGATTTTGGAGATGTACATAGAGTAAAGATGGCGGTTTAAGGTCAATGGCACATTTTGAGGTGCCTATCTTGTAGGGATTTCCTTTTCAAGGATGCAAAAGGGACTCCTCTCTTATTGAACAATGTTATGTAATATTATTAGAGTTAATTATAAAGTGTATGCAATGATAAACCAAAAGTTGGAACTGGAGAAAAACACAAGATAAAACTCCTTGAAGCACCCAAACTAAAGTTTGATGGAATTTGATGCTATGCTTCAATTTTGTATTATTCTTAATTAACTCTTCCTTTGACATCCGTGTTTCAAACTATGGTTTCTTTTACAATTAAATATATTGTATAGTTTATATTGAACTTAGATTCAATTTGAATCCTACAAATAATAGAACTAATTAGCACATATTGACTATTGGAGACATAATCACTTTATTTTATATACATATATACATACATATATATAAACACACACACACAATATATATATATATATATATATATATATATATATATAAATATATAAATATATATGCGTATGTGTGTATATATGTATTTTTTGGAATATATAATAAATCCTTTTAATTCTAAAGGCCTTAACTGACCATTACAAAAAAATTCAAACTTTGTTTGGGTTGCTTGGATGCATGAAAATGCGCATTAAGGAAAAATATCAGCCCAAAAAGGCCATCAAGGAATCTGTATGATGCCCAATCAGCTAGTGTCCCCCGTTGAAATTTCAATTAAAAACTTTATTATTATTATTTATTTATTTATTTATTTCAATATATATATATATATATAATTTTTTTGATGTAATTGCACATTTGCCAAAATCCTAATGACCGTCCACAAGGTCTAGATTTCTTGTAATGCCTTAGAGCTACGTGGTGACACTTGAATGATTTCAAATGAGTAAAACATGAAGAAAAACTATAATTTTTCATTCCATTTTTTTCAAAAGTTCTTTGAATGAGTTTGTACCAAATGTTGGTCTTACTCTATTCTAATTAAAGTATCCAAGTCCCCTCGGCAATATTTGGGATTTTGGGTGGGCTCATGTGACTTCAAATTCATGAGTTTTTTAAATTCTTTTTGAAGATATTGAAATACATAATTAGTTTTATTGGAGTATAATTTTTATTTCAATTGATGTTGGTTTTTAAAAGTTATGCCATCTTAAGCCTAAACAAGAGCTCAATTAGACCAAAAAAAAAGAAAAAAAGTGAAAAAATTTGTTCTTCATAGCTTATATTTTTGTCTATATGAAATGTTTTGATTTCATTCCATTTGGATTAGTGATATATAAGCACCTCTAGAAATAATTGTGACCAAAACAACCAAAAATTGTTGTTTGGATCGTGTTGTCCTTTGAAGCAAAATTACATTGAAATCTGTTGTTCCTAAATTGTTGATTTGGACAATGGAATTTTTTTTTTAAATTAAAAATTGCCACCTCACCAAGCCAAAACCACCACGCTAGCAGTGACTGGGCATGCCACATCGACAATGATTGTAGCTACTACATCAACAACTATCATGCCAACAATGACTAGACTGCAACATCAACACAGGTGCTGGCACCGAGGTTTGAACCTGAGACCTCACCTTTGCAAACCGCATTCTTCAACCAATACACCATGGTTAAATTTGCATGTGCACATATAAATAAATAAAATTTATTTATAAAATTTATTGAATTTTTATTGATTTCGTTAAAAGAAATTGAAGTGCCTAAAACAACAAAAATCTTTCGCAAAAATCTATTAAATTGATCAAATTGTGACCACTAGTGCCCAAAACAATAGAAGACTGTTGATTTTTTGTTGTTCTGGTCACAATTTTACTAATAGTGGATGTAAAGATTATAGAGCTGTCTCATCATATGTGTTTATCCAATCGAGCTTCCAATGCTTACTTCCTTTTTAGTCTTCATCCGCAGAGGTATTTGCATCTTCACAGCTCTAAATATATTAAGTACATGGTGGAGAATAAAGTATGCTCTTTGCAATGGATCCAGATTATGAACTTTGCCAAAAGGATGAGCACAAGAAGTTCTTGATTAATTTGTTTGTTTGATTCTTGAATATGTACTTGAGTTTTTTTAGGCACTTTCAAATTGATCATTTTTTCCTTTTATTAGGTTGGCCCTGCGAGACAGTGCACCCTTGGTGGGCTTGCCCTATAAGAATGGAGGGCTTGTCATTGTGGACATACTTGACAAATTACGAGTGCCTAACTTATCATCCCCACGGTTCAATGTCCTTCACGTATTAGAAAAGCTACAAAGTAGTGTCAATTTGGCACGGGATTTGGCAATATGGTAAGTTCATTCATGAGCCTGGAAGGGAGCCAGGTGGCCAAACTATAGTGCTAAATCGACACTACCCTGCAACTTTTCCAATGTTAAAGTATTGTATATTTAATACTAAGTATAGGATATGGGATATGGACACCAAATCGTAGGCTTGGCCAATTATGGTCGACGAAATTGGCAATTTGTACCTCAACTGCCGATTTTGCCTCCAAAAATGGCTAATAAATGAGCAAAATCAAATATGTAATACTTAAATTAGAACATTTTGACACATGGCTGGGATGATGGGGCTATTTTGATTTTTTGCCTGGACAGTCCTCGTGTCGAGCGGAGGAGGGATCACGAAGCTTAGCGTTATGATTTCAAACGAGCTACGTGAATGACCTCGCATGAAGACATGAACTGCATGATAGAATTCTTGAAATAAAAGATTTTTTAAGCATTAAATTTTTATCATAAAACGAAAGCGTGGCCAAATGATTTGTTTATAACATGTCAAACCAAGCGTTTTTGGATATTTCTTTATGTTTGGGTCACATACAAAGAGAAATCATTGACAAGCAAGTTCTCCATCACTAAGAAGTGAGAACCGTCTTCTCTACAAACTGAGAACAGACACTGCAGTTAAGCAACTAAACCTACATTTCAATATTTTGTCAATTAGGTTCACAGTAGCATTCAAAACAAAGTCCGTTCATCATTCTATCCAGTTGATCAAATGGTCTGACATGTTATAAACAAATTGTTAGCACACATTAATTAATTAGCTTTAATTGGAACTGAAGCCTAAGTAGTACTCCCTCTGTCCCACTAAAAACCTCCAAATCAAGCAGAATTTTTGTCCCACTAAAAACCTCCAAATCAAGCAGAATTTTTGTCCCACTAAAAAGCTCCTTTTTGTGTTTTTGATTGTTTAGTGAGTGTTTGTTACATTGAACAAAGTGTGGGGGCAAGTGAGACAATCAAAAAGCATTTCCCTGGCCTTCCAAGCTTGGCCTTGGCGATATGAGACACCTTGTACTAATTTCTTTATCAAATAGTAGTGTTGACAGTCTATTTAGTGACTACTTTGGTGCTATTAAAATTTGATCATAAAGTGGGATAGTTTTTTTATTTTTGGATATTTAGGTTGGAGAACATGTTATTACAATCCCATTGCAGCCACCACCCTTTAAATCATCTAAAATGACAGAGTTGGCAGCAATTATAAAATATGTTCAAATATCACACTTTTGACATGAATTTTGGGTGCCTAAATGATAGTGTCTAAGCTTGAGATTTTGCATAGATCTAAGGGGTGGGTTATTTATTCTTGAATGAATGTATTTTTGGCACTTTGATTGAAAATATAGTTAATTTCTTAATGGAAAGAGTTTTGGAGGTTTTTAGTGGGACAAAGGGAGTATTAGGAACATTGAGTCCTAAGAAATAATTCCATGAAAGAGGTTGAGGTGTCGCATCCAATATGATCGATCAACATGTTTAGAAGTGGAAGCATTTAGTGGCTATCTTCTCGTAGTCCAATTTCTTTTTAAACAACTAATAGAGTAACTCTTCTCTGAAATAGACACTTGGATTCCCAAGATCCTCAAATGAACAATCTATTTATTAGTTTAGTGGACACATGAGAAGCCAATCTAATTCAATTTAGGATTTACGGTGGTCAAACTAATGTAATGATGTACATTTAATGCAAAATTACTAATGCCAATTGCCAATTTATATTGCATTTGAATTTATAGGTGAAGGCTTATTGCTTAACTTTACAATGTCCAATAGTCAATTAAAGAAGGATGACTCCTCATGGATAGAGGCTTGTGAAAAGGACCTAGTTTTTGTTCATATTCTTGTGTAGAGGTTCAATAAACTAGAAGACGTTACAGATTGCAATGCATCCACAATCAAGTTTCCATTTCTAATAACTTACACAATAGATACATTTTGCTAAAGTTGGCACTTGCATTTCTTATTTGTTAATTGCAGTTTCCAATAGGTCTTGGAATATATTAGTTGAAAATTTGAATGGTGATTTCTTAACCCCTAAAGGACCGTTGTTCCTTCGGGGGACAATGCAATTTTGGGCAGGTACCTACAGGCTAAAATTTTGTCCTGGTTTTTTGAAACTTTTTTTGAAGATAGAAAAAATAATAAGCTTTGTGGGAATATAATTTTTTTCACAATCAGTGCCCGGGAACAACAATTATGACCAAATAAGCTCAAAACAGGGGACAAGGGGTAGCCCGGGCAGCAAAAAAAAAATTTTGAAAATTTTAATTTTTTTTTTAATTTTTTTTTCTCATAGATTATATTTTTGTCTATCTGGAAAGCTTTAATTCATTTTGTTTGGATTTGTGATGAGAAAGTTATGGACATTCTTGTTTTTCAAGCAGTTAGAGTATCTTCTTGAAAAAAATAACTTGTAGGGTGCATTTCTGAATGAAATTTTTCAATTTTTTCAAATTTTTTTTCCATGGTTTAGTTTACTTGCCAGAACAATCTCACCTTTGGGATTAGTGCATTTTTATTCCATCTAAAATATATGAATATTTTAGATTTTCCGTCTATCTCGTACCTACTTCTACTTAACAATTTTTTCAAGAATAAAAATTAAGTTTATTTGAATTTTTTTTTCTAGACTCTCAATTTAATTCTCCACTATAAACATTTACAGCTCAAAACTTTGTAGTGCAAAAAATTTAAGTTAAAAGTATTCAAAGTCAAAAATGTAGTCTCGTAATGTGCTGAAAAATTTGTTTTTTCCACTTTAGATACAAATATCTTGCAATCTGTGCGGTCAAAAATTTTGGAATTTTTTCCACACTTTTTTATACTAGTTAGGTGTAAGATCCTACGGTTAGATGTGGAAAAAAAAATTAAATTTTTTTGTACTCTTTGCTATAAAAATGGCAATTTTTAGTATTTTTGGCAGAAAAAAGGTCTCAGTCTTGTAGGGGTTAACCCCTAAATGCCCGAGGCACCAAAATATGGTGTCTGCAAAACTTGGAGAGCATGCTGGAGGCAGAGGTTATGATATTTTTCCAATTTTTTTTTGGAGAAGTTGCGGGATAAAGTCTACTTCAATGTCTAATTAAAATTTCTTACAAAAATCATACCAATTTCTTGTGGCAATGGCTCAAATGCAACCATACCCGATGCGCGCTGAAAAGTGCCACTCTTCGTCCTGTGACATGATGCCACGTCAAGAGAGTGGGCAACGGGCTCAAAAACAAGGTGGGTGATCAAATATAGGCACCCACTTTGACAAAAGCAGCATTTCTAAACATAGTTGCATTTGGTCCAATGAAAACTTCACCTACACATGCTTCACCTAAATATGAATTGCATGTTGTAGGGCAACGGTTGCCCAGCTGAATTCTCTCCAAGTCCTACAATTCACTGGATAAACCCTGAATTTCGTATAAATCATTTATTGCACACAACCCTTTCAGTGCAAATTGTCTAGAGCTGAATCTATAAGGGTGATAGAAAGGTGGGCAAGACTTCAAGAAGGTGCTAGTGAAGTTCAGATTGAAGCAATTGTGAGTTGTTTGTCTAGTGACCACTTGAGAAACCTTCCATCCCCAAGAAATTGCCGTCCATTTCCTCTAGAGCCAACTGCAACATCATATCGGTACTTCTTTCGTCGTCAAGTAGTAGCTATTCTCAGTTGGAGTGGGAGGCGTGAAGAGGACGACATTGCAGGGTTTGGATCTGCGGCAGAATCTGTGGCCTGACCACAATGGCGAACAAGGGCTGCAATGTCACACACAGGGGGAAGGAGAACATCTCAAGTCAGAAGAAGAAGACGGAGATTTCAAGCCCAGCCACGAGGACCACGAGGGGAAGCGCTTCAGGCTGCCTAGCGCTTCCCCTAATGCACGAAATTGGAGGTATCACTCTGCAGAAGAGACAGCAGCTTGCGGCAAAGAGGAGAACATCAAACAAGGAATGCAGCGATCGAATTCTAACCGAGCTCAACATCAATTTCACAATGCCAATACCAACATTTGGAGGGCCGGGAACTCTTTCTCTCCGCCAAGTGAAGGACAAGCTCAGGCAAAGAGAAGCAGCAAAGAACAGACAGCCATTGACAGGAATACGGACAAGCAATGGAGATTAGTTGCAGCAACGACAAGCAATTCAGGTAGAGACATTACCTGTGTTCAATGCAACAACAACAACGACGGTTGGCAATGGGAGGAGGGAGACACAACCGCCACCATCGCCGCCATCGCCACCCGCTTCACCACTGAAGAGCATCAACGAAAACCTAAACGCGGAGACAGCTGCAACATCTACAAGGAAGAAAATTAGCGTCAAAAGAAAATAGACCGGGACCACCTGTGAGGCAAACACAACGAACAAGAAGGCGGCAGCAGGAGGGGACAAATTGGAGAGTGGGATCAGCGGACTTGTGCAACGGCGTCGAGCAAAGGCGCCACCGGACGAGCAGCAACATCAACAAACGACGGTGCTGGGGGCGGGCAGCAATCGGGACCAGGGAGTGAAGAGCAAGCAGGGAGCGGCAGTGACGGAAGAACCTGCGCAGAAGCGCGTGCCGAAAAGAAGGGGAGCAACGGCAATTTTGGAGGCGCTGTGGGGGACGGCAAGCAGTCGGGGAGCAGGAGTAGAGATGCCGCCAATCGAGGGGGAGCAAGCGGAGGGGCAATTGGACTAGGGAGCGCAATCAGAGGCGCAACTGGCGATGAAGAAGGTGGCAGCTGCAGGCGCAGAGAACGAAATGGGTCCTCCCTGCCTGGGCGACCAAAAAACCCTAGAATGAGGAAGGTTGTCTCCACCAACGGCTCTACAATCCCAGTTCGGGTAAGCCTTCCTTGGCTTAACCAGAGATTTGGAGGGACTAATTGGAACTACTCTGAAAACCTAGGGGTCTGTTTGTCTTCAAAATTAGACCCCATCACTTAGACTATCCAGTACACAATCAAATTGGGAGGAAAAATCATTAAAAAAGTCCCATTGGATTCTTTGGAGTTCATCTTGAGAATAGAGGATGGTTTGGGTCATCATACGATGGTCACTGGATATGGTGGGGATGGTGATTGCTCTGAGGGGGATGATATTGAGTGTGGAGGTAACTCCAGTGAGGAGTTGAGTAGTAGTGATAGTGAGGTCGAGTTGCCCCCAGTGAACATTGTAGAGAAAAGAAAAAGTCTAAAGGAACCAGGAATTCGAGAATTATTTTGTGATGATACTTTGACAACAGAACATAACACTTATTGTCCACCTCCTAAAAATTTCTGTGGTCCTTCCCCTGGTCCTGCACAATTCTCAGGTCATTCCCTTTCTCTTGAGCAATTGTGGTCACAATTCTGGCCTGAGCGAACTCTAGAGAGAATAGCTCAGGAAACCAATCGTTATGCTAAAACGAAGTGGGACAAAGACACTAAAAGAAAGAGGTCATTAGAAGAGATGAGAGGGGGGAAGGAGTGGTATGATGTCACAACATTAGAGTTAAAAGCCTACATGGCAATTAATCTATATATGGGCCTAAAACGCTTACCAAATGTTAGAGCATATTGGCAAAAATCTTCTTCATTCTTCTGGTGTCCTACAATTTCTTCCATCATGAGTAGGAATCGATATGAAAGTATAACTCAATGTTTGCACATCACAGACCCTATGGAAGTAGTGAGTACATCTAATACTCCAGGGTACGATAAAGTGTGGAAAATTAGGTGGTTGTTAGATGACCTAAGAGATAGGTTTAGGTCTTCGTGGAATTGTGGGAAATATATAACAATTGATGAGATGATGATTATGTACAAGGGAAAATATTGTGCTATTCGCCAATATTTGCCTTCTAAACCTGCAAAATGGGGAATTAAAATTTGGTATCTAACAGATTCAGTGACAAAATATGTATCCAACTTTAATGTTTATTGTGGAGGGGGAAGCAATTATGAGAAATTGAAGGGTTCAAAAAAAGGTGATCCAAAACAAGGCAAATTTGTGGTCTTAAATTTGGTTAGAGGTTTAGAAAGGAGGGGGCATGTGATCCTCATGGACAATTTCTTTTCTTCAGTGGAATTGTTTATAGAATTGAGGGTTTTAGGGTTCAACGCAACTGGCACGGTTAGGTCTAATAGAATTGGGCTATCATCCTCCCACACCGACAAGAAGACTTTGAAGAAGAGTGCGCAAGGCACTATATTCTGGAAAATGCATACTTCTAGACAGATTTCATTTGTGGTTTGGATTGATAGGAAACCGGTGCTCTTATTATCCATCCATGCCCTTCCTTTGCCTGACATTGGAACGAAAATGACCGTTCCTCGTCAACAGGGCACGGAGACATTAGAGGAGATTTGGGCTTCTAAGAGCCCACGAGTTCCCGGACTGTGGGAACTCTGCAGGACTGCTGAAACGCTGCCGCATGGCCAATCCAACGTGGTCAAGCGACTGCCACATCATTTTTAAAATTTTTTTAATTAATTTTTTAACATTTTAAGAACTTTTATTTTTATTTTTTATTTTAATAATTTTTTTTTAGACAGCAGGGGCTGGTTCCTAGCATTGGGAACAGCCCTAAAACGGTCTTCCGCAGAATCCCAGATCTCCTCCAATGGAGTTGATATTGGCACATCACCGGTGCATTTGGAATACACTACTTATATGCGAGGAATGGACGTGGCGGACCAACTTCGAGGTACTTACACGTGTCAGGTTCGTACACATAAATGGTGGCACCATCTTTTCTTTTTCTTGTTAGATACCACTTGTGTGAACATGTGGATATTGCATAAACAAGAATGCAGTTGGAGGGGGGTGCCTTGGAGTACACATCTTGATTACCAAATTGCAATAGCATCTATGTTACAATTAGGGTATTTGCGCACGAAGGGATCCTCAGCAATAAGGATCCCTCCAAGTTTTATGTTTCACGGATTAGTGAAGAGCACTAAAAGAAGAAATTGTCAGCATTGTAGTAAAAGATGCACAACAATGTGTCGTATGTGTGGAGAGGTTTACCTTTGCCTTGGAGACTGCTATTTTTTATTCCACGAGGTCCTTTACAAGTGACCGCATGCATCTGAGGTAGGACATAGCATGAGTGACTGAGTTTGCTGAGAGAGTAGTACATCCTTGAGGGGGAAATTGTATGGTTTACTTTTTTATAATTCAGGGTTGGAATTTCTGTTACTTACTAAGGTAGGAGGTCCTAAAATGGAGCGGGTTCTAAAACCAATCAAGCTCTAGAGGTACATTTTGCACTTTCCAATGTACAAGTGGTGTGCATTTGAGGAGGTGGTCGGTTTTAGAGCCCACAAAAATGCACTTTTCTGCAACTTCAAAAATTCATAACTAATTCCACAAAGCTTCAAAAAATATGAAACAACTTGGGTTAGATGCCAATTTCTCTTGCCTTTCAAGGAAAATTTACTGAAAAATATTTTAAGAAGTTCTACCTCCCCAAAAGTCAGCTTCAGCTCTTAGATGAGCGGTTTATGGACTTCCTACCTTACATCTTCTGTAAGACTGACATATCACTTCATTTGAACATGGGCATGAAGTCATTTAGGTGGTAGGTGAGATGTCAATTCTCTCATGGGATATGTATTTCATGGGGGGAGTCACCCAAGTCTGGGTGGTTGCAGGAAAGACTAGTATTGTTTTGCGCCACACTTGAAGTGACTGAGTTGTCATGTGCTATAACTTTTGAAGCATGAACCAGATTAACTTGAAATTTTTATTGAAGGTGGACAATATGATAGTAATTAGATCCCTTATTTTTCGAAAATTTTTAAAAATCGTTTTATATTTAATTTTAATTTTGGCTAATTTGTCACACTTTGCGGTTTAGGGTTTTTTAGTACTGGGGAGTATCCAAAATTAATGATCTCGAGCTGAAATTTCTGTGGTCTATTCTTACACTAGGGTCACATGTGACTACCAAAGGAAATTAAAAAAAAACATTATTTTATGTCCTCCACATGTGTGCAAACAGGGCTCCCTTGCGGGCGCATTTCTGACTATTGAAGATGGTTTTGAGATCATTCTTTTGATGAAATCTCTTCATCATAAAGTTCTCCCAAATGGCCAATTTTTAATTTTCTAAAAAATTTCTTTTCCTATTTTTCACAAATTAAAATGTGACAGTATCTATTTTCCTAAGATTTTGCTAGTTTATGAGACTTTTCTAGTTCACTTGCTTAGAGATTTTTTTTGATGCTTTTCCTTTTGAGGGTACCTTCTTCTTAAAGGTGTATACATTAAAAATATTTTTCACATTTTTCTAAAATTGTTTTTCTAATTATACAATACTCCCAAAAGAAAACACGAGTACTGTGGAGAATGCTACAAAAACCGGTCGGTCTTTCTTGCAATCACCCGTCTGTCATGACATTTTTGGAAGTAGTCATTTTTATTTTCCGTGGTAGTGAAATAACTTAGTTGAAGTTTCATTTCACTAATGGTGAGAGCTTGACTTCTGAATCCCACTGATTTCCTCAAATCAGAGTTGAGCTAGCTGGTTACTAGGAGTGTGCTTAGCATCAATCTGTTTTATCTCAAGAACTGTAATCTACTCAACTAAAAATCAGTTGGAGAGGACTTAGTAGTGAATACTGAATAGACTTACCATGAGCCAGAGAATTAAATCATATTAGCCGGCAATTTAATCAAGCTTTGCTATTTCTCTGTATTTCATAAGGGCATTCGGTGGACAGGCCGCAGGGAAAGCTGTGCAGATGGTACAGTGATTGGCAGTTAGAGAGTACTATTGCAAGGGAAGTCACAAGGCGTTCAAGTGATGGGAACTTGTCCGGGAACGCTGATATGGATACTGGGTTCCAAGGAACCCATTATTCAGTTGGGCAACACCTCCTTTGGGTAGTGAGGGTCACAAATGATGAGAAATTATCATCTAAGAACATGTAGAGGTGTTTTTTCGCTGATTCTAATCACAATGTTCTTGTATTGAGATTTGAAATGCATCCACTGTTCAATTTTTCTATGTTTACAATTTCATTTTGCCAAAAACTTGAGTTGAAATTTTCCTTTGTATTAGGTGGCAAGTCTTGCACTGTTGCAGTGCAAGCTAATTTGTGAAGTTGTTATCATTCATTTGGGAGGGGGATTAGTGATTTTCTACTAACAACAAGTAGCACTAAATCATCATGGTTAGTTTGACCCCAATTTTTGACCAAAAAAATTCCTTTTCGGCATTAGAATTTTTGGGCAACTAAAAAAACACCAAAAATTCCATTCTCATCCACATTCTATCAAAAATATCTCAACATCCGTGCGGTAATTTCCTCAATTTTTTTTTTCTAGCACCATCTACAAGCCTTTAACTTCAAGATCCTACGGTTACAATTTCAATCACACTTTTTCATTCACTTGTAGAGCTTGCATTCTAAAAGTTTCAAAATGCACTTCGGAAACAAGAAAAGAAGGCTTGGGCATTTAGGGGTTAAGCATTCAAGAGTGAGCATTTACGCTTGTCAGAAGAGTGGACGATACATTGTGGCCCTTGAATCAAACGAGGAAATTTTTTAGAGCACTCTTGCAAGTCTCAGTATTCCTAAACTTTCCACGCAAATCGGGAAAAATGAGAGGAAGGACCGAGCTCCATCAAGCGAAAATATTGCTGTCAAGCAAAAGTATTGCTGAGAGCTCAATCAAGAATAAAAAGCCGAGAGTTGCACAAAATCGTTTGGGTTCATAAGTTTAAAGCCACATACTGTGCCTGCACAATACTATCCACCCAAAAGATGCACTCACCTCTGTGCCTGCCCCTCCCCTGCTGAAGGAAAAATCCCACCGTTGATCTGCGCAAAATTAATTGGAACCCCCCCAAATGCAGTTGATACTGTACATTTTTTTTGAGAATAACAGTGATGTTAAACCCTCGCCGTCGATCTTGGTGAAGAAAGTGAAGAACCACTACAGTGTCGTCGACGTACCGCCGCACAGCAAAAAAAAAATAACCGTCGATCGATCTACCACGAAAGATGCTGGCCAATCAAGTTAGGGCTTGGCGCTATAGACATGTTCCTTGCGTACATATTGCGTCCATTTCGCTTCCTCTGCAGCGCTCCGCTCAACCGTTGGAGGTAAGTTTTGCTCTCGTGAGTCTGAGTTTGTTTGTCTGAGTTTGCGCACAGAGTCTAGTTTGAGAGAGCCAAGCATACTCAAAGCGAGAATGATGTCTTTTGCGCACAGAGTCTACAAGGATTATTCCAGAGAAAAATTGTGGTAATTGTGGTAATCATTTTGCTTTGAGTCTTATTGAGGAAAGTTG
Organism: Pseudisothecium myosuroides; assembly: GCA_951799445.1. Classification (NCBI taxonomy): domain Eukaryota; kingdom Viridiplantae; phylum Streptophyta; class Bryopsida; order Hypnales; family Lembophyllaceae; genus Pseudisothecium; species Pseudisothecium myosuroides. Next base: position 16,699,335 of record OX637290.1, on the reverse strand, counting down.
TCCTTCTTACTTAATTGTAGGATTTTTGAATCGGCAATTTTTGAATGAGGAAGTTTAGTTTAGGGGATTTAGAAATGAGTTTCAGAAAATAATCTTGGCAATCACGAAGGTAAGAGAATCACACTTCAATTCTGTACTCGATGAATCGTTGTTCTCTTCATCTGAATTGTGGTAAGTTTAGGGTTTAGGGGTTTTGAATCCTTGATGTAAGTTTGACTCGTGGGGTATCAGGGTGCAAACAAAAGAGGCTGTTCTTAAGTGCAATTCGATTACTCTAAATGTGGGGAAGAGGAGAATGAAATTTGTAGAATCTTGCATTAGAGGTTGAGTTCTGTGACATACTTAAAGGACACAACTAAGTTTGCGATTTCAGCCATGCGATCAAGTTGTTTGTTCTCAAATCTTGCTACGGGCATTCTGAACTGTAGAATCCTGTCTCAATGCATTAACTTCCTTGGAGAGATTTCAAGTCGGGTGACACCCAGTGGGATTCTTCTTTCCACAAAGTTCCAGGTCCTTGTAGAATTTCAGAACCTGATTCTTAGAGTGCCTGCTTTTGCTCACCAGCTATGCTTGCAGAAGAGGCAAACACTGCCTGTCGCAGTAGAATTTTTTTCTTACATCCAATGAAAAAAAAACCTAATATAACCATTCGAAAAAATGTTTTAAAATTTTTATAACCAGTGGAAAATGACACGCCTAGCCCCTTTTGTAATTCGTGTATTGTTTTCACCCAACAGTGAATGTTTTGTCACTATCCACTCAAAAGACAAACAATACAATCTACGTATGTTGTAGTGTTCATAAAAGCTTGTAAATTTGCCTTCATCATGGAAGAGCTCTTCATCCTTGTCATTTTTTTTGGTCATTTTCTTTATTTGTAGGTTGGTGAATTTGGTGGTAAGCCTAGCCACATGTGGTCCCTGCCCAACACTGCAGAGGACTTGTGACTGCAATTATTATGACTGTGGTCAAATCCTTAGTAGCTCATTTTAACCGTTAAACATTGACAAGGACATTCTTTGTGTGATGGATGACATAGAATCCTTTTAGTAGGACAGAAGTGTAACTATTCATCTTTGAAATTTTGTTATGAAAAAAGGAGGTCTTCTACAATAGTTTGACTTCCATTGAGTGCTTTTGCAGTTATTTAAGCGAATGATTCACAAGGTAACCAAAGGAATGATTTCCACAGTTAGTAGTCCATCCTTTAAGGGTTAAGAAGGCCAGATATTGTTGTAGTGCGTTTTGGTATGTGAACTTAGAGGCCTCAGATGCTTTCTAACCTGTAAAGTTCCAAGGAATCTTTTTGTCAACATTTATCATGTGGTTATCGTTGTTTCATGGGTTCGCACATTAAATTCAATTTATTGCATCATTACGATGCATTATTTCGCATTGTTATTGCATCATTACAATGCACTACTTGCAACTTGCATCATAATGATGCAAAGTAATGCATTGTAATGATTAACGTGCAAACCCATAAAACAACAATAACCACATGATAATTGTTGACAAACCGTAGAGTCTAAACTTTGTGATGATGCTCAAACACTCCTAGTCCTTTAGGGGTTAATTTAAAAAAAATTTATCTTGATTTTGACTTTTTAATTTTATATAATGAAGAATTGAATTGAGATCCTAGGGGGGAAATTTTTTTTAACTCACTTTTCACTCATTAAAAAATAGTTAAGTAGAAATAGATTCAAGATTGAAGGGAAACCTAAATCATTTATAGCTTTGCAATGGAATTGAAACACACTAATCTCAAAGGTGAGATTGTTCTAGCAAGAGATCTTAATTTTGTAAAACTTTTTTTTTGAAAAATTGTGAAAATTGAGATCAGAAATGAATCTTACAAGTTATTTTTTTAAGAAAATGCTTCAATGGCCTAAAAAACAAGATTGTCTATAATTTTCACATAACAAATCCAAATGAAACAAATCAAATCTTTCCATGTAGATAAAAATACAATCTATATGAAAGAAATTTGAAAAAAAAAAAAATTTATTTTTTTTTAAATTTATTTTTCTACCCACTAAACTAAAATTTGGGCTTTTTGTGCTATAAATTTTACTCTTGGGCATTGATAAAAATAAAAATTATATTTTTGAAAAGCTAATGTGTTTTTCTATCTTCACCAAAAATTCCAAAAAATCATGACAAATATTGAGACCATAAGAGCTTGCTCAAAATCCATTTTGTCCCCCGAGGAGACACTAAATGGGACTTTAGGGGTTAAGGCATAGGTAGCAAAAAACAGTAGTAGATCTAGTAGAAGCTTTTTTATTTATAAGGGGTTCAAGTTTTGGCAAGATTTGAATGTGATATTGATTTTGATTCCAAATGTGTATTTATTATAATATAATTTAAGCAAAGGGAAACACCTTGTATATTGCCTTAGAAGATGTTGTCTTACATTGCTAGTACAGAGAGAAGGGTGATGCAAGTTGTATTGCTTGTATTGTTTCACTTGTATTGCAAATGAAATGAGCATTTGAAGCCTCCAAGTCATCCAATAGTTGAATCATGTCCAATATAGTCAGCCAAAATTGATTTAATTAGTGAATGAATCAATACATCCCTTATGTCACAGGACCCGCGAAAGTCATTCATTGGACTAAATTGTTGTTGTGTTGATCATATACAACTTAACCTTGAAACGCCAGGCCTATGACTATAGAGTGGGAGTTGAAATTCCATCACTCTATATGCTCCCATTTAGCAACTACATATTAACAAAAAAAAACATTTAATAGATGAAATTGCATGTTTTCTTGACTTTGAAAATTTTGAATAATTTTTTGGTAGAAAATTGATTTTTTTTCAGAACTTAAGGATTAAAAGTGAAGAAAAATCATATCAAATAGAAAACTATCTCAAAAAATCTGAATTTTTACCATGTGTGTGTACTATAGCGAGGAACTTCAGAGTATAAATTCAATTTCTATGCCATTCTATAATTAGAATTTATTGGACATTGGAAATACACACAAAGTTCAAATTGCAATTAAAAAAAATTCAATTTTAGGAATTTTTTCAGTATTCAAATTGGTGTAAAAACTAGAGTAGATGATCTTCATTTCATTAGTTGGAATCAAAGTAAAAAAAATATCTTTTTTATAGAGAAATTCTAGAATTAGAGCAAGGAGCAATAATTTTCCAAAATACTCTAAAATAGCATATTTTGTGATCCTGTTTTTCTCATTTATATGAAGACAAGTACTGGCAAGACTACAAACTCGATTGCATGCTCTTCATAATCCAACATGAAAGGTCAACAAGAAAAAGTGGATGAAAAAAATGCTTCCAATCTCTATCCAACTCATTTGATTGTCATCCAAACACCACAAAATGTATTTGCAGCATTACAAGGCTAAGGGTCTTTGAAGTGAATTAAGTATGGATCACATTTGACTACTATAAAAGTCTTCATTTGTGTTTACGGTGGAAACACCCAAAAACGTCAATATAAGCAATTCATTATAGTTGGAGGCACATTTTCTTTAAAATAATATTTTTATAGTAGTAGCAAGTGAAAATCATGAATATAAAAAAAAAATAGATCTTTTAGATGTAGTATGTAATTTCTATGATTTTTTAAAGTGTCGTCTCCCAAGACCACTAAAATTGTCACATAGGTGGACCTAAACTATTTTGGCAAAAATCAATATTTTACAAATTAGAGTTAACTCGTAAAGGACTGAATGACCGTTGAACGTACGCAGGTGATTTTGGATAGGTCCCTATGAAGTCAATTTTGGTTGGATCTTTACTAAATTTTCACACAAGGTGTAAGTATGTACCTCTTTGATGAAAATCTAATTTTTTTTTCCGATCGGGAGCTCAAATCAAAAGTTATGCTGCCCTGAACTTTTTTGGTAGCCCAAGCAATCTGGGAATATTTTAAAAATCTTTTCCAAAAACCTCATCAACTTCTGAAATTTGGCATGCATGTGACTTACATGATACAAGATGCCAATGTCAAAAAAAATAAGTATGCGTAGTGTAAAAATCTCACTCTAGGAGGAATACACACATTTCCAAAGTAGTCTAGTACAAATTTGTATGGTTGAATTTTGAAAAAAAACTTCTTTTTTCATTTTTTATGATTGCAATAAAAAGCCGCAATTTTTCACAATTTCTTCCCAAAACATGCCTCAGGATTTTAGGGGTTAAATATGCGTCCTTCAAATGCATTAGCAAATCAAAGTTAAGCATTTGAAAGACAAATTAATGAAAGTCTAAGGTACAAGATTCTCCATGTGGAGTTCATTTACAACTTTGCAAATTTTTTTACCCTCTCAATCGCCAACAAATTTCAAGAATGGGAACAAGGATGCTTTGGGGCGTTTCTACATTAGAGAAAATTTCAGGCCTCCGGAGGGCTCCACAGCCCTCCAAGGTACCCTGAACTTTGATTTTGGGGGGCTGAAAAAATTATTTTTTCCCTATTCCTGCCCACCTGAAATGGCAGTGGCACAGGAGCCGAGTTTTAAGAGTTTAAAATTTATTTATTTTTTTAAAAAAATCTTAAAATTAATTAATTAATTTTTTGGTGAAATCTGACTGTTTCGGCGAGCAGTCAGCTATGCAGATTGCTCACTGCAACACTTTTCCATAGTGCCAGACCAAGCTTTGAAATAGCTTGGTTTGTCACTCTGGAGCAGCCCTCTGGAGGGCGGAAATTTTATGTAATGCCTTAACTCCTAAAGGACCAACATGCGTTTTTTGGCAATATAGAAATTTTAGGCAAGTACGTGTGACTAGAGATTTGCATATTTTGGGCTGAAAATTTTATAGAAGGTGGGGACAAGGAATATCTTTCATATGCATAAAATTTCGTGACATTTGGAAATACAAGTCAAAAATTATTGCATGATATGTAGTTTGTTTCTCAACTCGGGCAGTCTGGGCAGATTAGAAAAAATCACTTTCTTCAAAAATAAAAATTTGAAATTGGTTTATTACATTTATATATATGTGGAAAGCTTTGTTAGATTCCATTTTGATCAATAAGTCAAATGTTATGAGGATTTTTAGTTTGCGGGCAGTTATGGATTGCCTACTCTAAAATAAACTTTGAAGTTGTTTATTTGACTCAATTTTCAATATTTAAAAAAAAAAAAAAAATTTAGGATGTAGATTGTTTATTACAACATTGCAACCATTGGGATTGGCATTTTTCAATTCCATAATTAACTTCTTAACAATTTAGTGTTTTGAACCATTCTCTACTTCTTTCTACTTACTATTTTTTTCTTATATGTTGTACAATTCCAAATGATCTGAAAATTTTCAAGCATGTAGCCAACTTGCCCTGAAGAATGAATCCAAAGAAGCACAACCATTTTGGAAAAAATTTCATAATAATCTGACCTTGTAAAGTGCAGCTGCCCGGTTTTTCGCAAGGCCAAAAAAAGGACTTTTGCCACTTCAAACGCTAATATCTTGCAATCTACACAATGGAAATTTCTGAAATTTTTTCCACATATTTTCAAACCAGAGTGCTACAAGATCCTACGGTCACATGTGTCCAAAAATGATATTTTTCAAAAATTTGGTACTTGTACTAGAAATGGCAGTTTTGGAGCATTCTTAGTGAGAACATAGTCAAAGAACTTTAGGGGTTAAGCTTGGTACTTATTGTTCAGTTCTTGTGATCATAGAATGGTTTAAATATTCATTGTTGAATATATTAAAAAAATAGTAGTAGATTCAATTGTATGGATATACATGATAAGGGGTAATAATTTATTGTACCCTCAAAGCAAGTTAGTAAGGGTGGCACTTCTGTGCTAAAGTTTGATACTTTTGAAGCTTTTGAAAGCTTTTGAAAGTTACTTTTAATTTTCGATGACGCCATATTTGTAAATATTCCCTAAGTTTTATTTTATTCTATACAAATCTCTTTAAAAAAAAAAATTCCATCATTGCTTTGCAAGTATATTACGAATGTTTTTTTTTAATATTATCTGTATATTATTCTATTGAGTTCCAATTATAGTGTATTAAGATTAGCACAATACTGGGTGCCAAAATTTGTAACATGCGACTGCTGTGTATTTTGACGCTTTGCAATGAACTCCCATTTGTTTCAATTAATTAAAATAATATAAAATAATAAAATAATAAAATAAAATAAAACAGTGACATGCATTTGCGCAAAGTTTCAAGACTTAGGACTGAAATTAAGTTAAGTTGCAATTCAAGGTGCCAAATTCATGAAATTCTTCCCTACATTTAAACTAAATTGACATAACTTCAGATATTTTATCAGTTATATCCTAAAAGCCATAACCTCTTCAAGACTCTCTCACTACGTTAATGTTCCAAATATTGATTGCCTCGACGTTCATGGATTATTTTGCATATTGTAGTCGATCTCACTAAACTCACTCAAGTCTCCACACAACTCTCAATTCGACACATTGCACAAGAGCATTTGCTATTGTAAGTGCAAAAAGGTGCAAGTGTCAAGGAGAGACTACCGGCCAGTTTGTCTTATAATAAGCAGATCAGCCCCAATTCCTCAAACAGCTGTCACCACTCATGTAGTTCATAAGACAGGACTTCAGCTTTTCTGGAGTCAACTGAACCCCCTTTGTTTTTGCCTTCGGGCTTTTCATAACACCGACGGTACTTCAATTTCATGTGTGCCTTTTGTCTTCTGTCTGTTAAGCTTCAAGTTTCACCGAGTCAACGTATTCTTCCACCTGGCCGCTCCATGCTCAGTTGCTTGTCTTCTGTCTGGTCAGCTTCAAGCTTCACCGAATCCATGTATTCTTCCACCTGGCCACTCCATGCTCAGTTGCTTGTCTTCTCTCTGTTCAGCTTCAAGTTTCACCGAGTCCATGTTTTCTTCCACCTGGCCACTCCCTGCTCAGCTGCTTGTCTTCTCTCTGTTCAGCTTCAAGTTTCACCGAATCCATGTATTCTTCCACCTGGCCATCCAATGCTCAGTTGCTTGTCTTCTGTCTATTCAGCTTCAAGTTTCACCGAGTCAATGTATTCTTCCACCTGGCCACCCCATGCTCAGTTGCGTCCGGTCGGACACATACAAGGCGTCAGAGGATTTTCCCAAATGTCATAGCTAGGGAAGGTTGCTTCTGGTAGCCCAGTGCGCCCCTTGTGCATCTCTGCCACCTCACGCATGAAGTGCGGCCAACTCATGTAGGGATCCCCAAGAGCATATGCCATCAGTCCCTTGTTGGGCTTGATTGATTTTTGGACATGTCCTTGATACCGACGAGCGCCAATGATTAGTTTTGCAAAGTTGCCTCCGTGGGTCATCACATACACATCTGATTTCAGGCATACTAGGAAATCTAATGCTGCTAGTGAGGTGACGTGTTGTTGAAAAGGTGCCAATTCTTCCCTGCTTGCTAAGTCATCCTTTCTGACCTGCACAAACCAAGGAACTTAGCTGTAAAACACAGTCTTGGGTTGATTAGATTTGCTACCCCACGGATTAAAATGAATTATGTTGCTTTTCTGAAAACTGAATCTATACCAAGTTGGGGAACATTCTCTGCAGTGGGCGCATCCTAGCATTTCCTCCATAGACAGGGCCAGATGCCACGTAAATTTGAGAAGTTTTGCTGTAGCCCATTCCTTTGAGAACTAGGGCAATTTCGGCAGGTTCCATTGGGCATCTTCCTTGCTTCCGTTTGCAGAGGGCTTCCTTCCACATGATTGTGTCATTCTATGCAATGATCACTATAGTTGTCAGGATTATCTGGAACAAAAGTAGAAATCATGCATGAAAGGGATGCCTAGGGCAGGGAGCAAATGTTTTAGAAGAGAGACAGAACTCAAGATATTAGAACTGATGAGGAAGCACAGAATTTGTTCACACCTTAAAGCGTCTCGGCCATTCCTTCTTTCTATATTCCCGAAGTGTTCGCTTCTCTTCTCGAGTGCCGACAAAGTCGCAGAACGACAATCCCACCATTCCTTTCTCAAATCGCAAATGCAATGCTCTGACACAAGAATATATTCTCTCTTAAGAAATTCCTTACTTATCCATGCAATGCAATTGAGGAAAAGATATGCATATTAATGCAGATGTTAGCGCAATGACATTAAATCTGAAATATAAAGTCTACCCAGAAATGAATCCAACTGCTTTATAGTTAGAATGTTACAACAAGAAATGAGAATACCATGGATGGATGCAATTTTGGGACAATTTTCATTACATCCTCCGAAACAGATTATTTGTTGTATATAAGGATGTCCACATTGCATGTGAAATGATTTAAACTCAGCTCAAGACTCGGTTATACATTTACATCATTCAGAAATCCCTCCAGCAACTCTGCTGATTGTGAAAGTGGTTACAGTTGTTTTAGAGGACCTGGTAGTTTTGACGTCATTTTCTACCCAAGCACAAAAGCGATAAATGAAATAGGCAACATTGATATAGGTGCAAAGCGTACATGTAAGGATGTAGTTTACCCGTCCGATTGTGCATCCGTGACACAAGGATGTCTGCCATTCGTTCTGTTTCAGGAAGGAACTTGAGGGCATGATAGTTCACACGGCATCGTAACTTGTTTATCTCAATTTGCACATTTTCATACCTGCATTCAACGAGCGATACGAGTAAGTAGAGCACTACTCTGGACACCGGTGTAAGAAATGCTACACATTTATCTGAATTCAATCAGTTTTAATTTGCAGTCTGAGGCATTGCACACTGCTCAGGTTTCATGACTTGTATCAGCTTGCAACATTAGTATAGAAAAATCTGCAACAAAGGGTATACCCAAGCCTATCAACAAAGGGCTTGAGAGACATGAGTTTGTTTTTCTTGATTCGTGGAAGAACATTCTGTAGATAGAATTGAGCACTTGCATATTTGGGTATGTCCTTGATGGTAAACCTGCTTACCCGTCAAGTATTATGTTACATATCTGTCAAGAAGCGAGGCTCATCACTATTGTGAGTATACATCAAGTATGTTGCTATTTAGAAACATGAAAAATTGAATTTTTATCCATTTACTTTCAACTAACATGGTCCAGTCAACTATCTCTAAGATACATGGTTCAATAATGAAAGGGTAATGAAGTTAATATTGAACAAAGGAACGGAACTACAAAAAGCTGCTTAAACACCATGTTTGTTTCATAGCGGTTAATGGTGCGTTCCGTAATATCACATGTGAAAACACCCTTAATAATTCATGTACCTGCTTTAAAGATTGCAAAGGTCATGTGACAGAATTCTGAGAAATGATCTATTTAGGAAATGGAGAGTGAACCTCACCTACTGGAGGAATAAAACTCTTTACGGTGAGGAATCGAATTTGGAGGATCCCTCACTATGCGAACATCAGCTTTGAGGTATTGTATGAAGTGATCAACGTCAAATACATCTGCAAATTGTCTACAAGACGGCATTCATGTCAGAAATTAATAAAACCTGTTGGCATTGCCATATTCAGTAACTTGTGTATATCTTGAAGACCTGTAAATGGACCATAAGTTAAATATTCGTATCTAAGCATCCAGCTCTGATCATATTTGAAGAGAAAATTATGAGTTTTGGACTTAAAGGGCAGATCTGGGTTAAAATGAAACATACGTTGAATCGTTCCAAATAGAATCTTGTTTGAAAACAGGAAGGATGAGAGTGCAGTTCATGATGCGCGCTACTGCAACGGCGTTGATTATCTGCAAAATAGCCAAACCCTTGAGACAAATCTGATGGTAGGTACCAACAGGTGAACTCATGATATATACCAGGTACATGAGTAAGATGCAGTTTCGTTAAGGAATTGAGGTGTTCTCCAAACATGTCTTCCATTACTGTTGTATCCTCCTAGAAAGAATGAGAGTGATATTGAGTGCTGCGTGGATGTATCCATTGGAAATACTTGTTTAGCGCAAAAATGACATACAGAAATTCTCTGTTGATTCAAACCGCCCTCGGCAATTATGCCGAAATATCCATTACCTCCGTCATCACCTGGTGGAGCTGCATACGAAAGTCGTTAACACTGCGAACCTCAATAAACTGTCAGTGATACGTCCACTACGCGACGTATGCAGGTAAAGAGACTTACCGAAAATTTCGAAATCTTCTGCACGTCATAGCAGCAACATCCGATGAATTCTACAGAAGATAGCAGCACGAGAATTTTTCTTCGCAAAATTCTATACTCTAATGCACAGCACATGCAGCAAAAATGATTTTCTGCAATTTTATTTCGCAGAGGAATTTCATGATGTGAATTCCAGCAAAGTAGGTGGTAAGAAGTATACTATCGTAATCGTCAGGAAGTGCTTCTGAGCAAGCTCTCCAATCTTTGGTCGCAGCTCTGGGATTCTCCCAAAGAGATTCCGCCTCGTTGAGCTGTGAAAGCCATATATTATTGTTATGAACGATTCTGAGAAACTTCGGGAGACTCGAGCACATGAATCAAGATATATTATTATTAGGGTGTTATCATGTTTTAAGCAGTCCTTACATGAGGGCAACGCGTCCGGAACTCATCTTTTACACAAAGAAACGGAACTGGTTCCTGCCACGTGCAATGCAACTCAAGGTTAATGACTCAATTAACCAGCTAATTCTATTTGACTAAAAGTTTTGCGCAACAAATGAAATGGTACAAATATTGTCCTCGGACAGAGATTACGTACAAATATATAATTTCGCAGGTGTGGGAAAGAAACGATCATCAACATTAACAAAAGGCCCACACCAATGGTCATAAGCAAGAGGAACCACCACCGCAAGCCTAGCGCCCTTCTTCTCAATCCTTTCATGGAGATGATCAATGCTGTTGTACTAGTTGCCGCACTCCTCACCAATAATCATTTTATAAAGTCTGTGAGCTGTATCCCCATACCAGGAATCACAATGCAGCCAAAAATTTCAGAGAGTTAAGAGGTGAAGGAATCTTTTCCTCAGCTCGCACGTAAACGACAATTCGGGATCGGCAACAGTGGTCTCAAGCTATGCCGACCTTCAAATCACATGCGAGATCACATGTACGCAACTTACCGCAAATCCCAGCATTGAATGGTGTCCGAACCAGGGACAGAGCAGCTTTGATTCGAAGAGCAAGGCAAGCCAGGTGACTCTTTTCCTCATGCCCTGATGTGCAAGCTTACAATAACCAGCACAATTCAAAGTTGTCGAGGTAGGCACTCACGATAAGCCATGATGCGAAAAAGTTTAAATTGGCAAGTTTAAATTTAGTAGATATTTGAATAGAAATTGACAAGTTTCCGATTGTCAAATATGAGATGAACAAGCGTTTTTTCCATTGGTAACGGGGAAGGGTAAATATTTTACTTTATTGCAATTGCACTAAACTTTTGCCAATTCAATGGAAATTTCATTGGAATAGATTTTCAGAACACTTTGATTTTGGCGAATATTTCACGACGTATTTCGACTTTCTTTCGTCACTGCATACGAAATTTTGGAAAATTAAGCCAAGAAAATACTGAAAAGTGAGGCAATCTCCTTCAATGCCCTTGGAACAGGATACAATGCCAAATGTGACCCAATTTTGTAACCCTTTCAAAGAGCAGAAGCATCCTTGAAGTTTCAGGAAACACTCTGTTCAGGAATTGACACGCCCGAACAAAGACCTGCTCTCAATTACCAGTTCTCCCTCGGCCAGAAAACTGTACAGTACAACTCCTGCGATGGATCATATCATCTCATCTTACATAACAGTGTGACAAGGAATGGTTTTATAAAAATTTAAAATCTAAATTGTCTACCTCCACAAAACAAAAACAAAAAATCAATGTTGTGCAACGGTGAGCTCATCAGCTGTGATGAGGGGTAGTTTGATACATTCGAACATATTCGTGAGTGAAAAAAAACTTTACTCCTGCCGCGGGCACAATCACCACGATGTACGTCCCAATTCCTTGTTCACAACAGAACATTGGGAAGCAAAGGAAACAGAGAAATATAATTTCTCGGTAACTCTTTTGATAAAAAGAAATTGCGACTCATAGGCCATCATCACTCAACTTACTTCCAGACAAAGCACACAAAGAGCTCGAATTCGAAAAGCAAAAAGATTTCCGCCGAGAACCTCATCCTTTGGTTCTGTGTACTTTTCCCCCCCGCAATGGAAATTGTCCATGTGCTTCAAGAACAAAAATTAAAAAAAAAAAAAAAAGAGCTCGGGCGCATCCCTCAATCAAACAATATTCCTACTCTAAACGGTGAATTTAATTCTTCCTGTACTGCGCACAGAAAGATACCGGCAGTCAGTCGTCGAGACTCGAGAGATCGGATTTTAAAGAAATTGGCAAAGGCTTAACGACCTCTCACTACAAGATGATTTACACATTAAAAAATGATTCTTATCAAGAACTAGCTACAGTACATCACTAACTCATCACGGACCTGTCCAAGTAATAAGTTAACAATTTCTGCCGCATCAACAGTAAGTAGGAGAGGACTCTCAACAAAGATACAGTATTCAGTACTGCATGCATGCTTGTCAGAATGCCAGGGTTCCGTATCTTTAGACAACTCAAGATAGCAATTATTTCACCATCACAGTCCCCAAGATTAACCTCCACAACAACAAAACCAACAACTAATTCGAGCACCGGAAGTCTGGATTCTGGAACCTAGAGCTAACTTATTTAATCTATAAAATGACGGTGTTGGAGGCGTACCTCTGGTTCGCCTTCCGAAATTCCGACATATGTTGCACCGCATGGCGCATGCGGCAGCTAGCTTTCGTAGCACCCTAACCTAAAGGCCTAAAAAAGCCTAAATTCGACCTGCTTGCATGGCCTCCTCCGTTCTCCTACTGTAGACGCACTGCAGAGGAAAGAAAGGGAGGTACGTTTTTTCGTGAATCCCGCTTTCAGGAGAACCTGCAGAAGACTTCGGATAGGCAGGTCACCTGCTCTGGCTGCCGGCATCTGCTGTCAGCCCTAACCGAATGCCAATAAGTTATACTCCGTATATGAAAATGCGTGGCCAGAAGAATGTTGTGGAAGATCAGTAACGGCAGCATCAAACTGAAGGGCGGGGAATAAAAACATCGGTACAGCCAGGGAGCGTGCCGGCTGCAGCAGCGAATCAGTTGAGGTCGGCCATGGGAAGACTAACTCACTGATGAAAAAACTCGGGGAGAAACATACAGTATCTTCAAGAGGACTTTGGAAAGTACAGGGCAATGCCCGAGGAGGAGGGGATTCTGCGAATTAAAATGCCAACAAGGAGGGCGGAGCCCAACGAGGAGGCATTTTAATTTGCAGAATCCCCGACGACGAGGGGCATTGGCTGGCGTAAACCACAAGCAAAAAACGTCAAAGTTGGATGAAAACAATCCGATGAGAAATTGCAGTTGGATGGAAAATACATAATGCCCAATTACGTGTGTTTGCCCGCGTAATCGGGCATTACGGTCTCGTATGAGCATTGCCCTGTACGTTGCGCCCCAAAAGCCTCCCAGGAAATGAACGGCGCATTTCCTGGGAGTGTTTTACGGTGACTTGATAGGGCGGAGGACGGAATACATACTTGAAAATGACATTAGAACAGATAAAAGGGTGGGGCAAAAACAGATTTGAAATGTATATACTTGGGAAAGAAAAGGGCGGGGATTTTAAAAATGATTTTGACCTTTTTGTGAATTTTTTTCCTGCCCACCGAACTCTATTTTTGGCTTATTGTGCCATAACTTTTGCTCCAGGGCACCGATTGAAATAAAATTTATATATCCGTAGAGCTCTTGCGGAACCGCGCGTCCTAAAGAAATTTCAAAATTATTCACTACAAATTGAAACAATAGGAACTTATCCAGACCCAAATTGTTCCTCAATGGGACAAATAGGGGTTAAAATGTCATTAGCTTTGAAAGAACAAAAAAAAAGGGCCAGACGAAAACAGATTTGAAATGTTCAATACTTGGAAAAGAAAAAGGTTGGGGAAAAAGAAAATGGACACAGGCAAAGATGTGTTGACTCCTAAATATCTCAATCCTTTTTTTTGAATTTTTGCACATTTTTGCTTGAATCTTTGAAGAAAAATATTACTTACCTGAATTTTATGGATTTGGTTAGTAAGGAACAAGGTTGTATTTTCTAGATTCAAGTATTACATTGGATGAATGAGAAGTTAGTTGGACTAAGTAGGGGCTTGAAATCCTCCATTCATCATCCAAAATATGGACGTCAAAGTACCTCAAGATTAAGTATAAGGTAACCGAGAGCTATCACAAGCAAGATGTTAAATCCATCACATGAATTAGGGTGGATTTACTCTGGAAAAAATGTAGGAATTTTTTATTTGCCACATAATAAAATTTGACAATTTTTAATTCGTATTTGCTATTAGAGACCTCTAATTAGCTGGAGAGGTCTAAGACACATCCTAAATGCAACCCAAAATAGGGTTGTTTTTTTCATTTTTACCTTGGAGAATGTAAAACGTATCCTACTGGTTTTACTTCATGGGACGAACTTAATGTCCTACCCGTTGTAGTTAAAGGGTACTTTTAATTAAAATTTAAAGTTTAGAAGGAGGAGAGTATGAAAATGAAAGGGGAGTCAAAAGATGCGATTAGTAGCTTGCCTTCTTCCTAGTATTTTTCACAGCATGTCCAAAGGATTTGAAACAAGGATTGAACTCTATCATACAAAGTTGTTGGATAGGCTCTAAAAGCCAATTGTCCATCATTGAAACTCAATAATTTCTAGTCTAAAACAACCCTAAACTACCCTAGGTGATGGAGCAAGTGCCTTGGGATGCATCCATAGGTTGCTGGTTTGATGTGCTGACTTTGCTCGCGTGGTGGTCTTATTTGTGTTCCCTCTCTTGTGTTCTGACGGGGGTACCCATGGAGTTGTAATTCTAGTTAAAAAATATTTTCTGGTTGCCATAGATGTGTCATGTTAGTCCTGGTTGCGATCCTTGAAGGTCACATGTTTAAAAATAAATAAAAAATAAATTCAATTATTTCTATGAATAAACATATGCATGTATGAATAAAAAATCAAATGTCCATCATTCAAACGAAACTCAATGAGTTGAAATGACTTCTAAATAAGATAGTTGCTCTAAAAGCAACCGTCTCCTTCAAGTCGACCCTATAAATAGTTCTTCAATGGACACGAGGTGATCCAAAGGAATGGATTAAGGCTAAAGTATTATTTATTACAAGAACCAATGATTCTCCTTGGTTTCCATATATCTCTTTACAAGCTACAAGTACAAGGATTTTGGAAGACCTTGTAGCATAAATAGGTGCCTACAACATAAATCTCTGAAAATTCAAAAGTAGTTCAAGAATGCTTCAAAAAGTATGAAATCACTTGTATTACATTCCGCATTTATTTCTCTTCATCTAAAAAGAAATAAAATTCTTCTTGTCCATTGAAATCCATGAAAAAGGCAGACTAGCCTTTAAATTGTTGGTTTCAGAGCAAACTACCTCGTAAGCCTTAGTTTCACCAGCACCATATAAAAATTATATTTTTAGAATGTGTATCAATTCCAAATTACTCTTCTATATAGTACTTTATGACAATTTTTTGCAAATCATCAATTCTGGAAAACACTTTGTACCTTTAGCTGTTAATTATGTTTATTGCCATTGAATAGTTTGTAGATAATATTTGGAATGACAAGTCTAAAAAACATACAATCATATCATATAGAATCCATACATTAAGTTCGGTTGTTTGTTTGTTTTGTTTGTTACATTGAGATCTCCCAGACAGTGCGTCCCCCAATGTTGTGCTTGGGACTGTTGGAAAGTCCTCGGTGAGAAAGGGTGCATGGGCTTGGTTTCGTGGCATTTGGACCTACGGTGTGAAAGTTATGGATTTTGGAGTTATTTTTTGTTCTTAAAAATTACCAAATTATGCTAAATTATGTATCTTTTGAACCGTGTGTCAATTTGTCACGTTTTTGGTACCGTTGGAAAGCCCTCAGCAAAGAAGGGTGCACAGGCTTTGTTTCGTGGCGTTTGGACCTACGGTGGGAAAGTTTTAGATTTTGAGTTATTTTTTGTTTTTAAAAATGACTTTTAATTTTGGTTTAGTTGTGGCAACAACACAGGGCTACACTAGTCCATACCTTAAGACATGCTATTTGTTTTGTTTGTTTGTTACATTGAGATCTCCCAAACTGTACATCCCTCAGTGGCGTTTTTGGTACTGTGAAAAAGTCCTTGGCGAATAGAGGTGCACGGGCTTTGTTTCATAGCATTTGGACCTACATCACAAAGTTTAGACCCTACGATTTGGCACCAATTATCGTGCGGTTATCATTGTTTCATGGGTTCGTACCATAATCACACTGACTTAATGTATTTTTACGCACTGAATCAGTGCGAAAACAATGAATATCAATAGCGTACGGTTTATGTACTTTAACTATACAATTGTTGTGTCAAAACTGCACAGCAATCATATAGTTAAAGTACATAAACCGTACGCTATTGATATTCATTGTTTTCGCACTGATTCAGTGCGTAAAAATACACTGAGTTAGTGCGATTATGGTACGAACCCATGAAACAACGATAACCGCACGATAATTGGTGCCAAATCGTAGGGTTTAAACTTTGTGATGTACGGTGGGAAAGTTATGAAAATTTTAGTTATTTTTTAATTAAAAAAATTAGAAAAAATTAATTGTACTTTTGTTTTCACTGTGGCAACGATGTTTGGCTATTTTTTCCGATTTGTTTTATTTATTACAATGTCCTCCATTGGTACCGTTGGAAAGCCCTCGACAAAGAGGGGTGTTTGTCTTGTAGTATTTGTACCTACATTGTAAAAGTTGAAAATTTTTGAATTATTTTTTATTCTTAAAAATGATTAAAATATGCTAAATTATATATCTTTTGAACCGTGTGTCAATTTGTCACGTTCTTGTTTATGTTGGAAACCCCTCGGTGAGGAGGGGTGCACAAGCTTTGTTTCATGGCATTTGGACCTACGGTGGGAAAGTTATGAATTTTTTAATTATTTTTGGTTTTAAAAATGACTTTCATTTTTGTTTTGGTTGTGGCAACGGCACAGGGCACACTAGTCATATAGGATGACAAAAAGTCTCAGTTGCATGCAATCGAATCATATAGAGTTTGCTTCAAAGTTGGGTCCCACCCATGCAACGTTAAACCGCAAAAGTCAAGGTCCAAATTGATTAGACACATCAAATGATGCAGTTAAAACTTTAAAACTTAGTCTACTTGCTTCAAATATTGCTTAATATTCACGAAACTAGGTTACACAAA
Organism: Pseudisothecium myosuroides; assembly: GCA_951799445.1. Lineage (NCBI taxonomy): Eukaryota > Viridiplantae > Streptophyta > Bryopsida > Hypnales > Lembophyllaceae > Pseudisothecium > Pseudisothecium myosuroides. The sequence continues at coordinate 16,682,087 of OX637290.1, read as the reverse complement.
TGAGAAAGCGGATGAATGTTGAGGACAGTCGACAAACACACAAGATCATTAAAACGACCCATATTTAGGTTCTGAATTTCACACAAAATACTGGTGCACATGCTTATGAACTCATTCTACATGTAAATTAGTGGGTCCACCCCCAATGTCGAAATCAGAAGTCCATGCCAACGTCAAAAGGACGGAAGTAAATCGTCGGAAAAGCTCAGGAAAATGTTAAACTTGGGCCACAGCAAATGTGCACACTACAGAGTGCCAAAACTTCTAAAATAAGCGCTCCAGCAAACGCCCAACCTCTTCGGATACCATGCCTCTGTTGACTCTCATTCTTTGCCATTCTCCGACACAGGAGAGATACTGCGTTCGGCAGCTCGACCCTGAAGCACATACAACAATCAATGAGACCACAACTCTAAGAGAACTAATATCTATCAAGAACTACATCTATCAACTTACTACTGCTCTATAAACAAAAAACTGCTCTACAAATAGAAAATAAAAGGCAGGAGAAAACCCTCTAAACCTGCCGAGAAAGGCTTAATATTATGCAACAAACAAGGTAAAAGCACCCATTCCAACCTTGCACCCTAACCCAATCTTGAAGCATATGAAGATATAAGTAGTCTAATATTTACAGTCTGCATTCATAATTCTCAATTGCCAATGTAATAGAAATAGTCTCACGTGTAGGTTCCACCCCAAAGTAAGCGGAAGTGCTTATAGTGTTGGTTTTAGATGCTTCCACCTCAAGTTGAACATAAGGTCACGAAAACCATTATCCAAACTGACTAAAAATTAGGAATTGAAAACGAATCGAGTCATGGAAAAGCCTCACCACGTCTGCCTTGGGACTCAAACTCACATCCTTTTCAGCATCACTGGAGCTCCTCCCGTTCGCCTGTTGGTACAGAAGAAGACATTAGCACTGGGAGAATCGCCCTCCAAGTTCCCAGGCAACTAATTCTATAAAGTAAATTTAAAATACACTTCAGCAACATCTTACCACGGCAACTGGAGACTTGGAGCGGCTTAAGCTGGGGCTACGACTGTCTTTCTTCAAAGGCGATCCCGGAGCAGGGGAGGGTGATCTTGACCTGAAGAAAGCGCACCGACAAATGGTAGAACATCAGTTACAATTCTAATTTCAAACGGCTGAACATTCAATTGAAAGCGAATCAAACGAATTGGTCACACTACAAACCATCTTTTGTGCCTTCATAGGGCGAAGCTTACTTGGAGATCGATCGGACAGAGCGTGAGCGTGACCTAGACACAGGAGTCGCAGATCTCGGTGATCGAGAACGTGATCGAGGAGAGCGACTGCGTGGAGACTTGCTGCGAGGAGAACGGCTGTGGACATGAACATCGAACAATATCAGATCTGAGATAAGAAAAATGCATGTGATACACCTTGTTGAGAAAACCATGTACTGCTAGATTGTGCTTCACTGCGGTCAATTGGGGAACCTGAATGAGGTTTGGAAGGGAAACTTTCAGATAATGTGGAGAAAAACCAGACCAACACAAACGACTTGGGCATATAACAAAGCATACCTACGACTAGGCGAACGGCTTCGAGTGGCACTCCTTCGAGATCCAGAACCCTTGTCCTCCTTCACCTGATAAAGGACTATAGAGTCAGTTGTGTAAAAACGAACAAAAGGACGGAGCCAGCAGATTTCCAGTAAACCAAATATAAAAATTATAGAAGGTTTACTTACACGGATGTAAGAGCGAGAAAATGGGTTGCGAAACTCTGAGTCATCCAGTTTACGAATCTGCAAGCGTACACACAATTAAAGACAGAAGTATAAAATGTTGTAGGAATACAAGAAAGTACCCGGAAGTCACATCGGTGCAGCTGATAGAGAAAAACATGACCGCAGCAGATCCAAAACTTACTGCATATTTCATGTCATCATAGTTGGTGAAGTCCACAATGCCCATTGTTCCAGCTGCAGAAGAGCAATATAAAAATAAATGCTAAATAAAACAAACCATTATTACCCAAAATTCGTATGGTTTACATCTCAGAATACAAAGTCAGCAAGCTGCGGTAGTCTGACAGGAAAAAATCCAGAACTAATACAATCTTGAGTTTCTTACCAGACCCATCGCGGAAGACTTGAGCAAAGCACACATCCCCAGCCCTCCGCATGTGATCCTGCACATATTAGGAAGGGTCCAGATTCATCAGGGACAAGCTGTGTACAAATCTTTAAAAATCACTGTCGAAAGAGAAATCATAAACTAAGATTGTTGTGGAGAAAAAAGAAGGAAGTACAAACTGGAAGAGTTAAATGAAAACACCAGAATCAGTGTCTACCTTCAAATCTTGCCATGATGCAGATGAGGGTAATCCGGTCACTGTCACTGCCAAATAAAGGATACAACATGTCAATGACATCTCCAGGAAAGTTTGCATTCAACAGACCACTGAGCTGAGATAAGAACAAGAAATGAGAAAAAAAATACCTCTATATTCTGAGCGCCTAGAAACACCTCCTGCGCGACCACCGCTATCAGCGGCACTCCCGCCTCCTCGCCCACCACCAGTGCTGTAGACGCTGTACCGATCGACCGCAGGTGGAGGCCCGCGTCCGCCATGGGCGATTTCCACCTGTTTAAGCAGATCAACAGGAAACTACTATCACAAAACTATATTTTCAACCCACAGATAAATAGTCAATTTCAGTGAGCTGGCTAGAGATGCAAACTTGCAACTTCATGAAAGTAGAGACAGCTAAGTCAGACCGCAAGTGATCTGTTCTCAGGAAGGGCCATACCCGGAGGCGATTTCCATCAAAATTATATCCATCCCGGCCACGGATAGCATCTTCGGCATCTCTAGCATCCTCATACTGCATGTGAAGAAAAAATTATAAGAGAGAAATACAGCATCACCATACAGAAACAATAGCATTTAGATATCAACTTAACTAAACTAAAACACATCCGCTTCAAGCCCCAATTCCATGAACAAATGCCTCCAGATCTGAGCCACCAAATTACGTACTAAGGATTATTCGATAGGAGTTATGACGAAAGAAGGGTAACAACGACACTGTGGGACTGAAATACCTCGAGGAAGCAGTAGCCAGGTGGGCGAGGAGGTAACTTCAAGTCGATGTCTACAATTCTTCCATACTGCACCCACACCATGACCACAAGTAATGCCATGCACATGAATACTCGCGCAACGTTGTCGAACACTGATAGCAAGATTATTTCTCGAAAACAAACTCATGGTAGAACCTTATCTCCCAATACAGTCCGTTACCTTGTAGAAAAGATCCTCAATTTCTCGCTCCCTCACATCACCAGGAAGGTTTCCAACATAAATCGTTCGACTGGCACGACTGCTCATGGTGTTGATTACGATTGATGTCTCTCCTCAGTACGCAAAACTGGAGAAAACAATCCACTCGTTAGAATATAAGATACACTTCAAGTTTAGGAGTGATCATATGCAAAAAATAATTTACCAACTGACAAAATCAGCGGACACCTGCTAGACATGAAAACAGAAAGCTATGAGGCCAACCAAGAGCGACATCTTTGGTCCAAGCGAAGCCCCTCAAGCTCCACCGCTCCCTCCTTAGCTCCAGGAAGCTCCACAGCTATGCACGACTTAGACACGCCACAATCCCACTGCCCTCTCACTCTCGTGCATTGGACACAGACTCATAGCCACCCCTCCCTCCCCCAGCAGGCAATTGACGCATCCAATCCCTTATCCCTCCGATTCCCCCTCCCTCCACTACAGGGTTCATTATTTACGCTCCCTCCAGCTCCACGCAATCTAATTCCAAGCTTGTCCATGCTCCACGCAGATATCTAATTCCAAATAAGCGAAGGTTGGCTGTGAGAGCAAGGTGTCGGTCTCCCGTTGTACCTTACCGCTTTGTTTCCCGACCAAACGACCGCCACCGTAGTCGATGCAGATCAGGGCCTCAACAGATACCACTGCACAGAGCCACACGTTCTCATTCCGCCTCTAAACCACTAACCCCAGCCAGGGCATTGTACACCTTCCAACACGTTACAAAAAACGCCAACACGCTACACAAACGCCATCACTTCTCGCTCAATCCATTACATCCACCGCAAATACCACGAGCTTCATGAAAAACCATCACCGTGGCCCTACATCACCATCGCCTTCGAAAAAAAGAACAACACTACAACAACCAGCACAGACAACAATGCAAACAAAAAGGAGAAATTTCGAATAATTCCAACCTAATCCTTGCGCTTACACTACTCGCTCCAACAAAGTGCGCCGACAACTACAAATTTCGACGACAACATGAAAAAACTTGATTTAAAAGCATGAAAAAAACAGGAAACAAAGAAGGAGCGACTCGGTAAAATATTACACCCGCATGTACTAACCAAGCACAGTCAGTGCGGCAGTCGCCGCAGAGAGCAGCGATGGTTTCCTCGTCGTCCTTGCAATTGCAATGTGCTCCGTCGAGGGTTTCTGAGAGAGAAAGCTACGAGCGCGAAGACAAACCGACGAAGGCTTCAGAACAGAACAGAACGGCTCTCCTCTACAGTAGCTTCGCTAGGGTTTCGGATCCCGCCGTTCACGGAACCGTATCGGACGGTTAGAAATGCGCGAGCAGGAACGGTTTCCTTTCTCTTTCCCAGTTGGCAGCACAAGACTCACAGGCAAGTCACAACACAAGAAGGGGGCTGGTGACAGGGGAGTTGTCTATAAGTAAGGTAACAGGCTCTAAAATCGCACAAGCTCTAGAATCGCCCACCCTATTCAAACGTACACTGCTTGTGCATGTAACTATTTCATAGCCTTCAGTGATGTATAAACAGTGTACATTTTAGGGAGTGGGCGATTTTAGAGCCCTATGCAACTTCAACTTCAAAATTTTGTTACTAATTCTAGAAAGCTCCAAAAAATATGAAACGACTTGGGTTAGATGCCAATTCCTCTTGTCTTTCAAGAAAAATTTACTGAAAAGTATTTCAAGACGTTTCACCTCCTCAAAATTCAATTTCAGCTCTTAGGTGGGCAATTTCTGAACCTGTTACCTTAGTGTTACAAGCCTTGCTTTGTGGCTGAGATTTTTTTTTTTTTCCCCTCCATGCTTGAAGATAGATGTAAAAATGTAAAAAGGTGTGGGCGAAGCGTCCATTCATTTCTTGAAAGACTAACAACTCGTAAGATTTGGGTTTGCCCTCAAAAGGATGTCTCACGGGTAGGGCTTTTCTTTTTTGGGGGGGGTTTCCGGAGATTGCACCCAAAAAAAATGAATTTGGCTGAAAAAGTAAAACATTGTGAAGTTTTTTGTCAAAAAACTTAAAAAACCTTGGATGAAATTGCCAGATTGTAGATGAAAACATAAACATAGATTTGTGATATGTGCTAATGTGATATTTTCTATCCAATATGTGGATGAATGCTGAAATTTGGAGCACCACTATAACATTTTATATTGCCACTTTGGCACTTTATAAAAATTGAAAAAAAAAACTTGCTCACGAAAACCCTCGTGATTGTTCCTATGAGGTTACAGAATTTTAAGAAAATGCAAAAATAAACAAAGGTTTTTACTCTAAGTGAAACTTGGTGTATAGGACCTCCTGCGATGGGAGCACCTTCCTTTTTGGAACCTCTCATTGCAAGAAGCCCTCTGCACTGAGCCTATTCCTATACTTAAGTCCTATTTTGGGCAATTCATTTCGTCATTGTGACTTCTTCGACCTAGTTTGGAGTCTCTAATTCAAAATATGAATAGAAAATTTTAGTTTTTTTAATCATCCATAGTAAATTGTCCTAAATGTCATGAAAAGCCACCCTCTATGTAGTTCCTACTTCACTTTTGATTCTAAATTGTGTATGAATCCTTATACAACGTGCATTTATGTTAAATGACGGAATGCATTATTGCACACAATCTAATTGCACTAAAGAGATATAGGCCCCAACCATGCAAAAAGAAGGGATCAATTTTTTTGGCACCATCATTTTTTATTATGTTGTTAGTATTTTCTACTTTGTATAAGATAGAGACAATCATCGATGCTTGAGCAAAGCAACTTGAAGTCCTAGTTTAAATATAAATTTCAAATTTCAATTTTTATCATCCATGGTAAGTTTTATTATCCATTTGTTTTTGCATTTTTAAGAAGGTAAATTTTTTATAGCAGAAGCTCTAAATGTTTTGCCCTTGCATAAAAGAGTCTCTCGCCAAGACTTGGTGAATATTTTTATAGTGATTTATTATTATTTGAAGGCATATTTGGCAAAAATAAATTATAAAATAGATGACTACATATTTGGAATATTTACTTTAATGAAAGAAAAAAACACTCTTTTCAAGTACTTGTGTTTTTGGTATATGTAGAACCTAGTTTTTGAAAAATTATAAATATTTGATAGGATGTGTCCATCCAATCCTTTGCTAAAAGGTGACACAAAAGAATTCTAAGAGAATATATGTTGATAAATTTCTTATTTTATGGTAGATGTTGGGTGGATGAAAATCAATCATTTTTTTAAGGGCCAATCATCACTTGATCTTAACCAAAATCAACTACATGGCTACCAAAGAGTTGTGGAAGAAACATTACAAAAAATTTCAGCCCTCAAAGAAGCCGCTAACAATTCATTTTTGGCCCCCTTGTGGTGCAATTACAAAAAAAAATTAAAAATTAAAAATTATTTTTTAAATATTTTTTTACAATAAAATATTAAAATAATAATAATAATAATAATAATAATAATAATAATAATAATAAAGTCTGATGTAGTGCTGATGTGGCACCAATAGTGCCACATCAGCACCCAAATTTAAAAAAATAAAAAATAATTTTTTATTTTATTTTTTCTACAATTGCATTGGGGGTTCAAAACTCGCAGACCCTTCGAGGGCTAAAACTTCTTGTAATGATGCAAGTTTTGGATTAGAGGGGCCTTGAAAATTATTGTAAAACCCTAAAAAATTGCCTCCTCACTTAGTGTGCAAAATGTCAAAGTCTTTAAGTTACTTCATATTCTTACATTCCAAGATGTATCATCAAATGAAATCTATAGTATATTGTTTAAATTGAAGGGGAAGCTAAAAAATACAACCAATGTTTTATAATGAGCTTGATGTACAACTAGCAATAGCAAGCAAAGTTCAAACATGTAGATATAAGTACAAAAAATGTCTAGTAAGATCTTGATAAGGTACTTGGCACGTCTCAACGAAATTATTAAAGCTATCTAAGCTAAAATTTTGAAAAAAAACAATTAGCCTTGGATGATAGCCCTAAAATGCTTCAAAATTTTTGATGGTACCTCTATATTTAGGTGAATAAATGATGTTCATTTTAATGTATCATCCACATTCATATATTTTTGAACTTTGCAACTTTTCTTTTATCACAGAAGGAAGATATTAGAGGATTTTTAAGGCCTCTAGAAGACTGTTTCAAGGTTTTACCCCTTGTTAGGAACTAGCACACTATTGTCAAATTAAAAAAATAATTAAAAGTAATTTTTTTAATATTTTTAAATATTGAAATAAAAATAAATTTTCAAAAAATATTAAAAACTTAATAAAATCATAAAATTTGACGTGGCAATCTCTCGACCATGTCAAAATGCTTAATAATGTGGCAAAGTTTTTACGTTCTCCACGGTTCCGAGACTCGAGCTCTTCCAAATGCCCCCAAAATCTTCTAATGAGTTTGTGTTTCAATGATGCTCACAAAAATGGAAGATTCCAACTTTGAACATTTAGAAATACTGAAATTAAAATCCAATACATTCATTTGTATCAATTTTTTTACAATTGCATGATTCTAAAAATTAATCATGATATATTTTGCAAAGTTTTCTTTGGAAATTTAAAAAAATAAACTTTGGATGAATACACATAAATAAATGTTGTTTCATCTAAGAATAGCATCTTCATGAGTGCTAATAGGTTCATCACTCCAATGAAGATAATTAGTTCTACTACAATACCTTAGAAAAATTCAAAAGTAAATAAAAACCAAATCACTAATTTGAGAGCTTTCTACATTGTCAAAGAATACTATGACGATTCAATATTGCATAATGAGTCATTTTCACAATTTTGAATATTTGTGAAGAATCCCATGTAGAAACTTGAAAATTCTCATGCCATTTGCTACCTTGAAATTTTCTATAATGTTACTAAAAACAAACTAAATAATTTGTTCTTGTAAATAATATTATTGTTTTTTTGAAAGAATTATATATATATATATATATATATATATATATATATATATATATATATATATATATATATATATATATATATATATATATATATGTATGTATGTATGTATCTAATATTTATTTTTTTAATCATTGGCTAGCCCATTTTCATATAATTTTTTAATAAAAGCCTTGATTGTAAAATAAATATAAAATTTGAATAAAATTCTATAAAAAATAATACATATTTTCAAAATTAGATTATTTAAGTGTCCCATCATTAGTTTGCAAATTTTAACCAATAGCAATTTATATTATATGAAACATTTTCCTTCAAAAAAGTAATTATTTTACTTAGAATTGCTTATTCTGATATTGTAAATTAGAATGAATAAAGATAATTTATTTACATATGTTAAAATAATATTTTTTAAATGTCAACATTTGGAATTAGTTCAAAGTGGCCTTGTGCATTGTTTCAAAAGATGTAAGAAGAATCATTGACATACCATATTTTTCTAAGTAAATTATATTTGTACATTAAACTTAATGAATAAACATCATCTCTTTATGCACTGTGGAAACTATCTTTGTTTGGATGGTAGGTAATTGAAATCATTAGTAAATACTTTGATCTTTGAGAGCTCTTGAGAAATAATCATAGCCATCTAAAACAGTTTACAAATATGTCACTTTAGCTATGAAGACATTATTTAGGATACATACTTAGTTTATTTTCTATATTATATATTTGGAATGAAAAGTTACTTTATAAGTTCTCTAATTTATTTTGAACATATACCACAACTCTTTTATAGCTATAGTAAAGAGGTGCAAAACACACTTATATACATATATGTTCTTTTATTTTCCAAATTTGGAATTCAAATATAAATATTTTTTTGTTGAATTTGACAAAACATTAAATAATATTTTTTTGAAGTTTGTAGCTTTCAAAAATTAGTAGTAATATTAAGGTATAATAATATTCACCATCAAAGTATAACTTCATACAACTTTGATGGTGGCTACCATAATACCTTAATGATTTCAACAAAATTAATTATAGTTTTTAAATTCTACAAAAAATTGGTAATTTTATAATAAGATTTTGGGATATAAATGATATTATAATTTTTCTTGAAGTTGTGAACATAGTATAGTAGTCACTAGTGGGGGGGGGGGTGAGCAAAATTTTGCTCAAAAGCGATTTTTTTTTCTCAGGGAATATTTGGCAAAATATTATTGCTTTTTAAAGGATGAAATTGTTGATTTCCTACCAGATCTTGAAATGGTATCACTCAAATTTGGACGAATGTGCATCATTTTGGATGAATAAATAAAATTTCATCCCTAAATTGTAAGTTTCATCCATTTCCATGGATCTAAATAGCTTAGTCCTTCTAGAGATTATCGCTTTCTACACTGTCTAAAAGAAATGAAAAAATCCCCGTTGGTAGTCACCAACAATGGTGGATAAGGGTGTTTGATGTTGCTATCTCAAAGCACAATTCCAATTACATCTTGACCAAAACATTTAATCAAATAGAGTCTGTCACTACATGAAATCAGAAGGTTGTAAGTTGTCATTTCAATAGGCTTCACAATGGACAACACTACCACAAAGTATTTCTAGACTCTACAATTTTTTATAGTATATTTGTACAAAAAAACTGCTTTCCCATTGACAACAATGCTTCTTGAATCATAAATTGACTCCATGTAGATTCAAGCCCTGATAACATTGTGAAAACAGTCTATAGAATCTACCAGCTTTGCAATTCTATGTAGTGATACAAGGAATTGCTTTTCTATTGCCAACAATGCCTATCAAATAAAAGATTGACCCCTTTAAAAACTCAAGATTTTGACAAGACTTCTATAAACAATCGATAAAATATTTCTAGACTCTACAATTTTTTATAGAACAGTGGCACAAGGAACTAAACTTGTGAATATATTATAGTAGTCACCACCAATGTTGGACAAGGGTGTTTGATGTTGCTATCTCAAAGCACAGATTTCAATCACATCTTCACCAAAGCATCCAGTCAAAATAAAGTCGTCACTACTTGAAATTAGAAGGTTGTAAGATGTCAATTCAATGGACTTTACAATGGGCAACACTGCTTCCTAAGTAAGAGATTCTTCAAATGCATACCATGATAAGACAATTTGCAGAGTATTTGTAGACTCTACAATTTTTTGTAGTACAATAGTACAAGGAACTATTTTTCCATTGACAACAATGATCTTAAATAAAAATTTGACTCCATATAGATTAAGGTCTGAATAGGATAGAATTCCTACTGTATACACTAGTTTATTTTTCAAATACATAGTGCATACTCTAGCTTATTTTTCTTTTAATATCTACTATATATTCAATTTACTTTAATTTTTCATTTGTAGAGCTCAATGGAGAAATACGAAGGCAATTCAAGGACAAAAATTGAGCAAAATTTGTTTGCTCATTTTTTTGTGAAATTGGATAGAATGGAATTATAGGATCTTGAAGTTCACATTGAAAGTGAGCACCACAAAAAAAAATTAGATTATTTGACCATACAACTTAGGAGATATTTAAGTTTGAGGTTTTATTTGGGTCAATGGAAATATAAGACAACGCACTTTGAAGGAGCATATTTTTGTGAGAATATTTTGAAATGATGCCCTTTTTGTGCTTAGTGAAATACAAGAGAGTTGAAAATGTACATGTAAAATTTTACAATATTTCGAAGATTTTTCAATTCATGGTGGAGCTTGAAATGCACGGTGGTTATCGAAATGAGAGTAGTGTATGTAAGAAAAACAAGAATGGGACACTTGTCTTCTCCTTGAACTCTTTGGATCTCCCCTTTTCGAGGTGGATTTGACCTTTTTGAGGTGGGCAACAATCGCATTGGTTGGCTGACTTTTCAGTCCATGCCCAAACCAAACCCCCCAAAATGAGCTGTGAACTACACTACCCCACTCAACTTCAAAAAATTCCACAAGGTGGAGTTTAACTCGGAATCTGATGAAACTACCACCATTGGATTCATAACGCAGTCTATTTTCCGAAAATAATTTTTATTTAAAAAAAACTCAAAATTTGAGAACGAGCAGCTCAAAAAAGAAGGGCAGCGACCAGAAAATGGTTGCTTGGGTCAATAGGGGTTAATGAGCAAAGTTGTACTTATGAAACTTCTTCAACTATTAATTACTCCATCGCCTCATGCAAACCTTGGTTGTAGTGAGTCATTAGTACCACCAAATAACTCATTTTTTCACTTTCTGTTTCCAATTCCACAATCAACCCTTTCCACAACTTCCTAGTTGACGATTCCCCAAAGATGATTGACATGGGTCAAGTCAGTCACTATAAAATAAAATAAAAAATAAAAAATAAAAAAGGAGGAGAAAAGTGGATGACATTGGCATAAATATATATCATATTTCAGCATTTGGAAGAGGTGTACTTGTTTGTTTTTTGTTATTAATAAATAATGTCATGGATGAAAGTACACCCATTGGTGGATGGATGCATAAAAGTGGATTCTCTGACCTGTCTGCACGCCCATCAAGAAAAATTAAATACAATCAATGGAAAGTGTCCATGTGTTTCAAGAAAAAAATAAAAATAAAAACAAAATACAAGTGATCACTGGTGCAGATCGAGTGTATCAGTGTGTAAGTTATGTCTGTCCAAACTGAAATGACTAGCAAATGGGAAAAGAAAAGGCAGAATTGAATCTCCAAACAGAAAAAGAGAATTTCAAAGGGTCACTACCGAAAGGTATACGAGTAAGAAAAGGAAAGGAAAGAAAAAAGAAAAAGAAATGTTTGAGTTGATTGATATTACTGGCTGCCGCTAGAATATCAGCAGTTGAGCTTTTTCCCGGGCCACCCCACCCCCAACAGCAGGCTCCATTTTCCTATCTTAAAAAACTTTATTTTTTATTTATTTATTTGTTATTTATTTTTGAAACCTGAAAAAAACTACACTACACAGCTTATGAACAACCTTACTGGTCGGTCAGTCCAGTCCCACTTTCCTTTTTCTTTTTTCTTTTAACACATGGACAATTTCCATTGCAAAGGGAAACAGTACAACGAACCAGAGGAGTCCAGTCCCACTTTCAAGATACCCTACTTGAGGGTCTGATTCGGCATAAATTAAGTCATTTTTGTAAAAAAAGTGTCATATGTCATCTGGTCATATGTGGACCCTTGAGAATTTGATGTGGAAATTCAATTTTAGTATATGAGTGTTGAGGTAGACCTAAATATATGGTACGTACGGTTGAGGGAAATATTTGACAATGTATCTCCCATTCACAATGGATGAAACCTCGAAAATACTTCAAAAGTATTGCTACATTTTGGATAAATGCACATGCACTTGGATGAATAATCAAGTCATTATCTATGTTTTACTTATTTCATCTATGCCTCCAATGCCCCCAACCACTCTTTTCTTGTTGTTGTCCTTGTTTCTTGAGTTGCCCATTTTCAAATTTTGAGTTTTTTGTCAATAAATTTTTTATTTAGAAAATAGATTGTGTTATGAATCCAATGACAGTAGTTTCATCAAATTTGGAGTTAAACTCCACCTTGTGGAATTTTTTGAAGTTGAGTGGTGTAGTGTAGTTCACAGCTCATTTTTTGGAGTTTGGTTTGGGCATGGACTGAAAAAGTCAGCCAATCAATGCAATTGTTGCCCACCTCAAAAAGGTCAAATCCACCTCGAAAAGGGGAGATCCAAGGACTTCAAGGAGAAGACAAGTGTCCCATTCTTGTTTTTCTCTTACAAACACTACTCTCGTTTCAATGACCACTATGCATTGCAAGCTCCACCACAAACTGACAAATCTTTGCAATGTTGTGAAATTTTAGATGAGCATTCTCTCTTATCTTTCACTGAGCACAAAAAAGACATCATTTCAAAATATTCTCAAAAAGATATGCTCCTTCAAAGTGCGCTACCCTATATTTCCATTGACCCGAATAAAACTTCAAACTCAAATATCTACTAAACCGCGTAGTCAAATAATCTATTTTTTTTTTGTGGTGCTCACTCTCAATGTGAACTTCAAGATCCTATAATTCCATTCTATCTCATCACAAGAAAAAATCAACAAACAAATTGCTCACATTCTTAGTAGGTTTGGCCCATTTTGAAAGTACTGTACACCCCCTTTGGGGCATTAGGGGTTAGAGATTGCTTTCTTCACTGACCAAAAAAAACTAAATGCAAAGGTTGCCTTCTCTCTTTCAAAAAAACTGAATACAATAGAACTTGTCTTAGTGCATAGAATCGGGACTATGCTCGAAGAGAGGTTTATGCAGTTGGAGAGGTTTTGTCAAAACTTTGGCTAACGTGGCCTCTCACTATGGGGCCTCCAACTACTATTCACAAATATCATGACTTCTCTTAGTACACAAATATTTTATAATTTTATAATTTTCAACTTTAAAACTTTAGAATTTTATAAAATCATAAAATTTTAAACACTAAGACAGTATGCACTAAGAGAGGTTCTACTATAGCAATGGGAATTATCCGTTTGTTTCGATCAAAACAAACAAAATGCAAAGGTTGCCTTCTCTCTCTCTCTCAAAAAACAAACAAACAAACTCAACTAAAAACCCCTGCATCTGGTAGCCACACTGCCAAAGCCTTACCCACTCTATTATTCATATTTTCCAAACCGTACCCTACAAACTACCACGACGTCGTATTTGTCTCCCTATAGTCGTCGTCTTTCTGCCGCATCCATCGAGAGCCGAGCATTGGCTGCGGTGGTTTCTTTCTCTTTGCGATTCGATTCTCTTCTTTTACGTTCCGACCTGCGTCCTCCCGTCCGTCCCTGGCCCGAAGCTCGCGTCCCGTCCCAGGCAGGCAGGCAGGCAGGCAGGCATCATCGCTGCACCCCCTCGTAGGTTTTCATTGATGATCCTCACTGGCTTCTGCTTTCGCTTTCGGGGGGTGAGTCGCTTCGTGTGATGAGTAGTCGTAGTAGTCGTAGTAGCAGTAGCAAGCAGTGATGAGCAAGTTCCTCAAGGAGATAGAGTGGATGTTGGTTGCATGTGGCTGTGGAAGATGCAATTTGAAGAGTGCGAGGTGGTTGTGAGGAGTTTCTGAGGTGTTGGCTGAGAATCCCATCCCAACTGCGAGTGGTGTGTGTGTATGTGTGTGTGAGTGGGTGGGTTGGTGCGTGCGGGGTAGGGCATGGGCAAGAAGAAACAGAGGGCGCGTGAGGATGGTGAGGCGGCCGTGAACCAAGTGAGGAGGAGGAGTGGTGGTGAAGTGGTGAGTCCTTTGTTTGCGGGGCATGAGACAGTAAATGGGGCAGTTTGCGGTGCGAAAGACGGGCTCTTGGTCTTAGCCAGGAAACTCGCGACTTCTTCTTCTTCTTCTTCTTCGTGGTCTTCGTTTTCGTTTTCGTTTTCGTGTTCTCCTTCTTCCTCTTGTTGCGGCGAGCAAGCCGAGTAGTGATGAGACGAGTAGTGAGGTGTGAGCGAGTTCCGGGATCAGGCCTGTGTTGAGCGGTGAGGGTTAATTGCGGGACGGGGATGTACGGGATGGAAGACTGGTGGTGTACATAGAGTGAATGAGCGGCGGTTAGGACCAAATTTTGGGCGGCTTGAGTATTACTCGTATTGTTTCTTCTTCTTCTTCTTCCTTCTTTTGTTTCTTGGGTAGGGTGGCTAGGCAGGTCATAGGCTTCTTGTTATCACTTGTTCGGATGACAAGGTCTGTGGCGGCGTTTCTGCATGTCTCCAGCTCCCAGTCCCCGTGTGACTATGACCAGTTTCATACCGTTTCCAGTAGTATCACTGAAGCAGACAGTGGTGACAAGAATGGGAATGGGGTAATTGTTAAAATGAATAGTAGAGAGGGTCAGGGCGATGAGATTTCGAGTGAGCCAGGCCGGCCGTTGTGGCGGGGCGGTGAGGAAGCTTTGGATCAAAGCGTCGGTGTGCATGAGGTGCAGTTGTCAGCAAGGGGGGGTGACCGGCCTTGTACCGGTGATGATGCTCACGAATGTGTGAAACGGAAACGTGCGGGTCTGGAATCTTCGTCAGGGGACCGACTTTGGGGCCGTGAGGGTGGGACTAGTCCTCCTTTTGGAGGTGCGCATGGCGTCAGTGGCAAGTGTGTGGAGGTTTCTGCTATTGATTCTGCCGCACGGAAAGACGGAGTCCGGAGTACCAAGGCTTCGCAGCAACAACAACAAGACCCGTTAGTTCGGCCCCAGGCCAACTTTAGCCATGTACAGCACGTTTCTCTCAAACCTCGGCAGAATTATGAAGTGCACGACAGATGCTGCATGTCATGTTGTTGCTTTACCAGTTTACTGCTTCCGATTTATTACTTGCCGTATTACTGCAGGAAGTCATCGACTGATGAATAGTAGTAGGTCAGGTTTGGTGGAACTGTGATGTGGATGACACGATGTTGCGTGTTTGGTCGTGTGTCACTTGAAGCCTTTTAACTCACTAGTTGTTGAAACTGGTGTCTGAGGTGCAGGTCGGGCGAGAACCGCAAATCTCTGGCGATTCCTCTGAAGATGCTCAAACGCCAGCGGAGCGTCGGGACGGTGACGACGATGGCCAGGGAAACCCGAAACGCCAGATGCAGCATGTAATGGCGAAAGACAGTACCCAGAGCAGTATATCAGGATCGCATTACGGACTCTTTACTTCCAATGGGGTTAGGGATGGAGGATCAGAAACAGGTGCCCAAGTATCTACAGGTCTGAGCTCACAACCCGTTTCTGAGCAGGCGGCATTAGCGAAGTGTACTCATTCAGTTTCCCCGACGTGTGGAGATCATTCGGCCGTGGACACACAGCATGAGGGTGAACCAGGAACTTCAGCTGTCAGCGTAGATATGAGTCAAGAAGGCCCTAGTTCTATGTTGCCCAGTTGGACTGCGGCATCAGATTTGGATAGAACAGGGAAATCAGTGAAGCTATTTGGCTTCGAGCTTAAGCATTCACCACCTGCAGAGAAGACGACGGGAGAGGATAGCGAAAGCGCTCCAGAGAAAACTGCTTCCGGAGAACATGTTGCAAGTGAGGCGGAAGACGCACACTCGCTGGTGTCGCGGTCCATGTCAGGGGATGCCGCCCAACATGATTCGGATGCTGACGACGACGAAGACGAAGTGCTGGAGCAATGCGATGACGACGCTGCTGACTTTGCTGGAGGCAGCTCTGCACATCTTTCGACGGATGTCACCGGCGACTGCTTAGATTCGACTGCTCCTTTATGGGAGAATCGAAAGTACGAGTGTCAATTTTGCGTCAGGGAATTTGCCAGCTCGCAGGCTCTAGGGGGTCACCAGAACGCTCACAAGAGAGAGCGGCAAGAGGCGAAGCGTGCCCAGCTGCACGCTAACCGAGTGGCTGCTCAGAATTCGGATAGAAGTTCAGGCTGGGGTGGGAGGACAGGCTATGGGACCCGGCAGTGTGGCCCAGGGCAACAGCTTGTTCAACCTCACGTGTCGCGGTTTGTGTCTCCTCATTCGGCCCAAATTTCTGGAAACCGTGGATCGCATGGTTCGCAGTTGATGCCACCACATGGCGCCTCATATGAGGGCATGGCTCCTATGGCACATGGCATATCCTTGATGAATACTGGCGTCCCAAACCCTGCCTTCCCCCACCCTATGCCGCAGGGTATGCCGCAGGGCATGCAGTGTCCGCCATCCCCTTATTTCTTCTATTATGGTCCGCTGGCAATGAGTTTTCCAGGGTCTAGACCAACTTTTGCATCCTCGTACGGTGATTACATGCGGTATCCGGAGTACCCCAACATGTTTGCAGTCCCTCCGCAAGGGATGCACGCAGCCCCTCAGCCATGGTCCCAATCACAGCCGGGGTCTTCGCCAGCGGCAAGGTTTCCGTTCAAAGGTCCGGAGGGCATGAGGATGGAGAATGTAGTAAGACCTAGGCCCCAACCTCAGACCTCCCCTGGAGCCTCCAGGTTGCCTCCGCGACCGTTTGGTGGAGGTGGGGCGCCTGGCAATATACTAGATCTGCAACTGGGTTTGGCGAATCCTCCTGCTGGGTGAGAGATTTCTGCTTATATTTTGGAAAGGGAATAGGGGTTGTGCACAGATGCATGATTTTCTGCATGCATCATACAGGAGAACATTCAGTGGTTATCCAATTCAAGAAAACCATATCCGAGAGTACCATATTGTTCTCATTTGGACGTCGTGCTCCTTACTCTTGGTTTTGACCCTAAACCTGCTGCTATTTCTTCTGTCCATTGTTCTGCTCCCCTAATACTCTCAGCGTCCATTCTCTCTCTCTTGTAGGGGTTTCTCAATCACTGACCTGGCCTATGGGGATTACCTTGTTTTAGTTCTCAAAAGTGACCTTCTTGGGGTGGGAACTGGTCCAAGGCACTGGAGGAAGGATGAAGGGTAGCCACTGGCCTTGCTAATGGGGTGAACAGTCATTTGTGTTGTGGATGAAGAAATGATTCGTCCGCGTAGGTTGTGCAAAGCTATGGTTGAGGATTTGAGCCAATAGATTGTGTCTATTCTGCTTTGGAGCTCGTGCAGCCGATAACAAAAATGAAGAGGCTTTGAGAGATTTCCGTCGTCAGGTTTGGGAACTGTCGACTGGAATACAAGTGCGGTACACCACCTGATAGATTGGAATTTTGGTGTAGTACCAAGTCTTGTAGATGGGAGGGGGTGGTACCATCACAATCACCTTGGAATGGTTAAAATTGCGATTCCACTCCAGCGAAGCGCAACAAGTAGATAGTATATGAAGAAGAGCCTTCAACCGAGGTGTAGAACTTCCCAGTGGTTGTGTCTTTACGTCTTTTTATGTAAAGCGGTTTCTTAGCTGGACGCCTAAGAGATTATGTGTACAACAGTTGGTTTCACTTCAACGATCAAGGAGTAGTGTACTTGTATTCAATCAGTAATTTGATTCTGTTAGCTCATTTAATGATTTTCCCTGACCGTTCTCAGATGAGAGAATTGCTTCGTTTTTCCGTCTGATGCACACATCACATCAGGGTCTTTGACTTCAAAGGTAGCAGTTTCATTTCCTTCTGCTAGCCAATAGTACTTCTAATCAGCGATCTCAAAACTGGCTAAATTTTGCTCGGTTTCTACTTTATTTTTTTTGCCCTCAGTGTAAATTCAAAAAAAATCTTCCAAAAATGAACATTTGGCTAAAAACCTTGAACCTGTTTTGAGATCACTGCTTCTAATCTGCTTCCTTGACCACCTTCCCAAGTGGTCCACGAAATCTACAGTAGTACTTTCGTTTTTTCAGCAACTTGACAGCTCTCGGGAGCAAATATTTTAACTCCACTGGTTTCATGTTCGGTTTTGTCGAATCGTTGGAACCACTCCCACCTGTCACCAGAACACGTGTCGCTGTGCTTCGTGTGGACAGACATGCGGCTCTCGACCAGAGACATGTAGAAACTTGAGGAGTTTTTTTTTTTTTTCCAGTTGGCGAGTACTGTAACTTAATTGACCACAAGTACCGGTACAGTACTGTTTTGAAACTGTTAGAAAATCGGTGACTTTTCCTTCCTTTCTTTCTTCCTTTCTTTCTTTCTTCCTAAGTGAATCCCATTTCTTTTCTTTTCTTTTTGAAACCCGGAGTTTGTTTTCATTTCCAATGCAAGCCGACCTGCTGGCTGCACAGACTGAACTCGGAAAAGGACGGCACCCCAAGTGTCTGCGAACTCGGACTCGGACTGACTGCGCACTTGGCGATTGGGCCGGAACATGCAACTTGGGAATGCTCACGGCTTCTGCGCCTCGTAGTCCAATAACCTCACTCGAAACTGGCTTCTGACCCATACCGCAGACACTTCCCTTTCATTATTTATTGATTGTTGGGATTGATTTTTCCGTGAACTCCTCGCCTGGCTGGGCCCAGTCACCGCAGTCCATGGCCCAGAGCTCTGGTAGGTCTCTGTCTTGTCTTGTGTGGAAGATAGATGCTGCAGATTCTTTTTTTCTTTTCTTTTTTTTAATTTTTTTTTTAAAAACTTCCGAGGAGAGTGGAAGCTGGAGACTGAACCTGGAGTATCCTGTACATACTAGGGGTAGTCAAACCTTCTTCACCCGGCACCAAAATCTGGAGAATAAGTACGGTTGGCAGAGAAAACAGGAGCCAATGAGGAGTGATGCCTGGTGAAGAAGGTGTGACCGCCCCTTTCAGGCTGTCCAGTATGGAGAACGAAAACATGGAGAATCGACTTAACTTGAGGTAATTGTTATATTTGGCTTGGCTTCTGTGAGTTTGAGGTAACAGTTATGATGGACTGTTTAGGCATGGCCTCCAGCTCCGTTGAAGTCGGTAGCCGCGGTGAAATCGACAACGACGGTGAAAATTGTACACACGAGGTGAAACGATGGAGAGCAAAATTACCGAAATTGGCTTGCGAAGGCCTCGCAACAGTCAAAATCCACTTCCGGAGGAGAAGAATGAACTCTGTGAGGCTTTCGCACGATAAATTTCTTCCGCTTGAAACAAGCGTCGGAAACCTAATGGGGAGCCGCCACGTCTCACTTCGCACAAGAAGTTTCGAGCAGTGAAGAAGGATTGACTACCCCTACTGTACTTGCCTGACGGAGGACTGTGGAGGCTCCCGAGGGTGAGGCTCTGTGAGTTCCTCATTGGCTGCTCAATCAGTCAGAGCTTATACGCTATGGGGTTCAGTCGCCATCTCTGTTGTATCAAGACGGACAGAAAAAAAAAGCTGTCTGGAACTAAGTTAAAAGTCTGGAACTAATGAGTCGGAGCTTCAGTTGCCGCACTGGTCCAGTTCCAGTTCCAGTTTGGGGGGAACTGACTGAGCGGGGGATGGTGAGGATCATTAACCCTATGAGGACGGGTGCATGACCACTGAGGTGTAGCCTCACTGTCCAATAAGGTAGCAGCACCCATAATCGTCAAAATAAGGGTTTCGAACGTGATTATTATTAATAAACATCCAACAAATTATAGGATCCTATTCGCAAGAGAAAAATAATGCTTCTGCATTTTTGAATGTGTTATTTGGATACTCTGAGAATAAGTTGTGAATTTTTGAAGAGCCCAGTGCAAATGCACCTAATACCAACACTAGGATCAAATGTTCAGATGTAGTACATCGTTTGTAATCACATCTACTCACTTCCACATATTTTCTAAGATTTTAGAGGTGATGGTTACGGGTATAGTGATGGTTATGGGTGCAGCTACCTTACTCTATTTGCAGTGTCATTTTCCAACAATTTCAGAGATGTAATCACATGTCTGCTATAAGTTGTAAAATTTTCAACCTTTTGGGGAAAATTTTGAAATAACCGTACGTGAAGGTCTGATTCGGCACCTGAGTGCCGAAATTGAGTTTCCACGTCATATTCTCAGGGGTCCATGTCACCTCATACCATTCACATGATGAGACGTGTCACTTTTTTTCAATAATGACTTAATTTCTGCCGAATCTGACCTTTGCATAGGGTATTGTAATTTTTGGAAGAAAAAAAATGAAGAAAATTCATATCAAATACAAAACGCAATAAAAAATCTCAAATTTTCACTACAAATGTATAATATAGTGCATAACATCATGGTATAAACTGGTCCAATTCCAGTTAAGGGGGGATGGGGGGATGGAGGATCATTAATCCTATTAGGACGAGCACATGACCATTGAGTTCTAGCCTCACTGTCCATTACTCTGTTTGTTATTTGTTTCCATTTTCCAACATTCTCAAAGATGTAATCATATGTTTGCTACAAGTTGTAAAATTTTCAACCTTTTTGGGAAAAAATTGAAATTATTGTGAATTTCTCAAGAAAAAAATGAGGAAAATTCATATCAAATGCAAAATACACTCAAAAAATCTAAAATTTCACCATGGATGTATAATATAGTGTATAATATCATGGTAGAAACCAAAGTTATGATGTCATTTAATAATTAGAAAATCAACAAATCATGGTGACAAGCCCAAAGTTCATATTGCTATAAAATATTGAAATTTAAGATTTTTTTTCAAAATTTCTAACTAGAGTAGAAAGTGTAGTGGATAAGGTTCATTTCATTAGTTGGACTCAAATTCAAAAAATACCCGACTTTTATAGCTAAAATTTACATTAGAAGCAAGTAGCAAGAAATGGCTCAAATACATTACAAGGGTGATCCGTGGATTAAGCATATTCTACAAGGTTGTTTTCTAAGATTATATTTTTTCTCATACTACTAGAAAATTCTTTTTTTTTGTTGATTTGGTTGTATTGATTTGGTTCACTTTTCTATTGATTTGGACAGTAATATGTTGATTTGGACAAGAATGAATAGAATAGTGAACTAAATCAACGCGACCAAATCAACAAAAATTGAATTTTCTAGTAGTGTCAAAATGACTGGTAACTCAATTTTTTTTTTTATAAAGGCAAAGTATGAGTATTTCTACACCTAAAGGAAATTTACAATATATGAAATACTAAGACTTCTATAATTTTAGCCAATTTGTTAGCACATGCATAGTAAGTTTGGACTTGGCTGTAATTAAGAAGGATATTTTGTAATTGATCCCACAAACTAGACCTACACTTTCTTTAGAACACCTAATTCATCTATAAGCAAGATATTTGGGTGTTTTAGACACTCCATGCTTCAAAGGACAAAACACTACATTGATAAGTAGTTCATCAATTGTAGTCTAACACTCTTCTAGGATTTTTTTGTCTATGAAACCTAATCATGTGATGCAAAATTTTAAAAAAATGAACTCTAAACCCAAAATAACAACTTAGGGGCTCATAAAGAGCTCTAAGCAATATCTAGTGAATGTGAATAGCAACATCTAGTCTTCCAAAATTGACAATAAACCTAGGAATGCTCAATAGAAGCCGGATTACACCACCGGCCGGAGGACAACCTTTGGTTACATGTGGGCAACCAGGTTGGATCAAGACCAGCTACCTATGCTTGATGGGAGGACCAGGAGCAAAGAGGCATGCAAGTCAAAGAAGGTGCAAGAAGGCGGTTGTGGCAAAAGACTTTCGAGCAAAAAAAATTTGGAATTTTTGTGGGTTTCTTGAATTTCAAAGACATGTAGGTTTAGAACTACAATGTCCATTACCTTCTATTTTCTAATTCCAGAATTAGTGTACAGTAAGGTCTACTTCATTTACGAATTTTTGCATTCTGCTAAGATTATGTCAACTTTGGGAGGCCCGCGTATGCTCAAAATTGAACGGAATTTTGAATTTTGAATTGCATTGGAATCACACTAAAGTCCACTTTATCATCATTACAAACACACATATGTAATTGAAAACCATACAAAGAGTTTGATGTTTTCTATATATTATGTACTATCTAGTGTTGCCAACGTTTGTGAAAATTTCAACTTGTATTCAATAGTATATATGAGAAATGAACCTTCACAATTGCTTTAGAGATACTTAATCTCATACCACTTGAATTGCTTGTATGATTTTTTGCTTGTTCTTCACCCCATTGCAAAAAAACTTTGACTATCTTCTAAAGGTTCTCTATGAAATGGTAGGTAGTATAAAAGAAATCCAAATTGTTGTATGGTTTGAAATTATTCATTTTTCACTTGTTATAAAGTTGAAGTGCACTGCATTTCAATTCCAACGCAATTTGCGGTTCCAAAATCGGTTCATTTTTGAGCATGCTAGAGCTTCCTAAAGTTGCTGAAATTTCTAGTGAAAACTGACTGGAAAATTCGTAACTGAAGTAGACCTTACTGTACATACAACCACAAAATATAACACATGATTGTGCCTCAAAAAATCTTGTACTTCAAAGTACTTATCTTCTACAATTCTAATGATGATTTGGAGTCTACAAGTGCTATAAAAATTGAAATTTTAGAGTCAAGAAAAGCCAAGCTTGCTAGTTACCTTAGACTTCCACCTAATTGGAGCAAGATCAATAAATGCAGCCTACATGAGTTAAAAAACACAATCCATTTTCATAGAGGAAGGCAAACATTCCACAACTACATAAGTAATGGTATCTCTACTTGTCAATGCATCCACAATTTCACTAAGTTCTGCTTCACATTGATCTCCATCTCACCCACTCACCTTATCATGTAAGAAAGTGGACAAAAAAGACATTTGAAATTTAGAATGCCAATTCTTGCCACAATATGATCCTACAATGAGAAACTTGGAAACACAAAGGGAAATTTCATTTACATTGACAAAAAATAGAGGAGCCATTACAAAGGAGAGATCTATTATGAAGAACAAAGCAGTGAGTGTCTTCTCTTTCTACAACTTGCCCCTAATTGATACATGCTCTTTGAATTTCTCATGAAGGTTTTCTCTATTATCTTCCAAATTGTTTGGGTTTGTCTACTTGTGAAAAGAAGTTGTAGGTTGCTAGCAAAATCTTCATCAATTTCTATTCGGGTGATTGCAAGAAACACTTAGTACTATTTTTGTCACACGTAGCCAGCTGGTTTGTTTTTTGAGCATAACTTCTTTGTTTTGGATCCAAATGACTCAAGATTTGTAATGGAAGTACTCATAACCATTATACACTTTGTCTAATTTTTTGGTAATTAAAAAAAATATTTTACTATTTAAAAACAGCCCCCGATTTTATATCACACTTGCCAGTTTGGGGTTTTTTAGTACTATTTAGTACCCAAAAAAACGAATTTGGAGCTGAAATTTGGAGGAAATGGTCTTCTAGTAGATTTATAGCTTTTTAGGGAAGGAATTCTAAAAATAGTTATTTTGTATTGTGTAGAAGTCCACAAAGTGAGTTTCTTTCTGCCTGCATTTTAGAATATGTAAAATATTATTTTGGTGAATTTTTTGGTTAATGACCATCTCCATAAAGTTTTTACAGATGGCCAATTTTTATTTTATTTATTTAATTTTATTCACTATTTTTAACTAATTAAAGCATCAAATGTCTATTTTCTTGAAATTTAGCACTTCTCTAGTTCTCCCTCTTAAAGAATTTTTTTATGCTTTTCCTTCGGTGGTTATCTTTGTTTTAAAAGTATATACATTGGCCATATTTTTTATATTTAAAATTTTTTATTTTTCTAAATGAAAGAAGATGGTTAGGTAGGAGTCATCAGAGACAATTATAATAGGACGGGGGAGGATTCATACGGGGCTAGCTAGAGGGGTCACTACAAGAAAACAACATCCAAATTAACACGTCCAAATTGACTAATTGTGTCCAAATTGAAAAAAATTGACAAAAAAAATGTCCGAATTGACATTGTTCTTCTATAGTACTAGTGGAGCCAACTATGGGGAAGGAGGGAGCAAACCGGGAAGGGAGGCATTGAGTAGAGGGCTGTGGAGACAGAGGGAGAGTCATAAGGCATGGGGATGATGAGGGATGGGGGCTCTGAACCACTCTCTACACTTGGACTTGAACTAGGAGATGGGCAATTTAGGGTTGGAGCTAGGGCTTCTTCACAGGTGTCGGAAGATGAATATAGGGGTGATTTTTATGGACAAGGATATAGAGGTGATGTGTATGGACAAGGAGATGGGGATGATTATGCAATGGAGCGAGATGTGGGAATGCCAAGACATGTTTCGAAAGAAAAAATTTGTATGCAAACTGTGGTAGTGATAGTAATATGGAACTGAACTATACAAAATTTGATTTTAGTAAGGAAGAAGACAATGATAATGACAATGTGGTCGGTGATAAGAATAGTGTGAAATATATGTTCTACAATTCTACATGGAATAAGTCATTCATTATATATGACCGGAGCCGTGAGTCTTTCATGGTTTTTCTGAATCAAATGTTTCATGGCAAAATTTTCCAATCTTCTTCAACTTATTTGAGATAATTTAGCCAATTTGGATTTTATGGAGCATTGTTGCCGAGACTAAGTGATATGCAATGGTGATCAATGTAAATGATGGGAATTATTGTGGTCCAAATCGGATGCAACTTTTTGTCACGAAATTTAAAGTCTTTATAGCTATCATTTTGTATATGAGTATGAAGCGTCAACCCAACATGAAAACTTATTGGGACAAGAAAGGACCTATATTCCATTGCCCAAGTATCTTAAACCTCATGTCGCACTCTCGATTTATGTCGTTGACAAAATGCTTGCACATTATTGATTGAAATAAATATAAGAGGGACAAGGCAATGTTGGATTACAACAAAATGGGTCAAATTAGGTGGTTGATAAATGCCATTAGAAATAATTGCAAGAGAATGTAGAAAGTTGGCAAATTTACTATCAAAGACAAAATGATGATTTGTAACAAAGGCAAATACCGTTTGGTACAACAATACATACTACAAAAACCATAGAAGTGGGGCTTGAAGGTTTGGTGCTTTATACACTTTAAAACCCTCATGTCTAACCAAACAGACATGTGATTACATCCAGACATGTGATTACATCCAGACATGAGATTACAGATTTTAGATGACGTCTATTGTAACACCTATGTTTCTACATCAACTATAACGTCCAATGTAATATCCAGATGTTATATTGGACTTTATAGTTGACAAAAAAATTTGGGTTGTCAGAGTAAACGTCACCTAAAATTTGTCACCTAAAACACAGGTTTCTTATAGCATATAGACTCTATAGCAAAATTTGTATTGAATTTTGAAATCTATTGTGGTAAAAATACCAAAGTACCAGAAAAGGCTCAAGCACTGTATAAAGGATTAGAAGAGAGGCAAGATTATTTCACAATATGGTTTTTTGTTTATTGACTCCAAACAAGAGCAAGAGTCATATCATAACTATAGACAATTTTTTTTGTCCATTGCCTTATTTCAGGAGCTTTTGGAAAGGACTTAATATGCTACATGTACTATTTGCTCTAATCAAGTAAGCCCTCCAGACGCTTTGAAAACAACCAAGGCATTCAATCGACTTGCGTAAATAACCTTAGAGTAGGGTGTTGAAGTAGAATAATCAACCTCTTGAGAATTAGCCTTTTAATATAATAAGTTCAATTGTAGAAAGACTGTCAAGCAGGATCAAGAAGCTAATTGGTTTGTTTTCCAATTTGAATAGTACAACTCAAAGACATTGAGATTTGAATCTTGCAACAACTTAGGAATGCAGGCATAATATATCCAAACTTCAACAACAAAATGCACAAATATTTAAATTGGAAAGCACATGCACAAATTTATAACAATACTTTAATAATATACACTATCCAAGTACATAAGTAGATACACAAATCCAAATTGAACATGCATCATCCACTTGGGAATTCACCCACTTAAAACATACAACAAATTAGCATAGACTCACAATCAAGAGCACAACCACATCACAAATACTTCATTCCACAACATTCAAAATCAACACTCAATCCAATTTGATCACATTTATAAGTTCATAACAATATTTCCAACTTTCTATTAGAAAAATATACTAAAAAACGAACACTTAACATTCTCTATCCTAACCAATTTGACGCAAATATCTTTCATTCCCGATCACTCCAACTTCCAACTTGGAAACCATTTAATTCTTAGAATCCAACTTCTCATGACAATCCCATCTCAAATAATACTTGACTTCCTATACCACTGAACACAACATGAATTGGATTATCATCGCACCTATTCAGCATTTCCATTTATATCCAATAGGTTAAAAGAGTGCAACTAACACTTGAAAGCTAAAAACTATACACCACAAAAATTCCAATTTAATTGCTCTCATTCTACATGGGGCATACATAAGTCTAGGCAAGTGAGTTTAATTTTATGGAAAATTAAGAAGTTGGTTTTTATTATTTCTCCACATGTCGTGTCTACTCAATTTCAAAGGCAATTTCCTGTGGTATTGATATCCTGATAGAATGGATCAATTTGGGACAACATTCAAACGTCTCTAGTGCATCTAGAATGTACAATTTACATGCAAGGCATAGATGTCGCAAATCAAATGCCACTAAAAGAAACGTTTTTTGTTTATGTCCAAAATTTACTTCAACATGTTGTGTTTGACGTCTATTGATATCAACATTGATGTCCAAAAAATTGTGTCAAAGTTGACAACTAAAAACATCTCGCTTGACGGCGTAACATTGGATGTTAAGCATGTAATGTCCACAGAGACATTGGTTTTGCACTCAAGGAAATTGTGCCATGTGGCTGCCAAATCTGCACCATGTAAGCGCCACGTCGGTGAGGAGAGCCACGTAGAATTTTTTCATTCAACCTGTCTATGATGTGGCACATGACGTGGCAGCTAAAATGGATGCGGGAAAAGTGACGTGGCAACCAACAAGGATGATGTGGCATGCCTAATTAGCATACTTTTACGCTATCTTAAAAAATTTTAATTGTTTTTGAAATGTCAACTTAGACGTCCAAACATTTACAAAGACATCAATTGGTGCATACTACATTGATAGGGCAAGGTCAACAAAAAAAATTTAAAAGAAAGTATAAATAAATAAATAAATAAAATTGTCAAAATCAACAAGACTTAAAGATAAATTACCATCTACCATCAAGAGAATTTTTGATGGCAAAGTAAAGGAATTACCTCATTGATAGATACTGTATGTGAAGGTTTGATTTGGCAGGTGAGTGCCAAAATAGTTTCTTTTTAGCGTGCAAAGTGGATACAGATAGTTAAAATTATTGATGGTAGTGTATTAAATGTTATTAATATCTCACTTGTAATATTTCAAACATTCAGACACTCCCAAAAATGCTTTATTTATGTCTAAATCTGACCTTCACGTAGGGTAGTGAGAATGAATGGTAGAGGGGACGATTTTATAGTAAAGTCCATTGCCCGTCCGTGGTCAAACAAAAGATATGGGATAATTTGAAGATGGAAACTTGATTGCTAGAAATTGGACATTGTTTTAGACATGTGGATGTTGTTTCAAACATTTGGACATTGTTTTAGACATTCTACTTTGAGCACAATTCTTGCTTTACATACCCATATGGCTGTTTTACTTCCTACCCCTCTACTTGTATAAAAAGCTTATGTTTTCCTCCATGGTGTACATCCATCCCTTTCTCTTTTTTTGCAAAGTATGCCACATGGTTGACCCTTCTCCTAAATTTTTCACATTTGGTCACTGTTTTATCACAACCCACAATAATTTTTATAGACTAACCCTTAGTCAAAATGCATTTGTTTGCTGATGTGGTTATACTATGGTTTTGGGATGTTCAAAAAAACATCACTATGTTTGAATTCATGTCAAATATAACATAAATATCAATGACAGCATCAATGTGTTTCGACAATAATTTACCAGCGTTCTTTGCGACATACATGGAAATTGCCTTCTTGGGCCATTAACACTCTAACATCATATTGTCTACAAAAACACCACATGTCTAGAGGATGACATCAAAAAATTAACCGGTTTCTTTTAGTGTGTGTGCCTCTTATACGAGTCAAACATGGTCACATAAGTGGTGGAACCGGGTGTTTTTTCAGAGACACAAACACAGTCAGCATGTATGTAATTTATTTAGACAAATGCAAGGACAGTGACCCTTTTTGTCATGCTATGACTCATTTATAAATTCAAATTCAATTGTGTGAGGCACTAATAGGACACCGTCATAGAAAGCAACGTCAAAAGGTCATTCAAGCCACCCATTGATAACCTCTTTGTTTCTAATTTTTACTAAGTTGCACAAATCTTGTATGGTTTGCAATGATGGCTCACCTCCAGTGATATGGCTCAAAACGTATTGTTCCTCATGTGGCAATAAGTTTATATGCCTTTGCAAGAGATGCTTGCAAGTTTACCATGAATAACATCTCAATTGAGTATTCATATATATTTTAAGTATACTAATTTCCATTCCCAAGGAAATTTGAGATATGGCCTTGAACCAAGACTTCAAGAGTTGGGACTTGGGATGTAGTGTGAAGCACCTCTAAGAAGGTTGTGGTTAAAACATTTTTATAAAGAAAACATAACGTACTCTTGAATGTTTGCCTAGTGTTAAGAAATTATTTTATTCTTACTCTCTAAAGATAAAGTATTGATGTTTTTAAAATCAAATTGCAATTTCAACCATTTTAAAACAATTCAAATGCTAAAAATATTTTTTAATTTTATCAATGTGTTGTCTTAGATGTACCAATAACCAACAATATACTCTTATAGACTTCCATATTTTGATTGTATACATCTTAAGTAATCAATATATAGAAAAAAATGACACTTTTTGGTTGAAATGCAAGTATCACATTTTTTAGGTAGTATTGATTATGGATTATACCGTAGCTACTCTTTTGCTAAGTGATTTAACCCCTAAAGAACCGGGGTCATTTTTCTGCCCAAACGCAGTGAAAACTGCCATTTCTGCTGCGTTCTTTGAAGAAACCAGAAAAATTCGTTTTTTCAGAATCTAACCATTGGATCTTGTATTATACTTGTCCGAGAGGAAGTGGTAAAAATTTCATGAAGTTTGACCATACGGATCAAAAGATATTAGCATTCAAAGTTCCAAAAAAAGTTTTTTTCCTTCATTCCCGAAACTAATCCTTGTCTTTGACCATTGCTAGAGGGAAAAAATTACTCTACACAAAGTTGAGCTTTAATTTCTAAATGTAATAGAGCAAGTTAGGAATGTGTGGGAGAAGTTTCAAATCGATTGGAGACGTGCAACATATCCAAAAAATTCTTGCAATGTTGGAAGCTACTAAAATTTGCACCTACACTAGGCAAAATTGAAAGCATTATTTACATTAGAAAATTTCAAATTTGGTAAATCTGAATGGTCAGAACATGAACATGTTCTTCCTATACAACATAGAAAAAAAAATTAAATTTTTTTTACCCCTCAAAATACAAATTACAGGCTATGTGCTAATTTCTAGCAAAGGCTACTGGAAATGTAGGGGCGGGGCTTGTCCTAGCCGGGTCTCTGGCAGCCTCCCGTTCCTTGCCAGCGATGGGAGGGCGCTGTCATAGGGCGCCGCGGCCGCGGCTCCCTCCCCTACCTTTTAGACGGTAAGAAAACTGTGTTGTACTTGTCAAAAATTGCGTTGTACTCAACAGAAAGTATGGAATCGGTTTTGTTGAGTTCTCCCTTCATAACGCAAAATTTTGCATTCTAATACAAAATTATGCGTTTTACTTGTCAAATTCTTTGTTGAAATGTTGGAACGCAGAATTTTGCGTTACGAAGGGAGAACTCAACAAAACCGATTCCATACTTTCTATTGAGTACAATGTAGTTTCTGTCAAGTAAAACGCAGATTTGACAAGTAGAACGCAGTTTTTGACAAGTAAAATGTAGTTAACTTCTAGTGTATGCTGGCGGTTAGCGTGGCCGGCTGGTCAGTAGTAGGTGTTGGCAGGAGTGCAGAAGCAGGCCTGTCAGCCGAACTACGCTGCCGGGGAAGCCAGATTCCGCCCCAGCGTTCCCCCTACGTTCCCTCTTCTTCCCCCTTGTTCCCGCTATAGGCACCGCGTTCCCACCATCCCCGTCGTTCCTCCTTGCATTTCCATTCGTCTAGGCTGCAGCACTGCTCCCTTATTTCAGTTCTGGCCTATGAGTGAAAGTAGGAAGGGAGTTCCAGGTTAGCCTTTCAATTGTAGAAATGAATAATCCACTCACAAGTAGAGTTTGTAGAAAGAGAACAAGTGATACAACCACTTTGATGGAGAAATACTGAATACCATTTTTTTTACACATGATAAATCCCTAACTTTCATAATTCTTTTAGAAGTTCTCCATATAATTTTTATTTTGTACAGACATAGTTATTACCTTCCATGCTATATGTCAAGAATGTCTAACTTCTCATAATGAATTCAAAAATCTCCATTGCTAAGAAGTGTAATACCAGATTAGATTATTTTAATAATAATAATAATAAATATAAAAAAATATCAAAATTTTCTATTAAAAAAAAGCAAACTGCGGATGTAGCTGAGTTCCTAGGGTTCCCAGGAACTCGTGGTCTTTTTTACTCCCCAAATCTCTCCTAAGGTAGGAGGCTTGAAATCCGACTGGGCATTTTGAACCGAACATGACACAAGGGTACATTTTGCTTCATTTTGCTACATTTTGCTTTCTATTTTGCTACATTTTTTTTTTTCAATTTACCAAAATGTACAAACAATGTACATTCTAGGAGGTGTTCGCTTTTAGAGCCCTATGGCATTCAACTTCAAATTTTCATAACTAATTCCACAAAGCTCCAAAAAATATGAAACAACTTGGGTTAGATGTCAATTCCACTTGTCTTTCAAGGAAAATTTACTGAAAAATATTTCAAGATGTTTTACCTCCCCAAAATTCAATTTCAGTGCTTAGATGGTCACTTTATGGACCTCCTACCTTAATGCCTTTGTGCATCACTTGAATGTGTCCTTGGATGTGTGTCGGTGTGATTATGGAACGATGCTCGTAGATGGAAATGAATTTTGCACAGCATGTGCAGGACCAATGGCAGTTTCAAATTGCTGCCTATGAAGGCCGAGATACATGGAAGCAATGATGTGTGGAAGCCAAGATACATGGAAGGTATGATGCATCAAAGCAATGATACATGGCTACTGAGAAGATGATTTGGCAGCATCTGGCTTGGAAGACTCCCAAATGCCATAAGTTAGATAGCAGGCAAACAATGGGGTGATGAACTTATCCACCAGCGTTCTTTTTTTGAGCAAAATTTTGCACTTGTCAGAGGGTTGGAGCCTGTCAGACTCCCTCCCTCCAGATTTGCTCCAGTGCTCTAAAGGCTTCTGGCACACACTTGTCCAAAAAAAAAACGCTAAGGTAGAAGCACCAGTAATGGATCATTTAAGGTAGGAGGTCCTATAATGGAGCATTTAAGGGCTGGAACTTAATTTTGAGGAGGTGAAATATCTTGAAATTTTTTTCAGTCAATTTTCCTTGAAAAAAAGATTGAACTGACATCCAACCCAAGTCGTTTCATATTTTTTCATGCTTTTTTGAATTAGTTAAAAAAATTTGAAGTTGAAATGGCATAGGGCTCTAAAATGGTGCCCTAGCTAAACTGTACACAGTCTGTACATTGATGGAGGCTATGAAAAAATAACATGTACAAACAGTTTACATTTCAGTTAGGGCTCTATTTTAATGCCCGCTCCATTTAAGGACCTCCTACCTTAAGCAATTTTGGAGCAGATTGTACGCAGTATGAAGTGATGAAAATTTTTCCCATGTGGGAAGATAAGAAATATGGGGATAGCAAAATTTTCAGAATTTTATTCCCAAAATGGAAATTACTGTGAATTTTGGGAGCCAAAAAGTACTCTTGACTAGTAGCCAATGTCTAGAGTCTTTCAATTCCGATCATAGCCAGACTACTTTCTTGCTCACTACTCCAAGGGTATGTGTCTTGACCTTATTAGTCCCTACTTTGAAAAGGACCAAAGAAAAACATTCCAAGCTTGAACTCGAGCCTTGGTTGCAAATAGCGCACCCTATAGGTTGGGTACTGGGGGTGATCTGTTATTGGTGCTTCTACCTTACTCAACCTCGCTCAGGACACAATCTACAGGGGACAATATTTCTAACCCAAGGTTAGAACAAATTTCAAAGGAAGCTAGGAATAATATTTTTGGTCCTTTTCAAGGTTGGGACTAATAAGATTATGGCACATTTCCCGAAGTAGTGAGCAAGAAAGTAAGAAGTAATGAGCGGGAGAGTAATTCTTGAATGATCAGAATTGGAAGAATCTAAAGAGTGGCTACTAGTGAAATGCACTTTCAGGTTTCCAAAATTCACTATAAATTCAATTTTGGAAATAAAATTCTAAATATTTTGTAATCCCCATATTTCCTATCTTCCTACATAGGAAAAATTTCCACCCCCTCTCACTGCATACAATCTGCTCCAAAATTGCTTAAATGGTCGATTATTGGTACTTTTACCTTAAAAGGCTTCTGGCACACACTTGTCCCAAAAAACGCTATTGGGTGAATGCAAGAAACACCTGTACTATTTGTTGCGTTCCGTCACACCTTAGTTTTTGATTTTTGTTTTGGCTATAACTTTTGTGTTTTAAGTCCAAATGACTCAAAATTTATAGGGAGCTACTTATAACTATTATATACTACACTTGATTTTTGAGGATTTTTAAAAAATAATTTACTATTTTTAAACAACCCCAAAAATTTCTCACAATGGCTGATTTAGGGGGTTTTAGCACCATTTAAGCGCAAAAAAAACGAATTTTGAGCTGAAATTTGGAGAGGATGGTCTCTTAGTAGACTAATAGCTACTGTCCAAAGGATTTTTAAAATACTTATTTTTATGTGGTGTAGAGGTCCACAAAGAGAGCTTCTTTCTACATTTTTTTTCAAAGATATAAAACAATATTTTGGTGATTTTTTTGGTCAAATTTCATCACCAAAAAGTCTTCTCAAATACTCAATTTTTATATATTTAAAAAAAAAAAGTCCTATTTTTTACAAATTAAAATGTTAGAAGTGGTATTTTCTTCACCGGACTTTTGGACATAGAATTCACATAGAATTCCGGTGAAGAAAATACCACTTCTAACATTTTAATTTGTAAAAAATAGTATTTTTTTTTTAAATATATAAAAATTGAGTATTTGAGAAGACTTTTTGGTGATGAAATTTGACCAAAAAAATCACCAAAATATTGTTTTATATCTTTGAAAAAAAATGTAGAAAGAAGCTCTCTTTGTGGACCTCTACACCACATAAAAATAAGTATTTTTAAAATTCCTTTGGACAGTAGCTATTAGTCTACTAAGAGACCATCCTCTCCAAATTTCAGCTTAAAATTCGTTTTTCTGGATTCCAATTAGTGCTAAAACCCCCTAAATCAACCATTGTGAGAAATTTTTGGGGTTGTTTAAAAATAGTAAATTATTTTTGAAAAAACTTCAAAAATCAGGTACAGTATATAATAGTTATGAGTAGATTCCATGTAAATTTTGAGTCATTTGGAGCTAAAATACAAAAGTTATGGCCAAAAATAAAATAAAATACTAAGGTGTGACATATCGCATTAAGTGTTTCTTGCAATCACCCTATTATCCACCCATCCATCAAAGAGGACAGGACACGCATCCAAGTTCCCAACGGCGGGAACAGACATGAGAACATCATAGGAACAAACATGAAAACAGGCATGAAAACATGATGGGAACAATATTAGAACATGTGGGGACCCCTTATTTCAATGTGTCGATTATGGTTAAGGTAACTACACCTAAAATCACACAAATAAACAATTTAGTATGGTTCCTATTATTATACAGTATTGATTAATTTTTTTGTGGGGCCTTGTTGGTAGCCAAAAGGGGATCCTAGACTCTTTTAGAATGCATTTTTTGAACACCGTATAAGTAAACTAGGAATTTTTAAAGTGTTGAAAATAGGTGTTTCTAAACCAACCATAGACTCTTATAAATAGTGGGAGTACTGCATTTTAGGCAAGAATCTAGAGTAGTCCATAACATTGTTAATTGTCCATAATGCTTCCTCCGTCAAGAAGGTTTAATCCCTCCTTAGATGCCTAGGAGTGATTACAGTTATAATGTCATCAAAATCATTGGCTGTTTCACCACAAGTTTAGGTCATGCTTGTGGAGCTGTGAATGGCTACTACAAAGACTCAACAATAATTTCAACATTGTGTTAGTGCATGGAGCTGTGAGTGGCTACTGTGAAGATTCAACAGTAATTTCAGAACCTTCAATGCTAGAGGGCTTCCACTTTATGGGGAAGCAAAAAAGACCCCCCAACGTTGCTTAACAATGTTATGTCGCTTTTAGAAAGTGGTTGAAATTTGGTGTAGTTACCTTTTGTCTATGGAATACATACATTAGGCATCTAATTACTGTAAAAACTAGAGAAATTAGTAGTAGTAATTGTGAGTGGAGTCATATTCTTTGAATCCACATGAGGAAATTTTGTTTTATAAAAATATGCCTGGAGAAATTGACTTGGAAAAACTTGCAGTGTTTTGTGAATTTGTAGCACATGCTTGCAGTGTAGGATTATTTAGGATGTGTTCAAAGTCCCAATTGGCCACAAAAATTGGTGGACATATACCTGACTTGATGTTTATTATGGTGAATTTTTCAATTCACTCTCCATAGTGAAAAAAATTGTACTACATAAGGTCAAAGTCATCTGAAATTTTTAGGCAGGGTCCAAAAAATACTTTTTGTCTCACTTCAAATGCAAATATCTTTTAATCTGTATAGTCAAACTTCACAAAAGTCTTTCTGCATATTTTTATAAAAGTTAACCCCTAGAGGACCAAACTACATTTCTTGGCAACATTAATAGCAATTTTGGGCAGCTCACGGCAAACAAAAAAATACTATATTTTTTGAATTTTTTTGTGGATGTGGGGACAAGGAGTACCTTGCCACTCCACCAAAAAAATTCCATTTGAATTTGTCTATGAGAAGTTATGGAAAAAAAATGTTGTTTCCAATAGACGGAGGATAACATGGGCAAGGTTTTTTACACTAGAGCAAAAGTAGCAATACCATGCTTGAAAGAGCTTGAACAAGGCCATGGGCAGGCTTTCTTCACAGGTTTAAACTGGAGATTTCATTGACATTTTTTTGAATTCATAAATTTGTTACTGTACAAAGAAGTGGTGGCAAGGAGGCAATTGCTCTATGGGTTTTTTTGGCCTAACAACACAGACACTCTTAACTATCACATTTGAAAATTTTCAAAAATAAACACCCAAGAATCTATTGAGTCAATTGTAAATTTGTCATTTGACAAACTACCACCTATAAAAGGTCATGGTGGCAAAATAATGTAATTGATTCATTGACGTTTACATAGAAATAGAGGGTGCAGAGGTTGTTTTTATAATGAAATCCATTGTCCATCATGAATTTTCAAAGAATATAGGAAAATTTCAAGATGAGATCCTGAGCTCATTGTCAAAACGTAGAAATTGTATTCAAAGTAGAATCTTAGACCTCATTTTGGCATAGTAGAATAACTTTTTCAAAAACGAAATTGAACTAAAAAAGTTGGAAAATGCAGCTTACTTTCAATACAATTATCCGTTTGTGATTTTGAGCCTCCAAAAAAATCAATGGACAAAATTCAAAGAAGGCGTTTGAAAATGTCAAAGAAATTGTCCCTTCCAACCCTTCTCTGAAATTGTCCATAAGTCCATAACCTTTGATTAGAGACTTAAAATCTCAAATGGATTTTTGGAGATGAAAGTTATCTTGATTTTCCAACTTTCTATAGTTCAAAGTTTTTGAAAAATTTATTCTACTATGCCAAAATGAGGCCTAAAATTCTAATTTGAACATAAGTCCTTTTTTCACATTACTATGAGGGGTTGAGCTCCTAATAATTCTAATTTACATATCCCACATGAATTTTTTACCCCATAACACCCCACTTGTATACAAATCATCTCTACTCATCTCTAAGCACACAGCATAAGTGGTTTTAGAAGCTATGGGAAATAGCTACCAAATATTTTGATTCCCTTGAAATTTAATGCCAAATATCATAAAATTTTAGTTTATGGAGTAGAGAACATATTCTAAATCAAGGGAAAGGGAAACATTTTCAGAATCAAAGAATACGTTATCTAATGTCAAATTTTCAAGATGAGTTGGGCTTTGCTAATTCAACCCATTCTAATTCCATGGCGGACCCAATATGCCAAACTGCACTTTCCTTTAGCTTCAACATAGATTGATCAAGCCTACCAAAGTTTGATATTTTAGGCAATTTTTTTTCCTCCTTTAGGTTTAGCTAAAATATAAAACTCCATTGTTCACATTTTGAAGAAATTACTGTATCCGCAAGCTATAAATTGTTGAAAAAAAGGCTTTGTATGAGACTTCTCTTGAAGCTAGTTCTTAATTGAAGTTTTTTGGTACATGATCCCCAATTTGAAATGTTATGAAATTTTTTAATCATGTGATCAACTTTGTTACAAAAAGAGAGCAAAAAAAGTTCAAGCAAAAAAGTGGAATTAACTTGTGCAAAAGCCTCCCCAAAATAGAGATGCCCGGAATTTGGATACCCCCCCAAAATATATTTTTTCAACTTCAAATGCTATAATCTTGCGATCTGTGCAATCAAAATGTCCCATGAATTTACTACAATATAATGAAGTAGTCTACCACTAGATCTCATAGTTAGATGCAACAAGATTTCATTTTTCAATTTTAAGGGGCCTTTCTCATCAAAGCGGCCCATTTTGAGTGTTTTGGAATGAAGGAAACTTTAGGGATTAACTCAATTTCTTAATATTTTCGAAAAAAATAAAAAAATTGGATGAAGATTGTTTATTACAACCTTTCAACCATTGAAATTGGAATTTTTCAATTCCATAACTAAATTCTTAACAATTTAGTGTTTTGAATCATTCTCTACTTCTTTCTACTTACAATTGTTTTCCTATAAGGTAGCAGCACCCATAACCATCAAAATAAGGGTTTTGAACATGATTATTTTTAACCCCTAAATGTAAAAACTGCGTTTTTTGGCAACATAGTGATTTTGGGCAGCTCACTACGAGTGGAGTTTTTATTTTTTTTCTTTGAAAATTTTACACAACATGTGCCCGAGGAGTAGCTTTAAGGCCCAACAATTTTCATACCTTTTGACTTCATGGTTAAAAAGTTATTGCATGATATGTGATTTTCATTGCTCGGCGGGCAGCCCGGGCAGCTCAGAAAAATTCTTTAAATAATTTCAAAAAAAAAAAAAAAAAATTGAAATTGGTTCTTTAGATTTATATAGAAGTGTGAAGCTTTGAATCATTCAATTTGGATCAATGAGTCAAAAGTTATGAAGAAATGAAGTTTGTGGGTAGGTATGGAGTCTCTCAAAACCATACCTACCCACAAACTTCAACTCCTCATAACTTTTGACTCATTGATCCAAATTGAATGATTCAAAGCTTCACACTTCTATATAAATCTAAAGAACCAATTTCAATTTTTTTTTTTTTTTTGAAATTATTTAAAGAAGTTTTCTGAGCTGCCCGGGTTGCCCGCTGAGCAATGAAAATCACATATCATGCAATAACTTTTTAACCATGAAGTCAAAAGGTATGAAAATTGTTGGGCCTTAAAGCTACTCCTTGGGCACATGTTGTGTAAAATTTTCAAAGAAAAAAAATAAAAATTCCATTCGTAGTGAGCTGCCCAAAATTGCTATGTTGCCAAAAAACGCAGCTTGGTCCTTTAGGGGTTAATAAACATCCAGGAAATTATAGGATCCTATTAGCAAGAAAAAATAACGAATGTGCACTTTCAAATGTATTATTTAGATATTGTGAGAATAAGTTATGAATTTTTAAAGAGCCATCAACAAATGCACCTAATACCAACACTAGGATCTAATGTTCAGATGTGGTACATCCTTGTAATCACATCTATTTACTTCCACATATTTTTCAAGATTTTAGAGGTGATGGTTATGGATGTTGCTACCTTATGTTGTACAATTCCAAATGATCTGAAATTTTTCAAGCATGTAGCCAACTTGCCTTGAAGAATGAATCCAAAGAAAAACAACCAACATGGACATTTTGTCTTACAAATGTGACCTTGTGAAGCACAACCGCCTTGTTTTTTGCAGGGCCCTAAAAAATACTTTTGTCAATTCAAATGCTAATATCTTCCAATCTACACAATAAAAACTTCTGAAAGTTTTTCCACAT
Organism: Pseudisothecium myosuroides; assembly: GCA_951799445.1. Lineage (NCBI taxonomy): Eukaryota > Viridiplantae > Streptophyta > Bryopsida > Hypnales > Lembophyllaceae > Pseudisothecium > Pseudisothecium myosuroides. Next base: position 16,643,237 of record OX637290.1, on the reverse strand, counting down.
CTTTTCAAACTAGCTTATTACAACATTTTACGGTCCAAAAATGTTTTTTTTCTAAAATTTGGTACTTGTACCAAAAATGAGAGACAGTTTGGGAGGGTTAACATGGTCAAAAACTTTTAGGGGATAAAGTTTAATCAACCAGCTCCAACTTGCACAACAATGGAAAGTAAAAAGCAAAAGAATGTTTGAACTAAATTCCACATGGGCTACTAATATAATCATGTTTGTTGTTTGCATACCAATCCAAGCACATGCATGTAGAAAGTAGTGCAGCGAGCCTCTTGTGGAGGCCGTTTTACCCCCCTTTGTTTTATCCCTAGGGAAAATCCAAGAGCTTTTTAATTTGCGACGCAATATTAAATTTGCAAATTTTGATTTCATATTTGTAATCAGAGGCCCCAAATTAGCTAGGAGACATGTTAACAATTGAATAATATAAAACGGCACAAAATAGGGGGTCTTTTTTTTACATTCACCCTTTGTTGGACCTCTACAAGAGGCTAGTTGCTGCACTATTTAACCCCTAAAGGCCCAAGGTCTTTTTTCTGCCAAAAAACACTGAAAACTGCCATTTCTATAGCAAAAAGTAAAAAGAAAATTAAAATTGTTTTTTTTTCACATCTAACCGTAGGATCTTACACCTAATTGGTATGAGAATGTGTGGAAAAAATTTCAGAATTTCTGACCGCACAGATTGCAAGATATCTGCGTTTAAAGTGGAAAAAACAAGTTTTTCAGCACATTGCGGGACCAGATTTTTTGTCTTTAAACATTTTTAACTTAAAATTTTTGCACTACAGCGTTTTGAGCTTTAAATCTTTATAGTGGAGAATAGAGTTGAGAGTCTCGGAAAAAAAAAGAAACTCAAAAAAACTTAATTTTCATCCTTAAAAAAATTGTTAAGTAGAAGTAGGTATGAGATAGAAGGAAAATCTAAAATATTAATATCTCTTAGATGGAATTAAAATGCACTAATCCCAATGGTGAGATTGTTCTAGCAAGTAAACTAAACCATGCCAAAAAAAAAATTTGAAAAATTTGAAAAATTGCATTCAGAAATGAGTCCTACAAGTTATTTTTTTCAAGAAGATGCTCAAACTGCCCGAAAAACAAGAATGTCCATAACTTTTTCATAACATATCCAAATGAAATGAATCAAAGCTTTCTAGATAGGCAAAAATATAATCTATTAGAAAAAAAATATTAAAAAAAAAATTCAAATTTTTGTCCATTTTTTTTCTGCTGCCCGAGCTGCCCGCCGTCCTCTGTTTTGAGCTTATTTGGTCATAACTTTTTTTCCCGGGCACCGATTGAGAAAAAAATTATATTCCCACAAAGCTTATCAGTTTTTCTATCTCCAAAAAAAAATTCAAAAAATAAGAACACAATTTCAGCCCATAGGTACCTGCCCGAAAACGCATTTGTCCCTCGAAGGGACAACGGGCTTTTAGGGGTTAAAGGAGGCAACCCATTTCTAATCACTTAAGCCAATTTGACCACCTGCAGGGCAAGTTTCTTCATTGGGGAAATTTTCTGGTGTGCGGAAGTAGACTTTGGAAGGTTTCCATAATTTTTTCAGGTTTTATTTCTCAAAACATAATTACAGTGAATTTTTCAGCTGAAGATTCTATTCCTCCCATACCGGTGATATAAAGCTTGCTATTTCCAATCATGCGCTGAAAAGAAAATCGACCAAAGGGTGGTTGAAATATTGAGAGTCTTGTAGCCAATCAAAATGCGCCACAACTGCCTTGGGAACCAAGCCATAATTAATCAATGTTCTTCTCTTGCTTTTCGGAAAGAGAACAATCTATGTGGCAAGAATGGAAGGTTGATCAAGAGCAGGTTGCCTCCTATACTTTAGACTCTATCCAATTGATTTGGCTACAAACAAAAGATGTTGGCTATTTTTTTAAACCCTTGAATGCCAAAGCGGACGTTTTGTGTCCGATGGATGACAGGGAATCAAATTGTATAGGACAGAATTGCAACTATTCATCCTCGAAATTTGTTGTAGAAATGCAAGATCTTCTACAATAGCTTAATTTGCAATGAGTACTTTTGCAATTTTGGAGGCTACTAATTCCCACGGTAATAGAAAAGGATGATTTCGAGGGTCACCCCTTCGGCATTTAAAGGTTAAAGGAAGTTTTCATTTTGGGGGGTCAAAATAGCAAGATTACTACTATATTTAACCACTAAAGGACCGGCATGCGTTTTTTGGCCGTATAGAAATTTTGGGCAGGTCCGTGTGACTAGAGATTTCCATATTTTAAGCTGAAATTTTAATAGAATGTGGGCGCGAGGAATATCTTTCATATGCACTAAATTTCAGGACATTTGGAAATAGGAGTCAAAAGTTATGGCCAAATATGTTACTTTTTTCGTAATTGGGCAGTCCGGGCAGCAAGGAAAATTTGGCAAAATTTTGATTTTTTTTTTTAATATTTTTTTCTTGTAGATTATATTTTTGTCTATCTGGAAAGCTTTGATTCATTTCATTTGGATTTGTTATGAGAAAGTTATGGACATTCTTGTTTTTTGGGCAGTTAGAGCATCTTCTTGAAAAAAATAACTTGTAGGATTCATTCTAAATGCTATTTTTGCAATTTTTTAAAAAAAAAAATTCTCATGGTTTAGTTTACTTGCTAGAACAATCTCACCATTGGGATTAGTGTATTTTAATTCCATCTAAAATATATTAATGTTTTAGATTTTCCTTCTATCTTGTACCTACTTCTACTTAATAAATTTTTTAGGAATGATAATTAAGTTTTTTTGAATATTTTTTTTTTCCCTAGCCTCTCAACTCAATTCCCCACTATAAAGATTTGAAGCACAAAACTCTGTAGTGCAAAAGTTTTAAGTTAAAAATGTTTAAAGTCAAAAAATCCAGTCCCGCAATGTACTGAAATACTTGTTTTTTCCACTTCAAACGCAGATATCTTGCAATCTGAGCGGTCAAAAATTCTGAAATTTTTTCCACACATTCTCATACTAGTTAGGTGTAAGATCCTATGGTTAGATGTGGAAAAAAAAACATTTTTCATTTTTTTTTACTCCTTGCTATAGAAATGGCAGTTTTGATGTTTTTTTGGCAGAAAAAAAGCCTTGGGCCTTTAGGGGTTAAGACCACCATCAGCCAAATTTCACCTATTGTAAGTATCTTAAAAAATAATGAACCCCCCACCCCCCACACACACTAATGCACACCGGTCGAGCTTATAGTTGTGCAACGAGCCTCTTGCGGAGGTAAAGCGAGGGGTCAATGTAAAAAAAAGACCCCCTACTTTGTGCCATCTTTAGGGTATATTCTAGACCTCTCCTAGCTAATTTGGGACCTTTGATTGCAAATATGAACTCAGAATTTGCATATTTTATCATGCCTTGCAAATAAAAAGTTCCTGCGTTTTCCCCAGGGGTAAAACAGGGGGGCGAAAACGGGCTCCGCAGGAGTCTCGTTGCACAACTAACTTACTGTAAGCTCGACCGTGCACAAGGGAAACTCCCTGCGTACTTTAGTTCTCTTTTTTTTTCAATTTTTTTTATAATAAAAAGTAGTTAAGAAACACAATGCGTGGCATGGATTGGTGAGCGGTGACATGCACTGGCATGCATGTTGCTGTGCCTGAGCTTATAATTAATTAAGTTGTTACTTCTTTACCAGGTGCCTCACGGTGGGCCGGTACTGTAGTACTTGAAACGGCACGGGATTTCAGTAATTCAGTTGGGACCGAGAATTTCTCATTCAGTTAGTTGGCTTCCAACTGAACTGAACTGCCTGAACCTCAGTAAGGTCCTTTTTTTTAAACATTTGAGAAGAATAATTACTGAATACAGTAGAACTTCTATATGTACACCCTCCATGACTCAACAAAGCATCCCGGCTCCAGGAAAAGAAAAAAAAGTGTACTATATAGTGAGCTTGACAAGTGTCCTTTGACAAAAAAAACTCCCCACAAAAATCAAGGTGCCAAGTCTGCTTTGGCTGAAATTCTTTAATGCGCAGACCTTCTCTAAATTAATTTTGTCAGGCAGTTCGAGACCTGTTGAATTAGGGAGTTCTACTGTAGTTTGTTTCGGAGGACGCTAAACCCTTCTGACGAAGTAGGCCAAGAAGGGTGAATTTTTTTATTCTGTAGGGTAATTGTAAAAAAATAAATAAAATTTTGTGCCCTATTCACCCCTAAATGTCCAAGGCCTCTTTTTTGCTTCTTGAAATTTGCTTTAAATTGAACAGAAAACCAACATTTCAATTTTTTTTATCATTAAAAAAAAATGTAACCGTACAAATTCAAACTAGACATGTTAGAGATTACATAGGAAAAAAAAATACAACAATATCACCTATGGATGGAAAGATTATAATGTTTGATCATGAAGGTGTTAAAATTAAGAAAGTGATTTGAAGTCTCTAATCCTCTTTTCACATGTCAAAACTAAAAGAAATTGGTCACCAAAAAAACATGAGGTTAAAGGGCACAACATGCATAACCCAATCCATTTACAACTTCTCAAAATCTACTCTACACTTTCTTAAAATGAATTTCTAATGTGTTTTTTTCTCCAAGTTCTAGTGTATTTGAGGCTCATTTCCAAGAGCCTTCAACACTAGAAAATCAAGATTTGCAATGGATACCCTTGCACAAAATCTTGAATAGAAAAATCATAATCACTCATTTTCAAAATCGGATTTTTGTTACTAAAACTAGACTTCAATGAGAATTTTTCAAAAGTATAAAATACTAAAAATAATAATTTGGTAAGATATTATTTAACTTCAAACTTTGTCGACACCATAATTTGGTGCCTTGGCCATTTAGGGGTTAATTCTATGCTCTTCACCTCTTTTAGCTAAGCAAAGGCCTTTGATTGCAAATATAAATTCAAAATTTGCAAATTTTATAAAGTGTGGCAAATTTTTATTTTTTATTTTTTTTCCTAGGGATAAATTCACTCTGCTTGGCCCACTTTGTAAGATGGGTTTAGCGTCTTGCGTTTGTTTCTCTTTTATAAGACTTTTAGTTGAAGAAATATTATATTGGGGATAGTTCAATTAGACATGCTTTGGAGGTATGGATAGACATTAGAGTTAATTGTAAAGTGAATTCCAATTTGTAGAAGGGGTGTCACGGGAAGATTTAATTAAGAATAGCACAAAAGAAACACAACACCAAACACCATCAGACCAAGATTGGGTGCTTCAAAGAATTCGTCCTACGTTATTCTCAAACTCGAGCTCTTGGTCCTTCATTGCACACTCTTTACAATTAACTCTAATGTCCACCTATATTGCCTCTTTTTGAAGGTAGACTCAATGTGTACCATTAGCCATCACATTAGAACCAATAATCAATAGTTTTGTAATTTTAATACTTGGTCAATATTTTTGTTAGAGGTATGTTTAATTGTTGTGTTTATTTTGAAGATTACTTCCTTAGATTAGTCTATGTTTGGAGGAAGTCAATGAGTCTGTAATTGATGACCTACAATCAATTTATGACATTGGGCATTGTCTCTATTCCAAGCTAAAGACAAAACTTCTTTTTGTTATGGTTATAATAACATAAGAGTTGCTTAATAATACGTCCTGAGATCCAATTACCACTAAATTCTCAAATTTTGATTGGTAGGAAGCTAAAAAAATTAGAACTTAGAGCTTTGCACTATAATCTAAGCCCCCATGCACTCAAAATACCTACATGGCAATATTTTTTGAAAGTTTTGGTACTAAAGATGTAGGACTTAGAACTCAAGTTGGATTTTGCAAAAATGGAGACTCAACTTAGACTCAAAATTCCAATGATTGTTTTAAAATTGAAATGAATAGAAAACATCATCATAGGCTAAAATTTTATTCAAATTTTTCCAATGAAAATATGATTTTGAAAGTGCCCCCATAATGGATTTTGACTTTTTGACCCATATTAAAATTTTTTGATTATTATATAGTATTATACGTGATACAAATTGGGACTTAGAATTGGGACTTTGGCCATTATACTAATGAATGACACTATGAATGCCTAAAATTCCATGTCTGATACTTTTTATTCACTTTCTATAACCCAAGAAAGTTGGGATATGACCTTCAACCAGGACTTCAAGAGTTGGTACTTAGGATGTAGTGTGAAGCAACCCTAAGATGCCTATAGACAAAACCTTTTTATATAAAAAACATGACATTGTATTGAACGTTTGCTTAGCGTTTAGAAATTTACTCTTACTCTCAAAAGCTAAAGTATTGATGTATTCAAAATGAAGTTGCAATTTTAACCATTTTAAAACATTTCAAATGTTAAAAATAATTATTTTATTTTTTAGGTGAATTTTCAAAATTTTAAAACGCTTCAAAATTGGAATAGATCCATAAATGTTTTTCAAATTTTGATATTAGAGATATTTTTTGATCATGTGTTCAAACTCTAAAGGTCTTTCTGTCCCAAATACGGATGTAACCTAATCAATCTCAATTTTGACCCCAAAACTATTTAGTAAATTTAGTGAATTATTGCAATAGCAAATTCAATACGTCAAAAATCCAATATATTGAAGAGACTTGTTTTTTAAATTCAAACATCATCTTATGCAATTGGTGAGTACTCAACATGTCAAAACATGAGATTTTAGAAGGATATACTTCAACAAATTAACTATAAAATCCTCTAATTGAATCTATCAAAATATAAAAAGTAACAAAGGCTTTAATATTATTTTAGGAAAAAATGATTTGGGGCAGTCTTTGGCCAACACATAGTAGAAAATATTAGGGGGAACCAATAGATTTCATTTTTCCTCTATTACAATGTTTTGGTATTATTCCTATATTACACTTTGAATATTGTTATTTTTAGATGGCACTAAATAGACTAATTACCAAGATATAATACCAAGTATAATATCTGTAAAGTGAAAATTTGGTCATTGCAATATTTTTACAATCTCGAACAAAATTTAATTTATTTTTCAAACATTCTAATTTTTTTTTAAAATTAGGTTTCACAAATATGTAAAAAATTTGAATGAAATTTTAAATTTTTAAAAAAATAACATAAAAATTTAGCAAAGCTTTGTCAAAGTCCCTAAGGAATTATTAGAACATTTACATGACTTCCATTTATATTAATGATGGGTCTACAAAGTACAATCATATACATGGACAAATTTCAATAGGTTATAATAGAGAAAAAATCTGACATTTATAAGACCGGTGGATAGGAAGTTGAAAACCCTCCTCCACCTCAACATTGGTGCTTTTAGCTCCTACCTTCTTGTTTTTGTTTGCTTAGTTATTGTAGGAGAAGGTCCAAGAAAAGAGGATTGCGTGCAAGCTAAATACTTATGGAATACATGTGGGATCTCATGCACAAGTGTAGGTTATGAGATTGACTTGTTTCTTTGCTTTAGTTCTCTAACACATGCATGCATTAAATATTACAATTGTCAACATCCTATATATATATATATATATTATAATAATAATAATAATAAAGAACATTTTGTAGCTCCTAATTATGCAATATGTGTTGTTTGAAGGTTCGTCTATATCTTGATTTGCATGCATTTGTTTGTAGGAAAGATCTTGTCAAGCTTCAATCAAACTAGCTATTTAACTTTTAGGGATTTTTTTGCTATATGTATACATTGCCAAAGGACTTCTACCTTTCTACCACCTTTTAGCTGATTAGTGCATTTTGTGCAAATTAGTCTATATTTTGACATTTTGTTCACATTTTTATCTCTTGTTGTTCTCTCTTGCTAAGCCTATCTACAACAACCACCATTTGTTATTAGTGAAGGCCGTCTCCAATAAATTAATCTATCAAAAAATAAAGTCGGATTTACCATGTACATGTTTGCATCCAAATGTAGATCAGGATGGGTAGTTGCAAGAAAGACTTGCTGTTTTTGATCTACTTTGGCTTATTTTTGGCTAGTATCCCAACACTATGATATTTTGAACACAAATTTTTGAACATAAAATAAAATAATGATAATTAATATAACACTAAAAACAACATATCACCAAAATTTCAAACCTAAAAAATCTTGGTGAAAAGTTATTTGCTATATAGAATGAGTTGAAATTTTGAAGAAAATAGACAATTTGATTTTTTAGTATGTTAAAAACTTATAAAAATTTACAAAAATACAAAAAATTGGACATTTAGGAGGATTTCACGAATAATAAAATGTTCAAATTTCAATGTTCAAAAATGTGCGCACAAGGAAGCTCTATTTGCACAAATGTGGAGGATATCATTTTTTATTTTTTTTAGACGTCCCTAAGTAGGAACATGTCTATTTATTGCGGGGCCTTGCCAAAAAAAATTATTTGTTTGGAGTATGGCATTTTTTGATATTTAAGATTTACATATACATACTATTGCAACAAAACAAAAGTGTACTATATTATACACAAAAAAAGGTGGATTGTTTGTAACCTTCTTCAACCAACTCATTTTGTTATCCTCTTAAAATTATTGGCATAATCAATTTTTGTTGGCCGACTAGTTAAGCAAGCACGGCAAAAAAGATCAAGAAATATTTCTAGAGCAAAGAATTAAAGCCCTAGAGTTTAGTGGCAAATCACATTCATCAAACGGATATATTTTTTATTTTGAATTGAAGATTATTTTATATTTAAAATTAAAATTAATTAATTTGTCACGTTTTAAGTTTTAGAGGTTTTAGTACTATGGATTACCCAAAAGTAATTATCTAACTTAGAGCTAAAATTTTGGTGGTCTATTTATTTAGGGAGCTTTCTTCTTCAGAAATTCACTCAATTTAGGGAGCATATTCCTTTATGTTGTTCTTTTCATCCATGCCTATAAGTTTCTTCTTGTCAAATGACAATTCAAACATGTATTAGGTTCTTCAATTTCACATCTAACTAAAATGCTATTATTGTTTAGGAATTATGAAAAATGACCTCAAAAGTTGTATACAAAATATATTCAATTGGCGAGAAATTGTGCATAAAAAACACACATTGCCCTGCACTCACTGGGTGTTTTTTTCAGTTTTTTTTATTTTTTATTTTTGGGTATTTTGTGGGTATTATTATTATTATTATTAATAATAATAATAATATTATTATTGGCTTTGGTGCAAGCTGTCTAGTCACTAGTGAGTGCGGGGATATCTTTTTCTGATTCGCTGACAGTTGAGAAACTTCAGTTGGACTGAGTGAGTGGCTGGAAAGTTATTTATTTATAAAAGCCTCCCTTGACCCCCTGGAGCCTCTTTTCAGACTGGGCTTTACAGACTCCCTGCCAGCAGTAGTTTGCAGCCAATTATAGCCTCGGGATTGGTCAGTTCACCGACACACTGATATACCCTACGTGGAAGTCAGATTCAGACATAAATTAAGTATTTTTGGGATGTCTAAATTTTTTGAAAATAATACAAGTGAAAAGTTTTGGAAAATTACAAGTGAAATTTTGGAATATCTTAGAATATACCACCTGCCGAATCCCTTTGAGCCTAAAAAAGAAACTAATTCGGCACTTCATTGCCAAATTAGACCTTCACGTACGGTAGTGCAGCCCTAAGTGAGTCGCTCTTGGGGAGCGATCAGCTCTTACCACAATGATGAAGACCCTAGCTTATGCTATTTTTTTTCTTTTTGAAACAAATGAACGATTTCCATTGCAAGGGGAGACAATAAGGTAGGAGGTCCATGAAGTGATCATCTAAGTGCTAAAAATTGAATTTAGGGGAGGTAAAACATCTTGAAACAGTTTTTAGTAAATTTAATTTTCCTTGAAAGACAAGACAAAATGGCATCTAACCCAAGTTGTTTCATATTTTTTGGAGTTTTTTGGATTTAGTTATGAAATTTTGAAGTTGAAATGCCATAGGGCTCTAAAACCGACCACCTCCTAGAATGTACAATGTTTGTACATTTTGGTAAATTGAAGAAAGCAAAATGTACCTCTGTGTCATGTTCGGTTCAAAATGCTCGGTCGGAGTTCGATTGTCCTACCTTACACAGAACCAGAGGCAAAAAACCCGGCAAGAATTTTTATTTTTTATTTTCTTTTTTTAAAACAAATTTTTTAGTTTTTCAGACAACTAAGCAAAGCAACCGTAACCACCCTGATTAACTCCTAAAGGCCCAAGGCCTTTTTTTTGCCAAAAAACCATCAAAACTGCCATTTCTATAGCAAGGAGTAAAAAAAAATGAATTTTTTTTTTCATATCTAACCGTAGGATCTTACACCTAACTAGTATGAGAATGTGTGGAAAAAATTTCAGAATTTTTGACCGCTCAGATTGCAGGATATCTGCGTTTAAAGTGGAAAAAACAAGTATTTCAGCACATTGCGGGACTAGATTTTTTGACTTTAAACATTTTTAACTTAAAACTTTTGCACTACAGAGTTTTGTGCTTCAAATCTTTATAGTGGAGAATTGAGTTGAGAGTCTAGGGAAAAAAAAATATTCAAAAAAACTTAATTATCATTCCTAAAAAAATTATTAAGTAGAAGTAGGTACGAGATACAAGGAAAATCTAAAACATTAATATATTTTAGATGGAATTAAAATACACTAATCCCAATGGTGAGATTGTTCTAGCAAGTAAACTAAACCATGAAAATTTTATTTTTTTGAAAAATTGCAAAAATAGCATTTAGAAATGAATCCTACAAGTTATTTTTTTCAAGAAGATGCTCTAACTACCCGAAAAACAAGAATGTCCATAACTTTCTCATAACAAATCCAAATGAAATGAATCAAAGCTTTCCAAATAGACAAAAATATAATCTACAAGAAAAAAAATATTAAAAAAAAAAAAAATCAAATTTTTGCCAAATTTTTCTTGCTGCCCGGACTGCCCAGTTACGAAAAAAAAGTAACATATTTGGCCATAACTTTTGACTCCTATTTCCAAATGTCCTGAAATTTAGTGCATATGAAAGATATTCCTTGCGCCCACCTTCTATTAAAATTTCAGCTTAAAATATGAAAATCTCTAGTCACACGGACCTGCCCAAAATTTCTATACGGCCAAAAAACGCAGTCCGGTCCTTTAGGGGTTAACACAACAGGGACCATCATCTAAGTAACTGATTACTCAGCTTATGCTATTTTTTTAACTACACTGTTCAATTTGTATTTCATTTGGAGAGATAGAAGGTGCGGCATTTGGTGCCAAATATTTAATTAAAAGTTTAAGAATAGGAAGTTCGGTGCTTTCTCCCAAGCATCTCAAATATGGCCTCCCAAAATTGAAAGACTGTGACCTTTTATGGCCTCCTAAAATTGGCCTCCCAAAATTGAAAGATTGCAACCTCAGGTAGTGAGGAAATTGAATCCAACAAGAGGATTTGAGGAAACGGTTAATTGTGGAGATGGATTGTCCATTTCCCCTCATCTTTGGGCCTATCTCCACTATCAATTGGTACGGTCAATATCTATGGATCTCATTTTGGGTGACATTTTGATTGGAATGAGTTCAAAAGGTTTTGGATTTTGATAAACATGCGTTGGGTCCTCAAGGGCACCGTTGAAGGAGTGAAGCACATTTTGAGCAAAAATTGTGAAAAAAAATTGCTACTTTTTAGGGCAGTGAGAAAAAAAAAGAAAAAAAAGAAAAAAAAAGTTTTTTTTTTCCAGAATTCAATTGTTCAAATTTATACTAGACTACCATACCCAGATAGCAAGGTTTAGCTGAAATTAATTTAAAACAAACAATGCCAATTTTTTTTGTTAATTCTAGAATCAGACAACCAAATTTATAAATAGATGCAAATCCATTTTTAAGATATAGAGAATCTAGAATACCCAGAGATTTACATTGGATCAAATACCAATCCGTCATTTGACCATCTTCCATGAAGAAATTTACCAATGATGAAATGAAAGAATTACTTCATTGACATTTTGTGAGATTGACAAAGAGAGAGGTCATTTTTATAATGAAATTCATTGTCCATCATGAATCTTCAAAAGGTATGGAACAATTTGAAGATGAGACCTTGACCATTCATTATTAAAATGTAGGAGTTGTGTTCAAAGTAGGATTTTAGACCTCATTTAGGTATAGGAGAATAACATTTTTCAAAAAACTTTGAACTAAGTTAATGTAAAAAGTAAATCTCGCTTTCATTTCCAGAAAACTATCTGAGATTTTGATCCTCTAATCAAAAGTTATGGACAAAATTCAGAGAGGATGTTTAAAAATGTCAAAGAAAATGTTCTTTCTAAGCCCTTCATGAACTTTGTCCATAACTTTAGATTAGAGGATTGAAATCTCAAATGGATTTTTAAAGATGAAAGTGAGCTTGATTTTCCACATTAACTTAGTTCAAAGTTTTTTGAAAAAATTTATTTTACTCTGCCTAAATGAGGTCTAAAATTCTACTTTGAACACAATTCTTGTTTTTGACTTGACTTGAGCAGTTGAGCTCCTACTAATCCTAATTCATATATCCCACATGGGTTGTTTTACCTCCTATCACCTCACTTGTATAAATATCTTGTCTTTTCCCGTCAACACACATTAGGAGGCTTCAAATGATATGTGAGAGAAATATTTAAGTAGCTCCTTAATAGGATAGAAAATTTGTATTAAATTGATAATGAGGCATAATTAGATGAATTCTAAAAGTATCCAATTGTGTGGAACAAAGATATTATAAATTAGTTGTCGAATATAATTTGTTTTTTTGACATAAATGTCAAATTTTTGAAAATTATATTTTAAAGTGCATGGATTGAAAGATTGCAACATTTAAAGTTTAAAAAAAAAAATACCTTGCTAGGATAAGATTTCTACACTACACATGGGAAGTTTTTTGACATTTGCATCTTGTATCATGTAAGCTAGATACTTGCTAAATTTCAAAATTATAGGAGTTTTGCACATACTACTTGCAATTGTCTAAGCTGCCCCAAAAAGTTTAGGGCAGCATAACTTTTGATCCAGGCACCCGACCAAAAAAAAACTATATTTCTACCAAGGGAGTATATGTTTAAATCTTGTGTCAAAATTTCATGAACATCTGACTAAAATTGACTTTATAGAAACCTATCCAAGTTTTCTTATGTATATTGAATAGACATTTGGTCCTTAGCTAGTTACATTAGCTTTCTGAAAATGTAATTTCAATCGTGCATGAGAGCAAAAGTTATGACATCCTAAGCCCAAAATAGAATTTATTGGGCAACACAAAAAAATTATAAAATGTCAAAATAATTTTTTTAACATTTTGTTTCTTATAGAAAATATTTTTTTCTATACAAAAAAATTTGATTCATTCTATTTGGAATAGTGATCATGAGAAAGTTTTAGACGATCTTGTTTTTTAGGCAATCTAAGCATCCTCTTGAAAACATAACTTGCAAGAATTATTTTTTGAAATCAATTTGTATAACTTTTCAATAAATAAAAAGTTCAATAGGGTTTAGTTAGCTTGCTAGAACAATCTCACAATTGAGATTAACAATTTTCAATTTCATCTTACAGCTATTAACAATTTAGTGATTCCTCAAGCTTGTTTTTGCTTCTATTGAATAATTATTTAAAGAATAAAAATCATGTGTGATTTTTTAATTTTTTCTTAGACTTTCAATTTGATTCTTCAACATAAAAAGCTAAAAATTCAAAATGTGTAGTGCAAAATTTTTATGTTAAAGAGATTCAAAGTCTTGAATATCTAGTCAACTAAGGTGCAAAAAATAAACAAATTTATTTACTTCAAACGCAAATATCTTGCAATCCATGCAACCAAAGTTTTTGAAATTTATTCCACCTATTTTTAGACTATAGTAATCGAATGCAAGATCATATGATTAGATATGTGGAAAAAAATCTAAAGTTTTTTGCACTTTGTTATAGAAATGACAGTTTTGAGTATTTTTGATGAAAAAATGCCTGGGAAATTTTAGGGTTTAAATATAATATGAGCAAAAAAACACCATATAAAGCATCTTCATAGATTGATTGAAATTTTGTTAAAATTTGTCCAATGCAAATTTGATCCTAAAAGTGCCCCTAAAATGCATTTTAACTTTTTGATACATATTTTGGGCATTTAATTACTATATAATTTTATGTATGATACACATTGGGACTTAAAGTTGGGACTTAAAGTTGGGACTTAAAGTTGGGACTTAAAGTTGGGACTTTGGCCTTCAAATTAGACACTATGAAGGCTTAAAATTCCATATTTAATATTTTTTATTCACCTTTTACACCCCAAGAAATTTGAGATATGGCCTTGAACCAAGACTTCAAGAGTTGGGACTTGGGATGTAGTGTGAAGCACCTCTAAGACGGTTGTGGTTAAAACATTTTTATAAAGAAAACATAACATACTATTGAATGTTTGCCTAGTGTTAAGAAATTATTTTATTCTTATTCTCTAAAGATAAAGTATTGATGTTTTTAAAATCAAATTGCAATTTCAACCATTTTAAAACAATTCAAATGCTAAAAATATTTTTTAATTTTATCAATGTGTTGTCTTAGATGTACCAACACTACAAGAGAAAGGGGTGTTTTAAGTGAGTTTTTAAGTAGTGTCCTAGACACATGATTTTAAGTAATGACCTTTAAGGAGATTTTTAGCAAAATTTGACTTAAAAACATGTTTTTTAAGTCAAATTTTGCTAAAAATCTCCTTAAAGGTCATTACTTAAAATCATGTGTCTAGGACACTACTTAAAAACTCACTTAAAACACCCCTTTCTCTTGTAGTGCAATAACCAACAATATACTCTTATAGACTTCCATATTTTGATTGTATACATCTTAAGTAATCAATATATAGAAAAAAATGACACTTTTTGGTTGAAATGCAAGTATCACATTTTTTAGGTAGTATTGATTATGAATTATACCCTAGCTATTCTTTTGCTAAGTGATTTAACCCCTAAAGGACCGGGGTCATTTTTCTGCCAAAATGCAGTGAAAACTGCCATTTCTGCTGCGTTCTTTGAAGAAACCAGAAAAATTCATTTTTTCAGAATCTAACCATTGGATCTTGTATTATACTTGTCCGAGAGGAAGTGGTAAAAATTTCATGAAGTTTGACCGTACGGATCAAAAGATATGAGCATTCAAAGTTCCAAAAAAAGTTTTTTTCCTTCATTCCCGAAACTAATCCTTGTCTTTGACCATTGCTAGAGGGAAAAAATTACTCTACACAAAGTTGAGTTTTAGTTTCTAAATGTAATAGAGCAAGTTAGGAATGTGTGGGAGAAGTTTCAAATCGATTGGAGACGTGCAACATATCCAAAAAATTCTTGCAATGTTGGAAGCTACTAAAATTTGCATCTACACTAGGCAAAATTGAAAGCATTATTTACATTAGAAAATTTCAAATTTGGTAAGTCTGAACGGTCGGAACATGAACATGTTCTTCCTATACAACATAGAAAAAAAAATTAAATTTTTTTACCCCCTCAAAATACAAATTACAGGCTATGTGCTAATTTCTAGCAAAGGCTGCTGGAAATGTAGGGGCGGGGCTTGTCCCAGCCGAGTCTCTGGCAGCCTCCCGTTTCCTGCCTGTAATGGGAGGGCGCTATCACAGGGCGCCGCGGCCGCGGCTCCCTCCCCTACCTTTTAGACGGTAAGAAAACTGTGTTGTACTTGTCAAAAATTGCGTTGTACTCAACAGAAAGTATGGAATCGGTTTTGTTGAGTTCTCCCTTCATAACGCAAAATTTTGCATTCTAATACAAAATTTTGCGTTTTACTTGTCAAATTCTCTGTTGAAATGTTGGAACGCAGAATTTTGCGTTACGAAGGGAGAACTCAACAAAACCGATTCCATACTTTCTATTGTATACAATTTAGTTTTTGTCAAGTAAAACGCAGATTTGACAAGTAGAACGCAGTTTTTGACAAGTAAAATGTAGTTTTCTTCTAGTGTATGCCGGCGGTTAGCGTGGCCGGCTAGTCAGCAGTAGGCGTTGGCAGGAGTGCAGAAGCAAGCCTGCCAGCCGAGCTAACACTGTTGGGGAAGCCAGGTCCCGCCCCCGCTTTCCCTCTTCTTCCCCCTTGTTCCCGCTATAGGCACCGCGTTCCCACCATCCCCGTCGTTCCCCCTTGCATTTCCATTCGTCTAGGCTGCAACACTGCTCCCTTGTTTCAGTTCTGGCCTATGAGTGAAAGTAGGAAGGGAGTTCTAGGTTAGCCTTTCAATTGTAGAAATGAATAATCCACTCACAAGTAGAGTTTGTAGAAAGAGAACAAGTGATACAACTACTTTGATGGAGAAATACTGAGTATCATTTTTTTTACACATGATAAATCCCTAACTTTCATAATTATTTTAGAAGGTCTCCATATAATTTTTATTTTGTACAGACATAGTTATTACCTTCCATGCTAAATGTCAAGAATGTCTAACTTCTCATAATGAATTCAAAAATCTCCATATTATTTTCATTTGAAAACCACATGATATTGTTTTGAATAAGAGGTCATGAAAACAAATGACAGGCACGGCATGGAAGACACTCACATGAATATATGTTGCAAGACTATAGATTTTTATGATACCGTTGAAAGCACCCTGAGCGCCAACACACAAACTTATTGTCACATGAGGGACAATAAGTTTTTGGGCGCTTCTTTGGTCGGAAGCCATCATTGCAGACAACGCACGCACCCCTCATAGAAGAAGTAGCTGGATAACAAACTTTCTGGCCTCGGACTAGATCAAGTAACCGTGTTCTTGGATTCCAATTCTGTGTAAGAGCCTCACAGAATTGAGTGCGGAACTGCAAATGTATCATTGGTGGACGTAGAGGGTGCCTCTTCTTACAATCGTCCAGGTATATAATATACATATTCACGACCGTTGTATCAATGAGGAAAAAAAAAACCCGGGGCCACCACTTGTGGGACCGGGTCTGATAAGTGTAAGATGCTCGGAGCTGGTCCGCCACATCGATGCCTCTCATGTACGTCGTGTACTCAAGGTGAATATGTTGACGTCTGAATATTTTCACGTGTGGCTCGTTCACGGCGAGGTACCGAGGCCACTAGAAACTCACAAGGAAATTACAAGGGCACCATATGAGTCGAAAGAATGAGTACGGGCCTCTTGTCCTTCCACACTATAGTACTAATGGAACGTGACTCATGCATCCGCCATTCCAGAGTGCCCTGTGTTGTCTTTGCAAATTGCTTAGTGTTCTTCAAAACAATGGGCAAACCAACTCTATTAGCTTGCACTGTCCCGGTCACATATATGCCCTTATCAAGTAATTCCTTGAAAAGGGGTATGCTGGAAATTTTTTTATCCATAGTGATCACATGACCTTGCCCTCCATTGGATGCCAGCAAACACAGAACTACCTTGTGTGCCAGTCTTGGTTGTCCACGTAGTGCGGACGCCTCATTTGCTACTGCTGGATCTTTATTACAATAAACCTCGAAGTTTGATACGAATTTGGAAATGGAATCTGCTAAACACCAGACTTTAATTCCCCATTTTTGCGTCTTCTACAGCATGTACTGCCTTGCAGAGCAATACGTGCCCTTATATCTGATCATCATCTCATCCACAGTCCCAAATTTCCTAACCTTCCAAACTTGTTGGCAACTGTGTCTTATGTCATTGATCAACTACCTCAACTGCCCCATTTATTATACCCTGGTTAGGTCTTGTCTTGCACATATTTATCCGGGTTTGTTAATTGCAAACACTTGGTTAGTAATATGAAACAAGCTCGGGAGAGAAGGCCTGAAATTGTAGAACAATGGAATATTGACCCCGGTTTTTGCCAATATGGCTTTATATTTGGCTGCCGTTTCATCCCCATATATAGAATAATAACAATAAAAACTTGTAACTCCTTGACGGAACAAGGAGTCCACAATGGACCGCCCGAGGTTTTTCCATGGTCATCTGCAGTAGTGGCATATCGATTGGTCTCTGTAACAATGTCCCGCAAAACATTGAAAGGCTAGAATACGTCAAATAAATGCATGAACGTGGGAAAATACCGCCAGTGGACGTCAGAAGATGGTGCACCAATAAAAAGAATCGACTTCGGCTCATACGTCAAGAAATCTTGGTTCCAAGATTCCTCTTGATAAATATATTTAATGTTGTCATGGTCATTGTCCTCATTTTCTTCATTGCTGACATGCAGCTCCGGGAATTCAACATCACCACCACTGTCATAGTCTAAACTGGTATTGCGGGTCCTCGCTCAAGGCCTACTTGGTCCATCTACATCGCCGCGATCATCCACGAGGACGTCGTCATAGAACTCCCACAAAACAGGACCAGTCCAGCCTCCATCTATTTGGCCATATGTTTGAGCCCCTATGCACAGAAAGCAAGGGAAGTGGTAAATTATTGTTAGTCGCTACAAGTGGCACACAAATAACTAGAAAAAAATACTCAAAGCCAAAACACGTGCAATTTGAGCTAAATCTCACAGAGCTTGGAGAATTTCTGAATTCATTTTTGCTTACTCACTGTTATTACAAGTAGTACCAACTCTTTGTGTATGGGAACTATAAAAGCGGCCCTCCTAAGCACACAATCGATTTCAACTGACAAGAAAGGTCTATAACATAATGAACTGCACCTATTACGTGGAACAGCTTGTCCTTTTCAATAGGGACCACTGGACGAGGAGTGAAACAAAATTCTTATGAGCTGGACTTTGAAAGGCATTTCCATGATCAATATTTCATTTTTGGCAAGAACTAGGAGTTATTGGTTTTTATTATTTCAAAAAAATGAACAATTTCCATTACAAGGGGAAAAGAACTAGGAGGTTTCAATGCACCAAAGAATGCAACATTTGGATACTACATGCAAAATACACAAAGTGTCAAGGCTTCCCTATGGTACATGCTTTGAATTTGTTAATTCCAAAATCCTAGTAAATCATATTTTGATTCCACTTTCATAGTAATTCTCGTGGCACTTTCACATTCTTAGTAATTCATTTATCAATGCCACATGCAAAAAAGTTCATAATTCAACGCAACATTTGTAGTAAATGACGCCAAAGTTCAACATTCTTCGTAATTCAATGCACACTTCTTGAAGCATAGCTCTTCCTTCTAGAGTTCCTCTTTTTAGTAATTATTGTTAGAGTTCCATTGTCATAAAATGCATACATGAGGACTACAGTCCTAGGAATCTCAATTTTCCTTCCCCATCCATAGCAATTCATATTAGAAAGCGACATAGCTAGTGAATGTTGTGTTTGTGCTAGATTCATAGTAATTCAAAAGTGAGTTCCATTTTCATAGGTAGTCCATGATTTTTTTTCCAGTCCATAGTCTTCCATATTAGAATGGAACTTGGTAGTTAGTCATTTGTTTGTGCTGCATCCATAGTAATTCATATTTTTGTGCCACGTTCATATTCAATGAAGTTTAGAGTTGCACATTCCTCATTAATAATTGAAATGTGATTGCCCCATTCATAGGAATCGCCGTACTTGGGCCACATGCTTCATAAATCATACTTACTTCCATGTTCGTTGGTTTTCACATTTTTTAATTTTTTCTTGAAACACATGGACCATTTCCATTGAAAAAAGCAACAATATACAAAACCAAAGGAAAGTTGTTATCCTCATTTTAGTGCCACATTCTGTATACTTCAAATTTGACTTTGACATTCATAGTAATTCATATGTAAGGTCCTTAGCCCTACAAATTCATTTTAGAGATAGGATTGCAGAGTACTTCAATTCTCAGTGCTACATTCAAGTAATTCATATCTTTTTGTGCACATTTCATTACAAAATTTTCTTCTTCAAAGTTCATTGTAATTCAAATGTATGTTGAAAACATACAGCGATACATAATTTAGATCCACAGGCCTAGTAATTCATATTTTAGTTGAACATGCATTGAGAAAATAGTACTTGAGGTTCACATTCAAAAAAATTCTTATTGAAGAAAAGGAAAATAATGGCAACCAAATTCTTTTTCACAAGAGAGAAGCATAAGGAACATGAAGAGGTTTTCAGGGTTTTTTTTCCGTCATCCACAGTGAGAAATACTGAGTTCTTCACTTTCTTCTTTGTGGAATATGTGGACAAAAAATTTCCTTTTCTTTCTTTTTGTAATAACATGAACATTAGGTGAAAAGCATGAAGAGTTTTTTTTTCTTGAAACACGTCGGGACAAATAAAGTAGAAGATCCGCTTCCTTTATCTTGACACATTAGGACTAATGTATTTTTTTTTTTTTTTTTTTTTAATCTTTTTTGAACACATGGAGCACTATACAAAGGGGTTTTTTTTGCTTCTTTTCCCATGCAACTCATGGACAAATCCAATAATTTTTTTTTGTTCCCTTGGACTTATGTATGCTGGTTTTTATGTTCAACACAGGCTTCTTTACATGTGGAAAACCTCTTATGCTAGACTGCCCACTTCCAAGCATGAAGGAGTTAAATTTTTTTTTAAAAGCGAGGGGAAGAGCAGTTGAGCAGGGAGAGAGGCTCACCTAGCCAAAAGAAGGGGCCGACTGTAGGTGGCGCTCTCTGGTCCACGCGCTGTCGGTTTTCCCCGTCGACCAACGACTCCTCCTCTCCTACATGACTGCCTGAAGACCATTTGGCGCACCCAAACTGTTGGTCACTTGATTCTGCCTGGCCGTCACTGTCTGCGCAGTCCAGACTGCGTCAACGTCGAACAGACGGACTGGCAGCGTGTCTTCGAGGAGGGGACTTCAGCGCGCTCATATGATTGAACAACATCTCCGGGGGCCAGATCAATTCTTCGAGCGTTCTTGTCTCCGGATCAACATACCGACCTTTGTAGAAATCGTCCTCGGATAATTCATTTGCGGAGGAGTTCACACCCGGCTCTAAAACTTCATGACTATTGAAGACATTCGGATTGGCTTCACCAATTTCTTTATCGCAATTGTGGTTCATTAAATCTAAGAGACCTTCAAGCAAGGCAGGTACATGTATAGGAGTCGAATAACGAGTGCAAGGCGATGATGGTGGATTTGGTTCAGGACTTTTGCTTGGCGATGCAAGCGATGCAGGCGCTGGATCCATGCTCATGGAAGCCTAACGACGTTCGAGGCGATGATTCCGCCTCATAGGGAGGCCGTCCCATGCCACCTTCCATTCAATGCTCGCAAGTGCAATTTAAGTTGCAATTACTTATGAGCACTTCAATTTGTGCATTAAAAAGCAATTCCTGAAGAGTTCTCATTTTCCAAAAAATTTGCAATGTTGTAAACTAAGCGCATGTAGAATTTTCAATCCCATAGAAATTCGTATTCAAGAAGAGTCGCTCAAGATTTGTAATTTTAAGGGAAAAAAACACCCTCCTTCATGAGTGGAGATGCTCATGGTTGAGCAAGCGGCGGCGCGGTGCCTGCGGTTGCCGACCCAACCTGGCCTACCGCGACCTGCACCGCCGTCTGCGGGTCTACCCCCCCCACACGAAGGTTGGCGCCCTTCCGGCACATCCATCACGAGTCCCGGATGGCCCTCTCCGCTGCGCCTGGACTATCAGACCCCACTCCGCAGTGTCGGCCGCACAGGCTCTGTCAGGCCTCTCTTCAAAGTGTTGGTCAGAGACGGATGCACTTTTGCCCTCCAAACTTGCTACCCGACGTTTTGCCCACATTGGATGCCAAACAATCAGTCAACTCACTGTGAGTGGCCACAGACCCTGTCCGTTCTGCCCCTCCTCCCCCACTTTGCACAAAAAATGCCATAACTTCTTGCCAGATGCTCCAAATCAAAATTCTTTTTTACCCACAAGTAGCTCTCTTCATTCTGCACCTCCACAAAAAGTTTCAAAAAATCTTAAAAATGCAAACTCCCGTAGATACATGACCGAAATGGCATTTGTCCCCCAAAGGGACAACGGTCCTTTAGAAGTTAAGTTTTTTGGTGATACCCTACAGAGGCAATGACCCATGATTGCCACCACAAGAACACCAATTTTATATTAAGTTTAATAAATTTTTGTCCAGTCTTGATGTCATTGTTATTGTCAAGGCTCAATGCTTCATGTTCTCAAAAGAATATTTTAATTTTACAAGTTTCATTATATTAATTTCATATTGTGGATGTTAAACGCATCGGATGCCTTTGTTGAGTTTTTGGGTGCTTCAATCTTCATTTACATGCAATGGTTTGTCCATTTGTTAAAAAAAAGAACCCACTTCATTTACAATTACCAAATATTGAAGGCTTATAAAAATATTCAGAAGCTACGTATTAAATATTTTTAAATTCATAATTTACTTCTATCTAGAAATATAATTTAAAATTCAAGACTAAGGTGTTTTATTGTAATGCCTCAGGAATATAAGTCATTTCAAATTTGAATTTTTGACTCAAAATAGCTCTTGAAGAATTACTTCAATAAATAAATGACTTATACAATTATGCATCTTTGGAGATTACTATAGTTAAAACAATATATATCAAAACAACCACCAAAAAGATCAGATGAATATCATTACCTCAATATACAATCAATTTAGATTGCTTTTGAATTTGATTTTATTGATAAATATTACTTAGTATAATGGTAGATTCAACTATAAAAATATGTTCTATATTTCATAGTTTACAATTTTGTTTTGAAAGTCATTATTGAATTATTATTCTAAGTTGGGCTTTCAACAATTTCAAATTTTTACAATTTTTTAAAACTTGAACTATCCCAAGGTCTTTCACAATTAATTGATCATCCATAAAAACATTCATATTTTGAGTCATGTAAGTATACAAATCTAGAAACAAGAGCTATTTCTAGCTATTGAAATTAAGAGATAGTGTTTTTTTATGCATGCTTTTTTTGCCAATTGGCTACAAGATGTTGGCTTTTTTTGTGAAGGAAATTTTCATTTTTGGGGGTCAAAATAGCCAAATTACTACTATTTTTTAAGTTCAAAAATCAATTTTTAGCTAGGTATCACTTGACTTTGATATAGATATCACCAAATATCATCCTAGTATCACATTGATATTAAAGAAATAGCTAGCTACTTCTCTAAAATGATAAAAAAATCAATATTAGGAGGTCAAATCTTTATTAGAAGAATTTCTTGCTTTGATTTATTTAGTACAACACTATGGCCTAATTCAATCTTACAAACCTATAGAGTCTTTTGATTCTTTTCATCTACCAATGGTAGATGGCCTAGGATTTATCAAGCTCTAAAAGACAATGAACTTATGGTACTACTATACCCAATTGCGGATGCTAAGAACATCTTTAGTTAGCACTAAATGAAGGCACGACAACGGCAAGTCTTGTATGGGTCCAAAAAAGCTTGACCCAATGATAATATGACCTCCTCTGTTACCTTGACGAGCATGCCATTTCCAGGCTTTAGCATAGTAATTTTTTTTACTCTTTCTAGTGCCTTCCAAATGAGCTAGCAAAAACTTTGACAATGTAATTATACCATCATGAGACAATGAGGGAATAGAAAGAATAGTGAATAGAAAGCGTCAAGTGGTTTAAAGATCCAAGTACCGTTATGGGATTGAGGTGCTTGTGTTAGGAAATGAAACAATAACAAAAAGAGGACATGAATTGATGCAGTGTTGATGCAGTACTTATAAATGAAGGATTGAGGATGCTCTAAGGTACTCTATGGTACTTAAACCTAGAAAGACATTGAGGACGTTTTGTGTCCTTTGGGCTGTCAACTTTGTGTCCACTGTAAAGAATTGATTGATTTTCATTCAATTTTTTGTATGCAACTTTATTGATACTATAGTTACATTTTTGAGTTAAACTCAAGACATATTAGTTGTTTATTCAATTTAATATGGGATAATTTATAAAAAAAATGGTATTCTATTTGGTGTATCTCAAAACTTTGAGCGTTTCCCCCTTAAATTTGATTTTGACATTCAAAATGATTTTTTTTGCTAACAATATGAAGTTTATAAAATACAAGTTCTACTCCACTTGGAAATTTTGAAAAATTCTTAAAAGAAGCACTTTAGTGAAGTTTGAAGTTGAGAATTTCTAACCACGTTTTTAACCCCTTAAATTCCTTAATTATATTTTCACCAAAAACGCTCCAAAACTGCCATTTCTAGGACAAGTACCAAATTCTAGAAAAAAAACATTTTTGAAAACATATAACCGTAGGATCTTATAGAAAGATAGTTTTAGAAGATGTGGTAAAAATTCCAGAATTTTCCATCGTGCGGATTGGAAGATATTAGCTTTTGAATTGGCTGAAATCTTTTTTTTGTTCCTACAAAATATAGGGCAACTGGACTTCCCAAGGTCACATTTGTATGAAAAAATGTCCAAAATGGTGGTGCTTCTTTAAATTCTTTTTCCTAAACAAGTTGGCTACATGCTTAAAAAATTTCAAATCATTTGAAATTGTGCAACATATAGGAAAAAAATAGTAAGTAGAAAGAAGTAGAGAATGATTCAAAATACAAAATTGTTAAGAATTTAATTATGGAACTGAAAAATGTCAATTCCAATAGTTTTAATGTTGTTATAAATAATCTACATCCTAATATTTTATTTTTTTTCAAAAAAATTGAAAATTGAGTGAAATAAACAACTTTAAAGTTTATTATAGAATAGAGAATCTATACTGCCCGCAAACAAAACTCCTCATAGCTTATGACTCAATGATCAAAATGGAATGATTCATAGCTTTCTACGTATATATAACTCTAGAAAACCAATTTCAAATTTTTGTTTATAAAAAAAGTGATTTTTTTTATCTACCTGGACTGCCCAAGTTAAAAAAACAAAAACATATTAGGCCATAACTTTTGACTCATATTTCCAAATGTCATGAAATTTAGTGCATATGAATGATATTCCTTGTTCCCACCTTCTATTAAAATTTCAGCCTAAAATATGCAAATTTCTAGTCACAAATACCTACCTCAAATCGCTATGTTGCTATAAGTAGCAGGGTGGTCTTTTAGGGGTTAGATATGGAGGGAAACACAAATTTTTCAAGAAGGACAATTGCTTCATATGTATTTGGAGATGTATGCAAAATCTAGCATGTTCTCTAGCATCAACAAATCTAAGGTAGAATAGTCCATTAAGGTCAAAAGATCCATAATAGACACCTAGGAAATGACCCCATTAGAAGATTTTTCAATAAATGAGATTTGAACCACAATCAATGTCTTAGGTGATAGAAATGGAATGATTACTGATTAGTGACCTCATTAGGAACTTGTATTCTAGGTGACAAAATTAGAGTGATTAGTAATCTCATTAGGAACTTTTACGTGACAATAATGAATTGATTAGTAACCTCATTAGGAGCTTCCAAGTGATAGTAATGGAGTGATTAGTGGTGATTGATGACCTCATTAGGATCTTCCAACTTTTCAATATGAATTCATTTTAGGAAGTGAATTATTTAAGCTTCTACAAAATAATTAGTGTGAACCCCATTAGGAACTTCATTTTAGGAAGTGACTTTTTAAAGCTTCTACATTAGGAAATACTATGACTGCTTTACATGAGTAAGATGACCATTATGAGTACACTTTTTGTTGATTTGGGGGTGGACAAGAGACTCTTTTGGGCCATGATGGACATCACACTTCAAGAATTCAAAACAAATTCATACTTTGTCACAAATTTCACAACATTTCTCACACTCGTCAGTACGTGGGAAAAAATTAAAAAAATTCAGCAATGGCATGAGGACAAACTCCTAATTCTGACTGCAATGGGCTGTTCTACTTCATGCCATTTGAAGACCAGTTCAAACTGCAGGTAAATCCAAATCTAAGGGGTAAAAAGACACAACAGAGAACAGGTAAACTTGTAGTTTCTCTTTTCAATTACCGACTTCTTTTAAGAGATTGCATGCGTAACTTTTGCAACACAGTGGTGGATGAGGCGTATGATATAAGCAATAGTTAGCAGCTTCAATCTGCGTAAAACATGTAGTAAGTCTTCTGCAATTCATTCATGCCAAACTCATGTCCTGCTTCTGTTCAAAAAGAGTGTAAGTTAAGCTTGTGTGAGCCAATTCTGACAGGAATTGAGGACCAGTGAAACGAACAGATATTTAATGACAATCACATAACAATATTACGGAGTACCTTTTAGGTTGAGTAAACATCGAGCACAACCCTCTGGAAACTAGGCTTATCCTTTTCAGCTTTCACCTGACCAGAAACCAAACCTAGGTGCAATGTAGGTATTAGATGCACTCCAAAGTAACAAAAGAATTAATTCCTTGCACAAGGCATGTATACTAAGAGAATTTTCAGCTCAAGCCCATGGCAGAGTTGTGGTCTTCTAGATGATATGGTCGAATGGTGATTCAATCCTCACCAAGCCTTACAATCCATAATGCCACAAGTAAGTCCTTCAATGACTTTCTCTGAAACCCTGGTTAATGGATACTGGGAGTTAGAAATTGAAAATACAATGCAAATTAAACAGCACACTGCACCTCTAAACAGATATGAACAGAGTTAATACGAGGAATGACAACAGGCGAGAGCTTGTGCTGAACAAAATCCTTTACACATGCTAAACAGCTTCCGACAGTGCTACATGTGGTAGCATGGTGGCCCCACGAGATGACAATTGAACAATTAAGCAACCTCTACCTCCCCAAAAATATGAACCATGCAATTCTAGACCTGAAACCGAACTGGGAAGTCAACATTCAGATGGTTCTTTGAGACGCCCCAAACTGAAGGTGTGCACATGCAGTGATCTGCACCTTCACCATACTTGTGAAGTAGTCGTCAAATTTGAGGAATATTTACGGGTGCTTTCCCAGCAGGCCAAAATTTCCAATCTGAATTCCTGTATCAACAACCATGGTCATAGGTAGGTGATATTCTATCTCCATGATTAATACTCCAGATAATTGGCTAGGTACTCAATAATGAAAAACATTCATTATTAAGGATTATTGAAAATCTCAAAATCTTAAAAAGGCACCTACAAATGCTTTGCAGTTCTGTCAAAGCATTAACCCTTAAAAAGTTCCAAGCCCAGCATCTAATACAATACATCAACCAGCATTACTACGAAGAGAATCCCACGTGCATTTCAAAAACTAGCAATCAGATATAGGACCATGCCAGGTAACACAACAGAAACCGGGTATTGATGCTAGGAAGTCATTAGGGTACTTACAAAATCAGTCCCAAACCATTGATAGCATTGAATTTGCGACTCCTGCTTCTTCCATGTTTGCATCTGAGCTATATTCTAATGTGCGGTTAGCTCCTGGAATAATTTGGTTCAAGTGAAACTGACGTCCTCCCTCCGCTTCCTTCACTTTAGTACTGCAGAATGACCATAAAAGCTGACCACCCAGAGGTATATTGGCTGTCAGCGAGACTCACAAGACCGCAAACGCTATTTTAAAATTCAGAGCAACCTTAACATGGATTAGTGCTTACAAATATACGCTTGCCACAATAATAATCAGATACAGGTAATCACAGGTAATAGTGCTTGGTCAGTTGCAAAAAGAGCTTCAGAAAGGCTTAAAATAAAAAAACATCAGCCGCATGTTCTCATTCTAACATTGTAAAGGAAATCACAGTTTAAGGGACATGAAACAGTTCAATGAAGTATGATCAGGTTTTCATCTGGAATACCTTCACGGAATCACTCATCAGAAACCTTCGATTGTTCCTAGAACCGTCAGGAAATCGAATCCCCACTCTACAAGTTCCAGGACTTTTGTTCTCCGGCTCTTCAGGCAATGATGGATAGACAATTGGTTTGATGGCCTCTGCAACAACATCTGCATTGGCTTCCACTGCAGAGGGCTCCATAGCTGATTCAGAATGTCGAGAATCTAATCCTGACGACGGACCACTCGCAGCCGGTTGCTGTTCCTCATCTGATAAGTCGACAATATCTGCAACAATCCCAAACTCGACGTTGGATAATCGAATCTACAAATATTTGCATGACAACATGAATTGAGATCTATTTAGACACACATGGATGCAACGAACACAATGAAAAGTCCTGTAGTCAAAATCAAGAAGTGACCTTTAAAAGGTTGGATGGCATCTTTGGCTGCCTCACGAGGCCGTTTATGAGGTGGAAATTCAATTGGCTGCTTCTCAAGAGGGCCACTATCCATGTACCGCACCAGGTCCTGGTCCACATCACCACGGATAGCTAGTTAGTATCGGAGCATAATTCTGAAAAAATCTGTGAACGTCGTAACTTATCATCATCAAAAAGGGGTGGGGGTGGGTGGGGGTCAGGGCGAGGAGAGTTACTTCCAAAAGGCGCTCAGCACTGATCATGCCTTCCCATGACCGCATCTTCTGTCCGGTAAGAGGGTCAATCACTAGAATTGAAGGCATGATTAACAGCTTATAGTACGTGCAAACCTTCCTGCCTTCCTCTGTATCATCATAAACCTGTGCAAGATGTACCAACGCTCGAATTAGGTAGGGTAAAAGTTTTCATAGTCCGATTGTAATACAATACTATCAACGTAATACCTATAGTCCATAATGCCACCAAAGAGCAACAAGATGGCAGGACTTCACAGCGACCTATAAGATTCCGAAGTTGATAACTTGAACAGACCTGCCAAAATACAAACGAGGTACCAACAGTATCCTTTACAGCTTCATGTCCCCAAGTATCGCGATTCAACTGCACCCAAGTTTCCATCCACAGTAATAATAAGTCAGTCTACGTAGGATAGGCATGGTTCCGCTGCACAGAAGACCACAAAGTTGTCACCCATGTACTCTCAAGAAAAAACCAAAGTCCCTCATTACAAAGCTGAACAATCCTTACAAGTAAAATATACAGTTACATACAAACAGACAGACATACCATGTAACTGGCAAATTCTGTGGTGGACTGCAGATTAACCAGCAACCACTTTCCCTGTCTTGCAGCCTCTGATTTTGCCTGCACATCCATATGCTCGAAGTTCAAGAGATGTAAGCTCCTCCCCGGATTGACATTGAGGAGGATGCGTAATAACACCACACCAACACCATAAATTGATCAAATTCACATACAATTGAACAGCCCAAGTTTAAATGCAACATACGACAGAATCCATACAGTAGGTTCAAAGATTGTACCTGTTCAAATGTGCCTTGAAACATGAAGACAAATGGTGGCCGATAAAGAGCTGCTAACGAATCCCGTGAAGGACCACCAACAGAACCAACATGGGCACTGGCCTCTCCTGCACCCCAGCTTGATTGCTGATTGGCTTCGTCTTCAAAGTTCCTAAAAGGATCTACAAAGCTATGGCTTGGGTGTTGCATGTGCTGTGCCCTGCTTCAGTTTACAGGCCACAGTTACAAAAGCAAACCCATCATAACAACCTCAAATACTGAAGTTGGAGAAATACAAAAGGTAGAAGCCATGAAGAGACGAAACTCTAAGGATACACAACAGAAGCAGGGAAACACTGTACAACCAGAGAGTGCCTGCATAACATCAGGAAGACAACTGCACAAAGCCAGCGCATTGAAACTGGACATCTGGTTTTCCACAAAATCATTATAACGGATGCTGGATATTGGGAAGATCACTGACGATCTCTCAAATGCTCATTAGCGACAAACGCAAATTTGAAAAAAAGATACCTGGCTTGAAGAACATCTTCGTAAAGTGCCTCTCTTTTTACGGGCAAAGGAGGTCGAACGTAGTTCTCATCTTCAACAATTCTAGATAGAAACAATCAAGAAATAAGTTGAGCTAATAACAAAGGTGAACAATCTGAATTCCATGCCAATTAACTGTAGCATTCCATCCTATGCAACAAAGTATCTAAGCAGGAAAATACACCCAATCTAGACTGACAGAAGACTTCAAGACCGAAGCTACAGAGGTCATCACTCTATCATAAAATGGGTCAACAAAGGAGCAAGAACAACTCTAAGACTGTCACTTCACAAGAAAAGGAATCTCCTGCATGGTAACAAACAGCTGTATATCAAAACATCCAGGGTCTTTACATTTTCTAATACCTGTCGCTGGCACTTGCACTTGCAGGACCTAAACTTGGCCCGAGTACAGCCTGATCCGGAAGGGCAGGAGGCGAGATCGCTGGAGTGGGCTGATCGACATTTGTTCCACCAACCTCATTGTTTTCAGCAAAGTAAAGTTGAACAGCTTCATTTAGTAACCAACCGGTAGCCTGCAGAACATACAAAACCATGTGACCTGGCCATCGTCAGACACCGCATATACCAGCTGACAATAGGAGTACTGGCCATTCAACAGCTGCTGTAAAAAATCCGAAAGACCTGTATTGCAATAAAGAACAATTATCATGCTCGTGTAGATAGCAATCCGAATCACTCCTGACGCGTCCAAGACAGAAAAAAACTTGTAAAAATAATTTCACAACAGAGGCGCAACCCGCTATTCCAGGGTAGAATGTAACAAACGTAATGGTGCATTCACAATGAATAAAGATCTAGTATAACACGGGCAAGGGAAGTATTGACCTTGCGGGAAATAGGTTAGGGACAAGTGATAAACAAAAGAAAATCCAAAACAGGAATGTAGGCTGACTACCAGCCTTCCAACCCTATCAAGCATCCAGCAAGCAAGTGCAGAACTAACAAGAAAACGTGCAGAACAAGCACAAATAGAAGACAAAGTCCATGAAACTTTAGCGAGATACATAAAGCCAGACAGAAGATACCACACCTTATCAAAGACGTACGAACTATACGCGTCATCTGAAGAACGAGAGTGACTAAATCAAACACCAAAGCAAGATCTCTGGTCCAATTTTAAGGCAGGCATTTCAAAGGAGTTCATTTGAAAGACAACAAAACGTCATGGAAACAAAATAGTCTATATCCTAAACCTCCAAGACTCGAAAGTAGCGAAGTTAATCATAGTAAACGGCAAAGGGAGGTCTTATAACCACTAGTCAATTGAAACGAGGAGAGGTTTGTGATAAATCCATTGTAAAGGAAAAAGCTCCTAAAAACCAAGCGTCCTGCCTGGACTTCCGCGAAACGAACCGACAGCAAGTTTCTTGAACAAATTGCAAAATGCTAGCCGACGAACGCCATATCCACACAATAGAGAGCGAATTGAGCTCGCTTGCTTCCTTTCGTCATTTCAATAGTGCACCAAAACTAGTCACAAATCCTCCTTAGGGTAGCGAAACGCCTCGGTTACAACGGATTATGGACTCCAAGCAAAAAAGCAGATGTAACAATGTCTCCGTACCAATAATCGACCACTTCATGAACTAAAACCCGAAAAAGAATGCTCAAATGAAACCCGCGAATCACGAAAACCTGAAGAAACAGTCGAGCTCGATCCGCTGATTCGCCAACAATATCCATAAACTCCAGCATCACCTGCTGCTCCTCCGATTCCGACAGATTAGCCTCCATCGTAACAATGACCTGAACCAAATCAGCCAACAGATTGCTCCAAAGAAATCCCGTGGTCCACCACACGGCCCGCAACGATAATAAGAAGAAATGATACCCCCGCCCGCCCCCGACCACACCTTGTTGAATGATTTCCGATCGCGAAGCAAGCTCCGCACCAGCAGCGCCAATTTTTCGATACGGCTAAGTGTGCGAACTCGAAGGCTCTCAATGCAGCTTGAGTGCCTGCGACCGAATTGTTGCGGGGACACAATGGTGGCACGAATTAGGTCACTTTTCCAGAAGTGCCTGCTTGGTGTTACGCATTGATGCTCGGCAGTGGGAAGGACGCCAACAGAAAAAAAAAAAACGCAAGCCGCGAGCGAGACGGAGTGCGTTCGTAAGGGCCCAGTCAAAATCATCCATCGACATATATGTTCATCCATTTGCGCACTGCGACGGGGGATGGATGAGGAGGATCCATCCGGCGGACGTTCATCACCCGGCAAGCTTGAACTACAGTACTGACGGCTTTGTGCTGTCAGTCGGAGCCAGGTTCTCGGGCTCATGACACTTTTCATCCTTGAGTCGTGACGGGCAAAACACCCTATGAGGACTGAGGAGGGTGCTTTCTCATGTTCAGAAAACCAGACCACTTTTTTCCAACTTCAAAAATTTGTAATTAACTTAATTCTACAAAGGTCCAAAAAATATGAAACGGCTTGGGTTAGATGTCAATTCCACTTGTCTTTCAAGGAAAATTTACTGAAAAAAATTTCAAGATGTTTTACCTCCCCAAAATTCAATTTCAGCGCTTAGATGGTCGTTGTATGAACCTCCTACCTTATATCTTATTTAGTGAGAGTGCAAAATAAGTCACTAATAATACTCCCTCCGTTTTGAAATAAATCCGGGTTTTTTTGCAAATGGCTAAATTAGCGTATGAGCTACTCCTACTTTCAAGGGATTGCATAGTTACTGTAGCTTCCTATCAACCCCACTAGGCGTGAAAGAATGGA
Source organism: Pseudisothecium myosuroides (assembly GCA_951799445.1). Taxonomy (NCBI): domain Eukaryota; kingdom Viridiplantae; phylum Streptophyta; class Bryopsida; order Hypnales; family Lembophyllaceae; genus Pseudisothecium; species Pseudisothecium myosuroides. Next base: position 16,610,917 of record OX637290.1, on the reverse strand, counting down.
AGTCAACAGTGAAGTAGTGTATGTTGAAAACAGGCAGCAAAATTGATCCAAACCATCTCCTTCTTCTTATGCTTTAATTTAAAATTTCGTTCACACCCACTAAATTTCCAACCACGTGCATCCAAATATTTTCCAAACTTCATTTGATTTTTCCATTTTCCATCCCAGATCTACACTCCCCACTCACTATTTCCCACTCTACGCTCGCTTCCTAGCAACGTTAATAAAGAAGCATAACAATTGTAAAACATTGTCCAAGAATGCACAAGTGAATATGTCCAAGGAAGCATGAGTGAAGCTGTAAGAGGAAATACAAGTGAAATGTCCGAGGAAGTACAAGTGGAGAATCTGGAGATGTAAAAGGAAGCATATACGAGTCAAGAATCTAGAGATGTAAAAGGAAACACATACAAGTTCAGAATCTGGAGATATAAAAGGAAACACATATGAGTCGAGAATTTGGAGATGTGAGAGGAAGCACGTACGAGTCGAGAATCTAGAGATGTAAGAGGAAGCACATACCAGTCAAGAATCTGGAGATATAAAAGGAAGCACGTACAAGTCAAGAATCTAGAGATGTAAAAGGAAGCATATACGAGTCAAGAATCTAGAGATGTAAAAGGAAGCACATACGAGTCAAGAATCTAGAGATGTAAAAGGAAGCACATACGAGTCAAGAATCTAGAGATGTAAAAGGAAGCACGTACGAGTTGAGAATCTAGAGGTGTAAAAGGAAGCACGAAGTCCAGAATTTGGAGATGTAAAAGGAAGCACGTACGAGTCGAGAATCTAGATATGTAAGAGGAAGCACGAGTGGAGAATTTGGAGATGTAAGAGGAAACACAAGTGGGTATGTAAGAAGAAACATGAAAGAAAATGTTCTAAAGAGGTACAAAAAGTTGGGTTGGTCAAATCAATCCTATATAGCTTACATTAATTTGTCATTGGTATAAACTACAGAGACAACAATAGAAGATTCTTGCACAAAAGTGGAGTGGTAATTCAATAAAACCCTTTTATCCACATAGAGAAATTAAAAGACAAAATAACAAAAAGTTTTGTCTCTTCACCTTCCACTTCTATTCACGGGGCCTTTTGCTTGCTTGTGTTGTTGCTTTTGCTATCCAAAGTGCTTCTACCTTATGTGTTCTTGATAAAAAATTTGGATGATTTGAAATCTATGTGAGGTATACTTACAAATTTCAACAATGCATTATAGATTCAAATTACAAAATACAAAGCTAAAACAATATATTAATATCTTTTATGTTCCATATATACAATTAGACTCTAATTGAAAATGAATGATCCCCTCCAATAAATAATAATGTAGAAGAACCCAATCGCATTAGGTAGTTAAGCACCACAACAATGTTGGAACCATACTTCTTCTTGAATAATGAAGGCAATCATAGAACAAATACAAATTGTTCAAAACAATTCTTTTTTCACCTCAAAACTCTATCTTATAGGAAAGATGACAAGCCGCTCTAGTAATAATTTAGAATTCATAAGATTACGATAAAAGGTTCTTTAAATTTTTCTTGATATTTGAAGGTCCTTTATAACCCTTTTTTACCTTCTAAAGGACCAAGGCTTGTTTTTGTCAAATACTCACTCAAAACTAGTACCATTTCTAAGACAAAGAGCAAAAAATTTAATAATGGTATTCTTTTGAATATTTAGCCGTGGGATCTTGCAATAGACTAGAATGAAAATGTGTGGTAAAAATTTTAGACACTTTGACAACGTTGATTGCAAGATAAATGCATTCAAAGTGAAGAAATCATGATTTTTGGCACCATAGCAAATTAGTTTTACAACTTTGAAATCTTCTTGATTAAAATTTTTGCATTATAGATTTTGAAATAATTTTTTTTTATCATGAAGAATTGAATTGAAAATTTAGAAAAAATAAAAGTTTAAAAAATAACATGATTTTCATTCTTTTAAAAAATATTAAATTGAAGAAGGTACGTGATAGAGGAAAAACTAAATCATTAATAGCTCTAAGATGGAATTAAACCGCTCTAAATCCTCTGATGAAATGGTTCTAACAATCAAAGTTAAGCTTGTATGTAGAACTTTTTGATTTGAAAAAAACTGAAAATTGAGCTTAAAAATGAATCCTATGCGTTATTTTTTCATAAAGATGCTATAATTGTTTGCAAAACAAGATGCTCCATAAATTTTACATCACAAATCCAAATGGAATGAATCAAAATTTTAAATATAAACATAAACAAAAATATAATATAAGAGAAAAAAATTAATTTTAAATTTAAATTTTTGCAATTTTTTTCCTGTCTATTGAGTTTAGTTTTGGGTTTATTGTGGTAAAGCTTTTGTTTTGGGGCACCAATTGAAATAAAAATTATACTTCTAGAAAGCTAATCATTTTTTCTATTTTATAAGAAAGGTTTACTAAAAATGAGCTCAAAGAAATTTGCCCAAAATCCATTTTGTTCCCTTAGGAGTCAATCAAAATCTTTTGCAAAATATTTCTCAATCTTGATTGAATGGTTATTCAAAAATCATCAAAAGGTTTTAAAAGTAGGATGATATTTCCACATTTGGAAGCGTGAATACAAATTTGGCTAAATTAATGATGTTTCATCTACGATCACCATATATTTGGGTATGAATAGCTCTATTTTTCCAATGAATTTTGAAAGTTACAGTACCTTCAATAATTAAATTTAAATGCCATGATCTAACTCCATCTCAAATATCATTTGCATACAATTGTCTAATTCTATCTCAAAAGTCATTTCTATAGAGCAATCTAACTCCAAATGCAATTGCAATCATTTTGGAGCTAACTAACTCTGATTCACTTTTCATCATCTTAAAATTATCAATAACAACAACACAAGCAAGCAAAAGGCCCCGTGAATAGAAGTGGAAGGTGAAGAGACAAAACTTTTTGTTATTTTGTCTTTTAATTTCTTCATGTGGATGAAAGGGTTTTATTGAATTACCACTCCACTTTTGTACAAGAATCTTCTACTGTTCTTTGTAATTTATACCAATGGCAAATTAATGTAAGCTACATAAGATTGATTTGACCAACCCAACTTTTCGTACCTCCTTAGTACATTTTCATTCATGTTTCTTCTTACATACCCACTTGTGTTTCCTCTTACATCTCCAAATTTTCTACTCATGCTTCCTCTTGCATCTCTAGATTCTCGACTCGTCCGTGCTTCCGTTTACATCTCCAGATTCTTGACTTGTACGTGCTTCCTATTACATCTCTAGATTCTCGACTTGTATGTGCTTCCATTTACATCTCTTGATCCTCGACTTGTATTTCCTCTTAGAGCTTCACGCATGCTTCCTTGGACATATTCACTTGTGCATTCTTGGACAATTTTTATGCCTCTTCATATATTGTTTGTAGTTTTTTCATTTCTTTCTTTCAATTTTATATTTTCATCTATATTTAATGATCATCATCCATCACTAGGCCACATAAAAACAACATTATCACTAGAAATGGATGATAAAAAAGCCCTTTAAAATTTGAACAAGAGGCAAAATTTTGACACGATAATTAATACTACTTAAGTTAATTCAATTACTACCTCTTGTACTAGTAACACCAACTTGCATAAATTTTAGAATTACGCAAATTCCGAGGCGCACTAATGTGGTAGTTTACAATGTTGTAGATAAATTAAATGTAGTGTAGACCACACTATTTTCATACTATCTCAAATAATTTGATTTTCCTCTAACTTCTATCCAACTTTCATCCATTTCATATACTTTCATCCAAATTTCATCCAAATTTTACACTAAACGGACCACATTCATCCAAATCAACTATTCAAACCTTGCACTAATTGAATTACCTTGTATAGTCTCTTTCTCCTATTTATAGACATTTGTTTTGGGGGGCAATGAGAAAATTAAAGAAAATTAACACTGGTTGTGGTGAATGAGAAAATTTAACACTGGTTGGTGGATGAGAAAATTAGAGAAAATTAAAGAAAATTAACACTAGTTGTGGTGGATGAGAAAATTAGACAAAATTAAAGAAAATTACACTAGTTGTGGTGGATGAGAAAATTAGAGAAAATGAAAGAAAATTAACACTGGATGTGGTGGATGAGAAAATTAAACACTGGTTGGGTTCAAATGGAGGCCATAAATGAAGGGCAGGTGAAGGAAGCATTGAAGCAGCAGAGGCCCCAGAGGAGGCAGTGTCAAGCCATAATGCAAGAGCGAAGTACACGAGCCAGTTCCGAATCACAGAATATCACACCGTAATAACTTAACGAACAGCAAAGAAGGAAGACTGCCTTGAGGAACGCCCGCCTTGCTCCGTCTGTGGCTTGGAAGAACGAAGCCCACTGCCAAGGCAAGTCCAAAGACAGCAAACACCCCGCGACTAAGACAAGACGACGACAAGACGACGACGACGACGACTCACTTGTGCTGCAAGCGGACGGACCACCAAGCTCGTCCCAGGGCGAGCGCTGCTGTTGCTTGCGCAATTGCGCTGCCGCTGTTCCGTTTCTTTTCAAGCCGTCTTTCGTCTTCGTCTTCGCCAGTTCTGCCTTTGTTTATCTGTATTAGGAATTAGGAAGGGAGGAGGAGGAGAGGTTGCGGTGGTGCTGTAGGGATTACGATTTGGTGGAGTTCGATTACGAGGCGCGATGGAGAGATTTTCTTTCTTCGGGGATCCGACTGGGAAGAAGAAGGTGGATCTCGGCGGCCGGAGCGGCAAGGAACGCGACCGGGAAAAGCTGTTACAGCAGACGAAGCTGGAGCGGGAGCAGCGTCAGGCCAAGCGGAAGCAGACGCAGAGTGCTACTCTGATACAGGTGTGTGTTGTGTTTTGTTCTCTGCGTATAGGGAGGATTTTGTGGTAAATGCTTGTGCTGTGTGAGGTGATTGCGTTGGAGGCTGTCTTTTGTGTTTGTTAAACCCTAGGCTGTGGATTGGAATTTCTTGCGGACTGTTTCACTGCGCTGCGGTGTTCAATTTGGTTCGATGGAGACGTTTCAAGGAGTACTGGAGTCTTGTTGACGTGAATTATGAGGATCCAGTTGTTCAAGTTCGCCAGGTGGATTCGTTGGTTGCTCATCCGAAATATAAATTTTGCTCGGTCTTTGGAGTTTTCAATTGTTCACTTTAGGAAGAGGGATGATGAGATGTAATAGTAAATAATGTGGAATTGCTAAGATTGTGCTATTGTTGTGCACTTCATTGTTCTCTGCCTCTTAAATGACGTTGCAATTTGAATAGACGTTGAATGAGCTGCACTGATATCTGGAAGGAGGAGGCGAGATTATCGACTCATTTGTTTTTCTGGATCAGGACGGCATGGTGCAATAGAGTATATTGTAGTACTTGTTAACTCCATGTACTTCGGGGGAAAATGCGCTGATCAATATTCTAGTATCATTTGCGCGAGTGATTGAAGCATGGTGGCTTGTCGGGCATGCATTTGATGAGCAGCTGAGGCTAAGTGTGCACATGAGTTTCTGCAAGCCTTTTTATTAACGCTACATGAAAGTGCTGGCACTTTCTCTATAGGTTATTAATCATTCTCCATGGGCACTGAATCGTAGCTCTACACATTTTTAGAGCTTGTGCTCCGTTTAAGGGTATAGTTAGGTCACTAGCACCTACCCCCGCATTGATGATCGTGACAGGATTCAATATCCTCTCGAAATTCTAAATGGTGTATTCAATCTTGATTTTTTACAGAAATTTGTAAGGGGAAGGAGGGAGGTCGCTGCAGTACGATCAGACATTCGAAGCAATTTTTGTGCTGTCTATGGGGAGTTTGGTGAGAAAGCGGACCGGTGAGATTTCCTTGTCTTCTTTGTGTTTCTAATAGTTTCCGCCTTCGAGGTCACATACTTGGAAAGTTTCCATTACGAGCTTCTTATCTTGGATTCTCAAAATGTTATTCCACGTTTCTGAATTAACAAGTCGCTTCCTGTCTCTGGTGAACCGTTCTTGAGCCTCTTGATTTGTGGAAATGAAGACGCCTCTTTGTTGTTAAAAAGACGAGATTAAAAAGACGCCTCTTGATTTGTGTAAAAGCTCTGTTCTCCTGAAATTTTGTTCTCCTCACTGTCATCTATGCACCTCAGATCATCGATGGATTGGTTGATTTCATGTCAATTACTCTGTCTCGTCGAGTTTACGGGCATTTTACTGTTACAAATATTAAGGGACTATCAATATTCATTTGACACGTACCACAGGGTTTTCAAGACTGACAGCACCGAGTAAAGCATGTCGAATAGTGAATTAGGTGTGCATGACCGGTTTTGAGACCTCGATTACCAACTGGCTACCGAAAATTCCTAGATTAGGTTTCTTTGTGATGTGAATCTTTTTAAGCTTGTTTCAGGAGGGACTCTGTTAGAATCTGTCGCTAAGGTGGCTCAGAGAGACTGTTATCCTTTAGGTTTAATTTCTTCGAACTAGAACGTATATGTCCATTTTTAACACACAGGCAGTGACATACTCGACATAAACTTGGTATTTCCATTGTTTCATCCCGGTGTGCTTAAACCTTCCCGATTTGGTTACTCTATTGTAAAACTTTTGTGCAGTTCCTTAGATGTCTCTGCATTCGTCTTGAGTGAAGAGGTTGACATCTTACATGTTCCTTGCTTTATACGCAGAACTGCATTTCAATTATCCGCCAAATATCTTCCGCAGCTTTTTTTTTTCTTTCAAGCATCAAATGATGGGGATGTGCGGCGCCTTGTTGGAGCTTGTAGGCTTTTGAAGCAAAGTCTTTCCCAAAGTGAGTTTTATCGCTGGAAAGTGTGTTGGAACTACTGTGTTGAACTAGGCGTGAAGAGGAGGGTTGTAGACTTTCTTCAACGGCTAAAAGAGTACACTTACATCCACAGGACAGCATATGTTCACTTCCGAATTTCCCCTCTTAGGAGGCTTATTCTGACTCTGCATTCTCATGTAATTGTACATCTCCGAAGTAGATGTGGATGAACTCAGTTTGTGTATCTATATAAGTAGGGGACCTCTGGCACATATTTACTTTTTATATGCATTCGCTAATTCCGAATTTCTCCAAATTTGATTCGTGCAGGTAATATTTCGGAATTGTTTACAGTAGAAGAAGGCAATACCTCTGAGTGGGCAATCGCAAGTCACAGGCAGAAGCGCCTGGCGTCCGTGTGTGTTCACTCGCTGTATGTTAATTGGTGAGTCAACTCGTTTTGGGGCAATAGCTTCAAAGTTAACGTGTGGAAATTTGCTCTGAAAGCGAATGTGAGTTATTCAGCGGCACGTATTGGAATTGAAGCGACTGACTAGTATTTGGGTTTGTATGCTCCCATGCTATTCTATTATCATTTGCAGACGTCTCATAAACACCCTGGTAGCATGGATAAGTATGGAGTCGAAACTGTTGAATTGAGTTTTTATGTTGGTTATTTCTGTGGAATTACTATGTTGGTTATTTCTAGTCTTTTGATGTCCTCTTATTTCCATTTTACAGCATTGCAATGAAACTTGAGCTTTTAAAAGGACTCCATGCATCTACGAAGCCACAAGATCCATCCTCAGTTCTGTTGGAGATGCTGCTGATATTGACAAGTGATGATTCTTTGTGGGGAACTGCTGTTATGGACCATCTTATGAGGAGCAAATTGTTTTATCTCCTCCGTCACATATTACTCCAAGTGGTAGGACCTACTAGCAGGATAATGGAATAATCTCTTCCACATTGGGAGCATCTTAAATGTGTCCTTGATGCATCATAGGAAGGCTTCTCAATATAATTTAAGCTATTGTTTATTTCATAAACCGTGGTTTGTTTTTTAACTGTGTGCATGATTCTCCTTGTATGCACAGCAACCGGATGTTAGGCAATCTTCAAGAGGAACGAGCAATTTGGAGTACATGGTTTGTTGCCTTGCCAAAAGATATGTCCAAAGGGTGAATGCTGGAACCCACTTGCCATTGCAGTGGGGTTTTCCTTGTCAAGTCTTATCCATACCTTTGCTTTGGCAAAGATATCCATCATTGAAGCAGGTGAGCGTCGTGGCTAGGTCTTTGTTTCATTGCTTTTTAGTGTGGACTGGTTTAAAGTAGTATAGTTTTTAGCATAATTTAAAAATTTATCCATTTCAATCTTATGAGTAATTTTGGAGGATGTCCAGTGTACAAAGAAATTTTTGCCTTCCTTTGCTTGGCGTGTTAAGTATTACCTGTTTATTCGAATCGCTAATTTCATCGCGGTGCTTTCAGGTTTTTGTTGATGAGGGTCTGTGGGGGCACTCCATTCACCTGATTGCAACAAATCTTGCCGAATTTTCAAGCCTCCTGCCTCCTGACACGAAGCCAGAATTTCCTTCCAGGATCTGCCTACTGGGTAACCTTTTTGAAGTGGCTGTGCTTGGTCTCTCTCGCGTTGACTGTACCATTCAAGTGGTAAGGCTTTCGATGTGACTGTTCTGTTTTGTTTGACTACGAATACAACACTCCTTGAAACGTGTCTGCAACTCTTGTTAGTGAACTTTACAAGATTTCAGTCCTTTTTTAAAGTTTCTTTTATATTGTACTCAATGCTATACATCATTCCATGCTACAAACTTATGGTCATGAGAATGCTTGATAATTAAGTTTTTTTTTCTCTTCTTCACTTAAATCTATTGTCTTTACTTGGACGTATTGTTACTGCAGGCAAAAGACTTTGCAGTGGTCGGCAGATTTATGTTAGAGGATCTTCCTTCATCCTTCTTCCGAAGTTCAAGGGACAGGAGTTTTGATGGTAGGTCATCTGCTTATGCTGGCTTATGTACCTAGGGGACAAACCTGGAAACGTTGCTTCTACGAGAGTTGACTTAATGAGACGCGTTTTCCTTGGGCTAGATTCGAGTGTTAGGACAAGAGACTGTTTATCCTATGAATCCATGAAAGAGATATCTCCTACTTTGAGGTTGAAGCCCTCTGAGATGTCTGAGAAGGTATTTGCTTATTAGCGTTTCCGTAGTAAGTAGTATTGATTTAGTTTTGGGTGTTTTGAGGGAGAACAGAGGGCTCATTCGCTGTTACTGTAGTGTCAGACGATCCAGGTTTTGATGAGGACATGGACATTGATGAGGCTGGAGTAACATTTTCTGAACCGGCACTTGAGCAACAGCTACTGCAAGCTGAAGACCCGGAGTTCCTTAAAAACTTGGTAACGCAATGTTGATCTTATTCTCTGTTGCAGTCACTGTCAAGTAGTCATGTCGAGTGTCTGGATGGTAATTATTTAACCTTATTTTAAACCGAGTTTATTCGATCCTTCTTCCCTCAAGAAAGAAATGTATCGGCGAATGTGGTGTATAAATTACAGCAGCAAATTACAACTATGAAATATTTGTGAGGTAAGCTGAATTGGGGTAGGTGAGAATCATTTCTGAAGGATATTGTGGAACTGACTGTGACGTGGTCAGATGAGAGTAGCGTTTTCGCAATGTTCAACAAACGGACCTGCCGCAGAAGTTGAGTCTGAGGCAGTGGGAGCAACTTGCGCCTTTTTGTACGCCCTCTTCATGACTTTACCAACATCGCGTGTTATTATGGGTCTGGCATACAAAGCTCAACTTGTACCTCAGTTGTGGCCTCACATAAAACGTTATCATGGGCTTCAAACCTGGCCTTCTATCGAGTTTAAGGGGAGGAACACGTTGGATATTCAGAATTCCAGATTGCTAGGCTGGATGTTACCATTGGCTGTCTTTTGCCCTGTGTACAGGTGAGTTCTCTCTCCGGGACTGTTGTGTACTTATTTCTTGTTTTGCCTGTAATGCCTGTTTTGCCTGTTATGTGTTTTTCAAGTAAAGTGACAATTCTCTTCAGGCGGATGTACTTGGCATCTTTTTGAATTCTCTATGCGCCAATTATAATTTCATAGTAGCATCTGGAACCGTTCTCGCTTCCTGCTGTCAAATCTGTACAAGGTGAAGTAGTGTGCTTGAATTATATGGTGTGACATGTGGCCCTTGATCTATTCTTGTGTAGTTATTTGTTAATGAGCATAGACAACGAGGAGTTCTATGAGCAACAACGACCTCTCTCTATACCTGATGTTATCCAACTGGTGTCCGTGTTGAAAGAGGTTAGTCCAGTCTACTGAGTTGACTTTGATGTCTTTTAACTCGGAAGCTTTTCCGTTGTTACTATTATCCTCTATATTGGATTCTTGATCATAGTTTTCCTCTTCTTAAATGGCGTAAAACTGTGATGGTGTTTGCTGTAAGGTACTGGTTGAATCACGACAGGTCTAGCACAGATTAAATTTTAGATTGTTTTTACATTCTCATCGCCTAGCGTTCAGAATTTCTCACAGGAGTGATTTCTTGAAGCGAATTCTAAGTTATCAGGTTCTCGCAAGATCGTTTTAGATGGTGTGTGAGTGGATCTGATTGGCGTTGTCGGCTAATCCATGATGCGGCATTGATTTGATATATTTCTATCCTTTTTTATACGCAGGCTTTGTGGCAGCTTCTGTGGACCTTGACGAACAAGCAACAGGCGGGCCCTGTTCACAAACCTGGTTCAGATGCCGTTGCATTCCGAAAGTTTTTCTCCTTGCGTGTGTTTCAGCAGTTCGTTAGCAAAGCTGCATCCCGACTTTTAGCAGAGGTATGCAGTTATATTTTATCTTACTACGTACCACATTTTATCATACTACATACTACATACCAGTGCCCAGTTTGCTTGCCATTGTGTACTGGAATCGTTGATTATCCTTAGCTGGGTGTAAAAATCTTTGTTCTATATTGGAAGTTTGATTGAGCTTATCTCCACGTTGGCTCTAGTTGCATGACCGTAACAGCAGGCGGCAATTCACGCCTTCTGAAGATTTTCATGCAAGAGATGGTGTTGACGATTATTTTGTGGCTCAGGTTAGTACCAGAGAAGTTCTGTACACATTTTCTTTTGTAAAAGTTTTCTTGAAAGATGATTGATTTTCCAAGTAAATATGAAGTGGCTTCATTATAAGTATTTGCTTGGTTTTTTCTTGGCTATTTGTGGTTTAAGGATTAGCAGTACATGTATTGTTTTCTGATGCTTGTATTTGCAGGCGGAGCTGGAGCATACAAGGGCATGGGATGTTTTGAGACAAGCTCCATTTCTGATTCCATTCAAGGATAGAGTGCGCATCTTCACGGTATTCAAATTCTAAGGACTCTAGAAGACCTCTTACTTATCACTTTCATCTCATGCGCATCCTCAATTAGGACATATTGATGATGCTATAGATTGCGTTGCACTTCGCATATCATGTCTATGTTCTGGTGGAGGTTAGTCAAGATGAGCGTGTTGTGCTGGTGGGTCTTTGCAGTCGCATATAGCCACAGCGCGGGCTGAAAGTGGCCCTCACAATCACTTAGGAAGGATTCGAATTAAAATCAGAAGAGATCATATCACAGAAGATGCTTTTTCTCAGCTGAATGAAGTTAGCGCCGATGCTCTCAAAGGGACGGTAATGAAATTGACCAACTTAGTCTGTGAATGTTTTGCCAGGTGCTGCTTCAGGTTTATGTTCCTGATACTACAGATTCTTCAATTTATTTTTCTTTTAAACAAATGTGAATTGGCTCCACTGTAGCAGCTTGTTGAATGAGATGGACTTTAGCTTTTTCAGAGTCTGCTCTGATGTTCCATGTATCTTACATTTCTCAAACTATGTATACTTCGCCTGAGGAGCTTAGCGTGGTTTTGCTGCCAGATTCGCGTTACGTTTGTAAATGAACTGGGCGTAGAGGAAGCAGGTGTGGATGGAGGGGGAATTTTTAAAGACTTCATGGAGGGTATAACTAAAACAGGGTTTGATGTACAGTATGGACTCTTCAAGGTACACCTCTGCAGTATATCGGCACATGTCAACGACAGTCATGTTGTGAAGAGTTTTAGTGTTGCATCCTTCTCTAGAATAACATTTCTTTTCGAATAATTTTAATCTCATTTTAGCACCCTGTTTTTCCTGTCCGTGCATGGAAATCAGTTACGAAATGTATTCAGTAAGGCGCAGATTGGAGATTATCAAAGTCAGAGCTGCTAAGGCAATATTTGTGCTCTTATGAAATTGTTTTCCTTTCATGCAGGAAACTGCTGATCACTTGCTATATCCAAATCCTGCATCTCAAATGGTTTCTGACGAGCATCTTCAGTATTTTGATTTTTTCGGGAAAATACTTGGAAAGGTATGTTTTTATGTTGGGGTCTATGTCTTTTATTACTGGATGAGAAGTTTGTGATCAAAGTATCCGGGTCGACCACATTGAAGAATTACTATCATGGATTTGACCAAGCTGATATTGATTATTAATAGTTCGTAGATGTGCCATCTTAACTTTTCCAGTCATTTGACTTGTTATTGTGCAGGCACTGTCTGAGGGAATTCTTGTAGACATTCCATTTGCAACCTTCTTCTTGAGCAAGCTCCGAAAGAAGTGGGTTTCTGAACTTGAAAATTTCCATCTTGCAGTCTTTGTTATTAACAAAGTTGATCACTTTCTACCAATTTTTAATTTTACCGAATGCTAAAGCTGTATAATTCGGAATATTTACCTTTTTAGCGTCCTATTTTTTCACGATGAACTTCATTTGCCCACTCTGCCTGCTTTCTTAGTGTATGCGTGGAGGTCTGACCTGCTTGACTGTCGTTTACTAAATTACAGCTACTGAAAAGGTATTGTTTTTGTGGTATCAGGACTAATTATTTGCATGATTTACCCTCCTTGGACCCTGAGCTCTATCAAAATTTGCTATTTCTGAAGGTAATTGTTTTGCCTACCTCCAGATTGTTGTTTTTCAAAGTCAGCTGTAATCTAGATCTTGATAAGACTGTGTCTAGATATGAAAAATACTGTCATCTGGGCAGGGGTGCAACTGAGCAGACCCATTGTTTTTTTATGAAGGTTTAGCCCTTAAAGGCCCTTGGGGTAGTACGATTTTTAACGCTAACACAACTTCGGACACTTTGCGTTTCTTCCGCATATGAAAATTTAATCACGTGAAGATGTGCTCAGTAACATGTGGTCCCAATGGAACTGACTCATAATATTTATTTTGACTTCATTTTATGATCAATTCTGCCCTTGTAGAACTACGATGTTACCTTTCTAGAGCTAGAATGTAGTTCCTGGTACAGTATTTTGATATGGTTTTGCAAATCGGTTGACAATCTGTGATTGTCAACGTTGTGAATTTGTAAGGTTTCACTACAATAACGTTCTCGATTTGTTGTTTGATGTGTGCACGTAACAGCACTATGAAGGAGATTTGTCTCAATTAGCTGTTTATTTTGTGGTTATGGACAATGAGTACGGTGAGCAAACAGAGGTGGAGCTTCTTCCTGGAGGAAGAGACATTCAAGTTACAAATGACAATGTCATTAAATACATACACTTGGTCGCACATCATCGTTTAAATACTCAGGTAAATTTTTTTGCCTCGCCTCTCGTTGTTTCAAAAAATTTGATCTAAAAAACCCAGTTCTTCTTTCATTCAGTTGCAGTTTGACTACATCAGCTTGTAATTCGTTATGACTATCAATGATGTCTATGTTGTATAGTAGATTAAGGAATTGACTTTGGTACTTCATTATTTCGTCATTTGCCTGCGCTTTATGTTCTGAACATATGTTTATCCGCAATGTCAGCACGTTCGTTACGTTCTCTCGTTCTTAAGACCGTAGAACCTCAGTTTACTTCTGATGATTTTACAGATACACCATCAAAGTCTTCACTTTCTTCACGGGTTTCAACAACTTATTCACTCAGAGTGGATCGACATGTTTAATGAGCATGAGATACAGGTACGGTAGTTGTCGTTTTTGTCTGCTGCTTTGTGCCTCGTATTATCTTTTCTGTTGGTTTGCTGGAACTAGTCTTCTTTGCGTTCAGTAAAGTTTGCTAGTTTCAAGGATGTCTCTAGCCACCTGCTGAACTGTGGATCATCAATTCGGAGATTTATCAGACAGCGGCATTCGCTGATGATTTGAGCTCTGGGGTTTTGAAGTGGCAAACTCTGCTGGTTTACTGAGCATATGAGCGGTTCTCTGTCCCCGCAGGATGGTTGCCTCTATGATCATACTTAATAACTATGCATGCAACTATGCTATGCCTAGCTTCCTGTGCTTATAGACATTGTTTCGTGGTTTTAGATACTTATTTCAGGTTCGCATGAAGGTATGGATGTGGACGATTTGCGAAAGAATGCACATTACACTGGTGGCTATAATGAGGTGAGTTATGTTTCAAGATTCCGTATATGTTTGCAATGGAACTATTATGTTAAAAGTTTTGTAATTCAGTGGAAAGACTTTCTTTTCTACTCAATAATAACTCCAATTCTGTTGTGCTTCCATCTCAAGATATTGAGATTTTGACACAGGATACTACAAATTAAAACATAATGAGTCATTTCTATCAAGCAGGAGTCATTTCTCAATATTAAGGATGTTTATTTAACCCCTAAATGCCCAAGGCCTTTCTTGAGCTTCTTGGAGTTTGCTCAAAACTAGCAAAAAGCCCAAGTTTTGAGAAGTTTTATCAATTTTTTCAAAAATTGTAACCTTACAAATTCTAGCTAGACATGTTATGGATCATGTAGGAATCAAACATTATAGTTTTTAATGTATCAGTGATATTGTTATGAAAGCACAACAGTATCACTTATGAATCGAAAGATTATAATGTTTGATCATGAGGGTGTCAAAACTGTGAAAGTGATTTGAAGTCTTCCAATCCTTGTTTTACATGTCAAATCTAAAATTGAGGTCTTAAAAAAACTGACATTAAAGAACATGCCATGCATAACCATAATCAATTTATAGCTTCTCAAAATCTACTCTACAATTTTTTAAATGAATTTCTAATGTAATTTTTCCCAAGATTTAGTCATTTGAGGCTCATCTCCAAGAGCCTCTAACACTAAAAATCAAGATTTGCAATAGACACCCTTGCACAAAATCTTGAATAGAATAATCATAAACAACTTTTTTCAAAATTTGATTTTTGATGCTTAAAATAGACTTTGAAAGGTACGTATTATTTAACTGAAAAAGAAAATAGTAAAAATAGTAATTTTGTAAGAATTTATTTAATTTCAAAGTTTTATTGACACCAAAATATGGTTCCTTGGGCATTTAGGGGTTAAAGCTAGTCCAATTGGTGTCCCTTTTTGTAATTCTTATGGTTGGTGGATGTTCCATGAATATGGCAGAATCATCCTGTCATCGAAATGTTCTGGGAGGTCGTTCAAAAGTTGGAATTGAAATTGCAACAAAAGTTTCTGAAGTGAGTACACTCGTTCCATGAAATGGAAATCCCTGGTTTTCTCCTCACAGTGTTTTGCACTACCTCCTGGATATAATAGAAGTTCAGGAAGAATGAGCTCTGAATTAGATCTGGGGTTCTCTTCATCCCGTGTCCTTGTGATTGAATCAATGTTAATATCTCTAAATATGTATCCAGCAGTCTTATGAAGGTGGTTGTGCCTTCTGATGTGAAAACATGTAGAGTTGCAGTTGTACGTGGGGAATGACATTCGTACCTAGTGGGACCATAATTATTAATGAGATGATTTTTGCATCGTCCAACTCTCTGCAGATTCGTCACTGGTTGTTCACGAGGACCACTCCTCGGGTTCAAGCATCTGGAACCGCAGTTTTGCATACAAAGGTACGTCTAAAGTAGAAGAAACGAAATCATCTGCAGTTACAAGATACTTTTCGTTGCAAGTTCTGTTTCCGGGATGACATTGGGGTTCTGCGAGACTCCTAAAATTATCCTGCAGACCATGAAAATTGACATTCTTACTCTGACGTAGTCTTTTGAAGAACCAGGTGACGAATTAGCTCAGTGGTGCTCACAAATGCACAATTTTTTTCCAATGATTTTAGATGCTGATGCTGATTTGTCTGCAGAGCTGGGCTTGATGATGGATCTCAAGAAGCCCTCGATCGGTTACCAACATCGGCAACGTGTATGAACCTTCTCAAGCTTCCTCCTTATAAAAGGTGATTCAAAAGCTCTATTCACCTAGAATGTGATGTTTGCTGGTTTACAATCAATCTATGATTGATTTCTCTATGTGAGTCATCATTCGGACCCTAGGATACAAAGTTTGGCAGTTGAACATTTCCAGCGGAATAGGAACACACTAATGTTAATATGGAATGTGATATCGAAGAAATCGTACGACTGAAGCCTTTCTTTTTCTTACGCAGTAAGGAGATCATCCACGAAAAGCTTCTATACGCCATCACTGCTGGAGCTGGTTTTGATCTGAGTTAGGCCTGATTTTGATGAGCTGGTAAACTGTGATGGACAACTCCACGCTCTTCTTGTCGAATTTCACAATGATTCGATTTAAAGACTAAGTATCTTAGTTCCTCTCGGATAAATATGAAGCGTCTATTGTTCCATAGGACCCTGGTTGCCAATCAGGATTCATTTTTGGTTCAAAGACTAGGCATATACCTAAGTGAACCAGCCAGTGTAAAAAATGCTAGTGTTTCACAAGCTGTGGGACAACCTACGAAAGTTGTCCGGAGTTTGTTGTGATAACTGCCATAGTATTCATTTAATCATGTAGATAAGTCCGATGTGATTCTTCATTCATTACCGTCGAGAAAGCTCAAGACAAGCTTGTGTGACCAGGTCCTTAGCTGCGTATCTGCCCAAGCTCATGGAGTTTACTTAAATGCAGCAGAACTGTGCTTAATTTCACCTCGGATGAGCCTATGCATTTTGGGAGAATCGTGATAGTATGATAGAGCACATGATCGATGAATCGGGGCTTTGTAGCGTCTGAAATGACAAGCCTTTCACCGAGATAGTTAGCCAAAACATGTTCTAATTACTCGATGAAACTGGTGCATTCTTCATTTCTAGTAGTACCTTGGAAGTCATTCATTAGACACCTTTTGTCCTTGCAAGGATGGAGCCTATGACCGGGTAGTCAAAATTCAAAATTCAGAACTCTCCATTGATATGAGTTTATTGCCTCAAACATGATGGTGTTGTAATCCCTATTGAGTTGTTAGTATTAACCGGATCACCATTTGGATGACAATGTAATGAGCTCTAAAGCTATTGGAAGCACTTTTCATCCCCATTTTCCTTGTTGACCTTTAATATTGAGTTATGAAGAGTATCCAATTGAGTTTGTAGTCTTGCCCAGCGTTTGTCTTCACATAAATGAGAGTTTTTAAAAAAAATGGATCACAAAATATATTTTAGTGTATTTTGGGAAGTTGTTGCCAATAATCTCAAAACAAGGTTCAGGTTTTTTAGCCAAATGTTCATTTTTGAAAGATTTTTTTTTAATTTACATTGAGGGCAAAAAAAATTAAGTAGAAATCAAGCAAAATTTAGCCAATTTTGAGATCGTTGGTTGTTGCTCCTTGCTCTAAATCTGAAATTTCTCTACAAAAATGATGTTTTTTGAGTTTGAGCCCAACTAACAAAATGAAGGTCATCTATTCTAGTTTCTACTCCAATTTGAATTTTGGAAAAATTCCTAGTATTGAATATTTGATTGCAATTTGAATTTAGGATGTATTTTCAATGTCTATTGAATTCTAATTATAGAATGACATAGAAATTGAGTTTACACTATGATGTTTGTCATTGTAATGTACACACATGGTGAAATTTTCAGATTTTTTGAAATAATTTTCTATTTGATGTGATTTCTCTTCACTTTTTCTTCAAGATTTCTCAAAAAAAAAAAAAATTGTGAAGTAAAGAAGATATGTAATTACATCTCTAAAAAATAAGTATAAAAAATTTCATACATATCAAGTTGCAAAATGGCAACAAACCAAGTGATGGGCAGTGAGGCTTGAAACCAATGATAATCATTAGAGGAGATTTAAGCCTCCGGAAGACCGTTTTAGGATTGTTCCCGTTGTTGAGAACAACGCCCTACTATCAAAAAAAAAATTATTAATTTTTTTTTTAAAATGTTATTAAAATGTTAAAAGAATACTAAAAAAATTCAAATTTTTTTTTATAATGATCTGACGTGGCAGTCGCTTTGCCACGTCCGACTGATGATTTGGCAGTGTCCCAACATTCCTGCAGAGTTCCCACAGTCCTGGAACTCGTAGTCTCTTAGAGGCCCGAATCTCCTCTAATGGAGCCTGTCATTTAGGAATTAAATGTGTTGCTTGTAATAGATGATTCTATTATTTTAACATTATAATTTTCACTGCAATCAATGTTTAATAGATGAAGGCAAGGTACTTTATACAAGTTTAGAGTAGTAGGCATGAAAATCCATAAGAAATTTGTCGTGTAGTAATTGTAAACTTAGTAGAGCTTCAAACCTTGTTTAATCATAATAATTTAACTATTTTTTTCAAAATCTATTGCATTAAGAAAATATGGAAAGTGAATTTGAGGTTTAGCTAGCAAAATCCATTTATGATTTGAAGCCTCCACTATAAAAATGTTATAAAAATGTTATGGACAAAGTTCAAAGAAGGGAAAGAGAGTTTATATTCTTGCTTTCAACTTTGTCTATAACTTTTTGAATGAAGGCTAAAATTTTGTTTCCTATATGAACAAAATGTGAAATTGTTAGTCCTCTATGTGAAATTGGTTAGTATGTAGTTTACTTGGTATTTTGTTTCTAGGCAAAAGAACGCTGAAATTGTAGACCATCTTGTGTGAAATTGGTTGGATAATGAAGAATTAGTGTTTTGTTTCTAATCTAAGTAAAAACAAATTCGTTGAGTATTGTTTGTCCAGGTAGATTAAGTAGGTCAGTGTTTTTCTTCTAGTCTAATAAAGTTAAATTTGCCATTCATCAATTTAAAATGATGGGTTTTGATCATAAGTTTGAAGTTACAATTTAACATTTAGATACCAACTATTTTTAACCATATCAAACGAATTTAACATTTAAAATTGTCAATGGATGAAGATCTGTCAATAAGACCATAGCAAATGTGGGTACTAGTAGATCATCACCCCTTCTTCGATTTATGAGGATTTCTTTGACACAAATTAACAAAAATTCATGTTAAGGTGCATAAAAATATCTTTGGAAATTTAAGGGGTTGTTTTCTAATGAGGATAGTGAAGGGTATGAAACAAGTTAGCGGGTCAATATGAGGCCAAATCAAGGTGTGCAATGGATTGTAACAATTGCTTTTCAAATTCTACAGTTTGGCCATGTATGATTCCTTGAGTAATCATAGTATTCATTCAATTTTTTAATCTCAAAACAAATAGTAAAAATCATACAAAGAAGGATAATTTAAATGACTTAAAAAAATCATTCGAAATTTTTTTGCTTTAAGAAAAAGGCTTTAGAATTTAATACCTTGTTTTAGATGATTTAGTATAATTAAGAATAAAGCCGTTATATTATCATAATTTTTTAATTCTATTTTTTTTTTTAATTTTTGTTAATATTGATTACATATTTCATTCACAAAGTCTTTAAGTTTATAGAATTATCTAAATCTCATGTTTTTTTTTAAAACTAATTATACATGCATGCATTTTTTGTCTATTTTTCATACATAGTCCTAAATATTCCAGTGGAAACTTTTTAAGTCTAAGTTGATTTATGCATTCTTTGGAGGTGGATATTTTCATTTGAAGACCTTGCAACAAAAATGAAATTTTGAAAATTGAAGCTAGGACAAAATTGACAAAGATTTATTTGACCTTTAATCCGTTATAGGTTTGAATTTGTCACCAAAACTTTTATTCGGAGTCTTTCAAGCACATTGATACTAAAATTGTCCAAAATACAGGTTTCACTTTACTCTCTTTTTATTCTATTAATGGCATATAGAGTACATTTTTATTATTTTATAACAACAAATATAGGTATCAATTTTGATGCTACATAACATGCTATATAAGCCATGGAATTTAAGTCTTCACAACCTGAAGTCTATTTTGTTTATCCTTCCATTTGAATCCCAAGGGTGACATACCTTACACATATTATCCAAACATGTGAAGATTAATATAGGATATCATTAATTTTTTCAAGGTAAAACTTACATATTTTTTTGGAAAAATATAATATATAAATTATTTATGGAAAAAGTATGGAAAAAAATAGATACCATCAACAAAAGGTGTCTTATAATCGTGAGTACTAACAAAATCACATCACTATTAATTGAATACAACAAAATTAAACCATTATTAATGGCAAATAATTTCTAGCTTAATTACTTTAACCCCCAAAGGCCCAAGGCATTTTCTGGCTCCAAAACCACTGAAAACTGCCATTTCTGCTGCGATCACTCTCCAAACCAAAAAAATGTTTTTTTTAGAATCTAACCGTAGGATCTTCTACTTCACTTGTCTCAGATCATGTGGCAAAAATTTCATGAAGTTTGACCGTACGGATTGGAAGATATTAGCATTTGAAGTTGGAAAAAGAAGTTTTTTGAATTGTGGCCTGCAATTTCAGATGACTTTGACGGCCTTTTGTGGATTTTTTTTGCATTACACACCATAAAGTTAAAAAAATTTATTTTGAACATTTGAGTTGAGAGTCGGGGGAAAAAATTTTAGAATGTCAAAACTTGATTTTCACATATCAAAAAACTGTTAAGTAGAAGTAGGTCCAAAATTGAACAAAACACTAAATTATTAATAACTCTTAGGTGGAATTAAAACACCACAATCCCAACGGTGGGATTGTTCTTGCAAACAAACTTAACCTTGTCAAAAAAAAAATTGAAAAAACATGAAAATTGCATTGAAAAATGAATTCTATAAGTTGTTTTTTGAAAAAGTTGCTTAGATTGCCCGAAAACAAGATTGTCCATAACTTTCTCATTCTGAGTCCAAATAGAATAAATCAAAGCTTCAAATGTAGACAAAAACATGATCTTTGAGAAAAAAAAATTAAAATTAAAATTCAATTTTTAAAGTTTTTTTTTCTGCCCGGCGAACTACTTTTTTGACTTCGGGTGGCATAACTTTTGCTCACGGGCACCGATTGAGAAAAAATTGTATTTTTAGAAAGCTATTGTGATTTCCTATCTTCAAAAAAAGTTTCAAAAAATCAGGTCAAAATTTCAGGTCGCATGAGCCTACCCGAACTCCCAAGTGTCCCCCGAGGGGACTTTGGGCCTTTAGGGGTTAAAATTGCACCCTACCTAAAACAACCATCATCGCTCTCGTTGTCTACATCTCCAAAATCAATATGTACTAGTGTTTCCACAACCAAAATAAAAGTAAAAATTATTTTTTTAATTTTTTTTAAATTCAAAAAATAACTTAGAATTCCATAACTTTCCCACCGCATGTCCAAATGCCACAACACAAAACAAGCCCGTGCACTTCTCCTCGCCAAGGGCTTTCCAACAATACCAAGCATGCCATTGGGGGATGCACGGTCAAGGAGATCTCAACATACCAAAACAAACAAAACAAAACAAACAGCCAAACTTTAGGTATGGATGTACGTTGACGAATTAAACCATTTCACAACCTCTACGAAAAAAAACTTTGACCCTTCATAACTTTTGCATACGATATCCAAATGTCGCGTTCTTTGATGCGTTGGAACCACTTTCCACTTCCCAACCCAGAAAAATATGAAAACGTGACCACTCTAATAACTAGGCACACCAGCAGAAAGTGTGCAGTTTGACTTCTAAACGCCCGCCACTAAAAGTTATCCCATGGCGTCCACTCCCAAGCAAATGCGACATTGACATTGCACAGACGAACACATGTCCATGAATGAATGAAAGTGTACCCCACCCACTCAGGTCTGCCAAGGTGAGCCAAACGGCTAAGAAAGGTGGTCTGCATTGAAGCCACAGACAACTGAAAGAGTCCCACCAAAACCGGCAGATTTTTTCCCCAATTCGGCTGCCACTCATGCATTTGCTTGAACATGTCAATGGCAATCCAAAGCCCATCCAAGCACACCAAAAAAACCCACCATGCTCCATTTGAGACTTAAGGTAGGAGGTCCATAAAGCGACCATCTAAGCGCTGAAACTGAATTTTGGGGAGGTAAAACATCTTGAAATATTTTTCAGTAAATTTTCCTTGAAAGACAAGAGGAAATGGCATCTAACCCAAGTTGTTTCATATTTTTTGGAGCTTTGTGCAATTAATTATGAAATTTTGAAGTTGAAATGTCATAGGGCTCTAGAAGCGACCACCTCCTAGAATGTACACGGTTTGTACATTTTGGTAAATTGAAGAAAGCAAAATGTACCTTTGTGTCATGTTTGGTTCAAAATGCCCGGTCGGAGTTCGAGCCTCCTACCTTAACCCCTAAAGGACCGAGGCCTATTTTCTACCCAAAAATACTCAAAACTGCCATTTCTATAGCAAAGAGTAAAAAAAAAATTTAATTGTTTTTTTTTCACATCTAATTGTAGGATCTTACACCTAACTAGTATTAAAACGTGTGGAAAAAATTTCAGAATTTTGACCACACAGATTGCAAGATATTTGCTTTTAAAGTGGAAAAAACAAGTTTTTCAGCACATTGCAGGACTGGATTTTTTGACTTTGAACATTTTTAACTTAAAATTTTTGCACTACAGAGTTTTGAGCTTTAAATCTTTATAGTGTAGAATTGAGTTGAGAGTCTAGGAAAAAAAAAGAAATTCAAAAAAACTTAATTATCATTCTTCAAAAAATTGTTAAGTAGAAGTAGGTACGAGATAGAAGGAAAATCTAAAATATTTATATATTTTAGATAGAATTAAAATACACTAATCCCAATGGTGAGATTGTTCTAGCAAGTAAATTAAACCATGTGAATTTTTATTTTTTTTTAAATTGCAAAAATAGCATTCAGAAATGAATCCTACAAGTTATTTTTTTCAAGAAGATGCTCTAATTGCCCAAAAAACAAGAATATCCATAACTTCCTCTTAACAAAGTCAAATGAAATGAATCAAAGCTTTCCAGATAGACAAAAATATAATCTATGAGAAAAAAAAAATTTAAAAAGAAATTCAAAATTTTGCAAATTTGTTTTGCTGCCCCCCGTCCCAACGCATTCCAAGAAATGGCATAACTTTTCGCTCAAAGGTCCGATTTCAAAAAAAAATTCCGCCAATTACCTCTCTCAATTCTTCACATTCACAAAAAGTTTCAAAAAATGGTATGAATTTGTCCCCCCGTAGGTACATGCCCCAAGTCCCATTTGTCCCCCAAACGGACAATGGTCCTTTAGGGGTTAAAAGAGGTACCTAGTACTCCGTAACACCTAAAAACCAAAGCTTTTCTAAACCCAACAAACATCGAAACCAACAATTTTTCTAAAACCAATACTTTTCCAAAACCGACAACTATAGAGTTTGGCTTAAAATGTACTCTTGCTATTCATAAGATTTTATTATAGTGTTGATCTTAGAAACACCTATTTTGAGTACTTTGAAATTTTATACTTTATTTTTACAACGTTTAGAAAATGGGTTCTAAAAGAATCTAGAATCCCCTTTTGATTGCCAACAAGACACCACAAAAACTTTTTCAACGTAAGATAGGAGGTCCTTAAATCGCCCATTTAGAAGCTGAAACTAAATTTTTGGAGAGGTGATACTTTTTGAAATATTTTTCAATAAATTTTCCTTGAAAGACAAGTAGAATTGGCATCTAATATAAGCCATTTCATATTTTTGGAGTAGTGTGGAATTAGATATGAGATTTTGAAGTTGAAATGGCATAGGGCTCTAAAATCGCCCACTTCCTCAATATACACTATTTGTACTTTGTTGAAGGCTACAAAAAAGCAACATTGACAAATAGTTTACATTTAAGGAAGTTAGCGATTTTAGAACCTGTGCACTTTTAGAAACTCCTACCTTAATAATAGAACTATAATGAATTGCTTATTTTGTCGATTTTGGGTGTATTTAATTTATCATTGAGAAGACTGCAGCTCCATCGCTTCAATGTGAAGAGGAACATGAAAAGGTTTTCACCTAGTAAAGTGGCGCACCAATTGAAATAGCATCTTTGCTTCTTTCAAAGCAGTCGCACTGTGCTTCATCCCTTTGCAACACCTTATCCAACTTGTTTTACATCATCAAAGATATCATGAAAGAAAATGATTTTTCCATAGTCAAAAGATTTGAGTTGTTGTGTGAGCTCTATCATGGTCTCAAAAGACCTCAATAATAGCATAGCAAAGTATTAAAGGGTTGCCAAAGAAAATTATAAAGCCATAGCAGTGATGCAATGGAGCTCTAAATCTATATATGGTGTTTTTGCAAAATAGTCTCGGTCATGTTTCACTTGGAGTTTGTGGTAGACTTGTTCTAAGGTTTCAATGGAAACTATTATGGCTTTTTATAGCATACCATTTCCATAGGGCAACAATAGCTAAAATAATTGAATAAGCATCTAATAGAATATCCACAATAGTAATTGAATGTACATAGTTTTCTATTAATAAACTATCTTTGTTTTTTGTTTAGCTTTGTTGGAAATTAAAAGAAGACTCTTTAAGTTTCTTGGCTTATATGTTTGGACAATGTATTTATAAACGAAGAAATTCTAAATAGTTAAACCAAGGTACATTTAACCCCTAAAGGACCGGCATGCGTTTTTTGGCCGTATAGAAATTTTGGGCAGGTCCGTATGACTAGAGATTTCCATATTTTAAGCTGAAATTTTATTAGAAGGTGGGCGCGAGGAATATCTTTCATATGCACTAAATTTCAGCACATTTGGAAATAGGAGTCAAAAGTTATGGCCAAATATGTTACTTTTTTTCATAGCTGGGCAGTCCGGGCAGCAAGAAAAATTTGGCAAAAATTTGATTTTTTTTTTAAATATTTTTTTTCTTGTAGATTATATTTTTTTCTATCTAGAAAGCTTTGATTCATTTCATTTGGATTTGATATGAAAAAGTTATGGACATTCTTGTTTTTCGGGCAATTAGAGCATCTTCTTGAAAAAAATAACTTGTAGGATGCATTTCTAAATGCTATTTTTGCAGTTTAAATAAATAAAAAAATTCTCATGGTTTAGTTTACTTGTTAGAACAATCTCACCATTGGGATTAGTGTATTTTAATTCCATCTAAAATATATTAATGTTTTAGATTTTCCTTCTATCTCGTACCTACTTCTACTTAATAAATTTTTTAGGAATGATAATTAAGTTTTTTTGAATATTTTTTTTTTCCCTAGACTCTCAACTCAATTCTCCACTATAAAGATTTGAAGCACAAAACTCTGTAGTGCAAAAGTTTTAAGTGAAAAATGTTTAAAGTCAAAAAATCTAATCCCGCAATGTGTTGAAATACTTGTTTTTTCCACTTTAAACGCAGATATCTTGCAATCTGAGCGGTCAAAAATTCTGAAATTTTTTCCACACATTCTCATACTATTTAGGTGTAAGATCCTACGGTTAGATGTGATAAAAAAACATTTTTCAAATTTTTTTACTCCTTGCTATAGAAATGGCAGTTTTGATGGTTTTTTGGCAGAAAAAAAGCCTTGGGCCTTTAGGGGTTAAAATCAAACCCCAATTTTCATAAACAAAAGTTGTACATTTTAGGTAAGAATCTATAGGGGGTGGTTTAGAAATGGATCACAACTAGGTGTGCTTAATTTATCAAAAAACATCAACATGTTTGCTTTTATGAAAGGAACGTAATCTTTGTAGAATAAATTTTCATTCTTTGAAGTTTAATTCTTTAAATATTGAGGAATACAATTGTGGTCTCAACATGGTGTTTTTTGGGTATTTGGCACAAGAGGTGGATGGATTGAAGTACTCTCAACTTGAAGTATATTTCTAATTTTTTGATTCAATAAAAACTTTGAAATTCAATAACTTTCCCACTGTAGCTCCAATGTCACAAAACCAAGCCCGTGCACCCCTCCTCACCAAGGGCTTTCCAATGGTACCAAGTACGCCACTAGGGGACGCATGGTCCGGGAAATCTCAACATAACAAACAAAACAAAACAAAGAAACAATCAAACTTAAGGTATGGATAGTCATTGAATGAATCAAGGAAAAAAACATTATTAATTGCAAGAGCTAATCATTCTCTTTGCTTTCCCCATTTTTCTTTAGAATTGCAAGTGAACGTTTTACGGAAGACTTGGGGTTATAAATAGGTACCTACAACACAATTCATTTGAAAATTCAAAACTAATTCAATAATGCTTCAAAAAATATGAAACTACTTGTGTTAGATTCCTCATCTATTTCTCTTTGACTAAAAAATGGGCTAAAAACATTCCCAACTACGGAAACACATGAAAAAGTGTGGACCAACGCTTAGATGAGCAGTTTCTGAGCCTTCTACCTAAAACCATAACATCTACCCAAACAAAAGTTTAATCCTTCATAACTTTTGCATGCGGTATCCCAATGTTGCATTCTTGTATGCGTTAGAACCCCCTTGCGTTTGCAATCAAGAAAATATGAAAATTTGACCTGTTTGATAATAACAATTGTGCATTACTAAAAAAAGTGGCGCTTTGGAGTGTCCCTACGTTATTGTATATTTGGTGATATGAGGCACACAACTTCTGAAATATCAAAATACCTTTGTTAACAAAATCCATCAATAGTACGTTGACAGGATGAAAATGACACAAATAATAACACATTTGAAAATAATCAACTTACAAATTCATATCTGGTGAGTCCTTTAATTTAATTTGTGAGCCCTCAGACCCACCGTCAATTCTTAATGTCTTCATTGCCCATATGGATTTCATGAAGATACAACTATCATGACAATTCCATGCCCGGAGGCAACTAAGGTAACCCCCATAACCAACCGAATAAGGAATTTCGACATGATCTAGAGTAGCAAAGGCAAAACAAATATTTTTCAGAGGTACATCAATAGAAATGACATGGATTGCAAAAAAATTGGTAATTTTATCACTTGAATTGAAATTACTATGAATTTTGGAGGCAAAAAGTGCGCCGGACCCATGGCCAATGTCTAGACTCTACCAATTCCGATCATTCAATAACTTTTTACCTAATCATTATTTCCTATTTTTTTCCACAACTTGGGACATGTGTCACATGTGTATTTATTAATTCCAACCTTGAAAACAAAAAAAAATCGCATTCTAAGCGTGGTCAGAAATATGTGCATCTATAGGTCAGGAATGGGTCATTGGTCGGGAATGGAAGGGGTACCTTCCACCTAATTTTGACTGCTTTCTAAAATTGATCACTTTCACCAACGGCTTGCTCTTTGGGTTTTTTTATTGTTTCCTCATCAATGAAAATCGTCCATGTTTCAAAAAAATAAAATTGAAACTAATCACTTACTTTAGATTCTTACTTAAAATGTACTCCCTCTATTCATTAGAATCTAGAGTTGGTTTTAGAAACCCCTATTTTCAACACTTTGAAAATTCATAGTTTATTAATATGGTGTTCAAAAAATGCATTTTAAGAGAATCTAAAATCCCTTTTGACTACAAAAAAGACCCTTCAAAAAGTTTTTTCAATATAATCATGGGAATCATGCTGAATTGCTTATTTGTGCAATTTTAGGGATATTTACCTTATTTAATGGCTTTTGACACCATTTTGTGTACTTGCCAAATCCACAAATCAAGCACCACCGTGCGCTTGTTTCACAAATCAAACACAGCTGGAATTATAATTTTTTGATTAAAATTGTAATTTCTATGAATTTTTAAAGTGGGCTATTCTAAAATTACAAAACCGCCCATAGAGTGGAGTCATAAACGTCCTCTTAACAACCTATAACCAATTAACCACCTTCCATGTATCTATTAGCACTTAACCTCTAAATGCCTGAAGCACCAAATTTTGGTGTCAACAATACTTTCAAATTAAATTAAACTTAACCAAGTTGTTATTTTTAGTAGTTTATATTTTTATAAAATTCTTTTTGAAGTCTAATTTTAGCATCAAAAATCCAATTTTGAAAATGATTGATTATAATTTTTTTATTTAAGATTTTATGCAAGGGTACCCATTGTAATCTTGGCTTTTTGTAGTGTTGAAAATGAGCCTCAAATACACTAGATCTTGGAGAAAAAATCACATTAAAAATTCATTTAAAAATATTGTAGAGTAGATTTTGAAAATCCATTAATTGATTGGATTTATGCATGTTAGGCCCTTTAACTTCATATTTTTTTGGTGACCAAATATTTAGATTTGACTTGTGAAAAAAGGATTTAAAACATTTCTTAGTTTCAACACCCTCATGTTCAAACATTATAATCTTTCAATCCATAAGTGATATTGTTATATTTTCTTTTCTTATATGATCTCCAACATGTCTAGTTTGAATTTGTATGGTTACAATTCAGAAAAAATTGATACAACTTATCAAAATGTTAGTTTTTTGTTCAATTTAGAGCAAATTTCTAGAAGCTCAAAAAAGACCTTGTTAAACATTTAGGGGTTAAACATTGACCAATGAAAAATTGACATGTTATTTTTTGTGGCGTTAATGGTTTGATTTTGTCAGAAAAGTGTATGGATTTAGATATATAGGTTTGGTGGCGGAATTAGTGCCCAAAGTAGCCTAGCATAAATAGGAAGGTGGCGGTTACAGGCTGTTTTACCTTGGATGCACCAGGATATGATCACATCCAATACCCAACTTGTAGGGTGCACTATCTCCAACCAAGGCTTGAACTCAAGCTTGGAATGTGTGTTTTCTATCCTTTTCAAAGCAAGGACTAATAAAGTCATGACACATGCCCCCAAAGGTAGTGAGCAAGAAAGTAATTTAGCAATGATTGGAATTGAAAGACTTTAGGCATTAGCTATTGGTTAAGAGTACTTTTTGGCTCCTAAAATTCACGATAATTTCAATGTTGAAAATAAAATTCTGACAATTTTGCTATCCCCATATTGCCTATCTTCCTATATAGGAAAAATTTCCACCACCTCATACTGCATATGATTTGCTCCAAAATTGCTTAAATAATTGGTTATTGTGCATCTACTTTAACCCCGCTGTAAATCACACAAATCATGGACTCCGGCATTTCTAATTCCCATGGCCATGCTCTAGGGTACTTGGTGCCTGTTGCAAATCAACCTTTTAGCAAAACCAACCCTACAAATTTGGTCCTAAAATGTATGCCTTTTAAACATCAAAACCTAAGACCAGTTGTAGACTTGCTTATAGTTAGCACTTTGAAAATTCATAGTTTATTCATATAGTGTCGAATAAATACATTCTATGAACATCTAGAATCCTCTTTCAATTGCCAACAATAAGTTACTTTAGTAAACTAAGATAGTTTAATAATACCGTACGTGAAGGTCTGATCCGGCACTTGAGTGCCCGAAAACTTTACTTTTGGCACGCAGATGGGTTCGGTAGGTGGTATATTCTAGGATATTCCAAAAATTCCCTTGTAATCTTCCAAAATTTTCACTTGTAATATTTTCCAAAATTCAGACATCCCAAAAATTACTTAATTTATGTCCGAATCTGACCTTCACGTAGGGTCCTAGAAACCGTGCTCATATACTCATTCAACCCACTTTTCAGGAGACTGTGCTTACCTTACCTTGTGGAAACCGTGTTGAAAAATTGTTACTCGTACTTGACAAGGAGACTCACGCTTAAGGTAGGAGGTCCTATAATGGAGCATTTAAGGGCTGGAACTGAATTTTGAGGAGATGAAATATCTTGAAATTTTTTTCAGTCAATTTTCCTTGAAAAACAGATTGAACTGACATCCAACCCAAGTCGTTTCATATTTTTTCATGCTTTTTTGAATTAGTTAAAAAAATTTGAAGTTGAAATGGCATAGGGCTCTAAAATGGTGCCCTAGCTAAAATGTACACAGTCTGTACATTGATGGAGGCTATAAAAAAATAACATGTACAAACAGTTTACATTTCAGTTAGGGCTCCATTTTAATACCCGCTCCATTTAAGGACCTCCTACCTTAGTTCCTTACTGAGTTGTATAGCAGAGGTTTAGAGATCTGAGGATTACTCCTCCTTTGAAAATAGTAGGTTGCTTTGTACATATTTGAGAATATGAGGACATAACACTAGGTTTTTTTTTCATTTTTAATGAAGTGCCATTGTGGCGATATTGAATGCTATAGTGGTGTTCTAAATTTGAACATTCATCCACATATTGGATAGAAAATATCATATTAGCACATATCACATATCCATAATTCAGTTTTCATCCAGAATCTGGCAATTTCATCCATGATTTTTTTTAATTTGAAGTTTTTAGGCGATTTTCCACCTTTTTAGTAACTTTTTTTTCTATAGGCGTGGTGCTATG
The DNA here is from genome assembly GCA_951799445.1 of Pseudisothecium myosuroides. Lineage (NCBI taxonomy): Eukaryota > Viridiplantae > Streptophyta > Bryopsida > Hypnales > Lembophyllaceae > Pseudisothecium > Pseudisothecium myosuroides. Next base: position 16,580,672 of record OX637290.1, on the reverse strand, counting down.
CCATAAAGTTTGGTGCACTTTTGCACAAAATCGCCAAAAAAAACACCTTGCATAACACTCCACGAGTGCTTCACTCTCATTGTTATTGTGTCCAAATCCACTTAGACTCATATTTGAAGGCTCTTTTGAGAAGAAATTCATCTGCAACCACAATCATGAAAACTCTTGCCAATTGGTCCTCATTGACCTTAAACTACCCTGGGTGATATCGAGGTGGTAGGGACTTTGGTTGGAATCCATGAAGTTCCCAGTTCCATTTGTCATGTTGACATTGCTCATGTGGTCCAGGCTCTTTGTGATGATGCATGAAGAGTTGGTCTGTCCCTCCACTTGGTCTTGATGGAGATTAAGTCCATGGATTGCCATAGTAGTGTCAGGTCAGTCCTAGCTACGGCCCTCAAAGGTCGTATGTTTATAAAAAAAAAAACTCTTGCCAATGTGGATTGGAAACATTCTGTTCGATTGGAAGCAACATTGTTAAACTATCTCCTAAAAAGAGACAGGCAACTCAGCCTTAGGACCCCCCCGGTGAAAAATCTGCAATCGTGCAATTAATTTAGAAAAAGGAAGACCACCATTCGCTGCCATGCGATCCGAGTGAAAAAATGTTATTGAAGTAAAAAGGAAGATCACCCTTCACCCCCATGCGATGCAAATAAAAAAAATTGTCTATGAAGTAAAAAGCAAGAAGACCACCCTTCGCCCCAAAAATCCCCCCTCTGAAAAATCAACAACCGTGAGATTCAAAAAGAGAACAATAACACCCCTTCCTTTGAAAAATCAATAGCCGTGTGATTTGAAAAGAAAACAATAACTTCCTTTTTCACTAGTAGAAAATTCAATTTTTTTGTTGTTTTGGACGCGTTGTTTTGGACAAAATTTGACAAAAATCTGTTGATTTCAATAGATTTTTATCAAATTTTGTCCAAAACAACAAAAAAATTGAATTTTCTACTAGTATTTGCAAAATCAACAACCGTGCGATTCGAAAATAAAACAATGCCCTTGGTGCCGTGCGATTGGACTTGAGGAAAAAATCATTACACTAAAATTGGTAAATAGTGTTGGCAACACTAATTGTCCCACCTAACACTAATTGTGATTTGCAAGGTTAGTGTTAGATCATTATTTACCCAATCTAACACTATTTTAGCTCTATAGTAAAATTTGGTCATTTCAACATTCTTACGAGACTGCATTTAGTGTTAGATGGGAATAAAATATGGAAGTTGGAATGGTGGGGAAAAAGTGGTGTATGAAATGGTTGAAATAAGCAATGAAATGCTGAAATAGACAATGAAACACTGAAATGGACAATGAAATGCTGAAATAGACAATGAAACGTTGAAATGTTAAATTGCTGAAATAAATAATGAAATGCTGAAATAGGCAATGAAATGCTGAAATAGACAATGAGATGCTGAAATGTTGAAAAGTTGAAATGCTGAAATAAATAATGAAATGCTGAAATAAATAATGAAATGCTGAAATAGGCAATGAAATGCTGAAATGCTAAACTTAATAATGAAATGCTGAAATAGACAATGAAATGTTGAAATGCTGAAATTTTTCATAGTGTATGTATAAGTTGCTAAATATAACAACAATCCTAAACACAACATAATAATCCTAGTTGTAGGCCAAAAATTCTAGGATAAATATAGTAAAATATCAAAAAGGATTTTTAAACTGCCCTACTGTAATTGGGCAGTTCTTGCCCTCGGAAGTATTGCAAATGTTTTGCAATTATCTCTTGGAGATGTGGAAACAATTGTTCTACACTCTAAGATCCATCAAGTCCTAATGCCAAGCCACAACGAATCATTGCTTTTCTAGCATAGGATATGTTGTCACAATCCACCTCTCGATTAACATCTTCTACACTATCAGCAGCCAATTGTAGGAAAAAACGTTTTCCAGGATTTGTCAACTTCCCTGACCATTGTCCATCTGCCCGGGGTGCATTTTGCCAAGCATTTTGTTGTATCAACTCAATCTTCTTGGCTTCCCAGCTTTTTGTCCATGCATCTTTGATTTTTGAAATGAGGAATGTATCTGCTGGTTGGCAAAGGTGAGTAGAACATGGAGGCAAAAACTTTAAAACTGTGTTTTTGGCAGCTAGGACAGCAGCCAATCTAGGGGTGATAGTATGTCCGCTACAATTATCAAGCCATATGATCTTCATGCGTTGATGAAGATCGGCTTGATATGCATGAGGTTCCAAAAAGTATTCGGGGAAGATGGTTTGGTCCATCCAACCTTTAGGGCCCGTTCTATAAGAGACCCCCGGAATATCATCCATCAAACCCCGTATAGGATAGCTCCTATTGTCATTTGAAAAAATGAGCATAGGAGCTTCTATTGTGGCACGACGACCTCCTGAAATTCAAACCACCATAGTCATAGAGTCCCCACCCCAGACAACTTCAGCATATTTGACAGTTGTATCTCTCCTAAGCCCTAAAGTTCGGCCATTGTCAAGATTGACAACGAAATGTGTTTCATCCAAGTTCTCCATAAGATTTTCATCAAATTCCCTGGATGAAAATCCTCTTTGCAAAACCCCCAAATGGTAGGCGGTTTGCATTTCGATTTGAAGCTCCTTTTCAGGGCTATAAGTCAAACGACCACGTTGGGATAGAAGGACTATATTGTGGTTCTCCATGAATTGATTGATCCAATTTGCGGTGATTTTGTTAACCAACAAGACATTGTCTTTGGGATCGACAGAATGGGCTGTGAAAATGGACTCGGGAGCTATAAGGATGGAAAGGGTCAATTCACGAAGTAGGTGAGAGGAAAATTTGACACCTGATTTGCGAAGGCGGTTGAATTCTTCAAGTAATAATGGGTACAAATATTGCACCCATTCACTCTTCTTTTTGCCTCGACTTGGTCTAGCCTTCGGAGAATGGCGCCGCCTTTTGCCCAAACGGCTTCGGCCACAAGACAATGGAGTGAGATCTTCATGGAATTGGTCACGTTGTTGCCACCATCGGCTGGCTTTGATGAGGTTGGCAGGGCGTTGGCCATGAAAGTGTTCGGGAAATGCTTGAATTACTGGACAATTGAGGCCAGCCAAGCCGTGAATGCCAACGTCTTCAATCATCCAAGAAGTCACAGATCGGCGAGTGGCAAGGCTAGAAACTTGTTGAAGACGGCGGGGAGTGGCATCGGGAGGAAGAATCGGAGGCTCCATGTCTACCAAAAAAATGAGGGAAAATGGGGCTGTAAGAAAAAAGTGGCGACCAAAAAAAAAAAACAATTTTTTACAGGAAATAGAGGAGAGAAAGACAAATCCAATGGTGTCATCCAATGTTCAATCACATACCTCAAGAAAAAGTTATAGGCCGTGGAAGTTCGAAATTTGAAATCAAGCGGCAAAGGAATCGGCGGGAAACCAAGAAGTATAACCCCACCCCACCCCCCGAAAAAGTCTTCTTTTCTTGAAGAAATGGAGAGCTCAACACTTCTTTTGACAATGTCTCCAAGGCGGTCTCCACCACACACGACAATCTCTTTAAAGTAATCGGGCAAAGGAAGAGGCAAGCAAGCAAGCAAGTTTTTTTTAGAGAAGCAAGTAGACGACGGGAGGCAGAAATTTGAGCTTCTGAGGGAAGGGCCAAAATCAGAAGATGGGAGGCAAAAATTGGAGTTTCCAGGGAAGGGCCAAAATCGGAAGACGGGAGGCAAAAATTGGAGTTTCCAGGGAAGGGCCAAAATCGGACAATGGGAGGCGGAAATTATGGTTTTCCAGGGAAGGGTCAGAGATTGACGGCGGAAGGCAAAAATTTCAGGTTTTCAGGGAAGGGGCAGTTATTGACGGCGGGAGGTAAGGACCCCAACACTATTTACACATAAGGTGGAAAATAGTGTTGGGGGTAAAAAATAGGGAACAACACTAATTATCACCCAACACTATTTACCAATTTTAGTGTAGTACAAATGGAATAAGAGACATGCACATATGTATATCCTTACGTCTCATAGTGAATTGATGCAACTGCTTGAGTGTCTCGGAGAATTCGGAAAGAGTCCATGTGAATAGACATGATGATGTGTATAGACAAGAAATTTTCGCGCTTGTGATTTGAAGAAATTGTACAATAAGGTCGTTGAGGAGATTGCACCTGGTTTGCGCCTTGCCTTCAGGTTTTTTGAATTTCATAAGTCTTGGTAAAGTTCAAAGGCAACCAAAACAAAGAAATTTTCAAGAATCTTATGAATGGGGTCTCCAATGATAAAATCTTGCAATCTTGCGGCCTAGTTAATGTGTCATGTTGCTTTCTGCTGCTCTGAAATTTGACAATGATGGGCAAGAGATCTCTACAAGAGAAAGGGGTGTTTTAAGTAGTGTCCTAGACATCACGTCTTTTAAGTAAAATTTTACTAAAAAGATTGTCTTACTGTAAATAGTTTATTAAAAAAATTATACAACAATTGAATGAAAAATAGATTGGATTGAAGCATGAGTGACTTAGAGATATGGATGCATTATTTCTTTTAATTCTTTATCTTTCAAGAGAATTTTTTTTAGCTATTGGTGCTTGTGATAAAAAAAACTAGACACATCTGGCTAGGGTTTGATTGTAGCTTTATGGAATTTCGGTTTCTAAATGTTGGGCCGATGGAGTCTACCAAACTTAATTGTGGTAGATGTGCTCCCCTTGTTGCAATGAACTTGAACAAAGCAATGAAATTCAATTCCAAAATATTCAAGTTTTATTTAAGGATTTGCCTCAACGACCAGTAGGCACATATGGATATTAACTACAATCTACTTTTTTGTCGATTTTGAATTTGTTGCTTTACTCAAAGCTTTCCTTTTGTTTGAAGCTGGGATTTGGCCTTTTGTTTGCAATGAGGTTTTATGAGTGACAATTCTGCGGACTTTTCCACAACCAGACTCAAGAAGACTTGAGAAGATCGGAGCACTGAAGGCAATGAAGATTTGAGTATGAAGTTTGAGTTGAGGTTCTTTCATTTGCAAGGAGATGTTGTTCTTGTTGGGCTGCAAGTTGCAGTAGATTGCTCAGTAGTCTTTTAGTGTAATTATGACTATTGAAACACTTCTCGTGTGTCGTGTTATACATGTGATGCAATATTAGGAAATGAAAAAAATCACGCTTCACTTCATAGAATGAATATCCCTTCTTTGACCAATTTATGTCAATTTCCAGCACAATCACCTTTGTCATATGAATTGGTTGGATTCTAAACATATGAAGATGACCACCTATGATTCATTGGTCAATTTATAACTCTTGCAATTTCACTGGAAATTTTACTTTAGCTAATTCACTTCTAGCAACCCATAGGAAATCTCCTTCATTTCTAATTAGGTCATGTATGTGATAAAACAATTTGCTAGGGCGATTCAACCTATCATAGACTGCTTTAATCTATTTCTTCCAAAGAAGTCAAGAATGTAATCAATTTTCCTTTGTTGGGTGGACTTGGCTTATATTTTGACACCATTTTCTCACACTCATATTCACATAAAAAATCAAATCATTCAATACATTATCCAAAGGTCAAAATTTCACACACTTCTATAAATTCATGACTCAATGCACCAAAGATGGAAATATGAGATTTTTATTTGAGACTCATTGCTAATCAAAATTCATTAGATTGATATTTTTGTAGACTGATTCATAAGAAAAATTTTGAGGTTTTCAGAAGGCCCTCTAAGAGACCCATGGGCAGCACCAACGTGATAACTTTTCTAGCTGGGCATGCTCATACCAAGCATGTGAATTGGCTTGGGTAGCTACAAATGCCATCAAATGTTGTACCCATGCGATTGATGTGGTGCCTAGTTGGCAGTGAAGGTGGCAAATACATTTAATACATTTAAGTTTGGCTTGACCCATTGAAACTATTGAGTCGTCCCCGCAACATTGAATTGTTTATTCTTTTTGCATTGAGTTGTTCTTGCAATTGATAATTATTTATTATTTTGCACCATCAGCTTTGTTCCCGCTCACATAGGTCCCTTTTGGTGCATGTATAAAGTGAATTTATCAACTATAATATTGGAATTGAACAATTTAAAATGGATCATTTGTCATGCTGGTGTACAATGGAAGTGGATGGTGGGCCAACGTCAATGTTTGGAGCTCAATGTATATCATGTTATAATATTCACACACCAAGTCTATACACTAACGAGACCCCTCATCTCATTGGCGATACCCCAATAAAAAACTACACATCACATACATGGCACCAATGGTAACACCTTGACTCATGTGTTGTAATTGTCCTTCAAAAGGCTTGACATACTACTACTCAAGAAGGGCCTTCTACAAAATGTGACCATTAACCCTTTACATGTTTTGACTAAATTAGAGTTAACTTTCAAAATTTCCTTCTATTAATTCATGAAGTTGTTACAATTGGTTTCCCCAAATTATCACAATTTCACAATTGTCTTTGTAAAGTAAATGAGCCCATTGTGGACAAAATTGTAATGGTGGTATACGTTCAAGTTTTGAAATGTAGACCACTAAGGTACTAATATAATTTGCTCACAATAGGCTCACTTACTTTACATAGTTTCACTTATTCCCTTCCTCTCTTTCTCTCATCTATTATCTTGTTTGTTATTGTTTCCCTTACTTGTTTGCATCTTTAGTCTTTTTTCAACCCCTTCTATTGAGCTTAAATTGCCCCCCCCAAAACTAAACTGAACCACTAGCTCTTGGTGATACCGAAGAAACAAGTGTTCAATTTGGCATATGGCTTCAACACTACTCAAAACCTAATTTTTTGCTTGGAATTCCTAGTGACTGAAAGAATGCACTAAAAAAATGAAATAACATGCTAACAAATAAAAGAAAAATAGTTAGCACATGACAAGCAAAGAAATCAAAAGAAAAGAATACCTATTTAAAAAAAATATGAAAAAATAGAAAAAAAAAAGTATATGAGTGTTCCAACCATTCATGGAGGAGCTTGTGTATTGACCAAACTATATATTATTAATCCTTTTGATCCCATCCAATTTTTTAGAAATAGAGAATTTTCAATACTTGTTTCAAAACATTGTTCTTTATAGAAATATAAAAATATTTATACATATTTGTAACTATAAAAAGTCAAATTGCACTTGGTGGGGTTGCAATGTGCCAAATTTGATGGTCATCGAACGATGTACTTTGCAACAATTTTGTATATTGCAATATACAAGGCATATGGTTGGAATGTTGGAGTTATTATATAATAACCTCTTCATATTCACAACCATGTAGAGATTAAAGCAAATTTTTTTAGTGAGGCAAATTTGGATGTAAAACTAGACATTCTGATCCATCCAATGATACATTGTAAACATAGTGCATGTAAACAATTTTCTTTTAAATTTAATTTGAATTTCAAAATTAAAAATTGCAATTCATTGACTACACAAGGGGTAGGTTTATACATGCATCTAGCAGTAATTCATGAACTTGTTAGAAAAAACATCCAAACCAAGTTCTAAAAACTATCATAAATGTCACTACAAGAAAAAGGGGTGTTTTAACCCTTAACTGCCTCGGCGACCATATATGGTCGAGCTGAAATTTCAGGCTCATTTTGGTATGGGCAGTTAAATTCGTTTGACCGTTTTAAAAAAAAATTTGGGCAATTTTTAGGGTTAACTATTGAAAACTTTCATTTTTCACTGCAAAAGGTAAACATTTGATTTTTGAGAGGTCTTCAAAGCCATATATGTCCCAAAGTGGAAGAGTAAAATTTCCTAATTTTACTTCATTTCCCAACTTTTGCCAATTTCACTTGATTTGAGATCTAAAAACTTGTACTTATCCATTTGCTTTGAAAATGGTCCCAATGGAAAGAGTAAAGTGTTTTCATGATTTTCACCATTGAAAATTTAAACATGCAAGTGTTGATTTGGAGTTATTTGTGATTTATACTTATAAAAAAATTTGCATTTCACCAATTGCAAGGTGGATTGTGTAATAAGTTTGATAGCTTTTCATGTGAAATTAAGTTTTTTGAAAGTGCATTTTAGTGTGCTAACATTATTTGTAGTCATTCATGTCACTTCCCATCTCAAAAAACTTTTATATGCAAATTTCTAAAACATGGCAGCATACTAAAAATAGAAAGCATACATTTCTCTTGTTATAATCTCACAACTCCTATGCAATTTCGCACTCAAAATTGGTATGCATATTAATAATCAAGCTCTTCAAACATCTATACGGTTAGATTTTGAAAAAAAATACAATTTGCTTCATTGGGGTTAACTATAAGCCCATGCTCTTTTTTCATAGTCAAAACACTTTTGAAAAGGCTTGGACATTTAGGGGTTAAGTGAGTTTCTAAGTATAGTTCTAAACATATGATTTTAAGTAATGACCTTTAAAGAGATTTTCAGCAAAATTTTACTTAGAACACATGTATTTTAAGTAAAATTTTGTTGAAAATCTCCTTAAAGGTCATTACTGAAAATCATGTGTCTAGGACTATACTTAGAAACTCACTTAAAACACCCCTTTCTCTTGTAGTGTGTAGATGTATGTTTTGGTCGACAAGGTTAGAAAGGGCCGAAGTAATAGAATGCACCAAATGATCGAAAGCAATGTTAAGTCTTGACTATTGTGCCTTGTACCATTGCCACAACAAAAAGAAAAGAAAAATGATTTTTCTAATTTTTTAATTCATTAAAACTTTGAAATTCAATGACATTCACACCGTAGTGTGAGAGGTTGCATTCTTAGTACAAATAGAAAGTTTTATGCACAAAGGAATGCAAGGGCTTTGATTTGTGGCATTTGGTGTTGAATACATGCAGTTAATGCCTCTTTTGATGTGATAGCGTCAAACCATGTCAAATACAATAAAAAACATATATGATTTACAAGAAGAGTACACGTGTCAATTTTTATATTGGTTGTAAAAGATTTATACAAATTTTGAAAGGGGTACACTACCCATTTTTCTATTAAAAGTAAAATTTTTACATTCAATCCTAAATCCTAATCTCTTCAACAACTTTGAGTCATCAATTGATCATGGCTGACAAGGCCCCTGCAAAAAGTGTGAGTGCCAATACATTTGACCTTGTCCGCTCATGTCCGTTTTCCTTTGACGTCTGCAATTGATGCCATTTCCTGGTGGCAAAATTCACCATGGGGCCAGGGGACATTGATTGATACAACCGTCTAAGTACGAGCAATATGTGGAGCCATGGCATAAAGTATGACAAATATCTGGCTCAAGCGTTGGTGGTGCTGTAAAATTACAACTATCAAAAAACCTACTGGGAGTGTCGCTTTTATTTGCTAAGGTTAAAAGTGCCGGTGAGACTACCCTTGGTACTATAGATCGTTATTCTATTATATCAAACTCTGCACCTGGTTGAACATCATCCCTAACATTGTTTATGAGCTCTTAATTTACAACCGCCTAGTTTGTCCTTATCGGTGCTCTGAAGTGAGTTGCGAACAAGTTTGCCTTTGATACAAACTAATCAACGAGGACTTTGCTAGAAATTTGAGCACCAATAGACACGTCGTCTGGGAATTGTTCCTCTTCATCGTCCGCAATTGGTGCCAAATCATGGTAGCAAGGTTCACCATGGCACCTGGGGATTACAAATGCTACACCAATCTCACGAGGAATCTTTCTAGCGGTGTTACCCCCTACTATGAATTTCTGACTAAAACGTCATTGTTACTACAGAAATACGACAGAAATTTACAAGTGTATTGGGCCGTTCAGCATCGTTTGTTGATGCAAACAATGCTGTTGGAAGACTACTTTAAGTTTTGTGCACTGTTTTTCTATCATGTCAATCTATGCGTCTGTTTGTAAATCATTTATGGCATCATATATGAACACTTAATGGACTATCTAATTGGTCCTTATTGGTCCACTATCAACCTGAGGTTGATGAAATGAAATGAGAGGATAAGATTTCCTACGCAAATGGATTCCTTTTTCATTCGAATTTTTCACAGCAATTTGGCACTGTTGAAAACTTTTAGTAATAAAGTAGGATCTTAGTCAGTAAAAATTAAACTATTTGTCTATGTCCTGAATGAGCCTCCTAAGAACTTTTTTTTTATAAAATCTTGTTTCCTACTCCGATTTGGTATTCTTGTTTCAACTCTAATTCTATCACTAAGTCTGGGAGTTGTTTCTCTTCATCGTCTGCGATTGGTGCCAAGTCGGGGCAGTAAGGTTCACCATGGTGTGAGCGCTTATTTACCCACCCTTGGCAAATAAACAAGTACAACCAGGTTCTTAGTAATCTAGGTCCAATTCTATTGATGGGTGTCTAACGTCAATCCATTGTGCCTTCCAAGCAATGGATCTTTCCTACCTATCCTAAATTTTTAATATTCTACTGACTTATCACGGTTTAGGACTAAAACAAGGGGACAACAACTAGACTAAAACACGTGGGCTTGGAACTCTTTCATCCCAAGGGGATTCAAAACTTCGCCGTCCCCACGGGACCAATAAATGCGAGGACTTGAGAGCTTTGGTTCCAACCCAAAGCCTCCTCCCAAAAGATGCAACAACAAGACTAAGACACGTGGACGTGAGACTCTTTCGCCCCAAGGGGGTTCAAAGCTTTGCCGTCCCGACAGGACCAATAAATGCAAGGACTTGAGAGCCTTGGTTCCAACCCAAGGTCTCTCCAAAAGGATAGACTACAAACAAACTTTGAGAGCCTTGGTTCCAACCCAAGGTCTCTCCAAAAGACACCAGAAGAACAAAAATCTGGCCCTTTGGGCCAGAGCTTAGTGTAGCGTGGGCGCCACCAGAGCAGGGAGAAGTGTGTTACAATGAGAGGAGGGGAGGTCCTCTTATACCCTCTCAAGGCCTTGGAGTGCCCTCCAAGCGCCAACCAAGCGCCTAGCTAGTGCCAACCAAGCGCCAAGCTAATGCCAACCAAGCGTCATAACTTGCCGTTGACTTTGACTATTTCAACACTAAGGGCTGGTCCTAACTCCTAACTATTGGAGATCAATTCCAAATTGAAAACCGATTGCGCCATTGGCTCTAGATTGCCGTGTTTATTTCAAGACCGCTTGAACCCCCCGCACCGAGGCCAAAAACCTTTTGTAGGCTAACCTAGATTAAAACCCAAATCGTAGTAAATTTCTAACTCTTGGGGGTCTCCTATTTTGAGAAAAGTAACTAGCCTAGGGTCTCCGGTTGGTGCAAGAGAGTCGGGAAGGACTTTTGGTTGACTTCGTTTCGCCATCGTATGGGCTCAGTTTGCCGGTGAACGCGGCGGGGACCCCGCCACGTGGTTAATTCCCGAGGAATCTTGCCGGTTCGGGTACTTGCCACTATCGGAATGTCATGAAACTTCACGGAGCACATTATTAACATAAAACAAGCTAGTCTAATTTTTAGTGAGATTTTATTGTAACCTGGGTAATTTCCATGAAATTCCCGTTGGAGGTTAGGAGGGTTGACCACCCGGAAAAGGTTCTTCTGTAAGTCGGAAGATGCCGGGATTTTTCACGTGACCTCTCAAAGAGTCGCATGAAAGACGTGCGGGTGTGTTTCCATACCCGGCACGATTGGTCAATGGAGATTAAAAAACTAGCCATCTCCTTGAATTAGCGACGGTGCGGGAATCTTCTGCAGGTGGAGAAATCTTGGCGAACTGATTTTGCCGTTGGACTCCTGGCATGGGATTCACCCCAGAACACCATCCTTGGACTGTAGATCCCTCCACGGGCCCGGTCTTGCGTGAGTGGCTCCTGTATGCTAACAATCGGGATTTTGGAAATTCGTCGATCTAATGGAGAATTCTAAATCTAACTCTAGGACCCAACCTAGTGGCCTCGCTGTGGATCCCTCGGACCGACCTAGCCATGAATCGCCACATTCATGGTGGGATTTAGCCCTTTTGGGGCTGTGTGACTCAAATCCTCCAAATCTAATCTTTTCGTTATTTCTATATTATTTTTAGGCAAGGTTTGGGGGATTCTAAGTAAAAAACAAAAATCTAGACCAAATACTATAATGGGTATGACACAACCCTATTTCGGTTCTACACTCTTTTTATGGGTTTTTCTATACTATTATCAACTTTAAATTGCAAATTTCCAAAAAAATAATTCTACGAGTCCCAAGTGACAAATTGGGAGCTCACACATGGCGCTTGGGGACTCCGGACGTAGCGGATGAGCGTCAAGGGTGGATAAAATCGTAGTCGGAAGAAGTTGCCATGAGGTAAATGAACATGGCGTGGCGGACGGGTTGACGGACGGCGGATGCGATGGCGGTTTAGGCAAATTGTTGGTTATGGACTTGTGGTTTTGAAACTTCTTATATTGCAATTGTCATTGAGTAAGATGGAAATGTCAAACAAAACCTTTTAATTCTCTTCAATTTCAAAATTACCAAAACTAGGATAGCCATGAAGCCAAAGCTATTGCAGTATATAGATATATTGCAATATATCATGCTTCATTGAAGAAAAGAAACACACAATCAAATTTTATTGAATTCATCCTTGGTTTTGCAAACAAAAAAATCCTAATGGTATTTCCAACATCAATAAGCAAACTAGTACTACAATGAAAAGTTCAAACAATCAATTGTCATTACGTGCTCTATGTATTAGGAGCACCTAAATACCTAAGCCTACATTCCTTCAATCCCCAAGGCTTGTAATCACTATCTCCTTTCACCACCCTACTACAGTCCCTTCTAGTCCCCATCTAACGTCTTTATTGCCAGATGTGTCTTCTACATATCGTCTAATGAAGAATATAGAATTGTCAATCCTTCCTCCTGTATTTGCCTAGATGTAGGTGATCTCATTGGTTTGCCCTCCTTCTTTTCTTTTTTTACTCTTAATATGGACTTTGATTTCTTTTCCCTTAGGGAAAGGATTGTTATTATTTTTCTCTTTAAAAGAAGACATGCATCAAAGGGGGTTCTATGTACCCAGATTTTGTCTCTTGGTTGGGGTGGCTGCAAAAGGCTGCATTTTTCTTTTATTTTTGGATTTGATGGAGTTCTGGGCCTCCAATTTCACTGTTTTGGCCCCTCCTTGAACGGTTACCTTCATTGCATTCAAAGACTACACTATACAAGTTGACGATTTGGTCGAGCGTCGTGGTAGTATATGGCTAGATTCTTGAATAAGCATTTCAGCCAATGTCTCATCCCTTTTATCATTGCTAGATGATAAATTTATTTGATTTGGATGCGAGTCTGCGTTTCTTTTGAAATTTTCACAAGCCGTTTCCCCAGCTAGCCCTGAGCTTTCTGTATCATCTAAAGCTGTGCTAGCGATTTTGAATAGTGCATGTGGAAGAGTGCTACTTTGTGATAATTGGGGATCTTGCATGACTTGCTTCTTGCCTTCATCATTGTCTAAACAAATTGGGCTTCTAGACCCCCGCATCAAACATGGATCAACATTCTTCTGGACTTCACTTGGTCTGTCATTTTCTGTATTTGGTTCCCCACTATTTTTGTTTGCCAATACCACAATTGACTGAACACTTGCGTTACCCACATTCATTCGGATCTTCAACTCACATCCTCTTTTGTCATTGTGTTCATCATTCTCTTCCACTCGCCCCATTGTCATGAATGGAAACTTAGAATTTTGAAAAAGTTCATCTATTCTTGGAGTCCCATCACCTTCAACTGGCATCCCATTTGCATCTGCTACCTCTACACAAGTATCCTCCCTTTCTAGTAAGAGTTTTTGCCTACTCATGAAGCCGGTTCCATCCATAAATCTGGCTATGGGAGTACATCTTCATCATTCCACAACTGTCCTCATCCAATTGATACTCATACATGTCTCCACGATTGACTCTAATTAGGGCTATCAAACGTTTTATTGTCATAATTCTTGATGTCGTCATTCATGGCATCTCCGTCATTCAATATGGGCCCATCATCCTTGCCTGCATCTTGGTCTTATAAGATAGGCCCTTCCGAATCCTCTGACTCACGATACCACTTCTTCTCATCATTTTTCTTCAATGCGGCTAAGACTTTGGAATTGGTGTATACATACACCAAATCTGCTGCTCTCTGTGTCTTCAACTTGTTCCAAGATTTGTTGTGAATAAACAAATAGCTACTCCAATTTCATTTGCATGAAGATGATGATACCAATTGGGTCAATATCCTCTTGGAAATTGGAGCAATGAGCTTACCGTATGCGCCCTCAAAATCGCACCAAGCATGTATTGAAACATTCGTTCATCAATGTCCAACATGTTATGGAACAGAGAAGTTCTATGTCAAAAGGCTACAAATTCCTTCACCACTACTACGGACTCTCCCAATTCACATATTTTCATTATAACACGCTTGTATACTGTGGGCGCTTGATTACCCACCCTTGTTAATGAAGCGAACACGACCAGGTTCTTAGCTTTTATCCACTTTTGATTTAAAGGGTGTTGTGAGTGCGGTCCACTATGCCTTTGAAGCAATGGATCTTGCTAATGTTTCCTAAAGTTCGTGGATGGACAAAAGAAATGCCTAGAGAGGTGAGTGACGCGACTTCCAAGCTAACTGTCACTTATCAAGTGTCACGGTGATCTAGCAGTAAAACTCTACGGTCTTAACTATCTATCCTATGTCAAGGGTAGTTGGAGCCATTTCCAACCACCCTAATTGATTGAAATGGGATTCCCTACATCCCTTCCATAAATCCCTAAGACTACCTTCTTCCTTTAATTGCCGGTAGAATTCTGGGTTTTAATCTCTAAGGTTAATTCAAAGTTTTAACTTCTAAAATTATGTGGAAATCCAACTTCTAACTCTAGATTTTTATTCTTAAAATAAACTCTAAAATTTAACCTCTAATTTTAATTCTTTATTTTAACTTTTAATCCTAGATTTTTACTTCTAAAACTAACTCTAAAATTTAACCTCTAATTTTAACTTTCCGGTTTAACCCCTAAAGTTCTATGACTATGTTTTTCTTGAAACCGCTCAGAAACTGCCATTTTCAATACAACTACCAAATTTTCAGAATTTTTTTTTGACACATATAACCGTAGGATCTTGTAGTACACTAGTTTGAAAGATGTAAAAAAAATTCAGAAATTTTCACCGATTGGATTGCAAGATATTAGCGTTTGAATTGGCAAAAATCCTTTTTTGGGCCCTGTGAAAAACCGGGCAGCTGCACTTCACAAGCTCACTTTTGTATGAAAAAATGTTCAAAATGGTGGTGCTTCTTTGGATTCTTTTCTCTAAATAGGTTTTTTACATGCTTGAAAATTTTCAAGTCATTTGGAATTGTACAAAATATAGGAAAAACATAGTAAGTCGAAAGAAGTAGAGATTGATTCAAAATACTAAATTGTTAAGAATTTCATAATGGAATTGAAAAATGTCAATCTTAATGGTTGTAATGTTGTTATAAACAATTTACATCTTATGATTTTTTTTTCCAAAAAATATTGAAAATTGAGTAAAATAAACAACTTCAAAGTTTATTATAGAGTAGAGAATCCATAACTACTCGCAAACTAAAATTCCTCATAATTGTTGACTCATTGGTCAAAATGGAATGATTCAAAGCTTTTCATGTATACACACTACAAGAGAAAGGTATTTTAAGTGAGTTTTTAAGTATAGTCCTAGACACATGATTTTAAGTAATGACCTTTAAAGAGATTTTCAGCAGAGTTTTACTTAAAACACATGTGTTTTAAGTAAAATTTTGCTGAAAATCTCTTTAAAGGTCATTATTTAAAATCATGTGTCTAGGACTATACTTAAAAACTCATTTAAAACACCCCTTTCCCTTATAGTGACATAACTTTAGAAAACCAATTTCAAATTTTTGTTTTCAAAAAAAGTGATTTTTTTTATCTACCTGAATTGCCCAGTTACGAAAAAAAAATAACATATCAGGCCGTAACTTTTGACTAATATTTCCAAATGTCATGAAATTTAGTGCATATGAAAGATATTCCTCGTCCCCACCTTCTATTAAAATTTCAGCCCAAAATATGGAAATCTCTATTTGCACGAACCTGCCCAAAGTTTCTATACTACCAAAAAATGGATGTTGGTCTTTTAGGGGTTAACTTTTAATCTTAGATTTTTTACTTCTACTTCTAAGGTTAACTCTATGTTTTAACTTCTACTTCTAAGTTCTAACCTCTCAATTTAACTCTAAAACCTAACTCCTAACTTTTAATTTTTACTCTAACTCTTGATCCTAAATTACACTTCTAAATGAAATCTAAGTTTTCTTTTTTACCTCTAGATTTAACTGTATGCTTTAATTTCTAAGTTTAACTTGAAAATCTAACTCTAGACTTCTAATTTCTTATTCTAGTTTTTGACTCCTAAATTAACTTTAACTTTTAACTTCTCTTCCTAAGATTAACTCTAAGATTTACTTCTAAACTACTCTAAGTTTAACTTCTATTTTAACTCTAGAATTTCCACTTCCTAAGTTAACCCCTAAATGCCCAAGCCTTTTCAAGTGTGTTTTGACTATAAAAAAAGAGCATGGGCTTATAGTTAACCCCAATGAAGCAAATTGTATTTTTTTCAAAATCTAACCGTATAGATGTTTGAAGAGCTTGATTATTAATATGCATACCAATTTTGAGTGCGAAATTGCATAGGAGTTGTGAGATTATAACAAGAGAAATGTATGCTTTCTATTTTTAGTATGCTGCCATGTTTTAGAAATTTGCATATAAAAGTTTTTTGAGATGGGAAGTGACATAAATGACTACAAATAATGTTAGCACACTAAAATGCACTTTCAAAAAACTTAATTTCACATGAAAAGCTATCAAACTTATTACACAATCCACCTTGCAATTGGTGAAATGCAATTTTTTTTTATAGGTATAATTGCAAATAAGTCCAAATCAACACTGGCATATTTAAATTTTCAATGGTGAAAATCATAAAAACACTTTACTCTTTCCATTGGGACCATTTTCAAAGCAAATGGATAAGTACAAGTTTTTAGATCTCAAATCAAGTGAAATTGGCAAAAGTTGGGAAATGAAGTAAAATTAGGAAGCTTTACTCTTCCACTAATGGACATATATGGCTTTAAAGACCTCTCAAAAATCAAATGTTTACCTTTTGCAGTGAAAAATGAAAGTTTTCAATAGTTAACCCTGAAAACTGCCCAATTTTTTTTTTAAAACGGTTAATCGAATTTAACTGCCCATACCAAAATGAGCCTAAAATTTCAGCTCGACCATATATGGTCGCTCAGGCAGTTAAGGGTTAACTCTAAATTTTGACTTTAGAATTTAACTTCTACCATTAACTTTATAAGTTGACTCTAGTTTTTTAACCGCTAAACTCTTGAGGTTTTAATTCCTAATTTTAATCCTAAATTCTACTTCTAATCTAAATCCCTAATTTTTGTCCGTTGTTCCTTTTGGATGAAGTTTATTAACCTTCATCCGTCCTACCCCCTATCGCTTAACTTCACTTAACGGGGTCAAAACAAAGCCAAATCTTAGGTGTACCGTACCTGGATAGCAAGTTCGGCTTAAGTTAATTAAAAACAAAAAATGCCGAATTTTCTACTAATTTTGGGACCAAGTAGCCGAATTTACAAATAAATGTAAAGATGGTTTGCCAAAAATCCAAAAAATCCATTGAGTCAAATCCTAATCTACCATTTGACAATGTACCTTGAAAATGTTTATTTCACAAGATCTTGAAGGAATTACTTCATAGACAATTTGTGCTAATGGAAGGTGGAGAGGTTGTTTTTATAATGAAATCCATTGTCCGTCATGAATCCTCAAAGGATATGGGACAATTTTAAGATTGAGAGCTTGACCACTTATTGTCAAAATGCAGAGATTGTGTTAAATGCTAAACTTCATACCTCATTTTGGTATAGTAGAATAACTTTTTACAAAAACTTTGAACTAAAAAAAGTTGTAAGATCAAAGCAAATTTCATCTCCAAAAATCCGTTTAAGATTTTAAGCCTCCAATCAAAAGTTATGGACAAATTTAGAGAGGATGTTTGATAAATGTTCCTTCCAATCCTTCTCTGAATTTTGTCTATAACTTTTGATTGGAGGCTTAAAATCTTAAACGGATTTTTGTAGATGAAAGGTACCTTGATTTCCCAACTTTTCTTAGTTCAAAGTTTTTTGTAAAAAGTTATTCTACTATGTCTAAATGAGGTTTGAAATTTTACTTTAAATAAAATTCTTGCTTTTGTCAACTATGAGCGGTTGAGCTCCTTCTAAACCTCAATTTACATATCCCATATAGGTTGCTTTACCTCCTATCACTTCACTTGTATAAAGATCTTGTCCTCTCAACTTGTCACACTCACAATAGCAAGTGGCATTTGAAACTTCTAAAAGATGAAAGCCGAATATTTTTAATTTTCTGAAACTTAAAGCCGAATTTTCAAAAAATAAAATTCTAAATTGCGGAATATTATTTTGGACTTAAATTAAGTATTCGGCACTAAAGTGCAGAACTTGCTATCCGAGTTTGGTAATATGTTTCCGAAAACCTCTCCTTCTAATCTATGAACTTTTAAATCTAAACTTCTAATCTTCACTAATCTTAGCTTGCTAACATGGAATAAGGACTGATTAAAAAAATCAAGAGTTAATTAGGGACAAACACCAAAAATTAATTCAATGACTTACCTCGTCACTGCTAGTGTCAAAAATGACCTCGTCCACATCCACATATGCATCCTCGTGTTCCATTGTAGTCTTTTGTTGTTTGTTTGTTTCTTCAAAGCTCACTGCTTAATTTGTAGAAAATATTACACGTTTGATGATCTAACTCCCCTCCTTGCCTTCTCCTTTCTTTTTCTTTCTCCCCACTTCTTCTATCCTTGTACTATTCCACCAAATGTATTGATGGTGGTCTTACAACTATAGACTCAAACCACGAGGGAGTTAATGATGCCCCTTTTTTCTTACACCTTTCTCCTTTGTGTCATCCCAATCCTTCTCCTAAGGTAGATGCACCCATAGTCGATCACGACCCATAACCAACCTATAGGGGGCACTATTTCCAACCAAGGTTGAAAAGCTTGGAATGTGTTTTTTCAAAGTTGGAACTAATAAGGTTATGACACATATCCAAAGTAGTGAGGGGAGAAAGTAGGAAATAGTGAGCGGGAAAGCAGTTTTTAAGATGATCGGAATTAGATGATTCTAGACATTGGTTATTAGTCCGGACAACTTTTTGACTCCCAAAAATCATAGTAACTTCCATTTTGCGAATAAAATTACGAAAATTTGGGAATTCCCATATTTCTTATCTTTCTACATGGAAAAAATTTCTTACGCTTTAAACTGCTCATAATTTGCTAGGAAATCCCTTAAGTGATCGGGCATGGGTGCATTCACCTTAACGGTTACGAAGAATTTTCTAGATCTCCTTCCTAAGTCTACCTAATCCTATGGCTAAGGCACTATTTATCGTCTCCCTCCTCCTTCCTCCTATTTCATCTCCTTCTTCTCTAATCTCCCTCCATTCTTGTCGTTTTCGTTTTGTTGGTGAGAGAGTTAGGATGGGAGTGCTTGTGTGCAAGTGTGACGCATGGAAGTGTTATGTTTTTGTCTTCCCCCTCCCTTTTCTTTTCTAAACCTTTACCCCTATTCTAACCCTTAGTCCCTAGTTTAGTAGTTTTTAATCCTCCCTTTCTTTTGAGAGAAAAGAATCCTAAAAACTTAAGAACCGGTCCGCAACCTTGTTGCTGGAGACTCTAACCCCGCTACCACACCCCAACTCCGTGTTGGTACCCAACCACGTGCTCAACCCCGACCCCTTTGGCTAGCCAACTCAACTGGCTTGGGGGGGTTGGGTTTTTGTTTTGGTTTTATGGTCGTTCTTGTTTTAAACCAAAATTGATCTTTGATGCGGACCTGATTTGGTATGGTGTGGGTGCTGATTTATGACTGGAAGAAAAAAGGAATACTTGTAGGGTGCTAAACTTACTAAATTCCCCTTATTAGGACATACCCCCTAACTACCCCCTAAATATCTTGGAAGCTAAACTTTGGACTTTCCCAAGCAAATCTTGGAAACTATATTTTGGAACTAAGTACCGTGGAGGTTCAAAGTTTTGCCATCAAGTTGGTTTTAACACCAACTTTAGGACTTTGTGGCACTCCGGGGGTCTGTAGCTCCGTCGTTTGGAACCTTTTAACACATTCTATAGGACTTAAATCTAGCTACAGATTCAAAGCTTCGCCGTCCTAGAGGGGGATCCACACAACAAGGAAAACTTTAGTTGAAGGTGAGAACACACTTTAAAGAAAATACACAAAAAGAAGTCAAAGCTTCGCCATCCACCTCTTGTGCCAAAAAAATTGTCCTTACTTTGAATTGGATAACATGACTTATGACTCCTCCAATTACAATCATTGTTGCATGTGTGGTTTCTTATTCTACTTGCATGGTGTTGCATTGAGCATGATGAAAATCTGATGTTCAATTGACATCCAAATGAAAAATGTCAATTGTTAACCTCTAAATGATTAAGGCCTTTTTTCTGCCAAAAAACACTCAAAACTGCTATATCTATAGCAAAGAGTATTTTTTTTTTTTTTCCACATCTAATTGTAGGATCTTACACCTAACTACTATGACAGTGTGTGGAAAGAATTTCAGAATTTTTGACTGCACAGATTGTAAGATATCTGCATTTAACCCTTAAAGGTCCAGAGAGCCCATTCCAACCAGTATTATACAACAGTATTTCATTGTATTTGCCATGGTTCTACACCTCCTATAGGTTTAAGATCAAGAGTGAAATTAAAATTCATGTTGATATGGTTTTAATGAATTATTGAGGTCTCAATTTGGAACTTTCTACTAACAACTAATGCCACATATACGCCAATGTATCTACTATTCCCTATGGTCCTTCAAGGGTTAAAGTGAAAAAAACAAGTTTTTTAGCACATCGCGGGACTAGATTTTTTACTTTGAACATTTTTAACTTAAAATTTTTTGCACTATAAAGTTTTGAGCTTGAAAATCTTTATAGTGGAAAATTGAGTCGAGAGTCTAGGGGGAAAAAACCCTGAAAAAAGCTTAATTATCATTCTTAAAAAATTTATTAAATAGAAGTAGGTACGAGATAGAAGGAAAATCTAAAATATTAATATATTTTAGATGGAATTAAAATGCACTAGTCCCAATGGCGAGATTGTTCTAGCAAGTAAATCAAACCATGTAAGAAAAAAAAATTGAAAAAATTGAAAAATTTGCATTCAAAAATGAATCCTACAAGTTATTTTTTTCAAAAAGATGCTCTAAGTGCTCGAAAAACAAGAATGTCCATAACTTTCTCATAACAAATCCGAATGAAATGAATCAAAGCTTTCCAGATAGACAAAAATATAATCTATAAGAAAAAAAAATTAAAAAAATTAAAACTTTTGTCCATTTTTTTTCTGCCCGAGCTGCCCCCTATCCTCTATTTTGAGCTTATTTGGTCAAAACTTTTGTTCCCGGGCATCAATTGTGAAAAAAATTATATTCCCACAAAGCTTATCAATTTTTCTTTTCAAAAAAAAGTTTCAAAAAATCACGACAAAATTTCAGCCTGTAGGTACTCGCCCAAAAACGCATTTGTCCCCCAAAGGGACAACAGTCCTTCAGGGGTTAAATTATCAATTCAACAATGTAAGTTGTATCATATTTTAGTACACAATTTACATTCTATAAACAAGATAAGGTGCATATATGGTTCCCTACGACCATTGAAATGTAAGGGCCACTTCACACTATGCCCGAAGGTCGAGAGTCCGTCGGTTTCCACTAATCAAATTTCAGGAAACCAAGAGTTTGGACTCTCGACCCTTCACACTATGCCCGAAGGTTGAGAGTCCATCGCCCTCAAAACTGCCTACATGGCAGAGAAATGCTTACATGGCGACGGACTCTCGATCAAAGTTTGGGTCTCAATTTTTGGCCGACCCAAACTTTGGTCGAGAGTCCGTCGAATTTTGAAGAAAAATAAATAAAAATAATAAAAAATCCGCAAGATCTCAGCCATTAGATCCGAAGGACTGTTTTCCGGAAGGCAGAAAGTAGGATGCGCCTTCTTCTTCTTCTCTCTCTCTCTCTCTTGTGTCTTGGTAGGAGCCGTTTTTTTTGTTGCAGCATTTTTTTTTGCAGCTCTTTGTTGTGTATTGGCTCTATAATTTTTTCACAAGTAGGGATGATGGACAATTTCTCTGAAAACCCTTTCTTTGGTAGCCAAACGCCTTTGATGGGGGCGGAAAACTTTTTGACTCCAAGTTCTTATGGAGCATTTCAACCCTTTTCAGCTCAAGTTGGAGAGAAGAGAGTAGAAGAGAGTCAAGAGACAAATGTGGAAAGGATAGAAGAAAGGGTTGTTGAGGGAGGAAATTGTGAGATTACAGGATCTTCCAAAAAAGAGTTGCTCCTAAGCAAAAGGCTGCTCCAAAGAAAAAAGCACCTCCCAAAAAGAAGGCAGCAGTGAAAATTGAAGGAGAAGTTGAAGGTGAAGAGATAAATCGAATGTGGGAGGACTCGGAGGTGCTTCAATTGATTGCATTGAAGGGGGAGATGGAGCCTGAATTCCTCAGAAACGGCAAAAAACAAGGTATGAATTTTTTACCCTAATTCATGTTTTTTTACAAAAGAATTCGGATTGAGGATTGGGGCCGATTAGGGTCCAAAAGGCCTTTGCCTTCGCCCCGTGCCCAACCCCCAGGCCCCCCTTTCCCCCCATTGCGTATGCAAATCTAATGTCGCTAGTGGGGTTTGAGCCCTACTCTCCACCATTACAATGGTGAGACTTTGTATGATATGGACAAACCCTCCACCTACTTCTTTCTGATGTACAATGCCACCTTCCTTTATCATTTATACCTTACATAGTCTTTGTTTGACAGTGAGAGCATGTGCTGTGATAGTTCTTTCAATGTTGTTTTTGACTACTTTGACATGTTTTTTGGATCTTTTGCTTGTAGGAATTGACTCTTGGGTGAGGCTTCATGCTGGAATGGTTG
The DNA here is from genome assembly GCA_951799445.1 of Pseudisothecium myosuroides. Taxonomy (NCBI): domain Eukaryota; kingdom Viridiplantae; phylum Streptophyta; class Bryopsida; order Hypnales; family Lembophyllaceae; genus Pseudisothecium; species Pseudisothecium myosuroides. Next base: position 16,557,685 of record OX637290.1, on the reverse strand, counting down.
TCATACTACCAAAATTCAATCGCACTGCTGTGGCATGCCGTAAGAAGTTTGGATCCATTTTTGATGCTTACAAAGAAGACAAAATGGCCAATGGTATTTCGGGCAACAATCGGCAAGAGAGCAAATTCTATGATGCTCTAGATGAGTGGTATCACCAAGCCGGGCAAGTCATGAAGCATGTCTCGGCTACAACCACAAATAATGTACAAATCCAGACCAATTCGGCCCCGGATGTGGAGACTGCACCATCATCAACAACCGTTTCTACACCAACATCAAAAGGTAAACAAAACTTTCATGATAGAGCCATTGATATCTTTGAGAAAATGGCAGAAACTAGCACAGGGTTGATGAAAAACTTTGAGAGAACAAATGAGCTGCTAGAAAGGGTAGACTACCAATTTGATCGTTTGATCAATAAGCTCTAGAGTTCTATATCCTACTCTTCATCTAAGCTACAATCATCGTCATTGTAGCTACAGTTTTTCCATTCAATGGTTGAATTTCTGGCCAAATGATTTTTGTAAAAAGTCTCTGCCAGGAGGAGATGAATTCGAGTTGAATCAGCCAACATATTCTTCATTTTCTCTTGTCGCTTTGCCTTTGTTTCTTCACAGGCAGGGTTCTCCTCATTCTCAATTTCTTCTTCTTCTCCCGGTTCTATGAATGGAGTCTCTTCATTTTGTGGATTTCCCTTCTGCAGTTCCCTCATTTCTTTCAATGACGATTCTAGGGAGTGAAACATATCCGTTTCTTGCATTTTCCCTAAGGCCATATTTGCTTCAGCTTGCAGCTCTTTTTCTGCTTCTTTTGCCCAATCCATAGAGAACTCATCATTCTCTAGAATACACAGATTATGGAGGCACAAAGATGCTGTAACAATGTCAGGCACATTTCGGAGTGGCATGTCGATTCTTTTCAGTAATATGCGCCATCTTCCTTTTAGAATTCCAAATGCTCTTTCCACAGCCATACGAGTGCTTGATTGAATGAAATTCCAATGTGCTTTTCTTCTTGGCAATCCTTCTTTTTCTCCCTTGAATGGTAAGTAAAACCAAGGCCTCATAGGATATGCAGCATCACCAATAAATTTGTAAGGTAAAATGCACCTTTCATAGTCTTCTTTCCAATTTCTGATTTCTGAAATAAGGCCCAATCATGAATCCGTCCAGCCCATCCGAAATCATAATCCCAGAATTTGCAATCGGCATCTACAACCCGTTGTAGTAAACATGAATAATATCCCTTTCGACAATAATATGCTACAGGGTCATGAGATGGTGCTGTGATAGGGATGTGGCTACCATCTATTGCTCCTAGAATAAGCGGAATGCCATGTAGTGCTTCAAAACCATTTGCTATTTGTTTCATCCAAGTAAGACTTGGTTTCTTAAAAACCGATGGTCTCAAATGAATCCTAATAGCTTCACAACATTCCCTTACAATGATAGAAGTTGTACTCAATCCAATGCCAAATAAATCACCAACCATTTGCAATGAATTACCCGTTCTCAATCGAGAAAGAGTTATAGCAATCCTTCGCTCCACACTAATACTTTCTCTTAAATGTGTCTCTTTCTTCTTCAAAACAGGCCCTAAAAGAGTACATAAATATTGAAATGTAGATGTACTCACCCTCATTCGCTTCCGAAAATCACGATCTGCAAATGATCCCATAAGTGTGTGTTCCAAAAAACCTCCATATCTTTGAAATTGCCAATATTTCCTTTGAGAATTCACCCTCCGTCCTTAGGCAATAAAAACTGCCATCCTCATCATTTGTGCATTTTGTTCAAAAATTGCAAGTTTTTGCAATGCCAAAATGCCTACAATGACATACTTTATAACCATGAAAATTGAAAGTAGAACAAGAATGCATTCCTTTCTAGAATCCATGGTTAGAGAAGGTGAGAGGAAATTTCAGAAATTTCACGGATTACTTATGTGAAAAGAGATGGATACAAGCCAAAAAATTGGTATGGGTTCGGACTTTGGACTTGGCCTTTGGAGGCTTCACACTATGGCCGGCCAAGGCTCCAATTCCTAATTTTTATTGCCTTTTTATTGCCAATTTCTTTGGACTCTCACCAAAGTTTGGACTCTCACCAAAGTTTGGACTCTCACTTCCACGGACTCTCGACTTGGTCGGACATAGTGTGAAGCGGCCCTAAAAATAAAATAGATGACACTCTCCTAAAGTATGGGGCACTTATTATGTATAACTTATGCCTTCAAGTGCCTTGCCCAGGAATTTTTTGTGACTTTAATCAAGCTTGTCTACCTGTAAGCAAATAGCAGGTCAACTTCCCTCTGATTGCAGAAATATTAATCTTTGCATTCATTGTTTTGTAAGTAAAATTAAATGCAACTGAAGTTGGAACTAGCCAACTACAGTACTAGGGCAGCAGATTAAAAGGGTCGGTGGTCAATTTTGTCAGTAACTTACATTGCTTATTTTTCACACTTTGCAGGAGCATGGCAGCCAGTCACACATCAATCATGAGCATTCCTTAGGAACTAAGTTACTAAGGTAAGGTAAAACAGCCCATTGCGTTCAAAATTAGGAGTTTGTCCTCATGCCATTGCTGAAATTTTTTAATTTTTTCCCACACAAAGACAAGTGTGAGAAATGGTGAGAGCGATCGATTGAAATTATATATTTTTTCGACAAAATACGAATCTATTATGAAATTTTAAAGTGTGCTACTTGTCATGGCCTAAAAAAATCTTTAGGCTACCCAGAAACCAACAAAAAGTGTATCCATCATGGTCATTTTATTCACTTCAAGTTGTCTCAATATTTATTAACTTGGAAGCCTAATAAAGTCACTTCCTACAATGAATTTACACTTGAAAGTTGGAAGTTCTTAATGAGGTTACTAAGGGGCACTTCACACTATGGCCAAAGGTTGAGAGACCGTGAGTTTCTACCAATCACATTTCAAGAAACCAAGAGTTCGGCCTTTTAACCCTTCACACTAGAAGGCACAAGCCCAAAGACCATAGCCCTCTAGCTACCTACGTGGCAATAAATTGCCTATACGGCGACGGACTCTCAACAAAAATTTGAGTCGGATAGAAATGGAGCCCCAAACTATGGTCGAGAGGCCATGGGAGTTCATTTATTCATTTAATAAAAAATCAAGAACTTACAAGATCTCAACCGAAAGATTTGTATGGGTTTGGACTTTGGGCTTGGCTTTTAGAGACTTCACACTATAGCCATCCAAATCAAGAGGCCATGGGAGTTCATTGCTAAGAGTTTGGACTTTGGGCTTGGCCTTGGGAGGCTTCACACTTTGGACAGCTGAAGGCTCCAATTCCTATATTTTATTGCCTATTTATTGCTCATTTCTTTGGACTATCATCAAAGTTTGGCCACTCAATCCCACAGCCTTTCAACTTAGATGGCCATAGTGTGAGGTGCCCCTACTCACTCTATTATTGTCAGTTAAAACGTTGATTGCAGCCTAAATCTCATTTATTGAAAATCCCCCGTAATAGGGTCATTCCCTAATCCCTAGATGTCCACTACGAGTTTTTTGACCTTAATGGTTGTTTTACCTTATAAGGTAGAGACTCCCACTGAATGCGCCATTCTTTTGTTTGATCATAGTTATTATTATTAGACTCATCAAATTTTTTATATGTTCTCATTGGCAACTAAAAGAAATTGAAAGAGGATTTTATTATAACACACCAACAAATTTCAATTGGATATATATTCTATGCAAAAAATTTAGAGGGTCAAAGTTTTTTTTAGTAGATGTTTTAAAATCATTTTTTAGTAGAAGTTGATATTGATTAATTGGATGTATATTGAGTGAAGACAATGCTTTTGGGTCAGTGGCGCATTTGAAGTCCCCACCTTAAATTACACCAAGGAAAGTGTTTTGTTGGTTCTCGTCAAAAGAGAGGTAATTTTTTTAATGTATGTATTGTATATGTGTACTTAGGCCATTGTTATTGACCTTTGGAGAAGGAATCCCTACTCAAGCACAAATATGGGCGCTATGTAGGAAAATTGGTTTAAAAAATAGTGAATTTAACATGGAATCTTGAGTCAATTCACAACACAAATAATGCTAACAATATTTGTCATACATAGGGTGTTTGCAAGCTATAATCCACTACTTTGTTTGTTTTTTGAAAAGAAGACGGTCTATTAGTTCTTTTATTTTGACAAATTCTTTGTGCAATCTTGTGCATTCAACATGCTATTACAAATTCAAATATTCCAAGTATTAGAATTATGTATACATTATTTTTTTTTAAATTTATCTAAATAAATTATTTTGAAGATATAAAATTGTAAATTTAACTCTCATTTAGTAATACTTTGACCAAACAATGACAATATTTTGAGGTTGAAAATTCCCAATTTAAATTCTAGATTTAGATCTTCATCCTAAATCTTACCTAAAAATTTGCATTCTAATTCACATCAAAAAATTAAAATCATCAAAAAGAATATAGTAAAGAAAAATAATTAATCATCTGAAAAATATTAATATAAATGATTCAATTATTAAAATTTAAAAATTAAATTTGTTGATGATTTAATTCCATATGTTTGTCTATTAAAAAGATGCTTGCCACCTTCTTTACTCTATCTCTTTTGAATTTTGGAGTGCATCAAGGCACAGTAATTGTGCACTAGGTTTTTTCTAAGGAGAGCTCACTTAAACTAGTAAAAGAGTTTTCTTGAATGTTTGAAAACTTCACAAGTGAATGATATGATGTTCTATCTTTACATAAAAAATTGAAAAATATTAAGTCATAATTTAATGGGTGGTGTTTGAAATTTTTGAATATTCTAAGAAACAATGAAAAGTAGTGCTTTGCAAGACACTAAAAACTAGTGCATTGTACCGTGCAAATACCCCATAAGAAAATATCAATGCAAGAATAGAAATTGAGTACAATCTAAATTCTATAGTAATGTCTATACTCTTGGAAATGACACAAGTCATATTTGTTTACAAATTAAATCAAATATTTGTATTATACATTAGCAATTTAATTATGCATCTATGTGATTGAAGGACCCACGTTTATTCTATTATCAGAAAGACCTTAATGAAGAAGTGTGCAAATTATGGCATAATTTTAATGGAGGTATAAGAATAACAATAGTGAATTTTGAAGTATTTTTGTCATTGAAATTGTAAACGTATTTCAAATTTAGAAAAAGCATATAGAAAAAAATACTCTAATCAATGCATTGAAATATACATAAGGTCTTGCTTGTCACTTTATATTTGTGGTTAAGAAATGCATATTTGCAATTGTAAAGTTAACGACTATCTTAACCCTTTAACATAAGGCCTAAAACTGGTTGATGAAATAATGGTCAAACAATTATTGTTCATTGCAAGACATGGACAATTTCCATTTATTTTCTTGTGTACAACTTTGTTAATGGTGTATTCATATAACCAATAGTAAAACCACTTCAAGATTTGTGCCTAAGAAAATGTAGTATTTTCTTTTGTTTGCCAAAACTAAATTTTAAACTCAATAATATTTCTAAAGTTTGAATGAAATTTTTAAAGAATGAAAACACGACAATCCGTATAGATGAGAATGTGACTATGGATCGTGACATTGTACACTTGATATAGTAGATTGAGTTTAATTCAAGTCATATTATTTATTTTCTTGTTTAGTTTAAAATATAGTTTTTTTATAATATAGATCTCCTTTGTAGATTATTTTATCATTTTTTTTGCACAAAAGAACTGATTTTGTTACTTGAAGTGACTTTTTGCTATTAAAAAGACACAAGCAAGATGAAAATTTCCAATTCTAATTCCAATCCCTCTAGGATACTCTGAAAACTTCTTTAAATGAGTATTTTATTGCAATTTGAAGTTGAGTCTACAATTAAGTTTTTAAATATAGAATCACATAGAAATTTGTTTCTCTAGAATGTTTTGTTCTAAAATATACCTATAGTAAAATTTTAGAGTTTATAGTGAATTTGGTATAAATTCTCTTCACTTTCTTCAAAAGTTCAAACCCTCGTAGTTTCAAATCTTTATGGAATAATATGATATTTTCATGATTTATTGAAGACATCTAATTTCATCTTTGAAAAATAAAAATTAAAGATTTCACATATAGTGGGCATATGGTGCATTCACACTGAAGGATTTTGAAGTTGGGCTATGTGGTCATTGTTCCTATCTCGGATATTTGATGTCCTTCTACAAATTTAGTACATCCTATTGTTGTCTAATTTTTTAAGATAGATAATTATAAGTAGGTATATTGTTTGCTTAAAATTTTCCATTATCTTTTTTGATTATGCTTTTTTGGTTTAAAGATCTTAGTTTGCGCACCAAATTGAACAATGTTCTAGTAATAAAAAAAAAGATCTATCATCACTACTTGAAATTGTTGTGCAATTGCAAATAGATCATAGACAAGAACTTTTTAGACAGAAGGTGAATACAATATGCATTACAATTGGCTCTCTATATTTTCCTTCTTTCTAAAACTACTAAACACATGCAAAATAAAACAACATGACCAATTCAAAATGAGGTATTTAAACTAATAATCTATTCAAACAACCAAATAAAAGCATAGAAAGTTAAATCTAAATAAGCAAGAACACCTAGAAAACTATATCATACCAAAAACATAATGAATCAAAGTGCAAATTGAAGGCATTATAATTACACTCTAAGTAATCAGAATATATATTTAAAAGTTGTAACTACCATTGTTTTTCTAGAATCAATCATAGTTAAAAACTAAACTGATACCCTTAGGAATAATAACAACATCCTAACTTGAACACCAAAGCTAGAACCTTCTTCATTTATATTTATATTTTTCTATACAACAATACACATCCGTTTTTGCACCCGACATATCAAATGGTTCACATCATCTCAAAACAACCTCACATTTGCAAAATGAAGAAAAAACGAAGTAAAACAAATTCAACATTATTATACAGCTATCAGCACCAATACTTGAACATTGATAACATAAATATAACAATGACAAATGTCACCTTTACTATTGCCAAGAAACAAAGGTGTAACAAATAACTTGAAAAGAATACACAAATATCATTAACCCCTAAAGGCCCAAGGTCTTTTTTCTGCCAAAAAACACTGAAAACTGCCATTTCTATAGCAAAAAGTTAAAAAAAATTAAAATTGTTTTTTTTCCACATCTAACCATAGGATCTTACACCCAATTGGAATGAGAATGTGTGGAAAAAATTTCAGAATTTTTGACCGCACAGATTGCAAGATATCTGCGTTTAAAGTGGAAAAAACAAGTTTTTCAGCACATTGCGGGACCAGATTTTTTGTCTTTAAACATTTTTAACTTAAAATTTTTGCACTACAGCGTTTTGAGCTTTAAATCTTTATAGTAGAGAATTGAGTTGAGAGTCTAGGAAAAAAAAGAAACTCAAAAAAACTTAATTTTCATCCTTAAAAAAATTGTTAAGTAGAAGTAGGTATGAGATAGAAGGAAAACCTAAAATATTAATATCTCTTAGATGGAATTAAAATGCACTAATCCCAATGGTGAGATTGTTCTAGCAAGTAAACTAAACCATGCCAAAAAAAAAATTTTGAAAAATTTGAAAAATTGCATTCAGAAATGAATCCTACAGTTATTTTTTTCAAGAAGATGCTCAAACTGCCCGAAAAACAAGAATGTCCATAACTTTCTCATAACATATCCAAATGAAATGAATAAAAGCTTTCTAGATAGAAAAAAATATAATCTATGAGAAAAAAATATTAAAAAAAAAAATTCAAAATTTTGCAAATTTTTTTTTTGCTGCCCGGGCTGCCCCCCGTCCCCTGTTTTGAGCTTATTTGGTCATAATTTTTTTTCCCGGGCACCGATTGAGAAAAAAATTATATTCCCACGAAGCTTATCAGTTTTTCTATCTCCAAAAAAAATTTCAAAAAATCAGAACACAATTTCAGCCCACAGGTACCTGCCCGAAAACGCATTTGTCCCCCGAAGGGACAACGGGCTTTTAGGGGTTAATATGCAGCAAAAATCAAATCAAAAACAATAAAGAGAGCCAAAGGAAGAAGACCACAAAATCTAAGAATTTGCAATAGATAAAACCTATTTTCATCCTGAAGACATCTAGTAGGTGACCATTCATTCTCGCTATACAATAAAATTGCAAATCACTATCCTTAAATTTTTCGATTTAATAAATAAGGCTTGGTCAAACTAGTCATAAAAAAAAATCTAGTTTTTATAGTGCCCTATGTTGAATCTAATATTGAATGTAAAGCCCACACTATGTGTTAATTTCTAAATTATGGACCCCTAACCATTGATTTCAAGCCTCACTGCCCATCACTCAATTTGCTACCATTTTGCAACTAGATATGTATGAAAAAATTTATATTTATTTTTCAGAGATGAAATTACATGTCTTCTTTACTTTGCAAAAAAAAAGATTTTTTTTGTGGAGAATTGATTTTTTTGAGAATTTTTGAAGAAAAAGTAAAGAAAAATCACATCAAAAAGAAAATTAGTTCAAAAAAACTAAAAAATTTCACCATGTGTATATATTACAATGATAGACATCATAGTATAAACTCAATTTTGGTGTCATTCTATTCTATAATTAGAAAATAATACATTGAAAATATATCCAAAGTTCAAATTGCAATAAAATATTCAATATTAAGAATTTTTTCAAAATTCAAATTAAAGTGGAAACTAGAGTAGATGACCTTCATTTTGTAAGTTGGGTTCAAACTAAAAAATTATCATTTTTGTGGAGAAATTTAGATTAAGAGCAAAGAGGAACAACTTTCCAAAATACACTAAAACAACATATTTTGTGATCCATTTTTTTTACTAACTTCTCATTTATGTAAAGACAAATACTAGCAAGACTACAAACTCAATTGGATACTCTTCATAACCCACCATGAAAGGTCAACAAGAAAAATGTGGATGAATATATGCTTCTAATCATAGCATTGTCATCCCAAAGCCACGAAATGGCTCTACCAACGTTCAAAGGTAAATTATTACCCCTCAAATCCTCTTTTCACACCTTCTATTGGAACTAATAAATTTTAAATTTCTTGCTCAGCTCTTCTTTTAAAACTTTATTTTTGGACTTTCTATTACTTCTAAGACTGATGCCCAATATGACCCCCAAGATGTGCATTGTTGTGTAGTTTTCAATGCTTAATGATATTAAAAAATTATGTGGCAAGAGATTAATCATATTGAAATTCATAATGATTTTGTCTTTAAATTGTATACATTAGCTTATAGGTGGGGATTGATAGGATAGAGAATCCAAGGTTGTGGCAACAACCTCTAGGACATCAACACATTTTGTGCTACTTTATTTAAAGTAATAATTGATGATTAATACAAAGCATTGGAGCAAAACTCAAATACTAATCATTGTAATTATATGAATTTGTCAACTAATTGTGACTAGCATACAAATAAATTTTAGTTAATACATAAAAATAACAATAATAAACACTTATGAAGATGTTTCTTCAACTTATGCAGAATGTTGGTTTACAAACACTTATTTGTGATTCATGTCTAGGAAAACTTCTATATGATCATTGTGATCTTAGGGAGCCCCTTTCATTTTTTTTGATGTTGTTAATTTTTTTAAATGATCAAATTTTAATACAAGAAAATAATTTTGGTTGCACAAAATTTCTAAAATCATAACACCAAGGCCTCAATTCTTAGTGTTAGTTGATTGGAAATTTTGAATTCACTTTACTAACATCACTTATAAAATCAAGTGTGAACATATCCCAACATGAATACAATATTGATATTAGTCAATGACGGATGATATCTTGACAAAATATCCTTAGTCTTAGATATATTGTATTTGGACCCATTTTAATCTATTATGTGTTAAGACTCTACGTTTTGGGGTATTTGTTTGTTTGATTGTAATTGTAAAAGCAATTATATTGCAGAATTTATAGATATTATTTCTTTTGTAGTTCTAAGCAAGTGATTTGCTTTTCCCTATTTCTAAGCTTATATTTGGATACTAGTTAACTTATTTTGTTATACATCACGACCAAGAATTTAATTTGGTATTTAATAGGCGTGAAGGCAAAAGCATGCAGGTCCATTCCAAATTACAAAGTTTTTTTTCTAATAACCTTGCTAGTAGATTTGGTTTGGTAGTATATTATAGAGTTAATTGTAAAGTGTGTGCACTAAAGGACCATGTGCAGGAGTTTGAGAAAAACACATGACAAAATTCCTTGAAGCACCTCAACTTGATTTGATGGAATTTGGTGCTGTGTTTCTTTTGTACCATTTTTAGTTAAACCCCTCTCTAACACCCCTTCTACAAACTACGGTTCACTTTACAATTAATTCTAATCTATTTACAATCTTCTACATAAAATGTACTTTCCATTGCTTCTACATGGATGTCCAACTTAGATCAAATTACTTCTATTTCACTCTAGATAGCATGATGTTTTGAATTCCATTCACATAGCGCAAAAGTGCATCGTTCATATTGTAAGGTATGCCGGCCATTGCATCAAAGATATGCTTCCCTTTTTTCTTCTTCTTTAATTGCTTCTCCCGTAGTTGCTTGATGCACAAAATGTCCTATTTGTATCAATATAAAAATGCCCCCCCCTCCAAATTAATATTCTTAGTTAAACCTTCCTCTAACACCCCTCCTGCAAAGTGGGATCCACTTCATAATTAACTCTAATCTATGTACAATCTTCCGCATAAAATGTATTTTCCATTGCTTCTATATGAATGTTCAATTCAGATCAAATTACTTTTATTTTACTTTAGCTAGCATGACGTTTTGAATTCCATTCACATAGCACAAAAGTGCTTCGTCCGTATTGGACGGTACACCGGCCATTGCATCAAAGATATGCTTCCTTTTTTCTTCTTGTGTAGATGCTTCTCCCGTAGTTGCTTAATGCAAGAAACGTCCCATTTGCCTCAACATAAAAACATGGACCCCTCCCCAAATTAATAATTAATAATTAAAATCTCATGATTGCTTGTATTTGCAGACAAAAAGTATCTCGATTTCAAGTCAAGTATAGTCTAGCGTTTCGCCCCTACTCCAGGATCGGCCCCTCCTTGAAGAACGAGACTTGACCGGGCGACGCTTCTGGAGCCCCGCCGGGCGACGCTTCTCCGGGCCATGCACCTATTTATACCCGGCGGATTTCCCGGGCCCCGGGCCTCAGATTCTGCGCCATTGCCATAATCCCAAAAGCCCCAATGCAATACACCAAATTAGCCGAGGCCGCCGCTTGGCCTTCATCGTGATCCGCCACGCGGTCCCTGCCGGCTGCTCACATCTGCCGGTCTGCCCCTCCTCAGCCCTGACGTGCCGTGACCTACCGCGACCTACCGCGCCGTGCCGTGCCGCGTCGTGGACTGGGGGGTCCTTTTTATCACCTTCCCCTTCCCCACCGTGTCGACCGCACTTGTTATTCCGTCGATTTTTTCTCGCACGTTTCACGCTTGAGCGGAGCTGCTGCGGTGCTGCGTTCGTCGTCTCCCTTGCGGCCATGGCCACACGACGGATTGCCACACCAACCAGGCGGATGAGATCTGTAGTAGGAGGTGGTCCGCCATCGGCTCTTCTTCTTCTTCCTCTTCTTCGCCTTCTTCTTCTCTCTCCTTTTGGTTTTGCTTGGAGGTAGTACGTTAGCTTGGGACGCAGTAGTGGTGGTTTGCGCAGGGGTCGAGATTGGTGATAGTACTAGGAGTGCTTTTCTGGATGTGGAGGTCGGGGGTTGACGCTGTTCTGTGGCCGTTCGTGTTGCGAAGGAGGAGGCCGTGCGCCTTCCATCGGGAGCGAGGCAGGTTCAGGAGGCGGGCGTGATTTGCGGCAGAGAAGCTCTAGGAGGTGGATGTTCTGTTGTTAGTGTGGTGAGTGATCTCTTTTTCTTTCTTTGTATGTGGAAGTGGACTAGGGAGGTGGAGGGACGGGGGATTGTGGTGGCTTCGGCTGTGTGGATTTTGGTGACGGGGAGCTTAAGGTGTGGTGTTGTGGTGATGTGGTTCTTTTCTTTTCTTTCGAGCGGAAGTTGAGGTGTTCTCCTACACGTTAACGGGACTATCTAGGTGGTGTGGTGACGGAACTTTGTCGGAGGTGGCGAGTCTTGGCTTTACTGTAGCTTCATAGTTGACCCCGTCGGAGCGGGGTCCGATTTCTGTGGAGATCGCATGTATTTTATGAAATTTGTTGGATGATCGCCTTGGAGGCTCTGTCCTCTGGATTACGTGGATGATATCGGTGATCGATTTCCAATTTGGTTCGTAATGAGAGGTGGTCCCTTGACATGTAGGGGACCACCTAGTTTCCCGCTTTTACTTTGTCGGGGGTTTGTGCAGTGACTTGGTGAGTTTTGGCTTAGCTTTTTAGTTTACACCGTCAGACTTTTGGTAAGTGGATTTCGATTTCCGTGCATTTGATGTAAATTGTTAGATGATCGTTTTGGAGACTGGATTGCGTAGATGATAGAGGTGCTCGATTTTCAATTTCGTATGGAATGAGCGGAGGCGACCGTGTGTTTGCCGTGAGCCCTACTTCTACTCAATTTGTTCTTTGAAAGACTTTCTGTTGCCCTTAGATCTCCTTGACTTGCTTTGTAAGCGTGATTGTGTGCGTTCTTGCATGCGTACGTTACGTTCTTGTAGCTTCGATTAATTGTTACATGTCGAGCGGATGCGAGTTTTTTGTGCATCGAAGGTTTCATAAAGAGCTTCTGCGCACCGCACTGTGAAGTTAAACTTTCTTACGTTGAGAAATGAAATGCATTCGAATGGAGGTTTTAGTGAAGTTTGCTAGAAACGTGTGCTAAAGGATGTTGTCGAAATCTTGCGAGCGACATTCCTGACTGTTTTTCTGATGGGAGGGTTTGTTGTGCCTCAAAACTTTTGTTCAATTCGTCTATATTATGATCAGGTTTGGAAGGAATTGTTGTTATTCTTTAGGTTTAGTGCGTCTATGAAGTACTGTGCACGGAATCGTCCTGTAAGGGTGCTGCAGACACTTGTGATGGTTTGAAATAGTTTTCCGTCTGTTTTGGTGCCGATCTGTTGAAGCTGGCATTATTTTAGTGCCCTGTTATTAGATCCACCACGTTTTCACATCGTCTTTTTAAGTTAGCTTTCATTGTTCATTACATACGTTCTTCTCCTGACCCTTGGTCTTTCTTGCAGGTGTTTACTTCGGCTCAAGGCATTGGAGAAGCGTAAGGCCGTTCTTGCTAGAAGGATGTGTTCAATCCTTGGAGACATGGAGATTTTACCTCCTGTTACTTGGGTTGGGATAGGTGTTTCTGCCGGTTTTGTGGGTCTTGAATCTTACGTGTTGCAGCAACCCACTCCAGGGATGGACTTCTTGGCAGCGGTGCCACCGCTGCGTCCTGGTTGCTCGGATTTTATATAGTTCACACTCTTGATGTAATCACCCTCTTTGGAGATGAGTGGCGGCTCTTCATGCGGAGGTCAGATAGAATATGGATGGTTTCCTCGTCGAAGGTACTGCAGGGAAGCAGGTTTAAAGGGCTTATCAGGAGGAGTATGCTGCAGCATAGCTTGTTGTGCGCATTACACGAATTGGAAATCACTCGATAGTACATCGTTATTTCTGTGAAGGTTTTCCTGATCACAGATTACTAACGAAGTATGGAGCGGTAAGCAACCGTTCTATCACCACGTATTCTTGAATTTTCTCATGACTTATACGTCGGTGGTAGTTTGTTAGTCTGGATGATATGGTTGGATTTGATGTACTTCCAAGCTCTTCTTTTGTCTACGTTTTACATGTTCGTGCTGAGATTTGACGGTGCGTCATTTGTGAAACAGGTACAAGGTTATGAAGCAGTTGGGCGACGGTACATATGGGAGTGTCTGGAAAGCTATTAATAATGACACCAACGAGGTTGTGGCAATTAAGAAGATGAAGAGGAAGTTTTACTCGTGGGATGAGTGCATGAATTTGAGAGAAGTGAAGGTAAGGTCATGCTGTAGTGATATATAATTGTGTTAGCAGGAGTGAATGTGCAGGTTTGACATCTACTTAGTGGGCTCCTTTGAGGATTTTTGCGGTTTCATTTGTTGTTGTGAAGCTCTGCTTATATGTTTGCAAAGACACTCATCAGCGCTTGGTTTTGACAGTCTCTTCGCAAGCTGAATCATCCCAACATTGTGAAGCTGAAGGAGGTCATCAGAGAGAACGATGAACTCTTTTTTGTTTTTGAGTATATGGTGAGCTGATTACCTTGTTCTCGTTTCCCGTCCACACTTAGGTATTTTGTGATTGTCTGCTGTTCCTGTGGTGGAATCGGATTTCGAATCTTGGTCGTTATAATCAGAGGAATGGGTTGCATTTACTTGTGCAGGAATACAATTTATACCAGCTCATCAAAGATAAGAACGAACCTTTTTCTGAAGCCAAAGTACGGAATTGGGCCTTTCAAATTTTGCAAGCATTAGAGTATATGCACAAGCATGGTTATTTTCACAGGGATTTGAAACCAGGTATGGTATTTTTATCAAACAATTTGTCATAGAAGGTTCTCACTATTCTGTTCTCACTATTGGCTTTTATCAACTTCTATTTACCTGTATGTTATTCCATTTGTAATTATTAACGTTTTCTCATACTTTACTTTTGTGTTTGAAGAGAATTTGTTGGTTACTAAGGATGTGATCAAAGTCGCTGATTTTGGACTTGCGAGGGAAGTGCTTTCGCGCCCACCGTACACAGACTATGTGTCTACACGCTGGTATGACACATAAGCCTGTCTTAAAGTCAAACTTTCTTGATGTTGTTCCCTTCATTATCGTATTAGCTGGCTTTATCACGTTCTGATTTGAATCCATTTGGACCGTCAGGTATCGGGCACCTGAAGTACTCCTGCAGTCTCCAACCTATTCTGCCGCCATAGGTACTCGCTTTCTATGTTGTTTTTATTTTTTTAATAAATTGACGTAGTGAACTGTGTGCTTCGTTTTGTTTGTCTCATCTATGACTATAGTACATGGAGGTGTGTGTTTTTGTAATGTAATGTGTTGTCATTATAATGAGTACTCGGTATCATGTTGCGCAAATAGAATTGTCCTGGTGCCTCTGACAACAGGAAATGAGAATTTCTCTTTACTCCAGGCTGTCTGGTGTCGTTGCAACCCCTACATGTTAATTACTGATTATCCTTTTGAGGGTGAATTACTACAAACTTTTTTTTTCCCATATGATGTGTTACTCACTGAGATTGTTCTTCAGATATATGGGCTGTGGGAGCAATAATGGCTGAACTTTTCACCCTTCGCCCGCTTTTTCCTGGTGCAAGGTAGGGTTTGGAAATAACTTAGATTGGTTTTTATTTCTTATCATTTCGTTGGTGTTATAAGGTAGAACATTGACTTGCAATACTGAAGAACGCTGCAAGAGATTTTATGGTTTTTGTTGCTCGGTTGTGTTGGTTTGCACTGGTTATATCTTAAGACGAAACTCGTAAAATCACCTTGTTATGTTATACAAGTGTAGTTTGCTGATTTGTGTATTTCTAAAATAGTCTGTTGGAGGACTATTTTCTGAGACTGAAACCTTTCCTGTTTAAAAACTGTTTTGGACACAGTGAAGTAGATGAGATATACAGAATCTGTGCTGTGATCGGTTCTCCTAGCTATCACACATGGTCCGACGGAATGAAGCTGGCAGCCTCACTAAACTTTCAGTTTCCTCAGGTACCTATGTGCGGTTTTCCAGTCCATTGAAAGATAACTGGCAAAGCCAAGCTGCATTTAGTTGTGGAGATTGTGTTTATTGTCACCATAGTATTTTTTTGTAGGTACGGCTGTTGTCTATATTTTGATTCTGTACCTTACCAGTGGAGTCATGATTATGAATGCCGTCGAGGCTGGAATGTTTAATGAATCGATCATTGACTATGTGATGCAGCTTTCATCATCTCACCTTTCTCAATTGATTCCGACTGCTAGTCCAGAAGCAATCAGTCTTATTTCTGTAAGTGGTTCAGGTTTCGTACGTGATCCCTGTTTTTTTCTCGTCAGGTCGTGTTTTAGAATTCTCAAAATCCCCCGGATTGGTCTTTAGTACAAGTGGAGGTTTAATACTGAGATAATGCAATGGAAATTGATGCATTTCCACTATCGTGCATATTGGCCTTGAAATTTATGCATGTTTACTATCATGGTTCTAGCATCGGCCAAGGCAATTCGTGTTTGTTTCTCAACTCGCTGTTCTTTCTGCAGGCCATGTGTGTTTGGGACCCTAGTAAGAGGCCAACGGCATCACAGGCACTGCAGCATCCATTCTTTCAGGTAAGAATTGAAGTTATGTTCGTGTTATTTCTGCAACTTGTTCTGCAGTGACCGTTTATAATGTGAGTTTCTAGTGTACAATGTGCTTGATCACTTGCTGAATATAGAGACCGACGGTTAATGTTTACCGTAGTAGATTTAATGTTCATCGCTTGATTTTTGGTTTCGGTAATCACTACGCTATTTCTTGTATAGGTTCACAAGCGTGGCCCAGTCCCTACTCCCGGATTCGAGTTGGTGCAGCCTAAGTCATTCATCCCTACAGGTTTGTCCTCACGAGATTTGATTGCGTGCCACGTATGCAGTCAATTTTAGAGAGTCTCATTCTCATGTGATTGTTTCGATATCTTCTGCTATATTCATAATGAGTATGGTTTGCGGCTGGCAAGGTGACCTAAATTTTAGTCTGTTAGCGGGTGCTTCAGAATGTGTACTTGGTTTTCTGAGTGATCGTTTCTATGCAGTTTTCTTGGGTTTATTGATGTTCTGAGTTGTGTTGACGACTGTGCCATTTTCTAAATATTTCCTGATTATATAATTTTTACCAATTCAGCGGTCAAGGCGAACTCGATGGTGAATAAGGAATTTGAAGGTTACGCAGGTAGGCATACACTTAGCTCATTTGACTTCCTGCAAGGTCTAGTAGGTCAATTTTAAATAGAAGGTCAGAGTTACAGTGCTTTGGATGAAATCTGAGACTTGGCTTTTGTTGATTTTCTTAGGATCGAAGCGTGGAAATGCTCTCTGGACGAAACAGGTATTTATCTTTTATAACGTGCGTTTTTTCGAGTTCTTAGTCAACTTCATATACGTTTATATATGTTTTTTTATCAGTGTTCAATAGTCTGAACGAATTTTTCATTGCTGCAGCGCAATCCAATCCCATACTCAAGTGGTAAAGCGAGGCCAGGTGTTAGTCGGTCTTCTGTGAATCCAGGTACTGGCGATTGGGAAACCTGATTGTGAATTCTGTTTTGTAGAGCGCACTGGCTGGTTATGCTAGTACTAATCAGGCTATGTTTGTGGGTTTGCAGTGGTCACACCAGTAACTCACGGCCGTAATTTGGTGTCCACGGCTGTGACCCCTACGATGCCAGCTCTTCCAACTCGGTGTGTACATCGTTTCTGAATGGTTGGTGTATTAGTTGATTCTATGGTTAGGGTTCAAAATTGTCTCAATATCTGAAAGTTTGTATTTTGTATACGGAGTTTTGTTTATGACGTCCTTACTGTGGCAGGTCTACCTGTGTTTGATGGCAGGTGCTATGTTAATCCCGCTGTCTTTTCCTCCACTGCCCCGTACACCAAACCTCAGATA
This sequence comes from Pseudisothecium myosuroides, assembly GCA_951799445.1. Lineage (NCBI taxonomy): Eukaryota > Viridiplantae > Streptophyta > Bryopsida > Hypnales > Lembophyllaceae > Pseudisothecium > Pseudisothecium myosuroides. The sequence continues at coordinate 16,540,017 of OX637290.1, read as the reverse complement.
CCAAGTGGAGAAAATTATCAGCAGGCTTTTCATGCAGTGCCTGCAGCTGCTGCGAACCATCGCCGTGGCTATAATATGAGAAATTCCTACAACATGACAGTTGCGTGATTGGCAGGAATTGGGTTACCTGCTCTATCAGAGTGTTTCCACTCTATTGCAGTGGTTGTGCACAGTTCTCGTTCACTATGGACATGGACATGGAGTTTGGCAGGATGGTTAGACGGTTGGAGGGGGTGGATATTTCGAGTACCTAATACATATATTTTGTAGGAACCCAATGCTGGACATCTACTTGCGAGGTCTCTTGCATGAGTTCAATATGTTCAACTTGTTTTACTAGTTGAACAAGTTTGTGTTTTCAGTTGCCAGGCACGTTGTACGTCAGTTAGAGATACGTGGACCGTTGGAAGCTAAGGATTGCGGAGAAAGACTTTGAAGAGTGGAGCTATTTTGTGCTTCAAAACCTTTGTTTGTCACAGCATTGAAGGCACCTGCTCTCTACTAGGTCGACAGAGGTGGATCGAACTAAGTTCATCAGGGTGATGATACTAGTTCGTGCTGGTTAGCTAGAGTATTCAGTCCGAAGCTTTCTGCAGTTTGTTCTCACTTGTATTCCGTTTTGATGATATAACTACGCATGCATGTTTTAAATGGTTGAAGTTCTGATGCTCTTTCTTTTCTTATGTATGAATCTCTCTCCATAGTGCCCTGGCATTTAAATTTTTCCTCTTGTTTCTGTCGAGATGTTTTATGGAGGATTTTTGCAACTTGACATCTGTAATACAGGCGGCAAATTACTGTGCCACGTTCTTCAGTGTCGGAGAAATATTTCAATGTAAGCAACTGTCTCGGAGACATGAGAGTTTTGTGCATTCAAACGATCAAAGCAATGAACTTTGAACATCAAGTTGTAGGGCTTGAAGTAATGCATTGCACCTATAGAATTGCAAGTAAATTGTGATTTGAATGTCATAATACATAATTCCAAATTTGATTGTTTACTGATATCCTATTGTGCCATTCAAAGAATTTTACATGATATAGATTACTATTGGGTTTTTTGTCTTCTATAATTAACATTCAATTCTTATGCAATCCCAATCAAGGATACCATATTTTAGTTTCAAAAAATCATTACCCCTTTATTGAACTTCTAAAATCCTGAGGTCATTTTTTCATTAAAACCCACTCAAAACTGCCATTTTCAATACAAACAACATTTATTTGTTTATTTATTTTATTTTTGAATCACATGGACAATTTCCATTGACATTTATTTCTTTTGCACATACAACTATGAGATTTTGTATTGGACTAGTATGAAAATGTTTGGAAAGAATTTAAAAACTTTGACCTTATTGTGGGTTGATATGACAATAAGACTTTGAATCCTTGTAACTAAATTCTTTTTTTGCTATAGATTGTGAATTAAAATTTTTATAATGAAGAATTGAGTTGAGAATTGGGGACCCCTCCCTCCCCTTGCATCCGGCTATGCCCATGTTGTCTGCATCTCAGTGACGGCAGTCTTACCCTTCCAAATTGTCATCAGCAAAGTTCTCCACCCCTCATGCTATGAAGCCACGGGTCTTCACTGGAGCTGCCTTCAAGAGAGCAGCCACGGTATACTTTGCTTTACCAAGCTGGGTTGCTTGTGAAACGTTAAGAGCCTCGGTATTTGATTCTGCCCATTTCAAGGTGCGAAATGTGTCGTAGGGGTGGCTGATTCTGGAGTTCCCTCAGCTCTTAACGCTAGAGAAGCTTTCGGGTCCTATTGATTCTGAAGTATGATTTAGCCAATTGGCTAGCATTACGGGCTCGCCAACATCCTTACCATACTCCAAAATTGGTAGAGCCTAGAAGCTTCTCTAGTACATGATGTGTTGCTCAACGCCTACTTGCTCACCACTTACTCACTTCTTTGCTTATTGCCCAAACCAGCGGCTTTGTTGTCCGTCACCACTGCAACGGAGGATCCGTATGGCATTCCAATAGTTTGGTGACATGATTGTCGGTGGTTTGGCTCCTCCCTCGCTACTGGGATCAAGCTACCTGCAATTAACTCCTAGAGGACCAAACAACGTTTTTTTGGCAACATAGCAATTTTGGACAGCTCACTACAAAAGGAATTTTTTTTTTCTCGGAAATTTTCATACAACAGCCCATCCAACTCCAAAGCCCATCTTTGATTGGAAGAGTTGGGATGTAGGTGTTCTCGACACAATTCTTCTTCCTCTTCTATATAGTTAGTTAACCCCTCACCACCCAAGAGGCCCAAAAGTGTCCTCACACAGTTTCAAGTCCAATTCAAAGTATTGTAACTTTTGCATCCAATGTCCAAATTCAATAAAATTTGTTGAGAAATTTGCGCCTTCTCTTCTAGTTCGTGTGGTAAATTTTTCAGATCAATCCAAGAGGTAATGATTTTTTGGAAGCCAATCGAAGTTCACAGGTTCAATTTGATTCACCAAAGTGTAATTCATGGCTGCAAACTTTGGGGGCTTGTATCTCCTTCATACGTTGTTTGATTTCAATAAAATTTGTTAAGTTAAATTCCCCTTGAAGTCTAGTTATTGTGGTAAAATTTTCACATCAATCCAAGTTGTTTTGAATGTTTGGGAGCAATTCAAAATTCAAAATCTCGGCATTCTTAGACTACAGTGAACTTCGGCGGCTTGTATCTTCTTCATACAGTGTCCGTTTCCAATAAATTTTTTTGAGAAAGTTGCGCATATTGGTCTAGTTTGTGTGGCTAAAATTTCATATTAATCCAATAATTTATGAATGAGTGAGAAGCATTTTAGTAGAAGGAGGTTCAACCTTGTCTGTATTTTCTGCAACTTTTCTTGCCTATTTTTTTGACATTTGCAAGCTATTTTGCAAGCACATTGAGTCAATTGAATGGTATTTTTTTTCATCAATGTGTTTGTATGTTGCTTTTGAATCACTTTATAGTTTAAATTTTTTTCATTTGATTAGGTTTAGAAATCAAATTTCGCCTCTAAATGTGTTTTTAGGAAAATTTCAGCATCCTTTTTCAACACTAAAACATTATAATCTCGCAATCTATCCGGTCAAATGACTTCAAATTTGATACACATCATTTACAACATGTACACTACAAGATTGTATGGTTAAGATCTCTATAGCTTAGTGACATTTAGATCTATATTACTTCAAAAGCAGTGATGTTTTTGAACCCAAAACGGCCTTGGGCGGTGAGGGGTTAAGGCATTGCTACCATGGGGCGGTCGAATCCCCATACGGAAGCGACGGCCTAAAATTTGGTGAGTTGGAACCCTCCATTGTGGGTTGGGGTGCAAGCATGTTTGTTTGTGCATTTTTGGCATTTAACTCCTAAAGGATCAAGGCCTTTTTTTTTGGCTAAAAAACTGTTGAGATAAGATAACGATCCCAGTTAACTTAGGTTAAGTGAGACTTAGGATAAGGTAAAAGTAGATCTCACTACTAGTGACACTACTAGTGATACCTCCTATATATGTATGATCATGTAACCCTAATGATCATTACTTTGAGAACTTCTTATTACATTATATATTTTCTGTGTCTATGCTCTGCTTCCTTCGCAACATGTTATCAGCACGATTTGTCTCTTGTTTTGCTATTCTCTTTTTCTATTTTCTTTTCCACTATTGTCTTTAGCTACGATAGCTATGGCGGATAAGAAGTCACCGCGGGAGAATAGCTCCCGAGTACAACCACTTTTGTTTGATGCTCTTGAAGCAGATGGTAGCAATTACATGGAGTGAAGTATAGATGTGAAAACGTACTTTTATTCGGAGGGGTTGGACGATGCGATCGATGATGAACCAGAGGCGGATTTTCCAATGTCATCCAAGTGGAAAGCTTTGCTTGTTCTTCGCCGCCACCTTCACACCTCTCTTTGACAGCAATACATCCAAGTTGACAACCCAGTGGATTTATGGCGTCAACTTCACGAACGGTTTTATCATGAGCGCACTATCTTTCTTCCCCAAGCTCGAAATGATTGGATTGCTCTTCGTGTTCTTGATTTCCCTGATTTCCTTTCCTTCAACGCTGAATTGCATCGTATTACTGCTCAACTTCGTCTTTGTGGAGATAGGATTACAGATAGGGAGCTTATAGATAAAACCCTATCCACTTTTCCTCCTGCTTCTGCCCTCCTAGCTCAGCAGTATAGGAATATGAAGTTTACAACACATTCCGAACTAATGTCTTATCTCTTGCTTGCTGAAAAACAGCACCAGCTTCTACTCAAAAACGCAGAAGCAAAACCCGCTCGAGAGGCTCACACTTCTGAGATCTCGAGAGAGCAACCACGAGGAACAAAGAAACAACAACGGTTGCCAAATCAGCAACACCCTAGAGATAAGTCAAACTCTTATAGACCCTCTTCTAATAGAGTCTCTCGATACTCAGATCGTTTTTCTAATCGTGATTATTGCTCTTCTCAATTGAACGATAGATCTTCTGATAGAACCTTTGATAGGAAGTCATCCTTTTCACGTGACGATCGTACTTGTTACAAGTGTGGTCGTAAAGGGCATATCGCTCGATACTGCCGCACTCCTGCGTACTACGTTAGTATGTACAAAGAGTTAGAGAAATTTAGAAATGAAAAGAGGGAGGCTCATTTGCTCGACGCTCCTTCCTCTTCCAATGTAAATATCAAAAATTACATGGTGCATATCTCCAAAGAGTCAGCTCTTATAGATGTAGCTCTTATAGATAGTGCCACGACGCATACAATTCTTAGAGATCCGAAATATTTCACGTTTGCTAGCCGTGATAGAACCTGGCAGACTTGTGATATCGTCACAATTGCTGGAAGTCGGAACTTTCGGTTCCGAGAGGGCCAGGCAACTATAGTATTGCCTGGGGGGACCCCCCTCCTGTGTGAAAAAGCAATGTATGCCCCTGATGCCCCCCGGAGCCTGATCAGCTACCGTGATTTACGGGCTAATAGGATGGATGTTTCCACTGCATTGGATGACCATAAAGAAGTATTGGAACTCAGGCAAGGTCAGCAACTCCTTGCCACCGCTAACTCAGGAGTTACTGACCTATACGAGTTATTGATAAGCCCTCCTAAGGAGTCATCTTTCCACTTCTCTACTTCGATAGGAGATGATGAAGAGTACCGGGAACTTAGGCAAGGCCGACAGTCCCTTGCCACTGCGAAAGCAGGAGTCGATGGACTAGTATGTGAGAGCAACTTTGCTTTGATATCCCCCTCTACAGCTAAGACTGGATTGTGGCATAGTCGGTTGGGCCATCCAGGCACCACTATGTTGAGGAGGATGTTACCTTTGTTGGAAGGACACAATTTGTGCACTAGTGATGCTGACAAGGTTGGAAGTTGCGCGGCATGTTCACAAGGAAAGCTTATTAAGCGCCCTTCACATTGGAAGCTACCAACGGAACTCCCTCCTATGTTACAACGTCTACAAGGTGATGTATGCGGACCAATTACTCCATCTTCTAGACCATTTCGATATTTTCTTGTGCTTGTTGATGCTTCAGGCAAACACTCGGAGGTATCCCTGCTTAGCACCCGAAACATGGTGTTTTCAAAGCTTTTGGCTATGATTATTAAGTTTCGGACTCATCATCCGGACCATCCTGTGAAGAGTTTGAGGATGGACAATGCCCAAGAATTCCGCTCTCATGCCTTTGAGGATTATTGTACTGCTAATGGGATTTCACTTACATGCTCTGTACCATATGAACATTCACAAAATGGATTGGCGGAGGCATATATCAAGAAGATTCAACTCATCACTCGGCCTCTATTGATCCATGCCAAGCTGCCTCCTACAATGTGGGGACATGCAGTTCTACATGCAGCTACACTACTCAGGTTTCGTCCTACCTTGTTCAATACTCAGTCTTCTTTCGAGTTAATATCCGGACGCGTCCCCAATGTTTTCCATTTTCGTGTATTTGGCTGTAGAGTATGGATTCCAGTTTCTGAACCTCATAGGAAAACGATAGGTAGTCACCGTCAGGAAGGGATCTATGTTGGTTTTGATTCCCCTAGCATCATTCGGTATGTTTCACCTTCATCAGGCACTCTACTACGTGCTAGATTTTCCAATTGTCATTTTGAAGAGTATAGTTTCCCTTCTCTACCCAATGTCAAGTCCCCTGCTTTAGATTTTTGAGCACCCGAAACCATCATTCAAAACCCTGACCCCCGCACAGCCTTAGCTGAGTCTGAGGTCAAGAAACTTATTCATTTACAGTCCCTTGCAGACAAGCTACCAGATGGCTTTAGTGATGGTCCCCGAATTACTAGAAATCCTCTCCCTGGTATAGGACTTATCCCCATTAGTGTCATTCCTTCTAAGCGTACGATTGACCCTACTGCTTCTATATCTAAGAAACCTCGCCCTCATCATGTCACCTTACATAGTGATGCACTTTTCTCACCTGATGATAATTCACAATTTTCTTCTTTCCCTGAAGATGGTTCATCCGTGACCGCCTTCATTACTCGGATACTTAGTGATGATCCTGACCCACTCACGTTAGATGAAGCAAAATCTAGCCCTGACTGGCCAAAATGGCAAGTTGCACTTGCTGCCAAATATTCTTCTCTTAGAAAACATGAAGTCTTTGGTCCTTTGTTGACCAACCTTCCTACTAAACCCATAGGATACAAGTTGATTTTTACTCGGAAACGTAATACCCAAGGACAAATAGTCCGATTCAAGGTGCGATTAGTGGCTCAAGGATTCAATCAACGTCCTGGCATTGATTTTACCTTTACTTATTCCCCTGTTATGGATGCCACTACTTTTAGATATCTACTTGGCCTAGCTGTATAACATTCTTTGGAAACCACGCTTCTAGATGTTGTGACAGCCTACCTTTATGGAAATTTAGATGCCACAATTTATATAAGGCCTCCTCCTGATTTCTTGCCTACGCCCCCTTCGGCTGATTCTCCGGGCAAGTATTCTGGCCTCAAGCTACAACGAGCTCTTTATGGATTAAAACAAGCAGGTCGCATGTGGTATAAACATTTGAGAGATTTTTTGCTATACCACAAGTTCCGGCACGACCCTACCCTTCCGTGTATATTCACTTTGAAGGATGCTCACAGGTTTGTGATCATTGCCATTTATGTTGATGATCTCAACCTTATAGATACGCCCTCAACTTGCCGCCAAACGGTAACATTACTAACAACCCAATTTGAAATGAAACTACTTGGCCGCACTTCTTTTTGTCTTGGTTTAGAGATTGCACATCTACCCAATGGAAGTATATTTCTTCATCAAACTGCGTATACTCAACGGTTGCTCAAGAATTTCAAGATGGACCAAGCAAATCCTTTATTTGCTCCCATGATCGGTCGAAGCAAGACAAATGATGACCCATACCGACCTTGCGAGGAGGAGGAGGAGGAATATGATAGCAAACGGTACCTCACAGCAGTCGGAGCTTTATTATATTTATCTACATATACTCGGCCAGATATATCATTTGCAACAAGCGTGTTAGCTCGGCATAGTCAGAAGCCCACAATGCGACATTGGAATGGAGTCAAGCATCTGTTTAGGTATCTTCGCGGAACAGAAGACTTAGGACTTCATTATACAAAGACTGGACCATCAAATTTAGTTGGATATGCAGATGCTGGTTTCAAATCGGATGAAAACACGGGCAAGTCCCAGATAGGTTATATCTTCCTACGTAACAACGCACCCATATCATGGAAGTCTGTGAAGCAGACAGTGACTGCAACATCAACCAACCATGCGGAGTTAATTGCATTCCATGAAGCGACAAGAGAAGCAGTTTGGTTACGGACAATTGACAAGATCATTTCAGATCAATGTGAACTTAGCCACAGTACACAACCGACAACGATTTTTGAAGATAATGCAGCATGCGTGGCGCAAGTTACAGGTGGATTCATCAAGGCTGATCGAACGAAGCACATCAGTCCACAAATCTTTGGATTTACCCAAGACCTTATTGAATCAGGAGAAATTGAAGTAAAGAAAGTTCAATCCTCCAACAACATTGCTGACATACTTACAAAGGCACTCCCTGCTTACATTCACAAACGATTGGTTCAAGAAGCTGGCATGAGATCTCTTCAAGATCTAGTTACACATTAGGTTACGCTCTTTTTCTTTCTGTGAATTTTCCTTATAAAGGTTTTTGTCACAGTTAAGTTTTTTAATGAGGTAACCCGGGATCGAGGAGGAGTGTTGAGATAAGATAACGATCCCAGTTAACTTAGGTTAAGTGAGATTTAGGATAAGATAAAAGTAGATCTCACTACTAGTGACACTACTAGTGATACCTCCTATATATGTATGATCATGTAACCCTAATGATCATTACTTTGAGAACTTCTTATTACATTATATATTTTCTGTGTCTATGCTCTGCTTCCTTCGCAACAAAAACACTCAAAAATGCCATTTCTATTGCTATGAGTTAAAAAAAATTGAAAATTGTTTTTTTGCACATCTAATCATAGGATTTTACACCTAACTAGTATAAGAATGTGTGGAATTTTTTTGGAAATTCTGAGTGCATAGATTGCAAGATATTTGTGTTTAAAGCAAAGAAAACAAGTTTTTCATCACTTTGCGGGACTAGATTTTTTGACTTTGAACCTTTTTAACTTAATTTTTTAACTTAAATGCACTATAGAGTTTTGAACTTTGAATCTTCATGGTGGCGAATGGAATTGGAGTCTAGGAAAAAAAAGTATTTCAAAAAAATTGAATTTTCATTCTGAATTTTAAAAAAAGAAATAGAAGTATAGAAGGAATATTTAAGTTAATAATATCTCCAAGATGGAATTAAAATGCACTAATTCCACTGGTAAGATTGTTCTAACAACTACACTCTAAGCCATGTAAAACTTATTTTTTTGAGATATTGTAAAAATTCCATTCAAAAATGAATCCTACAAGTTATTTTTTCAAGAAGATGCTCTAAATGCCCCCCAAAGAAGATTGTCTATAACTTCACATAACAAATCCAAATGAAATGAATAAAAGCTTTCCATATAGACAAAAATATAATCTATGAGGAAAAATAGAAAATAGAAAATTCAAATTCAAATTTTTGATTTTTTTTTTGTTGCCTAGTCTCCCTTGTTTTAAGCTTATTTGGGCATAATTTTTGTTACCAGACACCAATTGAAAAAAAAAAATTCTTACAAAGATAAATTAGTTTTTCTATCTTTAAAAAAAGTTTAAAAAAATCATGACAAAAATTGAGACCATAGGTACCTTCTTGAAATCCAATTTGTCCCCTAAGGGAACAATGGTCTTTCAGGGATGAATTATTCATATAGAATAGTACTCCCGCTTTAGCCCACTAAAAGCTTCCAAATTAGGCAAAATTCTTGTTTCACTGAAAAGTTCCGTTTTATGGTTTTGATCATTGAATAAGCGTTGGTCGTGTTGAATGACCTCATGGGGGCAAGTCAAGAGATAAGGGAGCAGTCCTCTCCTAGAAAGCTTGGCCTTGCCCATATGAGGTACTTTGTACTTGTTGTGGTTTCTTAGATAGTAGTGTTGACAATGGGTTTGGTGACCCGACTTCGGCGCTATAAAAGACTTGTTCATAAAGTGGGCTAGGTTTCTTTTTTGCGGATATTTAGGTTGGGACAAATGTTTTTAGATTCCCATTGTTGCCACCAACCTTTAACCCCTAAAGGACCGGCATGCGTTTTTTGGCTGTATAGAAATTTTGGGCAGGTATGTGTGACTAGAGATTTCCATACTCTAAACTGAAATTTTAATAGAAAGTGGGCGCGAGGAATATCTTTCATATGCACTAAATTTCAGCACATTTGGAAATAGGAGTCAAAAGTTATGGCCAAATATGTTACTTTTTTTCGTAACTGGGCAATCTGGGCAGCAAAAAAATTTGGCAAAAATTTGATTTTTTTTTTTTGAATTTTTTTTTCTTGTAGATTATATTTTTGTCTATCTGGAAAGCTTTGATTCATTTCATTTGGATTTGTTATCAGAAAGTTATGGACATTCTTGTTTTTCAGGTAGTTAGAGCATCTTCTTGAAAAAAATAACTTGTAGGATTCATTTCTGAATGCTATTTTTGCAATTTTTCAAAAAACAAAAATTCTCATGATTTAGTTTACTTGCTAGAAAAATCTCACCATTGGAATTAGTGTATTTTAATTCCATCTAAAATATATTAATATTTTAGATTTTCCTTCATGTCATACCTACTTCTATTTAATAATTTTTTTAGGAATGATAATTAAGTTTTTTTTAATATTTTTTTTTTCCCTAGACTCTCAACTCAATTCTCCATTATAAAGATTTGAAGCTCAAACTCTGTAGTGCAAAAATTTTAAGTGAAAAATGTTTAAAGTCAAAAACTCCAGTCCCGCAATGTGCTGAAATACTTGTTTTTTCCACTTTAAACGCAAATGTCTTGCAATTTGAGCGGTCAAAAATTCTGAAATTTTTTCCACACATTCTCATACTAGTTAGGTGTAAGATCCTACGGTTAAATGTGCAAAAAAAACATTTTTCAAATTTTTTTACTCCTTGCTATAGAAATGGCAGTTTTGAGTGTTTTTTGGCAGAAAAAAGGCCTTGGGCCTTTAGGGGTTAAATCATCAACAATGACAGAGCTAGCAGCATTTACAAATTATGTTCAAATATGATACTTTCCGCATAGATTTTGGGTGTGTAAACAACAACACCTAAGTTGGAGATTTTGCATAGATCTAAGGGATGAGTTGCTGGTTTTTGAATGCATGTATCATTGGCACAAAGACTAAAAATATAATTAATCCCTTGTGAGGAAGCTTTTTGGAGGTTTTTAATGGGACAAAGGGAATATGTATCAAATCAATGATTCCATCCATTGAAAATGAAAAAATATATAGCCTAATATTCCCTCAGAAAAATTGTGAGCGAAATATCACTAAAAAAAACCCACTTGTGCAAAACTGCGGGCAGTCAGTAGCGGGCACGAGGTCCGGGCAGGGGAGGCGCGGGCAGCCGGGCACCCAGCGAAACGCCTTGGGACTTATGGCATAGAGTGAGCGGCGTCGCTCTACGAGTTATATTCCGACTCCGCGCAGCCCCGCAGCTTCTTCCGTGAGACTCTTGAAGCTCGAATCTTGAATCCCGAAACCATGAATGCTCCGGATCGATATGAGCGCTTCGTGGTGCCCGAGGGCGTGAAGAAGTACGTTGACGCAACCTGAATTTGAATTCAATGGGTTTGAGTCTTTTGGAGGACTTGCTATCGATCACGCTTCTTGCTCTCTTGTTGAGTGTGTGTGTGTGTGTGTGTTCAGGGTGGCTTACGAGAGGGACATGAAGGTGATGAACGCGGCCACTTTTACTGTGGAGCGGGAGGATCACACTATCGGGAACGTCATTCGCATGTAGGAGAGCCTCGATGCGACTCTTCTGGGCTTTAGGATGGGTTGCAATTGATTAGGGTTTTAGGTCGAATGGATGCTTTGTCGTGCTGTGAGACCATCAGAATTGGTGCACTGAGATATGCCATTAGAATTGAGATGGAAGTGACAGTTTGTGCTTGACGAGGGGATTATTTCAATTTCTTCTGGGCTTTAGGAGGGTTGCAATTGATTAGGGTTTTAGGTCGAATGGATGCTTTGTCGTGCTGTGAGACCATCAGAAATGGTGGACTGAGATATGCCATCAGAATTGAAGTGGGAGTGACAGTTTGTGCTTGAAGAGGGAGTTAATTTCAATTGTGGGTGAAGGTAGAGGATACCAGTTTCATTGATTAGGATTTTAGGTTTAATGGATGCTCTGTCATGCTGTGAGACGGTGCGAGTTGGTGCACTGAGAAATGGCATTAGAGTTGAAGTGGAAGTGACAGTTCTTGTACTTATTTTTAGTTGTGAAGTTAGGTAGAGGATACTATTTAGTTGCGTCGGTTTAAGCATTTTGGCATATCGGAGATTGGGAGATCGCTATTAGGCTCCAGAGAGACCACTTTGGGATCGATGGTAAAATTTGTTAAGATTGAACTTTTATCACTGTATGAATGTCTTGTGCAATCATTCAAAGTGGGAGGTTGTAGACCGCTATTGAAGGGGCATTAGATAATCCCATTTTCTTTCAAAGGTTAGCGACTCCATGTCACGCTAACACCCAACTTGCTAATCGAAGAGCAACCAAGTGTATTGGAAGAGATGAGGTGTTGGTAGCATAGCAGATGGGATTAGGTTTAGGATGATTTTAGTATCGTCCATCTTAGAAGTGAAGTGACCTTTTCCTTCTCGAAGAGGTGATTTTCTTAATTGTGAATTATGGTGTGAGCAGGCAGCTGCACCGCGATCCGAGTGTGTTGTTTGCTGGTTACAAATTGCCTCATCCACTCCAATACAGGCTTGTGTTGAAGGTTCCATTTTCTCACTATCTTTCGTCCCAATTAGTTCATATGTTGGAGTTTGGTTAATATTGTTTTGCTCATGGTTATTCCTAGCATAATAGCATCTCCTTGCTTTTCACATACTTTAGGTTATCTTCGAGTTGGGATCGAGTTTTCTAATGTTCAGTAACTATGTTTATGGCCGCCACAGATTCAAACGACGAGTCAGTCATCTCCCATGCAGGCTTATAACTTGGCCATCACTGATTTGACGAAGGAGCTGGATCATCTCAAAGCTGTCTTCGAGGTACTGCTGAAACTTAGTTCGTTACTTTTTGCACTCTAGAACAATTTCCGTGATAGTATGTAGGAGTGAGGACAATGTGTGACATTACACTGGAAAAGTTTAAAACCCTAACCTCTAAACATTCAATCCTTTTTTCATACTTGATTTCCTCCGTGTCATTACGTTTGTATTGTAACCTGTGATATTGTAGAGTAAGATAGTGCAAAAGACAAGTGGAGTTTAGTCTGAAAGTGTTCCCAAGAGTTTGATGCTAGATAGATGATAGACATGATAGACATGATGATAGAATAGTGCTAATAGAGAATCTACAATTAGGGAGGTTTGGGTGTGGCATCAATAGAACTTGTTCATTTATACTGAAGGAACAACATTAACACGGAAGAAACCCTTTCAAGTGCTAAAAATGTTTAACCCTATCTCGTGGTGATACAGTACCTTGAATTTTATTCCATGCTGACAACCTAAACGTTATCACTTCGTGTGTTTGCAGCAAGAGACAAGCCAGAAACAGGCAGAGTATTACTAGACTGGCCCATGCAAGCATTCTACAAAATGCTATTGAAGACCTGCAATCCGTCGGCAAGATCAAGGGCTCCTGTTGATCCATCTTGTACCACTTTTTTTCAAGCATGTTTGTAACGCTTGTGAACTTCATTATGTCGAGTGAAGGAAAGGGCACTGAGGCGCACCTAGTCTGAAGCCTCGAAGTAGTACACGGAACCATAATTGGTGATCGATCTCACTGCACACTACAGGACAGTTTACGGAATGACCTATTCTGTTGGATCAGTTCGATATTTGGGTTGCATTGTTGGTGTGCTTGTGGTGGACTCTTTACTGCAAACCAAATGGGTTCATAAGCTAATTGATGTAAGATAGAGGTACGTAGTGGAGACAAAGACCTATATGGAACTCCCTAAAATCTTGCATGATGAGCACAAGTTGATTTTGAGTGAGCACACCACCTTATAAGAACTCATGTTGACTCTATATCATCTACCAATAAGACTTTGAATCCTTACAACTTTTGCATGTAGTATCCAAATATATTGTGTACTGAATCCTCTTCAATTCCTAACAAAAGCATATCAAAATTGGTGACTTTGCTCAATGCATGAGATGTTTCTAGTAAGTGTTAGTTTTTTCCCCCTCCTCTCATGAGCTTTGAAGCATCACAACAGTCTTTCCAACCCCTTTAGAAAGCTCATGTCTATGAGGAGCTGGGTATGGTTTGAGAGTGGAAGCATTCATATAATAATGATGTAGATAAGTTTCACCATTGTGACAAGCTGGGATTGACAAAGACAACTCAAGTAATGCTTGATAATGCTAGGGTTTTACCAATGGGCCCAAACTAAGGCATTAAGTGCAAAGAGTAATGCTTGATAATGCTAGAGTTTTACCAAATGGACCAAACTGTGTACAAAGGCCTTTAGTGCAAAGAGAAGCAAAAAATTGCAACTACATAGTTGCATGATGTTGTTTCTTCTATGAGTATTTCAAGATCTCAAGGTCATCCAGTATCCCAAACTTGCCCTGAGAAAATGCAACGTAACAGCGAAGCAAGAGCAACTACAGGTTAGTACCTCCCACATCATGGACGCGACCCGGTAGATCCTTATTTGATGCTATCCTTCGTGACCTGGCCTGCCTTGCCATTACTAGTCCACAAACAATCTGGATAAGTAAAAAATGGATGTACCAACCCCATATATTAAGTTACTCTACAAAAAAAACATTCAGATCAGCAGAAATCGAGTGAGAACCCAGGTGCATCATTGGAAACAAGGGAAAACCAAAACTTCGCTTTGGGGTTCAATCCCCGTAAAAACAGTGTAACAAAGGGTCCTTCTAAGCAAATATCCATCCTGGCAATAGTACACATAGTTTTTCTCGACATGACTGTGACCCAAGCTGCACTCTGGGGCCTTTCTGGAAGCGGGACAGCAAGAGCTGAACCACAAGAATTAAGACCATCCTTCTTCAGGTCCCCATCGGTAAACTACACCCGTGAAAGGTCAATGGGACTCGACGTTCTAGTGCAATAACTGCTCTACGGGTCCATGTCCTTACAATGCTTCTGTGTGATTCTCGCACTTATTTGCAAAAACGGGTACCCCAACGTCCCACAAATGGGTTATGCCGTCAAGCAGACTTGGGATCCGTACCAAAGAATTCAGGAAATACCACAAAGAAGTGCGTCTAGCAAAGAATCACCGAGCCATCTTCAACATTTCGGAGCCCTCAAAGCTACGTGGAAAATCGGCTGCTGCTATTCGAGAATCGTCCTTCTTAGGCTCTCTAATTGCTAATTGCTCCTGCCATTCAGGCTTCAGCTGGCACAGGCCATGCTCCCAGGTTCCTGTTTTTTGGAATGCTCTGACAAATTGATGCTCCAAGCTCCCTCGTTGAGAACCATACCATATCGTTCATCGTTACCAGATAAATTGCAAGGCGGCAGGGACTGCGCACTGACAGTTGAGCTTTTCTTCCGCATCTCCTGAATGGTTCTTAAAGCCGCCACGGTGCTCTTGAATATGCCTCGAGCAGCATCACCTAGAGATTAACATCAATCAAGTGAGTCAAGGCAATAATGTCAAAAGTTTGGCAAAATCAAACTTGCAAACGAAAATCGTGTTGTGTAGAACCCCCTCATAAGTATGCATCCCAAACCTCAGATGGAATAAAGTCTAAGCTACATCAAGTTCTTGCTTCAAATTCTTTTCAGCAACATCGAGCTACTTACAAACTTCTAGTAAGAAAAACTAGAATTCCCAGCACAAGAGACTGCATTATTGACCATCCTTCACTACGACAGACTCCGGGGCAGAAATGAGCTTCTAAATGCACTCGAATGTGTTCACAACTTGACATGTGGAAGTTTTCCAATCAGACGCGGACACAACTTGACAGATGCTGAAGATATATAGGGGATGTGCAATTGCAGAACGTGTCAATAGAGAGGGTTGTGTACTGAAAACTTCATACCACATCAGTCCAAGAAACATGATGACCAGCAACAATGAATCGAGATTACCTGTCGGATACGAACGCTCTTCCGGTTCACTTTGAGAGGCTCCTGCTCCATCGACTTGTTCAACGTCAATGCTCTCTTCAGCAGGCGGAGGAGGGAATGCCGATAACAAAACTTCGCACTCCTGTACAAGCTGCGAGAGAAGTTCAGTGGAGAAAAACGGCTGTAGAAGCACTCGTTTGATGAAAGGCAGGCGAAGGACCGCTCCTGTGCGTTTATCATGCTTCTTCAATATCTTCACCAGCCCTACAGTTTAAAAATCAGGATTGTCAAAAAGAGACGAGTAAACAATAGATCCTAATCGCCCCAATCTCTGCTACAAGATTACAAGTACGATAAATACAGATTGAATTGTTCAAATCTGGCGACGGTTGTAAGCAAAGAAAGTTCAGCGAATTGGCAGCTTCTTCAACTAATAGGGGGCTCAGGCAAACTACTGCCATGTCAAAGATTTTAACAAACCATTCTGAAAGGTTCACAATACACAGCTTTGTGAGATTCCGTAGACAAATTGTTTGAGCAACATAACCCGCACAACAGGGTAAATAAATCCTAAATTCAACAAATTCCTACGTCTCAGTTCATTAATTAGAGAAGAAAAGCTGATAACTGCTCTACCCTAACCCTGAAAAACACTGGCGATTTTCCTTCACAAAGAAAACTTCACTGCGTGAACGTCCAATAAGAGAGAAAGTAATTTCCAAGAGGCCAACCTGTGTAATTGAGGGTACTGTAACTCTCCATAAGCACAACTTCTCCATGTAACGTGACAAGACCTGTGCGAATGGTCATAAGATCCTCATTCAAATCTCTTTGGTCCACACCTGCACCATTTCGCTGTCGTACAGTCTCCAACATTTGCTTCAGCTCCTGTATCACACGAGGCGATCAGTATTTGTATCGTAGTTGTACTGCATACCAGGGATATGAAATTCTACATCCTGTCTCATAAGCTCAAGAGCCCAACACTACGAGAAAACGAAATCCATTCATGGTAAGATATCGTAACTAGAACTATTCCCGCCGATTATAGTGATAGATCCGCACCTACATCCTAGGGATAATTACCAAGTAATGACTGTAATCAAGCATAGTCGTTTAAAAAACCTTCCAAAAACGATCCAAGGGTTTGGACGGGGCAATTTCCGACTCAAATAGGTATTTAGCTTCTAATCCAATATTACAAAGAATGGATGCATCTTTCTGCTCCTCCCACAAATGTGCAGTGTAAGAATCTATATTCAAAGACGGTAAGGAGACTTCAAAACCGAATTCCAAAAGCTGCAATCGTGACTTCTGACCGTTCATTCTCAATTGCAAATACACACCACTATGCATAGAATGTACACTTGGAACGTCATCATACTATGCTCTTTAGGGTTGACCCAGAAAGGCTCCCATGAAATCAGTGGACGACAGGAATCCAGTGTTGAGCTCCTGCGTTGAGCATCCATACAAACAACAGCCTCGCTGAATCTATGAGTCTACAGACGAAAAGAACCAGAGTAACAACAGAAGACAGAGCAACATACTTGCAAACGAATGACGTAGTCCTCTTCTTTCCCAGTGAAGAAATGGTTGAACTTCTCAAGTTCGACATTTAGAAGGTGCAGAAAATCCTCTTCTTCTTTCGAGAGCTCCTTCTCTCCAGGGACCTGCACAGCCAAAACCTCCCCCCGGATGGGCACAGTAGAAGTAACATTTGCCCCAGCACCTGTGGAATACATGTAAAGTATTAGTATAGTGCACTGCATATACATATAATTGCGTCTTTAACCTTAATAACCGTGACTCTCCAGAAAGACTCTTTTCAAGCACTACACAGAAGCTGAAGCTCAATCAATTTACTATCAATGCCAGACACAGTTTCCAAAAATCTACTTGCTCATCAATTTCACAGCATCGAAACCCTACGGTCGGGTCACAAAAAGAACTCGCGCCATCGTGTGATTGATTGTAACCTCATCAAATGTGAATTGGCAAAAAAAAAATTCGACAATAATCTGACCTGAACGAAGGGCACCGGCCACAGAGTCGTCTTCTTCGTCTTCTTCTTCTACTTCTCGTGCTTCGGCTTCGTCTCCGTCTCCGTCTCCGTCTCCTGCCTCTCCCACCTTCCTCTTCTTCACCACACCCTCGCTCTCCCCGTCGCCACTCCCGCCCTCCACCACCCCTCTCGCCCGCTTCACGACGCTCGTCGGTGGCCACGGCACTTCCACATCCGCGACCGACACCGCCTCCACCGACGCCGTCCCTTCCGCTGGCCCCGGAAGCTCCACGAACGCCGCCACGGGCAACGAGTTTTCCTTCAAAATGTTGTTGATCACTTTCTTCAACTGCTTGTACGACAAAAACTTGTCGCGATACTCCACGGGCATCTGCTCCAGCAACTGCAACAACAACCTCCCAAACTTCATCTCTCCCAATTCAACCACCCCCTCCCCTCCCTTCCGCTACAAACCACGAAAATTCACCCTGAAAACACCACAATTATCCCAACACCACACTCTCCTCACAATTGAAACGCCCGCAACCGCACGGCACCATGAATCCCCTCACACAAATATTCGGGGCGTTGCAAGCACAGAATTCCACGGCCATGGAATTATAAAGAGCAAAAACTCGGAGAATGGATGCGGAGGAGACGAACAATGTGTTTTGAGGGTTTCGAACGCTCGAGATGCTCAAGAGGCTTTCTGGAATATTCGTTTTCCTGGCTTTACGGAACCCGAACAGACCCTCGCACCTTCCACGAAGAGTCTTTCGAATAATCCGGTCATACTATTTGTGAGCCACAGTAATTTGAAGGGGATGTTGTGGACTGGTATTTTACTATTGGTAGTTAATTAGTTGCGCCAATGGGGATGAGGGAATCCACGTTGTGTGAGAGGGTGGATATTCCGTCGAGAATCGACAAGGGGGGTCGGCGGGGGGGATCTTAGCCAATTGGAAGGGGTGAATCTGAATCTGTTGTTAATAAATATAGTTTGGGAGATTTGGTAATTATATTACTGAACTGAACAGTACCGGAGAGGACCTCAGCTTTGCCCTTTCTGGTAAATTGCACGAAATTGAATTTCTTTGTGACCTCACATTATTCTTTTATTTTTATTTTTATTTTATTTTTTGAACTAATGGGAAACCCACTGCATTAAAAAAAACCACAATACAAAACAGCCAAGCCGTGAGGCTGGACAAATGAAGAGACCTCACATTATTCACAAGATGACATGTGGCACCTTTTTTTTTTTTTTTCTTTTGTAGTGAAAGTGACTTAGTTTATGTTGGATCTGACCGTACGGTAATCCAACTTGGAACATGGGTTTGAGTAAGGATTGTATTGCATTTTCTTGGGATTTCTTGTTAGTTGAAAATAAATTTTAGATTCTTTTAGAATGTGTTTTTTTGGACTAAACATGAATAAACTAATAATTATTAAAGTGAACAAGTGAAAAAAATAGGGGAACTTGAAATCGACCTTAGCCTCTCTTGTACATTTTAGTCAAGATTTCATTCTAGATGGTATGGTTTTGCAAACAAGTCAGATAAAGGTGTTACCTTAAAGTAACTACACCTAAGATTGTCTAAATGAGCATTTGTACTTGGTTATCACTATTAAATTTTCTAAACTTTTGCGGGACCTTGTTGGGAGTTAGATAGATTCTCTAAGAAAGCAATTTTTTGTACAAAAAATAAATAAACTATGAATTTTTAAAGTGCTGAAAATGGATGAATCCAAAGTGGATCCTAAATCTTCAAAGAACTTTTCATTTTAGATAGGAATTTAAATCGGATGGTTTTACAAATAGGTTGCAATTAAATGCAATTACCATACTCACTTTTATGTTGATGTGGGTTTTCATATCCCTTATTTTGCATTAGTGGTTTTATAAAGTTGAAGCATTAACACCCTGAAAGAATCAATCCTCAAGTTGTTTAATGTAAGAAAAGATCGAGGAAGGGGAGGTGATAGAATGAGATAAAATAAAAATTTACTCTAATTCAAGAAGATTCAAAAAAATCAATCTTTCAGTTGTATAATATAAAGATTGGTTGAAAAAGAGGTAAGGATAAGATAAATTAGGCAGAATATGCCCAAATTCAAGAAGATGCTGAAATTCAATCCTTAAGTTGTACAATACAAAGACATGTTGAGGAAGGAACAGGGTTAAAATGACGTATGCAAGATTTGCCAAATTCAAGAAGATTCTAAAATTAAGTTCTCAAATTGTACAATACAAAGAAAGTAGTTGAGGATGGAGTGGGGATAAGATAATATAGGTATGATATGCCCAAATTCAAGAAGATGCTAAAATCCAATCTTTAAACTGTACAATACAAAGGCATGTTGAAGAAAGGGCAAGGATAGGATGAAGTAGCCAAGATATGGGGAATTCAAGAAGATGCTAAAATTTGATCCTCAAGTTGTACAATACAAAGACATGTTGATAAAGGGGAGGAGGAATAGGATGAAACAGGCTAGATATACCCAAATTCAAGAAGATTCTTTTTTCTATCATTGGTTTGTGTGATAATTGACCTTGTTTTTTAAGATGCATAGGTCCTTCTTGAAAGTAATTTAGAATTCAAAAATCTAAATCTAGTGATGAGTCTTAACGCTTACTATCTTAGAAATGCTATCAAGGGTAGTCTTGATCTCTGAAACCAAGCATTAACAACAACTCATGAGGTTTTGATTTGGAGAATTTACATTTGATATTTGGAATGAGGTTTAACATTTGTTTGGTAAGAGCACCAATTATTGCAACTTTGAGGAAAATTAGTGTAGACAAATGAATGGGCAAGCTTGGTCATGTCTTTGATACAACAAAATGTTGAAGGTAAGTACAAACAACAAACATTGCATGTTTTATTGAGATTTTATCAAAGTTCAAAATATTACTTTGACCAATTACTTCTCTTTAAGTATTCCAAACATACTCAAGATATAAAAGTTTTGAAAGTCAACCTTCTTAGTAAAAACTAAAAATTGTAAATCCAAAATTTGCATTTGCAATAGAAGATAATAGATAATGATCTACATAACATACACAATAAGCAATTAAAATACTTTTCTTTTATCTTTGAAAATTTTCAAAGAGCTTTTAAATATCAAATAATTTGTACCAATTATTGTAGGCTTTTGTTGTTTTTAGAGTTCTTAATATATTCAAGTTCAATTTTAGTTGTGGTAATGTGCTCAATTTAATTTTAGTTTTAGTTTCAAAAGAAGATTAGCTAGATAATTGAATGAAAATTATAATAGTAATTAATTCTATCTAAATTTTTGAATTGTGGTAATCTTATGAAAATTATAGGAAAAAATAGCTCCATCATGAAATTGTAAAATTATCCTTATATTTGTTTATAATCTAGTTATTTACACACATTTTGAAGAAGAATCTAAGTTTCAAAATTATTAAAATAGTTCAACATTTTGATCCTAAGGTACATGTAGGATTTTGATTCTTTGCAAATGGCTCCATGTAGCTTAAACCACTGATGTCCCAATCTGTTCCATTATGATAAAATGACTCTTTCATGTAAAGATTGGTTATGTAAATTCATTAAAATATTTATTTAATCCCTAAGAGTCCCTCAAATTTGAATGTGAACAACCGGGAGGAAGACAAATGTAGTTCTTTTAGCAAAATAATAAATCACAGGATGAAAAGAATCTAAACATCAAATCTTCATTTTTGCAAGTTCTTTTTTTTCCCATCCCGATATGATTTCATTCAAAACATTGTACAATAGTCATGAAGCACTTAGTGACCACACTAATTGGTGAATAATAGACAGTTTGTTTTAAACATACTTGGATGTACCTCATTTGTTTTGTGTAGTTCTAGCAACAAGCTCTTTAGAACATTCATAATCCACTCAATGGATGCCAATTCTTTTAGGGGTTAAAATTTTTTCTCAAAAATAAAATAAAATTCTTACTATGGTGGTATTGAAATATGAAGTGCTAAAAAAATTGACATATTTTAATCTTAAGACAATCCTATTGTATTTTTTTAAGACTAAAACCTTAAAGTACTATATTAGTAACCACTGGCATTTAATACTCTACTTTTCTTTGAGGAGGTGCAAATTACAATGGCATGTTTTTCTACAAAATTTAGGTGTAACCTTTAAAATTAAATCAGAGCCCCGTAGTGAAATGTAAAGTCTACACTATGGTTTTAGATTTGAAAAGTCTACACCATAGAACTTGCATATGTATGTATTAAAAGGTTGAATATTTTGGAATTTTAGATTTGAAAAGCAAATTAAAAGCGGAGTTAAAAACTAAAATTGATGAACATCAATTTCTAAGTTTGGCCCAAAGCCAAATAACTTCATTCGCAAGGAAAAAATTGGCTTAATACTATTATATAAAAACATTTACTATGTTGAAGCTTGAATCTAAAATGATTAAAGGGTTTAAAGTCAATAATTTTGAAAGAATTAAGTTGATGTCAACTATTTAGTAAAGAAATTATTAATTATGGACTAAAATCCTACTATCATTGATAGTGAAAGTAGAGTAAACAAATGTTTCTTAAAGATAGTACTACTAAATAGGATATAAAGACCTAGTAACTAACAAATGACCTAAATATTTACATCTTTCTTTCAAACATAAACTAAGATAATTAAATTAGATGCACTATTTTTTGACAATACATTATGGATTTAGAGTTACAATAATAGTTTTTTTCACAAATCTTATTTATAATTGAAAATGTTTGTTTGCATTTCAAAGCAGGTATTGTCTAATTTTAAAAAATTTATGTAGTATTTATAAAAAAATCCTCAAACCTTGAAAGACCAAAGCATATTTCAAGCGTAAATAGTCAAAAACTACCACTTTGTAGGTCAATGAGAAAAAAAACAATTTTTTTTGTAGTTCAATGTGCAAGTTTGAACTAGACTACATGGCGGAATGTGTAGAAAAAATTGAGAAACTTTGATCATGTGGATTGAAAGTTTATAACACATGAAGTTAGAAGAAAAAGTTTTATCTTGTCCCTATGCGACAAGGTTTAAGGTTACAAGATTTAAGGTTTAAGGTTTTAGGGTCTTTTGTATTCGTTACAAAGTTTATCCTTGAACTTATCAACTAGTTAACATCCTAGGATTGCTTTGAGTTGTATTCTACATTAAGTGTCTATTGGATCCAGACAGGCATCATTTATCTGAGTTTGAAAAATATATAGCTATATTGCCAACACAACCGATGAAGTGGACCAATAAGGTCGCAGTAAAGTGTCCATCAAGTTTTCGTACACTATGCCAGAGATTAATTTCAACTGCACGCATAAATGGAGAGGATGGAAAAATAGTGCACAAAATTCTGGGTAGTCCTTCAACGCCATCGTTCACATCTTCAACCGGTGCTAGACGGCCCAATACACATGCAGATTTTTGTCGTATTTCTTGAGCAGCAGGGATATTTTCGTCAGGAATTCATAGTACGGAGTATCCCTGCTTGACAGATTCATGGTAAGTTCAGTGTAATGCTTATAATCATGAGGGGCCATTGTGAACCTGGCTGCGACCAGTTGACACCAATCTCTTATTATGAACAAGAACAATTTCCATACGACCTCCCTGTCGACTCTGAGATTTCTCGCGAGATCCCCGTCGGTAGATTTTCCTCTAAGGCGGACATGTTCCCTAATTATTTCCGAGTATAGACATGGACGGACTAGTCCGTTATGTATCAAAAGCTCATGCACAATTTTTGGTATAATGTTTAACCTAGCACAAAGTCCTACAGCGTAAAGTATGGATCTGTACAAGTGCGGACGATCTTTCACAGGCTGTTTCAGCTTGAGCACATAATATTGACACTGCCAGTAAGTTTTGAGGTAGCTTTGACCTCATAGAACACCCAACGCTTGGATCATAAAGTCCTCACATTCTATCTTGTGGCTCTAGAGATAGCTAGTAAGAAAGTGGTACCGATCGAAGTCCAGACGATGTTGCATCATAAATCTTGCAGCAAAGAAGTGACACCAATCGCAAACATCCAACAGAAACGGGTCTCCGCAGTTTAAATCAAAGGTGTCCACGCTAGCACTTCTAACAGGGTCCCTGTCAGCCATGATCGGAATCGTACGTAAACCGTGTTCAATTTGTTCAATTCCGCGAGCAATTGTATCAATCCCGTGAGCAATCGTGTCAATTCTGCGAGCAATTGTGTTACAAATAATCCTGTGTGTGCTGGCTGTGGAGAGCAAGAGGTGAGAGCTTCTTCCAGGTCAATTAGGTCAATTTGAAAATTTACACTAGTAGAAAAAACCATGTCCGTTTCAACATAGATTTTGCATAGTTCTGTTGATAGGAAGGGTGGATTAGGACAACTTGATTTGGACATTTTTTAGCATACATTTATTCTAAACCATGTCCGTTTCAACATAGATTTTGCATAGTTCTGTTGATAGGAAGGGTGGATTAGGACAACTTGATTCGGACATTTTTTAGCATACATTTATGTTGATTCGGACAATATTCTACAATTTTAATCATTTTATTTTTTATTTTTTTATTTTTAAAATTTAAAAAAAAAATTTCATCTGTTGCCCGAACTTTTGAGCAGCTGAATTTTTTTTTCGGGTAGCAGTTGAAACTTTTTTCAAAACATTGGCCCGCCACATAGGCAACCCGCCACATAGGTTTGAACCTTGAACCTCTTGGTTAGTAACCATGGACTCCAACCATTACACCATGGTTGGAGTCCCGTGTTAGAATGAGGTTAGTTAGATGTATTTATGCAATTTTTGTTTCTATTTTCGTTTTTATTTTGCAAAGTCAGCAGACTTTGGAGGCACATATCTCCTTCATAATAAGTTCTTTTTTCATGAAACTTGTTGGAAAAAATAGATATTAAAGTCTAGTTTCAGTGGTAAAATTTTCAATTTATTATAGCATGTTTTGAAAATCTGACAAGCATTTATCCTAGAGGTGGTTTGGCCAAAGTTAGTTGTATTTATTCATGGTTGTATTTTGCAAAGTTAGCCAATTTTGCAAGCAATTTTCTCCTTCATAGTAAGTTTGTTTTTCATGAAACTTGTTGGATATAATAGATATTAAAGTCTAGTTTTAGTGGTAAATTTTTCAATTTATTCTAACATGTTTTGAAAATTTGGCAAGCATTTTTTTGAAGGTGATTTGGCCAAAACTTAGGAATAAAGAGTTCTAATTGAGAATAGTTCAAATTTAGAAGTTTGAATAGTTAAAAACTCATATTTTGAGTAGTTCAAAACTTAGAATTTATATTATAATTCTAAATTTCCATTGTCCTCTTGGGGAACAAATTTTTTTCTTCAAATATTATGTTTTTGTGTACATGTGAAGCTTGATTTGCTCTACTTGAACTTGTGTTGAAAAAATTATGAACTCTTATTTTTTGTGTAGTCTAAGCATTTTCGTGATAAAATAACTTTTAAACGATTCATTTTCTAGTGCAATTTCCAAAAAAAGTCATAATTTTTTTTAAAAGGTTAAGTTTGGTTGCTAAAATAATTTCACCATTTGGATTAATGTGTTTTAATTCTATTCCAAAGCTATAAACGGTTTTGTTTTTGTTCAATCTTGAATCTATGTCTTTAATAATGTTTTAAAGATTGGAAATGAAGTTGTTTTTTTTTTTAATATTTATTGCCCAAAATTTTAATGAAATCCTTCAATACAAAAAATTATAAACTCAAAGTCTTTAGTGCAAAAAATTTCCACAGTTCAAGCCACAATTAGCAGTCAAAGTGATTTGAAATTGCCGGCTAGTGTTCAAAAAAACTTTTCTTTCTATGATCTAAGACAAGTGAAGTAGAAGATCCTAATCATCCTATGGTTTAATTCCAAAAAAATATTCTTTCTACTTTCTTTGATGAATGTAGCAAAAATAGCAGTTTTGAGTGTTTTTTGGTATAAAAGCAACCTAGGCAATTTGATGGCTTGCAGAGTTCAAAATTAAATAATTCAAAGTATAGAATAGAGCTATGAATAGTTCAAAATTTGAATTCTTTTCATTCAAAATTTAGAATTTAAATCCAATTAGAATTAGAATGAAAATATTTAAAAATACAAGTTAAAAATTCAATCAAATTGTAAAGTTGAACTCTAATCAAATTATATTCTACAGAGAGTAGAATGAGAATTGTATTAGAATTTAAATTCTAATTAGTATTGAATTGATCTGAGTTGAATCAAAGTTTGAATTTTTCATTAAGTTATATGAAACAAAATTTGCATTAGAGTTGAATTTGGCCAAAGTTTTGATCAAATTTCAAGTTAGAATTGCAATTATTGAATTTCATTGTAATTCAAATCAAATTCAAAATCAATCTATATTTATTAAAATTCTGATTGAAATTCAAAATCTAAATTCATACTTTGTAGAAGATTCCAAAAGATTTTAGAAGATTCAAATATTTTAAAAGAGTCTAAAAGAGTCTAAAAAGAATCCAATAGAATTTAATTGATTTTGAAAACATTCCAATAGATTTAAAAGATTTTTAAATTTTTTTAAAAGACCCTAGTAGATTCCAATAGATTTTCAAAGGATTTATAAAAGATTCCAAAAGATTCCAAAAGAGTCATAAAATATTTATAACAAATTCAAAAGATTCCAATAGATTCCAAAAAGATTTTTGAAAGATTCTAAAATTTTCTAAAAAATTACTTGAAATTAGTTGAAGTCTTTAGAATTTGATGATTTGTGCATTTCAAATCAACAGTTTTAGGCAATCTGTGTTGATTGTCCAAAGAAAATTGACAAATGTGCCATTTTCGCATCAATGTTTGTTGAAATCAACACAATCTATGCGAAAACGGGCCCATTTCTAGTAGTGTTAAAAACTTCGCGGGAAAAGTGCCAAACGTCTGCTCAAGAACATTCCAGTCGCCTTTGGAAGCAATCCACTAAAGTCATCCGATTAAGTGTCTCAAATGCAGAGCCTCCGACGATGGTCCTCATCCCATGTACAAGTAGAACTTCTCTCCCTTCTCATACGAATCAAGGGTTTTGTCAAAGTCTCGGTGAGCGAAGAAGACATTCTGGCAAAGAAAAGTATTTGTAGGGCGGTCAGTGAGACGCTCCACGCGTGACACCATGTCCGCATCCATCTTGCTGCACCCGAAGTCAACTATGAATTTTTCATAGTTGATTTTTTTGTTCTTCTCGGCCCCGACTTCTCACGGAGTCACCACTTGGGTGGACTCCGAGGACCTTAGAGACTGCTCTCCTACATCACCAATTATACAAGAGACATTCATGTGAACCCCTTAAATCCTAAGAAAATCACAACATGCAATGAACTCATTCAGAGTGCGCTGAAAGCAACCGGCATTCCCAAACCCAACGGAACAAAGAAACTACGCATGCTCAACAACTAACTTTTTCCAATGCAGCTCTAATCAACATTTGAGACTCTACCAACAATGAAACAACTCATCCACAATAGAGAATCAACAAATCCGACTGGAACTTCAAAGCAATAAGCATATCCTGCTCCCATACCCTAATTAGCCGCACGAGCAAACGTCTCAGGACCCTTCAATGTTGATACGGAAAAATGAGTGCAGAGGTTTCCACTTGGCTTAATTGGGACGAGTTGAGTCCCCATAACTCTGGATTCGTCCACGATCACACAAGATCGAAATGGCAAGAACTCCTAATTTTCAGGCATACAGAAATCATGATGGAGGATTGCGCCTTCCGCAATCTCCCAACCCAACTTCAAGAAAACTGGTTTTGAGAAAAAAAAATGACCCTCTGGTGTGCCAGAAGGACCAATGGCTGACATGATCATCTCCGCAAACTCTCCACCAGTCAATCGTCATGCAAAACCCTCCATATCGACAAATATTAATTCAAGCTCCTCCCCCAGGCACTGCATTCACAAAACCATGACAATTTGGCATTAAACTAAGACACCCAAGATTTAACATGCAGACAATCCTACTAAGAAAAGCACAAGGCTCACTAAACCTCAAGAATACACAACACCCTCACACTGCACCCCAATTTACTTGGCCCACATGCAGACAATCCTACGGACAAAAGCACAAGGCTCACTAAACTTCAAGAACACACAACACCCTCACATTGCACCCCAATTTACTTAGCCCACACGTAGACAATCCTACAAACTAAAGCACAAGGCTCACTAAACTTCAAGAACACAAAGCACCCTCACACTGCACCCCAATTTACTTGGCCCATGCAGACAATCCTATGGACAAAAGCGCAAGGCTCACTAAACCTCAAGAATACACAACACCCTCACACTGCACCCCAATTTACTTGGCCCACACGTAGACAATCCCACGGACAAAAGCACAAGGCTCATTAAACTTCAAGAACACAAAGCACCTTCACACTGCACCCCAATTTACTTGGCCCACACGTAGACAATCCTACGAACTAAAGCACAAGGCTCACTAAACCTCAAGAACACACAACACCCTCACATTGCACCCCAATTTACTTGGCCCATGCAGACAATCCTACGGACAAAAGTACAAGGCTTACAAAACTTCAAGAACACAAATCACCCTCACACTGCACCCCAATTTACTTGGCCCACATGCAAACAATCCTACGGACAAAAGGACAAGGCTCATTAAACTTCAAGAATACAGAGCATCCTGCAACCAAATTTACTTATCCTAGGGCCCGCAGGTGAGCGTAAAGTTAACTTCACCAACAATGCAGATGCATCAAGTTTCCTTTCGTTTAATAGAAAGAGCAATATAAAATGATAACCCAGAATGCAATCGGGATCGGATGCTCTCTATTTCACACCCTACTCGGGCCTCCCATCTCTCCAATTCAAGGTAACCAATAATTTTGTATGACCGATACACACGCACCACATTCACAATTAAGACACTCACTCTCCCAATGCAATGCAACATCCACTCACCCAAATTGGCGGACTGTCGACTCGTACGTCCTGAGCCTTGCATTGGAAGAGCGCGGGCATGCGCAACTAAAGCGAGAAGCGATTGCAGCAGTTGGTTCTTGCATCGGAGCAAAGGAATGACTCCCTGCAAGATTTAAAAACGGAAATTCTAGCGCAAAGACGGGTGATAGAATTGAAGAAGCTCGAGTGAGGAAGATTGCAGCAGGAGGGGTTTACATTGCTTCATGGCAACAACAATCGCAGAAGAAAGAGAGAGAATATTAGAGAGGCAAAGGGCACATGAAGGTGAACCCTTAAACCCTGAACCCTGAAGGTCCAAAGGTCCACGCCATGGCTTTTTTTTTCATTTTTTATAAGCACATATCACATATCTACTAGTGTGCCCCATGCCGTTGCCACAACCAAAAGAAAAAAAAAGTAAAAGTAATTTTCTATCCATTACCTAAGTCACAAAAACTTCAAAATTCTATAACTTTCCCATTGTAAGTCCAAACACCATGAAAGAAAGCCCGTGCACCCCTTTGCGCTGAGAGCTTTTCGACCGTATTAAACATGCCACCAGGGGACTCACAGTCCAGGAGATCTCACCATAACAAACAAACAAACAAAACAAACAAATAAAATAAAACAAAACAATCAACCCAACTTAAGTATAGTGATAATTCTATTTTCATCCACAAATTGAAGGTCCAAAGGTCCACTCTAGGGCTTTCTTTTTTCATTTTTAATGAAGTGCCAAAGTGGCAAAATAAAATGTTAAGGTGGTGCTCTAAATTTCAGCATTCATCCACATATTGGATAGAAAATATCAGATTAGCACATATCACATATCTACAATTCTATTTTCATCATAACATTCAGTAGCCTTTAGAGAGGCTACCTTTTCCTCTCTGTAGTCCTCATCCTCGACTTTCATCCCCACATAATTAATGTAAGCTTCGGTACCGGGATAGTGACATTACATTATGGTATGTTCCATTTTCTTTTCTTAATTTTAGAACTAGACATACAAATCAACAAATATTTGTAGTGAAAGATGTTGGCCAAAAGTCCAATGAGTAATGCACGAATACATTATTAATATTTGTAATCAATAACTTATTTTGGATTTTAGGGTGAAAAGACAAATCTATACATACACATGGGGTAGTAGGAGGTAGAGCAACCCATGTGGGATAAATAAATTAGAATTTGTAGGTTCTCATGCATTCATAGTTAAGTTAAAAACAAAAAATTGTGTTAAAAATAGAATTTTAGACCTCATTTATGCATAATAAAATAACTTTCCTTAAAAAACTTTGAACTAAAACAAGTTGGTAAATGAAGATAAGTTTCACCTCCAAAAATCCGTTTGGGATTTTGAATCTCCAATCAAAAGTTATGGACAAATTTTGAAGAGGAATTGGAATGGATTTTAAAAAATGTTAAAGAAAATGTCCATTAAAAATCCTCTCTAAAATTTGTCCATAACTTTTGATTAGAGATTCAAAATTCCAAAGGGATTTTTGAGGTGAAACTTATCTTCATTTACCAAATTTTTTTAATTCAAATTTTTTTGAGAAGAGTTATTTTACTATGCCTAAATGAGGTCTAAAATTCTACTTTTAACACAATTATTTACTTTTGACTTAACTATGAGTGCATGAGAACCTAAAAATTCTAATTTACATATCCCACATGGGTTGTTCTACCTCCTACCATTCCATGCGCATATAAAAAGTTGTCTTCTCACTTCAAAAAGCACAATGCATAAATGGATTCTAATTCAAAGCGAGGTAATTCTACAATATCACTAAAATCAATAATCTCAATGAATCCATTAGCATTTTTTTTGAAGTTCCTATTGTTTAGTTTTTAGTTATACTTGGAAATTTTTAATTTGCCACTACTTGCAGTGTACAGTTGCGGCGCGGGCACCAAGTTAAGTTCTGATTATTATTAACAATTGTCCCTATAACTACTGATTAGGTGCGGAATATAATGTACCATTTCATCCCTTGGATGAAATGGTGTGGTATATTCCACACCATTTTGTTCGAGGGAGGGCAGATCCAGTGACTGCTATTGAATGTTATGATCCACAAACTAGAGATTTCATTGAAGATTGTTTTTTAATTTGAAGTTTTTTGGTGAAAAACGACTTCACGGTTTGCCGTCATTTTTTAACCAAATTAATTTTTTTTGGGTGCAATTTGGCACTGAAAAGCCAAAAAAATAAAAAAACTCGGTCCATGCATCCCAAAAGTGGATGCGCCAAGGTCAACCTTGATTGTAACTTTCAATATAATCATTTTTGGTATGTAATCTAAACCTGGATCTAAACTAAGAAAATGAAGCTTGACAAGATATTGTTCTATTTCATCTTGAAATTTTGAAAAACTTCAAAAATGAAAAGAATTATTGCAATTAAAAGCTCCATGAGTTAAAGTCCAAATAATAGAGTGTGTTGTGTTTTTCATTTGTATTTTCTTCTTTTCAAATGGATTTTAAATTTAAATTACAAAATAAAGATTTTCATTCTAACCTTCATTTATGGTAAAAATTCCAGATTACTCTTGAGATTACTCTAATATGTAATCCGTATTATAATTAATATAATTTTATTCTCACCTTTAACTTTAAAAATCATAGTAATTTGATTTTTCCATCATATTTTTTGAAAAAAATAACATATAAATACAAATACATTTTTCTACTAGAAAAAAATATCAAAATTTTGTACATCAATTAAATAAAAGGATAAATTTAGTTTGATAGCCCAATTTGACTTCAAGTTCTTTGTTAAGGTTGATTTGGGTGTAAAAAATAAAATAACCAATGTAGAATTTTTCATACTAATCTCCATTGATACTTCTACCTTTTGAAAAAAATTCAAATGATTTGGATTGTTTTTGCTATTTTTACTTATTTATTTTCAATTTCTGTAACAAAAATGATAACAATCACAATTTTTCACAAAAACAAATTGAAATTTCTCATAGTGGTATACAGTTCATAGTTTCAAGTAAAAAAAATATAGGATTGATATTCAAATACAATCTAATAAGCTAAATTTAGCTCAAATATGATGTTTGACCAATTGGCAATGGATCTTGTCCTTCAAGGGTTAAGCTTATGCAAAGGGCAATCTTGCACATCCAAACAAGAACGGTATGACCAAGAGGTTGTGTCCTAGGTAAACAAAAATATTAGTTTATTGATGGTGGATAGAGGCAAAATTAAAAAAAATAAAATAAAAAAAAATAAATAGTGGAAAAATTGATAAAGACAATTTCCTTTTAGGTGGCAAATAGTAGAACTATTTACATTAGTTGATCAAAAATTGTTGCTTAGAAATCAGTGAATTTTTTAAAATGTACGGTTGTAAAATTTTATGTCATTTTACAAAAAATGTTTTGAATATTTAAAGCAAAATCATGAATTTTATGCAATATTCTTCATTTTTCTATTTTATGATTAAAAAAATTATTATACATTTTTTCATTTTGAAGATGTACAAAGAACAAAAAATAATGTTAAAAAATTTAGTCCTTTTGTGTTTATCTTTGAAGATTCTCTTAGGATGGTATTCTTCAGTAAGCGCACCAAATGAACCATTTTTACTAGGTGCAACCAATGATATTTTATTATAATTTCTTACAATTTCATAATCTAGAAAATTATGCACCATTGTTTCTATTAAAAAAAAACTTTTGTCTCTTCTTTGAAATTGTTCAATTTTTATTTGTAGATGTATCGCAAACTAACTATTCCATAAAGGATGAATTCAAAAATAATTGAATTCTCTATACAATGGAGTATTCAACAAACTTTTCAATGCTAACATAAAGCTTATCTAAACATAAAAAGAGATTTATATACTAAATGGCATTTTAGAAAATCAATGTTGTGTCACCATTTTCAGATAACTGCAAAAGGATTGACTGTGTTCTAGAAAATTTATAAAATTACCATGCATTTATATTAACCATAACTATACAACTTATAAATTTTGTGCAAAAGCTTGTCTTGGTGAAATTGATCTTTTTTCTAAAACAATAAATCTCTTTACAAATGTTATATTCAAATTTCTATGTGTATTGTTATATACAAAGTATGATGGGATTTTATTTTTCTTAATCACATTTAAATATTGATTCCAAACATTCAATGACTCATTTATAGATAAGGTAAAATCACATTGCAACAAAAGTACACTAAGAACAAGCCACTGCTGGCTAGAATAAAAAATAATTAAAATAATTAAGAAATAAAAATAAATTAAAAAATAATGATTTGACTTGGTCGAAGTTCTACCACACAATCCGGAAACTCAAGGGAACTTGCGACCCTTTTCAACCCCAAAATCTCATCTAATGAATGGTCTAAATGCAATTGATCTTTATTTTAGCCCCTGATGTATCTATAAAAGAATTATACCTTCCTTTTTAGTATACAAGGGGGAGAAGGGTTCAAATTCCACTAGCACAACAACATGTAAGCGTGTTCTAGTCATTTTCTATGTGGGAAAAATTGGGTGGGCCATTTCTATATGCTCATTCAATAAGACTAAATAGAAACAAAAGCACTCTCAAGATTGTTTAAATTTCAAGAGCTTTATAAGGTAGAAACTAAAAATGAGACGGACAAGAATTATTGATCTCCTATTATATTGGTGAAGTTGGAAAGCCTTACCACACATTCTTGGCAGTCAAACATCTTTAAAAGATCCACCTTAGAAGCAATGAGTTAGGAAACCCAAAGTGACATGTAGGTGACCTTGTCCTTGCAAAAGTAAAGATATGATGTTACATACATGGAAATAAGCTTTAACCCTATAACGTTGCTATAGATCATAAGTGTTCGTTTGGATGACTTCACCTAAGACTGTAGGATGGAAAAAAACTTTTTTTCATCCAATTGTTTTTGGAAGTTGCTTGAGTACATTTTCAATAAATAGTATTTCAAATTCCTTCATTATAATATTATTGACTGTTCTGAAAAAAAAGATGCTTAGTCTATGGATCACCCTTATTAATAGTATATTTTAGCCATTTCTTGATGTTTACTTGATGTGAATTTTAGCCATAAAAATGGTGTTTTTTGAATTTGAGTCCAACTAATGAAATGAAGCTTATCAAGTGTAGTTTCTATTCTAATTCATTTTTTGAAAATTTTATAATTTTTAATATTTTGTAGCAATATGAACTTTAGCCATGGTTTGTTGATTTTCTAATTTTAAAAAGACTCAATAATTTTTGGCTTACACCATGACATTAGGTACTATAATACAAATTATGGTGAAAATTTCAGATTTTTTAAGTAGCTTTTGTATTTGATATGAAATTTCTTCATTTTATTCTTAAAAAAAGATCAAAATAATTTCAAGTTTTCCCCCCAAAATTTGAAAATTTCATAACTTGTATTAGACATATAATTTCATCTCTAAAAAATAAATATAAAATTTTTCATTCCTATCTAGTTGCAAAATGGCAAAAAAACAGAGTGATGGATAGTGAAGCTTGAAATCAGTGGTGATGGGTTTGTGGCAAGAATGTGATGTATACTTCTCAAGTGATCTACACAAAATAGTGAAATTAGGTTGCCTTACCTCAAGAAAGTTACTCTACAAGCCATCAAAGTCAATAGATATTTCCACAAATCTTTCCATTTGTACACATAGAGATTCATGAGTTCTAATTACAACAATAACTAATTCAAAAAGTAGTGCATTCTTGAATAGTTATAGTAAATATTTATATAGTGTCAAATGTTGAGAAATTAGTGTGGGCAACCTAATTTCACTATTTCGTGATAGATGCAGATGAACGGATGACCAAATAGTAGTCGGTTCTCGTTTTGGATGAGGGGAGAAATCATCCAACATCGACAGATGATGGATGATTTTGATTTTGGGCGCTAAAAGTAGTAATGGCGGCTCCTCATTCGAATTGAAACTTTCCCAAAACAGTTGTTCGGGAATTCTGCTTCTTCTGTTCTTCAGAACAATGCAGTATTGAGAGAGCATTCGTTTTGTTCCTGTAGAGCTCTTCTTGCATAATTTGTTTGTATCGCTCGTCACAAGTACAGACATTGGTGGTCTTGTCCGTCTGTTGCAATCTAAGATTAAGAGAGGAGAGGAAGGCTATGGCGCTGAAAATGGTGGCGGTGCGTATATTCCTACTTCTTGCGGTGCTGAACAGCAGTGCGAGGGCGTCGTCGAGCTTTTGCCATCACGTGGTGGAGCCTCTTGGTTACGGTTGCGCCGAATTTACAGTGCAGACAAGCGACGGGTTCGTACTCGCGCTCCATCGATTGAGTAAGACGAACTCATTGACGGGGAATAGTGATGCTCGTTCGAATTCTCCTGCTGGAGCTCCGGTGCCCGCTCCGGTGTTCCCTCCAACAGGAGATCGCAATGTTTCAGAGGCCAGTGCTCCGGCGCTATCTCCGATGGTATTGCGAGTCAATTCCAGCATCTATAATTCAACAATGCTTACAGTTGAGTCAAATGCATCAGCTCTTATCCAGTCGCCAATGCCAGCATCGGAAATCCTTGGGAACAGATCACACCATTCGAATCCTGCAAATGCTTCAATTCAAGACGGAAGGCTTCCATATTCATCAACCGGACCGTCTTCTCAGTCGACTTCTTTAAATAGGACCTCGAGTAATGATAACTCAGAGTTGCCGGCAGCTTCACCAGGTCCAGCTCCAACCGCCACTCAAACTCCATTGAGGAGTACCTCTACACATTCAGAAAGGACTACTGGAAACGGATCTCCTTCAAACTACACTGCATATCCAGGGGTAAGAACCAATTCATTGATCCCTACTGCGTTTCGTTTTGAAATGAATGAACTCTGGCGCCATTCATAGGTAGGCCGGAAATACTCTCTCTTGAAGATATTAATTGCACTTGCAAGAATTGTTAGAATTTTGACAAGTAATAATCTATACAATGAAATTCGTGTCAAATTTGTGTTCTATAAACAATTGGACCTCTGCTCTAAATCTCTTTCTCGTGCGTAGATGATTGTCGTCCTCTGATTTCAGAATAGCTCTAAAATGTTTGAAGAGGATTCGTTAGTAATTATTTATAGCATCACTTACGGCACTGTGGCATTCTTGACAAGGTCGTTGATCGTGAGTTGTGACCTTATTTGCAGGCTGGAAAGGGCGCTCCAGTGTTGCTCATGCATCAAGAATTTGTCAGCGGCGAGATCTGGTTTCAGTCCGTAGTCGGCAATCAGAGTACTAGCGGTTTGCTGCCAATTATGCTGTTAAATGACGGATTTGACGTCTGGATTGGCCATTCACGTGCAACTTACTGGGGTCACGGTCATGTTTATTTCAAGTCCACAGACCGGGTAGCGTATTCTTAAATTTTTTCCCGGATCAATGCGTATTTGCTCGTCAACAATAGGCTAGAATCGTTTTTCGTATGTAGAATTGATCAATTACCGTGCTCGTGCCGACCGATCCAAGCACACAACCACATGAATCTAACCTCTCACTCAACTTACACTTAAAGTCTCTGGCCTTAGAGTTGTAAGAGTATAAACAATGATCAGCAGAAATTAAATTGCTAAGCGAGATGGAAATCAACTCATAACATTGGCACTTATTCTAATTCGGTCCCAGATTCCGTCAGGCTCGTGATCACATACGAGTCTGAGTCGTGGAGTTACATACTGATGAGGATTTAATGGCACGTACTGACCGGTTTTGATATTCTCTGCTCAAATTTTAGGAGTACTGGAACTGGACGTGGGATGCACATGTAGAATTCGACCTTCCTGCACAGTTGCTTTTCATTTCATCCGCAACGAAACAGCCTGTCCACTTAGTCGGGGCATCACAAGTAAGCTTTGAGCGGACAGAATTCAATGTATTTCAAGGCAATTACGTAGGTGCTGGTACGTCGGTGTGCTGGTGTAGGCTTTGCAATCTGATATTAATTGTTGTGTAGGCAGCAGCAGTTGGCGCAGCAGCAGCTACTGACCATGAATCAGCTCAGATGATTCGAAGCTTAACTCTGATTGGCCCTACTGCGTACCGGGGATATACCAACTCAAGATTGCTGGAGGCATGGGCTTACTACTTTGGATTGACACTCGACTCGGTACGTGATGACCTGCTTATTTCGATTCGCAGATTATTTCCTAAGTAAGACGATGGCAATAGTACACGCTGACGTACGAAGAATTAGAGAACGCAGCCTGACATACAAGACTGAAATCCACAGGCTCAATTTTGATATTCTTAGAAA
This sequence comes from Pseudisothecium myosuroides, assembly GCA_951799445.1. Taxonomy (NCBI): domain Eukaryota; kingdom Viridiplantae; phylum Streptophyta; class Bryopsida; order Hypnales; family Lembophyllaceae; genus Pseudisothecium; species Pseudisothecium myosuroides. Next base: position 16,503,142 of record OX637290.1, on the reverse strand, counting down.
TTAAGCAAAAAAATGATTCGGAATAACCAGATTGACATAATATGCCCTTACATGTCGACTAATTGCGATCAAGCAGGAATATTTAGTTACTGGATTTCAAGGCGGGGCGTTCAATTATTCCATGTAAGTGTCTAAAGAACATTCTGTTATTTCGTGTGACAATAGTAGCAGAAAACAACTTGTATTCGACGATTAAAAGTCGTCATGCGGCACCTCCTCGTAACCTCACAAGTACTTGAATTAATTTAGCTGCACCTGATGAATTCGAGATGTTTTTCTGTTATATCTAGCTCACCGCCTCTCTTCAGTCAGTCCGGTTTATTATGCAGGCAGTCCAGCATGTGTCTTATCCAGTAGCCGTTTCTGTTAAATGCTCTTGCAATTACATTCTCTGCATTTCCAATTCCCGAGACTAGCTGATGATTGAAGTCATCTTAAATAATCGCAACAGGGAATTTCCGCAGTCGGGGCCATTCTCTGCGCAAGGACTAAGTGGAACAGCAATCGATCTAATATCAGGTTGTTATTTAGTATTAAATGAGATTGTGATTTATGACGATTGCACGATTTTTGAAAATACTGTCGAGTTGTGCTGCACGCCTAATGAATAGTACGTTCAGTTAAAATTTAAAACAATGTGAATTTCCCGACTTCACAGTATATTGACAGCTACAAATTTCTCAATTGGCACTCAGTATAACTATATTGGTGGTTGCCTGGCCTGCATCCCAAACCACAGGTCCTAATTGTTGCGTAAGTGACTCAGCGCCCATCCAATTTACCAATGGCTGGGATGGAACTACCTCATTCAAAAATCTTCTCCACTGGCAGCAAGGTATTGTCTCCATGGATATGACCGCAAGTTAGATACTGGCTTTGGACACAGTAGTTTCGTTCTGGATGAGCATGAACGGAAGTTAAAAGTTCATGTCGTGGCTCATGAGCTTCTTGCTCAAGGAGGCCATGGTCATGAACAGATGCTTTCTCAAAGCTTCACCAGGATTCGACTTCATGGCCTAATAACTCGAGTGTATACTAACTTTTAGCTTGACTGTACGAACAGGGATACGGATGAACACCTTTGCTCACTACGACTATGGTAATGCAGCGAGAAACAGACTGGTATATGGCCGACCTACCCCCCCTGGTTATTACGTAGCGCAAATTTCAAGACGAATGCCAGTTCTTATCATAGGAGGAGGTCAGGATTATGAAGCCCCCCCGCAAGGCATCAGACTTTTATTGTCCCAATTGCAGCAGCCAGCAGTATTCATCAATTTGACTAACTACGCCCATTACGACTTAGGGTTCAGTGTCTACCGGCAAGCGGACATGTATCTGCCTATTCTCAACTATCTTGAAGGGCCGAAATTTCAGTGATTCTGATCGTATGGCATTCCCAAGAATGAGGCATAGTTTCCATTGCCATTGATCATACCAAGGCCATTAGTAGCTAAATAGTATCCCTCAAAATTTAGGAGTAGTAAATAAAGCATTCGAACCAAATCAGGAGAAGACTGAGTACATGACAGAACTCAAGTCTCATAGAGTCGAAGGACCAGCGAACTAGCTTCACAAGCAAAGGTTGTTAAAATTCTCCTTAACACCATGGTTTAGGCTCCTTCTCTCCTTGCTGGGAATGCTTTGCAATGCTGCCTTACTCACACATTTGTCTAAACAGTGCCTCAAGCAGCGTATGAAGAACGAAAACTCGTGGTATAAGTAAAGAACTTGTGGTCTAAACAATGGCCGTAAGATTTTCAAGATTATGATGAAGACAATACCTGTACTGATTGCTGGATTCGTTTCTGTCTGTCCTGTGCTACTCTTAGAGTTTCTTTTGAATGAAAGGATGCGGCTGCTAAGCTTGCTCTCCTCTTAAGTTTCAATTGTGTGTTTTCATTTGTGAAACTAAATACTGAGTGACGACATTACAGACAGAGCTTGTTCTGGCATTTAGGACCTCTTTATACTCGGATGGAGGGGCCTCTCAAGGTTCAGTTCAATAGTCCCTTACATGACAGAACTGTGGAGGACAATTTCAAGTACTTCTACCTTTACATGGGAGGAAGGAGTTTGAGTATAACTCATTGAAAAGCAAGCCAATAACCCTCTCCTAGCGAAGCTGCTTATTAAGAATTATAACATTCGTTGTTCTCTCACTAAACTCTTAATTAGAAATACCCATTTCAAAACTCAGTCATAACTCTCATTATTATACTCTGTCATGTTACCACAAACACGAAGTTGCAAAACTAATTTGCAGTCAGATAGATTGACAAATGTGAAAAGGGCTGACTATTTTAATCCTGAAAGGCAAGACCTATAACCACTTTTCAAACTTCAAAGTCTTTCTCTCTCAATGCTCCCATCTTGTGCAACCATAAATGAATGAAATATTTTTTTTTTTGAGATGTAATCACATGTCTTCTATAAGTCATAAAAACTTCAATTTTTTTGGCAAAAAATTCAAATTATTGTGAATTATTGAAGAAAAATTGAAGAAAATTCATATGGAAAACACAAGTATGCTTCAAAAATATGAAAACTTCTCCATATATGTATATAATAGTGTATAATATCTTGGAGGAAAAGATTTACTATGTCACTTTAAAATTAAAAAATCAACACTCTATGGTTATAGGCCCAAAGGTTCAAATTGCAATAAAATTTTAATTTTAGGAATTTTTCATAATTATTTTCAAATTGGAGTAGAAACTAGACTTGATAAGCTTCATTTCATTAGATGGTTTGAAATTCATAAAAAAATCAATTTTGATTAAATTATAGATAAAGAGAGAGAAAAAGAATATGCCCAAATGCATTCACAATGACCTAAGGATTTGTCATTTTTATATGTGGAAAAGGGTGATTGCAAGAAACATCTGTACTATTTTCCGTCACATGTTCAATGCGGAAGTTGTTTTGTGCCATAAGTATTGCAAAAATGATTGAATGAATATGAAATTCAAAAGCAAGCTTCCTATAGCAATAGAAAATGCACTTGAATTATTTTAATTTTTTCAAAGTTAATTTAATAGGTGAAATTGAATTTTGAATATGTCACACACGTGATTTTGGTGGTTTTTAATAGTACTATTGAGTACCTTTTCTGAAGAGTTACATTGTCAAATTTGATAAGCTAGCTCTTCTTATAGAAAAACACCTTCTTAAGAGAGGGATTTCCAAAAACATATTTCAAGTGTGTTTTATATTGGCCTAAAGAGTGCTATATTCAGGTTGAATTTATGTTGAATTAAAAATGTTTTTTTTGTTCTAACTTTGATCTTCCTACTTTGCTCTTAGTTGGCAACAATGGCCATTTTTAAAATTAATTTTTTAAGCTCATTTCCTAATTTTCAAAAATAGAAACAAGAAAGTTTCATTTTCTAGGATAAATTGTAGCATGTGGCTCAAAATAGTACTTCAAGGTACATAGGAAGATTCAATAGTACTGGTGGGGCTTGTAGTACCTTCTATCTGCCAATGTAAATTGTTTTTTTATGGCAAATTAAGTATTTCAGTCCATCCATTCTTGTCATCTAATGATGAACATCACATGTTGTCAGAATAGTAAATTTGAAATCCAATTGACTATTCAAATTTTATGTTCTATGCCTTCAATAGTACTGAAGGTGACTCATAGTACAAAAAGTACAAAAATGAAAAACGCAACAAATAGTACAAGTGGGTCATTGCAAGAAAGACCGGTACTGAAACATTGTCACAAAGCAAGTGCGGAAGCTTCCTTTTGCTATAGCTGTTGTAGCATGACTTGCATGAATTTGAATTTTTTATTGGAGATGCCTCTCTTGAGTTTAATCATATCTCATATTTTTCAGAAATTTTCAAAAATCATTTTATATTTAAAAATCAATTAACCTAATATGTCACGTTTTGAGTTTTAAAGGTCTTTAGTACTATGGAGTCCCTGAATTTAATTATTTGGAGCTGAAATTTCTAAGGTCTATTTCCATATTAGGAAGTCATGTTCCTACCAAGGGGCATCAAAAAATATTATATTTTATGTCCTCTACGTCCATGCAAAGAAGGCTCCCTAGCGTGCACAATTTTGAATTTTGAAGATGGTTTCAAGATAATTTTTTTTGTGAAATCTCTTCAAAATAAAGTCTTTCCAAATGGCCAATTTTTATTTTCTTTGAAAATTGTTTTTCCTATTTTGTACAAATTAAAACGTCAAACTATGTATTTTCTTCAAAATTTCAGCTCACACGTTTTTGTGAATAACTTTTTACCTTGATTTTTTTTAGGTCTGAAATTTTGGTGATATGCTATTTCTAGTGTTATACTAATTATCCTTATTTTATTTTATTTAAAAAAATTTATATGCAAAAAGCTCATAGTACTGGTGAAAACAGCCAAAGTGGAACAAAATTAGCCAGTCATTTTTGCAACGACCCAAGTGTTTCTTGCAATCACCACAAAGTCAAAAATATTACAAATAGGGATCATCCAAGGGTCATTGCAAGAAAGACCGATCCTATGTACTAGTCGTGGAGCAAGTGACTCCCTTGTCATCCGCTATAACTTTTGAAACAAAAATCTAATGAATATGAAATTTTTATTGGAGATACCTAACTTGATGGTAATCAAATCCTTTATTTTTTAGAAATTAAAAAAATCATTTTTGTTAATTTGTCACAATGTAAGGTTTATGATTTTTTACTACATTAGGAGTTCCCAAATTTAATGATCTAGAGCTGAAATTTTCATGGTCTATTTGTATAGTAGAAAAGCATATTCCTACCAAAAGAAATCTAAATATGTATTATTTTGTGTCTTCTTCATGAATTCAAACAGCACTCCCATTGCACGCAATTTCTGAACAATGAAGATGGTTCTAAGATCAATATTTTGGTGAAATCTCATCACTATGAACTATTCCCAAATGGAAATTTTTTATTTTTGTTTTAAATTTCTTTTTCTATTATTACAAATTAAAATGTAAAATTATAGTGCAAGTATCCATTTTCTTGAGATTTTGCATGTAATGTAGATTTTGCCTACTCGACAAAACCCCAAGACAATAAATATAGGGGGATAATTCCTCTAGGAAAGGTCAATAAGTCTGATGTTTTATGACTAAAGTCACTCGTTTTGTATGGTGGATACTTGTTTACTTTGTTTTGTAGTTTGATTTATAGACAACAACCCAAGGAAATAGTAGAGAAGTTCTAAAATCTTGGGAATGGTCAAATAGTCACTTATTTCCTAGGATGGAAAGGAATTCAATATGAACTATCATACTATTTCTTAATAGACAATTTATACACTCTTATACCCAAGGGAATAATTTGTTGGCCAGTCCATTAAATAATGCTATGGGACGCATGATTGCTGTCTCGGTCCTGTCTAGTATGCTAGGGGTATTTCAAGACAATTTGTCAGGTTGTTCAACAATTTGTCATGCATGATCTAGACTTTTAAGTGCAACAATTCGCATATATATTTATATATAATATATAGATTCCTTAATTACCATAAAGTTTTTTTACCATAACAATTTGTCCAGTCACTACTTAGCTAGCCAAATTACTAATTTTAAATGAGTATCAAAACAGTCCCAGTCCTCTACAACAAATTGTCCCTATACTAATGCAGGGGGAATGAGTGTGTAATGCAATACAATTTATAACATCAACAACAACAAGGCAATTTATCCAACACACCATTCATATAACCACAACATTTCTATATTCACCGCTACTCATACAAATTGACCTAATTATCAATCAGGACAATACTCCACTCAATACTTAGTCAATTTGTCTCACTAAGTATCTCCTGATCTTACTAATCTCAGGGATAAATCAATTTTCAGTAAACTAAATTTATATCGATAAGTTGTCTGTACACTACTACACTATCTGCGGCCCAGTTTGGTACTACGTCAATTTGTCCTGTAATCCCGACCCACTGTGACTGAATTGTTTAAATAGTGTCACCATATCCAAGACAAATTGTCTGTTAGATCCCTAATCTAAATCCAGGCTAACACCCAGGGATCCAGACAATTCGTTTTTATTCTACTTATTGTATTATCATCTCAGAATTTCAATCATGAAGAATTCAATTCAATTCTGGACAACTTAACTATGCACTCACAACACAGGATTCAATCACACATACACCAATTTGATACAATTTAATTTCATACATCAAGCACATGAGACTAAGTCAAATTGTCATACCTGGATTCAATGCTTCATACTCAGCTCTCCCGATTTCAATCACACACACTCCCAGTTATACCATTCAACATAATTCAATTATTTAAATTCATTGTGACCATTTTAGACAACTTTTCATATATCTCTGCCAGGTATTAGAAACTTGATCTAATTCTCTCTTATGAATCACCTCTACTATTTTGACAATTTGTCTAAGTCCAATTCTATACTGAATCTCTGATACTCATTTCAAAACTATTAACTCATGTAATAGATGTAACTTAACTACACAAAGATATAAATTAATCAAGACAATTTGTCAAATTTATGAATTAGAAGGATTTAAAAACTTAGCTGGAAGTCAGTTGATCTTCCTCTCTGCATCCCTGGCTTGGCAAATTGTCTTGGTCTGCTCACAGCCTCCGCAGCATCACCATTGACAGACTGGTTGACAAATCGTCTGCTTCGTTCGTTTTACAAGAGCAACACAGACAAATTGACTTCCAATCCCGATAAATTGCCATCCATTTCCTCACAGTAACACTCCGACAATTCAACTCATACACTCATGATACGAAAACTAATTCAGTCAATTTGTCTTAACATGTATTCACAACCACATAATTCGCACAAATTTGCACCACACAGTTTCAACAACTCAATACATAAATCACGACCCATAATTCCAGCAGAGTAAGCACACACATAATTTCACCGACAATTTGTTACACAAATCATTTCAACAACCATAAATTCATCACAAGAAATCTGCACACAATTCTACACAAAGAATTTACAGTCACCTTGACGTCTCTCACAGTAGCAGAGCCTGTTCACTGGTTCGCAAAAGAATTTGACAAGTTGCCCAGTGTTACAATCCACTCATTGGATCAACACAAACAAGCTCACAATTTTATAATTACACAATCAAAACACAAGCACCAGGAAGACAATTAGTCACAAGTAAACGAAGAGATCCAATCACTGGATACTCAAGACAATTTGTTAAATTAATTCACAGTTCAGAGGATCCAATCACTGGATCTTGACTGGGAATTATAGAATGCTCAATTTAGTCCAATCCCTGGATCTAAATTTAGAGCTTATAGACAAATTGTTTATAAGAAATATTATATTATTGAAGAAGTTCAGAGTACATGAAGACGAGACAATTTGACAAAAGCTATTTGATAACCGAGAAAGTGAGAGAGAGAAAATGACAAATTGCCTGGCTATATGCAAAACTAAAGACAACTATTCAAACCCGAAGTGTAGAGTCAACTTGTCTTTTGCCATCTTAAACCTTTTATGTGTTTTTTTTTTTTTTTTTTCCTTCTAAATCCTTTCTAATCTGGCAATTTGTCCATATTACTACTCTATTGTGTGAACTCTTCGTCAATTTGTCTCTATTTACACTATTCACAGCAAATTGTCAAAAAATTGAAAATTTCAAGAGACTACATTGCACTTTTCTAGTTCTCCTACTCAGAGAATTTTTCTATGCTTTTCCTCCTTAGGGTACCTTTTTTTTTTAAAGGTATTCAACATATTTTTCACATTTTTTAAAAATTATTTTTCTAATTATAAAGCCTTCTCGAAAGAAAAAATGAGTACTATAGAAAACGCTATGCTTTTTGAATGGTCTTTCTTGCAATGACCTCCAATATTTTTTAATCCAGGTTGGATTCAAGCAACTCCCACCAAAAAAATTTAATTAAATTTTTTTTCCATCCTTGAATCCATCAAAAATCATCCAAAGAATACAAAATGTCTTCTTGAGGCTTGAGACTTGAGTACATGTTTCATGGTTAATCCTTAAAGGTCCTTGCATCCCAAAATTGGATGTGTTATGGTCAACTTTACTATAGCTTTCAAAGTAATCAATTTTTGTGACCATCCCAAGCTATGCTACAAAACTACTACCTAACTTTGAACAAAACTCCACCAATTTTCAACTCAATTACAACCCCTATATTCGGAGGATTTTGTCACTACAAAGGCATTGCTTCTAACATTGACTATATTGAGGGTCTTTAAAACCAAACTCAACATACATTGCTTAAACTTTGCTATCAATTTAGATATGCGTGGGGCATTATTTTTGCAACAATTGCATCTTGCATTGGAAACATCTGTTTCCATTTTGTATAGAACATTTTTATTGAATATTCCAATAGCATTGGTTATAGAAAAGGTAATAGTAGTATAATATATTATTATTAAAAAAATTATAATATAAATACAATATTTTATATACAACATTATATTTTCATATATTACCATATCGCATACTCTTTACAATACTATGTAAAATATTTTATTCATCTATGATTCTATACTATGTAGGAAAACATATATTGTATACTTCAGCACAATACTTAGTAAATTGAATGTTGAAACTTCATTCAAGTTACAAAAGACTATATATACCTTCTTTCCTCCGAGCTACTTGCCTAATAGATTGTGGGACAATGCCTTCACTTGGTAACAAAAATAAGAATAACATTGACAACATTGAAGCAACTTTTGATTCTTAAATTAAAATTGTTTTTTCAAGAGACATGATTGCTTATGAATGTCGGAAAGAGCTCAAAATTTCAATATGCAATCTAAAAGACCTGCAAAGTAATGTAAAATAATAACATACACAACTCACTCCAAAGATGTACACACAATTATCCAGTCGATTAGACCAATTTATTTTGGTATCAAAATTGTACACCAATTGTAGACCAATTTGTACACCAATTTTGGTACCACAAACTTAAAATCAGTGATATCAAATTGGTACCACAAACTTAATTAAAAAAGATCATCGCAGTCAGATCGATGACTCATACTCCAACACGTACAGAAACCGAGCCTAATCCAGATCAGATAGTCCTACTATTACTTAATTCCATCTTTCATCTAGGACTAATTCAATTCTTAGATCTTTTCTCAATGTCCACATTCCTCAGCTAGCTCGGCGAATCTGACCGAATCTCATCCAACTGAAGTCCTGCAAGTCACATTCCCGGTCACATTGCAGCAACACAAGAATGCTACAGTAGGAACCACATCCGCCACCGCACCTCAACTGCATCTTATGTCTCAGTGATGGCCCGGCTAGTGAAATCGATCGAACAGACTCGCTGCCTCGCATGAAAATGAAAAGCAAACTCAAAGTCACAAACTGCCTGACTAATAAAACGAACATGGTTGCACATCTAAAGGCAAGCATTAATAGCTTCCCAGGACAGAACAACACAACGCACACAACTAATTAGTTGCAACACTACACGTAATCTACCGACGGACGCTGCTGATCATGCATGCCCAGCAGCATGGGCTAACTAAAAGGGCTTGATATGTATCTCAATCGCCCCTAGCTCGGAGTGCAGCAAGTTGCAGGTCCTTCAGGAGTGGATCGACACGCTCACGCGAGCTTGGCCGCGTTACCAACGGTCGGATAAAAGAGCACATCTGAATCGACAAGCCAATGACAGGCTTCGTCGCCGTGGGGAATATCCAGAGCGCGGAAGGCTGGGTGGGTGCTGAGCCACAAGGAGGTGTCGATGTGGCACACGCCCACCCCCTTGATGGGGTTGGAGGAGCTGCCGTGAGCGGGTTTGAGCGTGGCAGTGATCACTTTGGTGCCCGTCACGCGGTGACAATAGTACAACGCAGAGGGGAAGTTCACGGCATGGCACACGACGATGGTATTGCCCTCCGCGATGCTACTCTTGGCCACGTGTACGATAGTCACCGGCGCCTTCACTGCGGGGGTTGCCGCAGGCGTGTTGCTGGTGGAGAGTACGTGCACTCGGGAGCCCAGTTCGGAAGAGACGAATTTGGCCACGGCGTCGGCGGAGGCGGCGCAGCTCATCTTCTCTCCGGGCAGTGCCCCGTAGCCGCACAGATAGGCCGCGGTGGCGAGGGAGGTGGCCACTTCCGTGTTGGGTGACACGCCGAAGTGCTTCAACAGGTTGAGGGTGTTGGAGGACGTGAGTGCAGGCAGCGACTTGGCGGCGGAGGCCGTCATGAATGCTCGCTTGGGCGCAGCGTCTCGCAAATTGGCGTCGAGCGTCATCTCGCCGCCCACCACCAGAGCAGACTCCAGAAAGAAATCTTTCTGGAGATCATTGATGGTGTGGATGGTAGCGTCACGATGAACGCCATCACCGAAATTTTGACCTCCAACGACGGTGCTCTGGGCACACTGAAGCCGTCCGGTGGAACACAGGGATGCGATCTTGGCAGCATCCGTGACCTCACCGGTGGTGAGAGGGTGATTCCAGCCACCTGTATGCCATGCAAGGAGAAAGGTTTGTGAGCGAAACTTTGAAACAAAATTTATTTTGCTCAATTAGTTCTCAGTCTGCACTTTATGCTGATAGATCATTTAGCTGATACGCTACATCACCATATACGCAGCCCGCTAGCAATCATTGCAGTCATTGCTAGCTAGCTGCTAATATGTTGACGTAGCGTATACTGGCATACACAATCTTGGGGTCAGTGTTTAATTAGTGCTTTCCTTCAGAAATATGCAAGCTAGATTAATCATATCGTCAACTCATCAAGCGCATGCAGTTAGGAGCATGCATCACTCTGAACTAGAACAGCACAGCAGCAGGCAGAGATAAAAAGTAAGCAACATATACGAATATTGATATAGAACAAGTTGTGAACAAGTTACCGAAGTGACGGCGGTCATGATGAGGAGGGCGATCACAAACCCCATGAGTCCTGGCAGCAGGTTCGCCATGCAGGTGATAGTCCAAGAGTGCTGCTCAAGACTAATGATCGAAGGCTAATGACGACAGAGATCTGAAGACTAAAACTCACACTTCAAGGGAAGGGGCAAGGCAGAGAGCAGTGTGATTCAGGATGCAGGGAAGGGCTATATTTATATCCAACTCCCACTCAGGCAGCTGGGTGGGACAGTCAGCAAGTGGGTAGGACCAAGCGATCACTCATGCTGTTTTTCTGAAACCTGGCAGTACTATCTGCAGATGAGTAGGTAATCATTGTTTATTTTATATTAGACAGGTGTTTAAGTGCACAAAGCTCTATCATCTCAAAATTAGAATCGAGCTGATAATCGATCCTAGCCTGCTGCTTTACTGCTTTTGAAAGTTTCCTCCTGTCAACTTCTTGACATGTGGGCGATTTAATTAACAATTCAAGAAGTGACGACGAACTGTATAAGCAAACAAGGATACAAGCTCCCCGAAGTTCTCTTCCTTTTCTAACATCTAGAATGCAGCTTTAATTCCCATGATTTTCCTTTTCTTTTCGAATAATTTCGACGCAGCTGGCAAGACTGAGTATCCCCACCTATCGTACTCATCCGGTGAATCCGGTACGTGACAACGTGCCTAAAATGTGGCCCGCTTGATCGTGGATGAATTACTGATTCACCTTCGACTGCGTCAAAATAACGACTGAGGGGAGCCCTCCTGGACCCATGAATCCATGATGCCAGTACCGTTGCAGCCGAAAGGAATCATCCATACGTGGTGCCGAAATGACCTCCTTGCCGTCCTTGGGCATGACCCCAGGACAGTACGTTACGGTGATTCAACGTGACCGTGCATGGGATTGGCTTGGCCTGTGCTGCTGACCCTTTGTCGAGCCGCCCACCTCGTGCTCGATGTGACCTGCAGGCATGCTGTCGACTGAATGGTTTGATCCTGGCATGGAATCCTGTTGTTAATTGGATCTTTTGGCCTGCACATTGTCCGTGTATGCATGACCCGGCTGGAACTGGAAGGAAGGCGGAGTGTTTTACTTCACAATTCAGAATCGCTGCAGGCGTCTCGATCTTGCCTCTGATTTTGTGCACGACAATGGAAATAAGGACAGAAAATAATGGAGCTAGTGGGGCATGCATGTGTCGAGTGTGCAGTTGATAGCTAATTTTTTTCTACTCTAACCATTGATGGAGACGTGCTACCAACTATGCAGGAAGTGTGTAACTATCCCCGGAAATTCTACTCTACCAATATAGATACCAGTCTGTTAATCTGTAGAAACTTTGATTAAGTGTTATTGGTTTCTGTGTGCAATTAAGTTGGCTAGTGTGGAGTTTTCGGAGATGGGAATGTACTGCATGCAACATTGACAGAGTTCTATAAAGTCAATTTCGTTAAATTAGCGATTTCGCACAGCCGAAAATGATCACGAAGGTCTAATTTCTGGCCACTAATTAACGAGGACACATATATATTTTGGATCCAGGCCACAACCGCCCCAAAGTAAGGAATATCTCCAATTTAACGAAATTGACGTTTAAATAAGCTTTAGATTGCTTTAACTGAACTCTTGGAAAATGCAGTGTTTGCGTTGCATGAATCCTTCCGTAATGTAGTTGAAGGAGTTTAAGAATTAATTAATTGGCTGGATTCTTGGCACACATTTTAATTGAAATCCACCGATTTAACGAAATTGACGACTTAATCTTGTCAACTGATGAGCTCAAGAGTCAAGATAGCCATTGGGGCAAGCCATCCCGATCAGATCGTTAGGAATGGCGTTAAATTCTGGCGTTAAATATTGTGACGTACATGAAGGCCTAAAATCTTCTACGACAGGTGTGGATTTATGTTTCGGAACGGCGCCAAAGTATTGGAATATCACTAGTTTAATTAACGAAGTTGGCATTAATTAGTTGTATACTTGCATTTGTGAGATGGCTGAATTGGACAGGGGCCTCCCTGGATTGATCCTAAATCTGTGATCATGTTTTGAAAGTTCCTCAGATCTAGCTAGCTAGATATCTACCTTAATTTCAAGAGCTCCAAAACTCTTTAAAAGAAATACCCATTTCAAAACTCAATTCATTACACTGTCATGATACCACTAACACAAAGTTGCAACACTAATCTGTTGTTAGATAGACTTTTGACAAATGTGAAAGGGTTGACTTTTTTAAATTGTGGAAGCCTGGGCCTATGATCACTTTTCAAACTTCAAAGTCCTTCTCTCTAAATGCTCCCACCTTGCAAGTTGCAACTATGTACATGAATGAAATATTTATTTTTTGGAGATGTAATCAAATGTCTTCTACAAGTCATAAAAATTTCAATTTTTTTGTTGAAAAATTGAAATTATTGTGAACTATTGAAGAAAAAATGAAGAAAAAATCATATCAAAGACAAGTATGCTCCAAAAATATGAAAACTTCTTCATATATGTATATGATAGTGTATAATAAGGTGATTGCAAGAAACACTTGTACTATTTGTTGTATTTTTGATTTTGAGCCCTTTAGTATTTTTTGTACTACAAATCACCTTCAATACTATTGAGGACATAGAACATGAAATCTGGACAATTAACCCCTAAAGTCCCGTTGTCCCCTCGGGGGACAAAATGGATTTCGGGCAGGCTCCTAAGGTCTCAATACTTGTCGTAATTTTCTGAATTTTTTTTGAGAAGATAGAGAATCACATTAGCTTTCCGAAAATGTAATTTTTATTTCAATCGGTGCCCGGGAGCAAAAGTTATGGCACAAAAACCCCAAATTTTAGTTCGGCGGGCAGAAAAAATCCCTTAGAAAAACTTTAAATTAAAAATTTTAAAAATTTGTTTCATGTAGATTCTATTTTTATCTATATGGGAAGCTTTGATTTATTCCATTTGGATTTGTTATGCAAAAGTTATGGACAATCTTATTTTTCAGGCAATTAGAGCATCTTCTTGAAAAAATAACTTGTAGGATTCATTTCTAAACTCAATCTTGACAATTTTTCAAAAAAAAAGGTTTCACAAGGTTAAGATTTCTTGCTAGAACAATCTCACTGTTGAGATTGGTATATTTCAACTCTATCTTAGAGCTATTAATGATTTAATTTTTCCTTCAATCTTGAACCTATTTCTACTTAACAATTTTTTAATGAGTGAAAACTAAGTGTTTCTTTTTTGAATTTTTTTTCTAAGATTCTCAACTCAATTCTTCATCATATAAAATTAGAAATTCAAAATCATTAGAGCAAAAATTTTAAGTTAAAAAGGTTCAAAGCCAAAAAATATAGTTGAGCAAGGTGCAAAAAAACTTGATTCCTTCACTTTAAATGCAAATATCTTGCAATCTACACGGTCAAAGTTTCTGAAATTTCTTACACACATTCTTCCACTAGTCTAATACAAGATCCTATGGTTAAATATGCAAAAAAAACATTTTAATTTTTTTTTTGCTCTTTGCTATAGAAATGGCAGTTTTGAGTGTTTTTTCATGGAAAAATGACCTTGGGACTTTAGGGGTTAACTAGATTTCAAATCTACTATTCTGACAACATGTGATGTTCATCATTGGATGGTGAGGATGAATGACAATACTTAATTTGCCATAAAAGTAGTTTATATTGATAGATCGATTGGAGGTGCAAAAGGACCCCACTTATACTATTGAATTTTTTTGTATACCTTGAAATATTATTTTGAGCCACAGGCTGCAATTTACGCTAAAAAATGAGACTTCCACATCTTTATTTTTTAAAATTAGAAAGTGTATTTGAAATTTATTTGAAAAGTGGCCATTGTTGTCAACGAAGAGCAAAGAAGGAAGATCAAAGCTAGAATTAAAAAACCATTTCTAATTCAACATAAATTCAACTTGAATTCAACATACTTTCGGCCAATGTAAAACACACTTGAAACATGTTTTTGGAGCTTCCTCTCCTAAAAAAGTGTGTTTCTATTAGGAGAACTAACCTACCAAATTTGATGACGTAATACTTCCAAAAAAATACTCAATAGTACTAAAATCCACCAAAATCCTATGTGTGACATGTTCAAAACTCAATTTCACCTATTGAATTAATTTAAAAAAAAATTGAAATAATTCATGTACATTTTTAATTGTTGCAGGAAGCTTTTTTCTAAATTTCATGTTCACTCAATCATTTTTGCAATATTTATGGCACAAAACAACTCCCGGATTGAACGTGTGATAGAAAATAGGATAGGTGTTTTTTTCAATCACCAAATATTTTGGACCTTGGAAAAGTATTTACCGTGTTACTTTGAAATTACAAAATCAGCATTCCATGGTTATAAGCTCAAAGGTTCAAATTGCAATCAAATTTGAATTTAGGAAATTTTCAAATTTTCAAATTGAAGTGGAAACTAGTCAGATTTGATAAACTTTATTTCATTAATTGGTTTGAAATTTTAAAAAAGACCATTTTTTGACTAAATTAAAAGAAAAAAAGAAAAATCTCCAAAATGTGTTCAAAATTATCTACAAATTTTTAATTTTCTAATAACGGATATTTTGTTAAAATGACAATATTCCACAAACTTGGCACTTTTAGGTTTAGACCATGTGGTCTGAAATGTAAACTGATCCTAGATTTTAGACCATGTGGTTTGAAATCTATACCAATCCTAAAAATGAATGCCGGAAAAATGGCAGAAGAATATTGCCATTTTAACTAATATCCATTTTATTTAGAAAAATGAAAAATATTACAAATAAGGATCATTCAAGATCTTTCTTCGAAATTGGGTTCAAGCAACTCCCACCAAACAATTGAATGATTTTTTTTCCATCATTGGATCCATCTAAAATAATTCAAGGAACACAAAATGTGATGTTGAGCAGGTGTTTCATAGTTAATCCTTGAAGATCCTTGCATTCCAAAATTGGATACGCCATGGTCATTTTCATTGTACCTTTCAAATTTCATTGAAATACTCAATTTTTGTGACCATCCCAAGCTATGCTACAAAACTGGTACAGAAAAAACAGTTTAGACTATGGGGTTAGAACTCTGAATTGCTAAAAGTGCCAGTTTAATGGAATACCGCCATTTTAATGAAATATCCTTGTAATAGTAGTATAATTTATTATTATTTAAAATTTTATAATGTAATATAATGTTTTATATACAATATTATATTTTGTATATATTACCATATTGCATACTACTAAGTACTGACAATATAACGTATAGTATTTTGTTCATCTGTGGCATTCTATGCTATATAGGAAAATATATATTTTACACTTTAGTATAATACTTAGTGAATTCAACATTGAAATTTCATTCAACTTATACTATATAAGGTAGAACTACCCAATTCCGCCACCCTCCCATTTGCATCAATAGCCCACCCATTAACACAATTTTAGCAACCCTTTATAACAATGGCAATGCACTTAGGGATGGAGTAGTGGACATGTCAATCCATGGTTCAACAAGGGTCTATTCATCAGCTTTAACATTTTAGCTTTGAAAAATCACTAAAAAATCACTTGTCGTTGGAATGTCTTCATTCTTTTTGCAAATGACTTTTCTCAAACTTTTTAATCTCTGAAAAATATGGGAGTTGACAAATAGCTTCTCCAAAATACCTAGAGAGCAAATATGTGTAGTAATGGGTTGATATATATCTACTTTATTTTTTCTCCCTTTCTACCTTGATGGGCAATTTCATTAAAATGGTGGTATTCCAAGTATCACTTTGGCAATGTGCCATTTTCACCATCTAGGAATGGTATAGATTTTAGAATGGGCGTTTTGAACCATTTAGGGCAGGTTTAGATTTAGAATGGTTGTTCTAAATTGTTTTCATGCCATTTTAAAATAATATTGCCATTTTAATGAAATTGCCCATCTTGACAAATAAATTATAAGATTGTGGGACAATGTCTTCACTTGGGAACAACAGTGAGAACAACATTGACAACATTGAAGCATCCTTGAAAGTTGTTTCTGCAATTGACATTCTTTTAAATGTTTTTTATTTTACTGAAACTTGGTTTAAGAGAGTAAAGGTGGGTTGCCCCTGCACATCCTAGTAGCATACTGATTTCCCAAAAGAGCTCAAGTTTCAATACGCAATCTAAAAGACCTGGAAGTAATGTAAAATAACGACATACACAACTCACTCGGACAAAGATACTTGAGTGCAGTATACACAATTATCCAGTCGAGTAGACCAATTTATTTTGGTATCAAAATTGTACACCAATTTGTACACCAATTTTGGTATCACAAACTTTTAAAAGTGATATCAAACTGCTATACAAGCTCGTGTACAATTGGTACCACAAACTTAGAAGAAGATCATCGCAGTCAGATCGATGACTCATACTCCAACACGTACAGCTAGAAATTGGACCTAATCCAGACCAGATAGTCCTACTGTTACTTAATTCCATCTTTCAGCTAGGACTAATTCAATTCTTAGATCGTCTCACAATGTCCACAATTCTCAGCTAGCTCGGCAAATCTGATTGAATCTCATCCAACTGACTGCGCGCGAGTCACCATGCAGCAGTTCAATAGCGCTCCAGTAGCGACCACATCCGCCACCGCACCTCAACTGCATCTTGCATCTTACGTCTCAGTGATGGTCCAGCTAGTTGGAATCGATCGAACAGACTCGTTGCCTCGCAAGCTAAAAAACGAAAAGCACACATAAATTCAGTCTTCGTCCCCGTGGGGAGTATCCAGAGCACGAAATGCCGGGTGGGTGCTGAGCCACAGGGATGCGATCTTGGCAGCATCCGTGACCTCATCGGTGGTGAGAGGGTGACCTCCAGCCATCTGTATGCCATGCGAGGAGAAAGGTATGTAAGCGAAACTTTGAAACACAATCATTTATTTTGCTTAATTAGTTCTCCAACTGTTCTTTAATTTATGCTGATAGGTCAACTAGCTGGATGCAACCATTGCTAGCTAGCTGTCTTTATGTTGATGTAGTGTACAATCTTGGGATCATTGTTTAATTAGGCACTTTCTTTCAGGAATATGCAAGATTAATCATATCTTCAACTCATCAAGCGCATGCTATTAGGAGCATGCATCAATCTGAACTAGAACAGCAGATCGAACAGCAGGTAGACGATGAAAAAGTAAACAACATATATTGAAGATCTTACGACAAATTGCTAGGAATGTTGATATGAACAAGTTACCGAAGTGACGGCGGTCATGATGAGCTCATGGTACAGGAGGGTGACCATAAGCTCCACGAGTCCTGGCGGCAGCAGGTTCGCCATGCTGGTAGACAGCCTGAGACTGCTGCTCAAGACGAACGACGGCAGAGATCGAACACTAAAACTCACACTTCAAGGGGATGGGCAAGGCAGATCGAGAGCAGTGTGATTCAGGATGCAGGGAAGGGCTACATTTCTATCCAACTCCCACTCAGACATGGGTACAGCTGGGTGGGACAGACAGCAAGTGGGCAGGACCAAGCGGTCACTCATCCTGATCTTCTGAAACCTGGCAGTAATATCTGCGCATGAGTAGATGATCTTTGTTCAGTTTTTATTAGACAGGTGTTTAAGTGCACAAAGCTGGCTCGATCTCTATACTACAATCGAGCTGATAATCCTGCTCCAGTACGTGCTGCTATACTGGCTATTGAAAGTGTCCTTCAGTCAACCTCTTGACATGTGGGCGATTTAATTAACGATTCAAGAAGATTAGTGACGATGAGTATAAGCAAGCAACCAAAACAAGGATACAGGCTCTCCGAATTTCTCTTCCTTTTCTAAAATGCAGCTTGATTCCATGCTTTTCTCTTTTCTTTTTAAATAATTTCGACGCAGCTAGCAAGACTGAGTGTCCCCACCTATTGTACTCATCCGGTGAATCCGGTGACAACTTGCTTAAAATGTGGCAGGCCCGCTTGATCGTGGATGAATTACTTGCTGATTCACCTTCGACTGCGTCAAAATAACGACTGATGGGAGCCCTCCGGCCTGGACCCATGATGCCAGTACCGTTGCAGCCGAAAGGAATCATCCATACGCGGTGCGGAAGTGACCTCCTTGGGCATGACCCCAGTGAGGATAGTTACGGTGATTCATCGTGACCACCCATGGGATTGGCCTGGCCTCTGCTGCTGACCCTTTGTCGAGCCGCGCCGCCCATCTGCTCAACGATGTGACCTGCAGGCTTGCTGTCGATTGAATGGTTTGATCCTGGAATCCTGTTGTAAATTGGATCTTTTTGCCTGCACATTTTCTGTGCATGCATGACCCGGCTGCAAGTCTATCTGCAACTGGAAGGAAAGAGTGTTTTTCTTCACAATTTCGAATAGCTGCAGGCGACTCGATCGATCTTGCCTTTGATTTTGTGCACGACAATGTAAGTAAGGACAGAAAATAATAGAGCGAGTGGGGCATGCTTGTGCAGTTGATAGCTAGTTTGCTACTCTAAGAATCAATAGAGACGTGCCACCAACTATGTAGGAAGGATGATTGCAGGCCTGAGTCCCGGGTACGCAACTCATGTATTATATACAGGGGTCATCGGCATTAAAACGGCTCAGAGGACAGCTCTTGTAAAAATTATATTGAATTAAAAAGACCAAAAAGCTGGGTGAAGACCAAATTAAAAGAAAATTAAATGTAGAAAATGTTCAATTGCATACATATGAGAAAAAACTAACAATATATATGAAGAATTGAAACACTTATGCATAGTTTTAAAAATTCTTTACAAAAAGTTCCCTCCAATTAAAATTAAAATTTTATTAAAAAGCCCCAAAAGTTGGGTAGCTTGTCCCATGATACATGTATTAAAAAAACTCATATAATTAATTTTTTAATGCTATTATTGTCCCCAAAGAAATATCATTTCATATATATAATTACGTTTTTGGATTCCTTGTTAAAAGGGCTATAAGAGTTTTCTACATTAAAACAAATTGTATCCCTTGAAATTAGACTGAAATGCATTATAAGTGATTATAATGAGGGCCATATAATATGGGAGTTGCGTACCCGGGGCCTGAGTTGTAACTATCACCGGAAAATTCTATTCTAACTATCACCAGTCTCTTAATTCTATGTAAATTTCATTTGATTCATTGTAATTTGATTTTGTGTGCAATTAAATTGGCAAGTGTGGAATCTTCGGATGCGCAATGTATGTATTGCTTAGAAGTTAGAACATTGACAATTTGACAGAGTTTTAAAAGTCAATTTCTTTAAATTGGCAATATTGGCACAGCCAAACATGATCACGTACGAAGGTCTAGTTTCAGGCCATTAACTAGGACAGATATATATTTTGGATTTAGGCCGCAACCGCTCCAAAGTCATGGAATCAGGCAAAATTGCTTAAACTCTAATGTATGGGCAATTTCATTATAATGGCGGTATTATGGCGCCATTTCGACGGTGTGCCATTTTGACCATCTTGGACAGGTATAGATTTCAAAACGGGTGTTTTGAACTATAAAAGTGCCAAAGTCAAGAGTATGGCCATTTTAATGAAATTGGCCATTAGATAGTTTGAGTATGTTTGAAAATGTCAAAGAAAAAAATTTGTCTCTAAACTTTGTCTGTAACTTTTGATTGGAGGCTTGAAATCTCAAACACATTTTTATAGATGAAAATTAACTCAATATCCCAATTTTCCTTAGTTCAAAGGTTTTGAAAAAAAAATATTCTATTATGACCAAATGGGGAGTCTAAAGTACTACTTTGAACACAATTCTTACTTTTGACTTAACTATAAGCGGTTGAGCTTTGACTAATCTTAATTTGCATATCTCACATAGGTTGTTTTACCTTCTAGTCTTCTACCACCCCACTTGCATAAAGAACTTGTATTCTCTTCTTTACGCTCACAATAAATGATATTTAAAGCTATGTGAGATAATTGTTGAGTACTTTTGATTATTTTGAATTTAATGTTGGATTTTGAATATGAGAACCAGGTTCTAACAGGCTGTATCCTTGAGCTATTCAGCTAAGACATTAGAGAAAAATTCAGCCCTTTACAGGGTTGTCCAAAGTTGACATGCCATGCTATTCTTTGCATGGCATGTCAACCTCGAAATTGCTCTTGGTGAGCAGTCAGAGTCTCTGACTGCTCACTAGAGCATTCAAGTCCCGCAGATTTTTTTTTTTAGATTTTTTTAGATTTTTTTTTTAGATTTTTTTTTAAGATTATAAAATAATAATAATAATAATAATAATAATAATAATAATAATAATTTTTTATTCGGAATTTTTGGTTCCTGCGCCACTGCTGCTGCAGTTTCAGTAGGGTGGAAATAGGGAAAAAACGATTTTTTTGCAAAATTAAAGCAAATTTCAGGGTACCTTGGAGGGTTGCGGAGCAGCCCTCTGAAGGCCTGAAATTTGCTCTAATGAATTGATGGGAGTTTGTATAGAACATTTAAAATGTGCTTGTTCTTGATGGGAAAAGGATTAAAAACGTTTATTTTTTTCATAAGCAGTTCATTTCTTATACTCCTAGTTTTCTGTTCAGACTTTATACAACCTAAAATATTAAAATTAACCTCTAAAGGACTAGAAACATAGCAATTTTGGGCAGGTACCTATGACTAGAAATTTTCACATTTTAGGTTGAAATTTTAATAGAAGGTAGGAACAAGGAATATCTTCATATGCACTAAATTTCATGACATTTGGAAATAGGAATCAAAAGTTATGGCCTAATATGTTGTTTGTTTCTCAACTCGGGCAGTCCGGGCAGATAAAAAAAATCACTTTTTTTAAAAACAAAAATTTGAAATTTATTTTCTAGATTTACACATATATATATATATATATATATATATATATATATATATATATATATATGGAAAGCTTTTGAATCATTCCATTTTGATCAATGAATCAAAAGTTATGAGGAGTTTTAGTTTGCGGGCAATTATGGATTCTCTATTCTAAAATAAACTTTGAAGTGGTTTATTTCGATTAATTTTTAATATTTTTTGAAAAAAATAAAATCATAGGATGTAGATTGTTTATAAAAACATTGCAACCATTGGATTGACATTTTTCAATTCATTAATTAAATTCTTCACAATTTTGTATTTTGAATCACTTTCTACTTCCTTCTACTTACTATTTTTTTCCTATATGTTGTACAATTCCAAATGATTTGAAAATTTTAAAACTTGTAGACAAATTGTTTAAAAAAACGAATTCCAAAAAGCACCACCATTTTGGACATTTTTTCATACAAATGTGAACTTGTAAAGTGCAGCTACCATGTTTTTTGCAGGGACAAAAAAAGGATTTCTATGAATTCAAAAGCTCATAGGGGTTAAAGACAATAATTTATTCATTTCACTAATGCATAGCCTTCCTACCAAAGGCATCTTTCCCAAGTACTATCATTGCCCTCCTTCTTTCCCTTCCCTTATTTCATTTCTTTTTCACTTCCCCTCTCCACCTATATTGAAATGATGGAAAAATTAAACTCCTTTCTCAAATGCAAAAGGCTATCAAAAATTTCCTATCCTTTACAAATCCTTTTAGTAAATTTTACACTTGAATATCACACAATGTAAATTACAACATTTTTGACAATTTGAAGGCCATAGGCACCTTCACTTTTTTTTTTAAGAACTTCTAATATAAAACCAAAACAGTAAATAAATTATTTTAATTAGATTTACAATGAGTGAAAAAATGAAGATAATTTGTATTTTTTAAAATTTCCATCATATAATTTATTTGAATTCTCTTCATTCCATGTCTAAAACCATGATACTAATATATACCCAGATCTTGTGTCAAAATTTTGGGACACTACAATGACAAATCAAAAATTTCTTATATTCTTTTTATAGACTTCCATCAAATAGATTTTAATTTTCCAACAAAAGGACCCAATTAGAATTCAAAAAACCTTTGATTACATCAAAATTTATTTCAATGGTTAATAGAAAATACATAAATTTTCCTAACGATACATTTTGAGGTGAAATTTGATTTCTAAACCTATTCAAATGAATTTTTTTTAACTATACAGTGATTCAACATTCAAACACATTGGTGTAAGAAAATATCATTTGATTGACTCATTGTATTTGCAAAATGGCTTTAAAATGTCAAATAATAGCAAGAAAAGTTGCAAAACATACATCTGCGGTTGAACCTCCTTCTAATAAAATTCTTCCCAGTCACTCATAAGTCATAACCTCTTGGATTGATATGAAATTTTAGCCACACACACTAGACTAGTATGCACAAATTTTTCAAAAAGAATTATATAAAATGGACATTTAATGAAGAAGAAATAAGCCA
This sequence comes from Pseudisothecium myosuroides, assembly GCA_951799445.1. Classification (NCBI taxonomy): domain Eukaryota; kingdom Viridiplantae; phylum Streptophyta; class Bryopsida; order Hypnales; family Lembophyllaceae; genus Pseudisothecium; species Pseudisothecium myosuroides. Next base: position 16,479,931 of record OX637290.1, on the reverse strand, counting down.
CCAAAATTCTTTGTAATCCCAAAATGTTAAGATTTTGAACTTTGAATTGCTCCCAAACAATTGAAATTGACATGAAAATTTTACCACAATAAGTAGACTTCAAGGGGAACATAACGGAACAAATTATATTGAAAATAAGCATTGGATGAGGGAGTTACAAGTCCCCAAAGTTGCATCCATCAAATATAGTTTGGTATTCAAACTCAAAGTTTCAAATTCTCGCTCAAACTGAACCTTTGAACTTCAATTGGCTTCCAAAAAATCACTACACTTTGGATTGATTTGAAAACTTTACCACATAAACTAGAAGAAAGAGTACAAATTTTCCAACAAGTTTTATAGAATTCGGACATTGGATGCAAAAGCTATAGTATTTTGAATTGGACTTAAAACTATGTGAGGATACTTTTGGTCCCCTTGCACAATGACGGGTTAAACGTAGATACAAGCATTTGGCATCCAATGGATGACATTTGGCGTCCGGAATACTTCTAGACAGTAGGACAGAAGTTCAACTAGTCATCCTCAGAATTTTGTTGTGAAAAGAGGTCTTCTATAGTAGTTTGACTTCCAATGAGTGCTTTTGCAATTTTTCAAGTGAATGATTTATATGGTAATGAAAAGGGATGACTTCCAAGGTCAACCGTTCGTCCTTAAGGGTTAAGTTATTGGGGATCACTGGAAACTGCTAGGCAGAGTCCTTCCCGTGACCCAAAGAGTACCAATTGATCGCCGAGATGGTCAATTTCATTAAAATAGTGATATTATTGAACTTTGGTGCTTTTACAATTCAGAACAATTGTTTTGAAATCTATACGTGTCCTAGATGTTCCAAAGCACCTGTTCTAAACTCTATACTTGTCCTAGATGGTCAAAATGTCACACCATCAAATGGTGCAATAATACCGCCATTTTAATGATATTGCCCATCGAGGTGGCCAGATCCAAGTATTAGAACGCGACGTTCCCAAGCTGCATAAGAGCGTAGCCTGCTAGCAACGTCTGTTCTTAGACCAAGCCCGTTTTCCCGGTGTCGATCCACAGGCACTCGATCATAGCTAGTGCAACTTGTCATGCAACGTTTCGGGGGTGCTCCGTGACCAAGAGCCTACTGTAGTAGTGAATCCCGGGGCACAAGCGCAGGTGCGCTAGGTGATAGCTCACTTACTGTCAGTCATGAGGAGTTCCATGCTTTGGGCAGTTCTGTCCATGACCCTCGTGGTCTGGACATCCTCAGCGCCATCGCAAAACGGAGGTCCCATCCCTGCCGCAGACATCCCCACACTGTGCAACAGCGTCGACCGCTGCTGCATGCCCACCCCTTACACAGGCACCCCAGGCATCCGAGACTTCAAGCTTGACACGATTCGCGACCAGCCATGGCGCATCCGCCGCCCAGTGCACCTACTCACGCCATTCGAAGTCTCGCGTCTGGAGCGCGCGTACGCGATGCTCCGTGCTCTCCCCGACTCCGACCCACGCTCACTTCTCAACCAGAGGAATATGCACTGCCTGTACTGCGATAATGCGCTCGAGTTCCCTGGACAGCAGTATCCCTTAGCGATTCACGCCGGCTGGTTCTTCCTCCCCTGGCACCGCATGTTCCTGTTTTGGCACGAACGCAGCCTCGCCGCCATGCTCCACGACGACAGTTTCGCCTTGCCGTTCTGGGCGTGGGACAACACCCAGGAACTTGACCCCCTCCCGAACTCATTCCCTGCGATTTACTACAACCGAAGCTCATCCCTCTGGGACCCCAAGCGCAACAACTGCTCCACGCCTGAGAGTTTGATTGATCTGGATACACGTGGTCTTGGTGAGTGTACCAACAAGACGAATGCGTTTCTGAGACAGCAGAATGATCGGTTGCTATACTCGCAGTTCGTGACTGGGGCACCCAGGCCGGGGTTGTTCTATGGGTTGCCGTACTACTTTGGGGATGTTGCGGGTACAGGGCCTGGAACTATTGAAGTTTCCCCGCATGACGACGTTCATAATTGGGTGGGGGGTACTCTGGGCTTTTTTTCTACAGCTGGGTATGATCCAGTGTTTTATCCTCATCACGCCAATATCGATCGGATGTGGGCGTTGTGGCACGGGCTGCCAGGGGGGGTGAGAACCTGGCCAATGGACCGAGCGTTTGATGACTCGATGTTCACGTTCTACGACGAGAACGCGAATCTGGTGAAGATGAGCGTTCAGCAGACACTCGACATGAATCTTCTCAGGTACGGATGGATATTGAATGCAATGAATCATCCCTCGATCGCCCAAATTTATTGCTGTCTAAAATTTATGTTTATTTGAGCTTGGTGTATTGAAGTGTATACGTCGTCTGAGAGTCTGACGAACTTCTTCATCGACCGTACGTGCTATCAATTTTCTGTGAGCCATGCATGGTTTCAAACTTCCTCCATACCATAGAATTCTTTGTAACTCATGACTCAGTAGGCTTCTTGTGCGGTTATCTGCGGTTTAGCGCTTTGATCTGAACATGGAAGAGATTAAACAGGTACATTGTGCCGCTAGCTACCATTACTTTAGCCCTTTGCTCATCATTACTGCAAATACTCAAATGTGAGAAGTTAAGCCTTAGATCTAACATCCAGCATAATTATGAAATTAGACACAAACGCATGAAAACTGCTGATCGATTTTCATGGAATTCAAAGAGTCAGAACGAACGAACCACCACCTAATTTCCATGAGTGTATGTCAAATTTCTTATGTTGACGTTCAGTGGACTTCCACAGTAAACGGAACTCTCACAATTCGTTTCCATCCTCGCTTTCTCCCCCTGCAGGTACAGTTACGAAGACATACCGACGCCGTGGGCGACGAACGGCGTGTCCCCTGGGCAGGAGAGCAGCATCTCCCTCTGCAACCCGCTCGACCAATCCACCACCGAAGCCCTGATCAGCAACACGACGAAGCACAAAACTTCCCAAGTCCTGGGCCTGACCCCGATCACGTTCCGTCTCAAACGCCCGAAGGTCCTTCTCACCAACGGCACGGAGATCCTGGAGCTATCCGGCCTCCGCATCCCCAACATCACAGAGTTCGCTTCCTGGAAGATTTTTTTATTTTTCCCACAAGCAGTGAAAGCCAACGGACCCGCGTGTCCCGAGTTCGCAGGGGAGTTCAGCTACTTTTTTACCCCCGGCCAGGTCAAGTTCAACCCGAAGCGCGTGTGGCGCGTGGCCATCGGACCCAAGCTGGTGCAGATCGGAAAGGACTACGTGAAGGATGTTGTGGTGACTATGGTGCAGCAGGCGGGGCCGCCGGGGCAGAACATCACTTTCAGTCGAGCGAGAATCCTCTACGACTTCGGACCCAGCGTGCCGCTCTAGCAGAATGGTCCTAGCCTGCTGCTGCATAACATTCTTAAGCAATTGGACTGCTGCAGGGCGGTCATTAGTCTTCAATCTCCAGAATTCTCTCTTCGTTGGTCCGCCAGTTGCTGAGTCCTGCACAAGATTAGACAGTGTTTTTACCGAAATCCGATTCGTTCTGATCTGCTTAAGATCGAATTTCTGTGCGAGCTCGACATCCGATCAATTCAGGACTCTCTTCACGTAGGGTACGGTTTTGGTTGAAACCTCTTTCTTTCTGTTCCTCTGTCTATATCCTTGATCGGGAACGAGAACCGCTTGTACTGGAGAGCGTTCACGAAGCCTTGTAGCTGGCGTTGGTGATCAGTACTGTGGGGACACGTTGATAGTTTGAGGATTGGAATTATAATTTGGATGAAGTTTAGTTAGCTTCTTGTATTGAGTAGGTCATCATTGTTCATTTTATATTAGAGAGATGTTTAATTGCACAAAGCTTGATCTGATTACTACAATCGAGCTAATAATCCTGCAGCAGTGCGGCTATACGGGCATCTTCCTGAAGTCAACTTAACTTCTTGACATGTGGTCGATTTAATAAACGGTTCAGGAAGTGACGATGAGTATATAAGCAAACAACTGAAACAAGGATACAAGCTCTCCGAAATTCTCTTCCTTTTCTAGCTAAAATAGAGCTTGATTCCCATGTTTTTTTCTTTTTCTTTTCAAATAATTTTGACGCAGCCGGCAAGACTGAGAGTCCCCACGTACCTATCGTACTCATTCGGTGACAATGTGGCAGCCCCTCTTGATCGTGGATAAATTACTGATTCATTTTCGACTGCGTCAAAATAACGACTGATGGGAGCCCTCCTGAACCCATGATGCCAGTAACGTTGCAGGCGAAAGGAATCATACATACGTGGTGCCGAAATGACCTCCTTGGGCATGACCCCAGCTAGGACAGTTACAGTGATTCATTATGACCGTGCATGGGATTGGCCTGGCCACTGCTGCTGGCACTTTGTCGAGCCGCCCACCTTGTGCTCGATGTGACCTGCAGGCCTGCTGTCGACTGATCCTATTATCCGGCCTGTTGTTAATTGGATCTTTTTGCCTGCACATTTTCCGTGCATGCATGACGCGGCTGCAAGTCTGCAACTGGAAGGAAGGAGACAGTGTTTTTCTTCACGGTTTAGAACCGCTGTGACTCGATCTTGCCTTTGGTTTTGTGCACGACCGAAAATAATGGAGCTAGTGGGGTATGCTTGTGCAGTTGATAGCTAGTTTGCTACTCCAAGAATCAATAGAGACGTGCCACCAACTATTTAGGAGGGATGATTGCAGGCCTGATCGAGTGTGTAACTATCACCGGAAAATTCTACTCTACAGATACAGATACCAGTATCTTAATTCTATAGAAACTTTGATTTATTTAATTGTTATTTGTTTCTGTGCGCAATATATTAAGTTGGCGAGTGTGGAGTTTTCGGGTACCGGAATGTACTGCATGTTGCATGGAACATTGACAGAGTATTTTAAAGTCAATTTCGTTAAATTAGCGACATTAGCACAGCCAAAATGAGCAGGAAGGTTTAATTTCAGGTCACTAACTAGGAAAGATACAGATTTTGGATTCAGGCCGCAACCGCGCCAAAGTCATGGAATATCGCCAATTCAAAGAGAGTGACGCTTTAAGCTTGAGATTGCTACCTATACTCTTGGATAATGCTGTGTTGCGTTGCATGGATCCTTCCGTAATGCAGTTGAAGGAGTTGAAGAATTAAATTGGCTCGATTCTTGGTACACATTTTAATAGAATTCCACCGATGAACGAAATTGACGACTAAGTCTTGTCAACTGCTGAGCTGAAGATAGCCATCCAGATCAGGTTAATTGCTATCCTGAATGGCTTTAAATTGGCGCAATTCTGGCCTTAAAAATTTTGACGTACAGTAAGGGCTAAAATCTTCTACGACAGGTATGGAAAGGTGCCAAAGTATTGGAATACCGCTACTGTAGTTTATTTAACGAAGTTGGCGTTAATTAGTTGCATACTTGCGTTTGCGAGATCGCTGAATTATATTGGACAGGTGGTCTCCTTGGATTGATCGTGAAACTGTGTTCATGTTTCGAACCTCAGATCTAGATACCTGCCTCAAATTCAAGAGCTCTAGATGGGCACTTAAGATCCTCGCAATTTTGGAGCTAGCTCTGAAAGTAAACACCCCATGTTATCAAATATCATCACCACTTAATGCTTCATGCATGCAAGACAGTTCTTAAGAGTGGAACAAGTTTTTCCTGGACAGCGGTGGACACTCTAAAAGAAAGTCCCTTTTTTTGCAATTTCATTTAGAACTAACATGTTCTCTTGTTTGAGACAACTGACAATTAGTCTCAAAGGGCAGTGCAGGCCTATGACTTATTAAACATTGAATTTCAAAATCCTTTCACTTTAATTTGTATGTTTCCAATTTGTGACTATTTATCATTTTATCCTAAACAAATTTATGTCTATTTATGTCTATCACATGTCTTCTATGAGTCATAAAAATTTGAGATTTTTTGTGAAAACTTGAAATTATTTTAATTTTTTTGAAAGAGAAAGTTGTATCAAATAACCAAGATTTTGTTGAAATGGCGGTATTCCAATAAAATGGCATAGAAGGGGAAGGGTGAAAATGGACAATTTCATTAAGTTGGCACAATTAGGGGTTAAAAACCGTGATTCATTTGCAAAAAGCTCTAAAGTCTAGGACTAGTAAATATTTTAGAACACACAGTCTAAAAGTAAAAGTGCCAAGTTTGTGAAAATATGCCAATTTAACAAAATTGACGTTGAAAGAAGGAAATGAATAGAAAAACGGCATATGATTGGAATACGGCCATTTCAACAAAATTTTCCATAAATTCAAAATTTACTCAAGAAATCTGAAACTTTTTCCATAGGTGTAGAATATCATGGAGTAAAATTAAATACTATATATTTTATAATTAAAAAATCAATAGACCATGGTTATAGCCTTATAGGCCCAACTACCCAAGTGCCCAAGGTTCAAATTGCAATAAAATTTTATAATTTTAAGAAATTTTATAATTTCTAAGTTGGACTAGTACTAAACTTGATTAACTTCATTTCATTAGTTATACACTTGGACTACTTGGACACTCTAGTAGTACTATAGGGTGATTGCATGAAACACTTGTACTATTTTCTGTCACATGTCTCGTGCTGATTATTTTTTTGGTCATAATTCTTGGGTTTTGACTCCAAATGATTCAAAATTCATAGACAAGGTACTGATGACTATTATACACCTTGTATATTTTTTTGGAATTTAAAAAAAAAATTTACTATTTAATAGTAGCCCCCAATATTATATCACAAATGCCATTTTGGAGGATTTTAGTACTATTTAGTACCCAAAAAAACGAATTTGGAGCTGAAATTTGATAGAGATGGTCTTCTAGTGGACTTGTAGCTATTGTCCAAAGGAATTCTAAAAATACTTAATTTTGTGTGGTGTAGAAGTCCACAAATTGAGTCCCTTTCTACTAGCATTTTGAAGCATGTAAAGAATTATTTTGGTGGATTTTTTGGTGAATGACCATCTCCATAGAGTTTCCACAAATGGACAATTTTTATTTTTTTTATTTACGTTTTTTCCTATTTTCTACTAATTAAAACATCAAAGTATGTATTTTCTTAAGATTTGGCACTTTTCTAGTTGTCCTACTTAGAGAATTTTTTAATGAATTTCCTTTGGAGGTTACTTTCATCTTATAGGTGCATACATTGGCCATGTTTTTTAATTTTTTTTTAAATTGATTTTCTAATTTTAAAGTACTCCAAAAAAAATCATAAGTACTATTGGAAAACGCAACAAATAGTACAGGTGTTTCGTGCAATCACCCTATAAGTGTAGGATAGGGTCGACACTTCTCTACCGAATATATTTTTTTTTCACTATACAATTAGATTTTTTTGCCAATATTTTTTTTTCACTATACAATTTTTTTTTTGAAAAAATAATTTCCCTAAAATTTTGGCATCTATTTTTAGAATTATTTTTCGCCGACCCTGTCCTACAACTATGGTAGTCAGGTTTAATTTTTTCAAATTCAAAAAAGATCATTTCAATCTAATATGACTTAAATTCATATGGCATTAGAGTAATTTGAGATTTTGACCAAGAGTGAAGGTTAAAATAAAAATTGAGGTTTTGTAACTTCAACTTGAAAACTATTTTTAAAGACAAATAAACAAATGAAATACAATCATTTAATCCCTAAATGCCCAAGGACTAAGGGTTAGCTTCTTCCAAAATCACCTCCAAAGTGTCGTTTTTGAAATGAAAGTAGAATTATTTTTAGAATTGCTTTTGTAAACTTTAACCCCTAAAGGACCATTGTCCGTTCGGGGGACAAATGGGACTTGGGGCAGGTACCTACGGGCTGAAATTTTCTCCTAATTTTTTGAAACTTTTTGTGAATGTGAAGAATTGAGAGAGGTATGTGACGGAAAAAAATTTGAAATCGGACCGTCGAGCAAGAAGTTATGCCATTTCTTGGAATGCGTGGGGATGGGGGGCAGCAAAAAAAATTTGCAAAATTTTGAATTTTTTTTTTAAATATTTTTTTCTCATAGATTATATTTTTGTCTATCTGGAAAGCTTTGATTCATTTCATGTGACTTTGTTATGAGGAAGTTATGGACATTCTTGTTTTTCGGGCAGTTAGAGCATCTCCTTGAAACAAATAACTTGTAGGATTCATTTCTAAATGCTATTTTTGCAATTTAAAAAATAAATAAAACTCTCATGGTTTAATTTACTTGCTAGAACAATCTCACCATTGGGATAATTAAGTTTTTTTGAATTTCTTTTTTTTTCCTAGACTCTCAACTCAATTCTCCACTATGAATATTTAAAGCTCAAAACATTGTAGTGCAAAAATTTTAAGTTAAAAATGTTCAAAGTCAAAAAATCCAGTCCCGCAATGTGCTGAAAAACTTGTTTTTTCCACTTTAAACGCACATTACAAAAAATTTCAGGCCAAGGGAGGGCCGCGAGTTCTCAACCCCCCCGGTGCAATTGCAGAGGAATTAAAACTGTTTTTTATTTTTTATTATTTTTTAATGGTAGCAGCTGATGTGGCACTACTTGTGCCACGTCAGCGACACGTCAGATTTCAGTATTTTTTTAATATTTTTTTTTTTAATATTTTTTTTTTAATTTTTAATTTTTTTTAATTTTTTTTAAAAAAAAATTATTTTAAAAAAAAAGATTATTTTTTTATTTTCCTGTAATTGCACTGCGGGGCGCCGAAACAAGTTTTCTTAACGGCCCTCCGCAAGGCTCAGATTTTTTCTAATGAATATCTTGCAATCTGTGCGGTCAAAAATTCTGAAATTTTTTTCACACTTTTTAATACTAGTTAGGTGTAAGATCCTACGGTTAGATGTGGAAAAAAAAATTTAATTTTTTTTTACTCTTTGCTATAGAAATGGCAGTTTTGAGTGTTTTTTGGCAGAAAATAAGCCTTGGAACTTTAGGGGTTAACTACTTGATCTTGGTCACCATTCTTAAATTAGTTTGTCTTCCAATTTTCAAAGACTTTGAATAATATCTGGATTTTGATATAATTATCTTTGAGATTTCAAGGTTCAAATTTTGAAAAAAAAAAAAAAAAAATTCTTGTGCAAAATGATTTGGGGGGGCTATCTCTCAAAAAAATTCCAAAAGAAGAGTTTTTTTTATTTTTGACCAAATGCAATCATGAATAGTTAAGAACATATATACCAATTTTTACAAGGATTGGAGCTATACAAGATTGCTTTCAAAGCCTTGCAAAGTTACAATCAAATGAGGTACATTAGAAAAACAAAAATTTCACTTGACCATATCCTACATTCACTATATATTCCAACCAATTATAGATATGGGCAATTTCATTAAAATGGCGACATTCCAAGTGCCACTTTGACAGTGTGCCATTTTCACCATCTAGGATTGGTATAGATTTCAAGACAGCCGTTCTAAACCATCTAGGATAGGTATAGATTTCAAGACGGCCGTTCTGAACTGTTTTCATGCCATTTAAAAAAAATATCGCCATTTTAACAAAATTGCCTATAGATATGAGATGCCCTTGCCCACTTGCACACCCAAAGAATTTTTTTTTCTTGGGAGTGTGATTGTACAAAATACTTATACTATTTTGAATCATACCCTACATGCTAATTTGTTTTGGTCCATAACTTTTTCATTTTGGCTCAAATAAATCAAGTTTCAGAGGGAAGGTACTCATAAATATTATTCACTTTGTCTAATTTTTTTGCATTGCTCAAAATTGTTTTACTATCCAAAAATAGACTCCAATTTTTATAACACTTGCCAATTTGAAGAGTGTAGTACTATTTAGTGTTCCAGAAAATGAATTTGGAGCTAAAATTTGGAAGGGATGGTCTTTTTGTAGACTTGCAAGTACAATTGAAAGGAATTCAAAAAATAGTTAATTTTATGCTGTATGGAAGTCCACAAAATTGACTTCTTTCTACTTGCATTTCAAAATTTGTATATCAAAATTGGTGGTTCTTTTGGTGAATGACCACCTCTAAAGAATTGTTACAAATGACCAATTTTTATATTTTTTTATAATTTTCATATTTTTACAAATTAAAACATTGAAGTATCAATTTTTTTTAGATTTAGCGCTTTTGTAAATCTCATACTTAGAGATTTTTTCTATGCTTTATCTTTCTAGGATATAATCTTTTTAAAGGTGTATATTGATTGACCATAAGTTTTAAATTGTTAAAAAAAAAATTTAATTTAAAAATACTCCAAAAGACTAAGCATAAATATTGTGAAAACGCAACAAAATCAGCAAGTGTGTCTTACAATCACCCCCAAAGGCCTTTGATTAGCCAAGTTTTCTTCCCAGAATAATCCAAGTTAAAGACTAAAATGCTTAATATATTTTAGTAATTTTGAGTAGGTTATACATAGAAATTTTCATTCAAATTAATAAGTTATTGATTAGTATACAACATTATTTTGCTTCATTAATCTGGATGATTAAGTTGATTTATATAGATAAAGCCTAAATTACAATTAGAGGTTCTATTTTATCAATATTTGGCGAATTTTGTTAAATTGGCAATATTTCATGCACCATTTTCAGACTGCTCAGTCTGAACCATCTAGAATAGGTATAGATCTCAAATCGAGTAGTCTGAATTGTTAAAGTGCCAAAGTTGCGGAATAGCGCCATTTTAATGAAATTTGCAGTATATGCAAATGGAAAACACAATTTTTTTTAAAAGAAAATCTTAGAGAACTTTTGTAAATTATGTGAATTTTCAAAATTTTCAAAATTCTAGTGTCATATTGTTGCTTCTTTTTATTGTCTTCTATCATTATAAGGCATTTGGAAACTTGAAAGGATTATGTTCCACTGTCCTTCACTTTTTCTATTCAGTGTTGCAAATGGAGTTCATTATAGATTTTATTATTTTACAAACATATAGCACCATATATAAAGATGAAAGAACTCTAGAGTGATGGTTGTAAGGTCATATTGGTAACATTCAAAAAGCACAACAATCCATAATTGGAGGACCACAATTCTATTAAAGGCAAAAGTGATTGAAACTTCCTCCCTCACATTTTGTCTTTTATTTTTTTTTAAGAATTATCAATGTGACTTTAAACTATCCTTGTGGAATGTCTTCAACTTTACAAATTCTCGAGGTCTTGCCTTTTAGAATTCTAAAATTCTAAAATTTCCAAAAAATATAATTCTATTTTAAAGATTTACAATTCTCAATTGTCTACAAGCAAAAAAAAATTACCCTCTAAACGTAGTCTTAATTTATCAACTATAAACATCAACTTAACCCCTGAAGGCCCAAGGCCTTTTTTCTACCAAAAACCACTCAAAACTGACATTTCTATAGCAAGGAGTAAAAAGATTTGAAAAATGTTTTTTTTGCACATCTAACCGTAGGATCTTACACCTAACTAGTATGAGAATGTGTGGAAAAAATTTCAGAATTTTTGACTGCTCAGATTGCAAGATATCTGCGTTTAAAGTAGAAAAAACAAGTATTTCAGCAAATTGCAGGACTAGATTTTTTTACTTTAAACATTTTTAACTTAAAATTTTTGCACTACAAAGTTTTGAACTTTAAATGGGTTTATAGTGGAGAATTAAATTGAGAGTCTAGGGGGAAAAATATATTCAAAATAACTTAATTATCATTCCTGAAAAATTTATTAAGTAGAAGTAGGTACGAGATAGAAGGAAAATCTAAAATATTAATATATTTTAGATGGAATTAAAATACACTAATTCCAATGGTGAGATTGTTCTAACAAGTAAACTAAACCATGAGGATTTTTTTTTTTAAAATTGCAAAAATAGCATTTAGAAATGAATCCTACAAGTTATTATTTCGAGAAGATGCTCTAACTGCCTGAAAAACAAGAATGTCTATAACTTTCTCATAACAAATCCAAATGAAATGAATCAAATCTTTCCAGATAGACAAAAATATAATCTACGAGAAAAAAAATATTAAAAAAAAGAATCAAATTTTTGCCAAATTGTTTTTGCTGCCTGGACTGCCCAGTTACGGAAAAAAGTAATATATTTGGCCATAACTTTTGACTCCTATTTTCAAATGTCCTGAAATTTAGTGCATATGAAAGATATTCCTCGCGCCCACCTTCTATTAAAATTTCAGCTTAAAATATGGAAATATCTAGTCACACGTACCTGCCCAAAATTTCTATGCATGCCAAAAAACGCATGCCGATCCTTTAAGGGTTAAATGAATGGATTTAGAATTTTTAGATAGTTCTATTTTACTTCTAGTTTATCATCAAATGTCACCTTGTGTCACCAAAAATGTCACCTTGTGTCACTTTGTGTCACCAAAAAGTTGTTGAAAGTAGTCACCTTGTGCATAGGATAGAAAAGTGAAAACTTGAATAAAAATAGGATATAAAAATAAAATCCAAGCACAGGAAAAACAACAACCTTGTTGATTAATAAAATTAAAAATATATAAATGTAGTTGAAAAGTGTAATCTAAATTCTTAAAATAAATACTAATTTTAGATATTTTGTCAAAAAATTAAAACCACTTGGACCTTCATTGATATAATTTTACAAGACTTGAAAAGTAGCCTTCTTCCATTGAAGTAATTGCACTTTCCATTGTAACTTCTTTCTAAAACTAATCCCTACAAATTCTTGTTTAAAACATAATGCCTCCACTCATACTTTAGATCTAATTTTGTTTGTTTGATCTTGTTAGAAGTCCAATGAATATTTTAGATTATGTAATTCTATATTTTTGAACATTATTTGAAGAAATTATGAATTTTGAAGGAGATGAAAATAAGTTTACCCAAAAGTTAGAGAGTTTAGGGTTGCTTTTGGGTAAACTTATTTTCATCTCCTTCAAAATTCATAATTTCTTCAAATAATGTTCAAAAAATATAGAATTACATAATCTAAAATATTCTTTTGGCTTCTAATAAGATCAAACAAAAACTAGATTTTTGTATCTCTATGCACACCAATCAATGATTGTCAAGATCCAAGATAATACTTTCTCTATTTCAGAATTCTAATAATAGCAAAAAAAATTTAAAAGCATTCTCTGGCACAAAGTTACATATTGCTTTTTTCAAGATACTAATTGCACTTGTCAATGTATCAACATGACCACTGAACACACATTAAAGGTGGTCACTTTTAAAGCCTTATATGATTGTGACTTCAAAATTCATTACTAATTCTATGAAGGTTCGAAAAATATGAAAAAACTTTGGTTTAATGCCAATTCCATTTCATTTTCAAAGAAAATTTATTAAAACATATTTCAAGAAGTTTGCAATGAACTGATAAATGCACTAATTTTTAAGCTTAGTCTATTGATAATGATTGTTTTATATACCTCCTACTATACAACAAGAGTGTATGTTATTATATGTAAATTTTGGTCAAGTGTTTGTTTGAGAAATAAAATAGCTGAAAAATAGCAAGATTTTTTTGGAAAGAATAGCAAAAGTTTCTAAGCAACATTTGTAGCTTGTAGCTAGAATCAACCCAAGTATCACCTAAATATCATCCAAATATCACCTAATTAATATCCATGTAACACACAAATATCAAAGAAAAAAAATTATAGAATAAACCTTCCTTGCTACCAATAAATGTCTTTTTTAGCATTCTCACTAGTTTCCAAAAATTATAAGAACATCATTGAGAGTAATCTTTCAATAGTCAAGCACTCAAGCCTTTACTAAGAAGAAGAGTCTATTTGAGGTAGTGCTACAAGTTTTATAAAGGGAGGGTGAAATTTCTTGTTCCAAGCTTATCATGGATGTAAAACCTATCCACTATTTGGGCTATCAATTTTTTATTTTGCAACTTCCACAAACAAAATTTGGATCATTAATTCAGAATATGAATTCCAAATTTTCAAATTCTATCATCTATAGTAAATAATTTTTCTTGCTTGAAATTACAACCATTTATTTTACCATTGATTTGGTAAAAATATTCATCAAGATGAAAATTCTCTTATTCAATAGAATTGGTCTTCTTACTTTTATCAATTTTCCTTTTGTGAAACAAGGTGTCATGGCCTTGAGCTGCACCGCAAGGGTTTTCACGCATGTGTGCTGCAAACGCCAATCAGTTTGGAGGGTCACTTTTTGTAGTTTGAAGGGTCAAAATTTCAAGGACCGTACGGGATGCTTTTAATTTTGCAAACACTAGATTTCATTATTATTACTAGTATAATATAGTGGAGACCCAAGAAGATTCACCTCCATCCCTTAAACCCTAAAGGCCCATTGTCCCTTCGAGGGACAAATGGGATTTTGGGCAGGTATCTACGGGCTGAAATTTTGTCCTGATTTTTTGAAACTTTTTTTGGAGGTAGAAAAATTTATAAGCTTTGTGGGAATATAATTTTTTCACAATTGGTGCCCGGGAACAATAGTTATGACCAAATAGGCTCAAAACAGGGGATGGCGAGCAGCCCAGTCAACAAAAAAAAATTTGCAAAAATTTGAATTTTTTTTTAAATATTTTTTTCTCAGAGATTATATTTTTGTCTATTTGGAAAGCTTTGATTCATTTCATTTGGATTTGTTATGAGAAAGTTATAGACATTCTTGTTTTTCAGGTAGTTAGAGCATCTTCTTGAAAAAAATAACTTGTAGGACTCATTTCTAAATGCAATTTTTCAAATTTATCAAATTTTTTTTTCATAGTTTAGTATTCTTGCTAAAAAAATCTCACCATTGGGATTAGTGCATTTTAATTCCATCTAAAATATATGAATATTTTAGATTTTCCTTCTATCTTGTACCTACTTCTACTTAACAATTTTTTTAAGAATGATAATTAAGTTTTTTTGAATTTTTTTCCCTAGACTCTCAATTTAATTCTCAATATAAAGATTTAAAGCTCAAAACTCTGTAGTGCAAAAATTTTAAGTTAAAAATGTTTAAAGTCAAAAAATCTAGTCCTACAATGTTTTTTCACTTTAAACGCAAATATCTTGCAATCCGAGCGGTCAAAAATTCTGAAATTTTTTCCACACATTCTCATACTAGTTAGGTGTAAGATCCTACGGTTAGATGTGCAAAAAAAAAATTTGAATTTTTTTACTCCTTGCTTTAGAAATGGCAGTTTTGAGTGTTTTTTTGGTAGAAAAAAGGCCTTGGGCCTTTAGAGGTTAAATAATGAATCACCAACTTGCCTTCCAAATCCAATCAAGCAAAGCTTTCTTCATTGGGCCAAAAACCAACATTTCAGATATTTTTTGAATTTTACCAGCTATTTTCCTTTAATTCCTATATTTAACCGTTTTTCAAGTACCGAGTGTGATTTCTTCTCTATTTTTTACTCTAAATAAAAATTTTATCAATTTTTTTAACATTTTTTTCCAATGTTTTGAAATTACAACCATTTATTTTTCCAATTCTACCAACTAGAGTAAATTGGTCATTTATTGCACAGATTTTAAAAAGCACACAACCACCCCTCCAATTATTGAAACCACACAATTCAACTACCAATTTGATTGTGAAGGGAACAAAATTTTGTATCACCGGTCAATGACCGCACACTGTGCAATGAAGGGTTGCAAAGAATTTTTAGCTATATTCTAGCTTCATGGCCTTTAAATTGCAATAAAATTTGTAGGAAGAAATCTTCTTGCATTCTGTTTTTTGAAGGTGAATCTGAACGTGACATTTAATAATCATGCCAAATTTCAAAACATGCAAGTCTCTATATATATTTATGTAGAAAAGGATTTGAATTTTGTCTATGCAGTGACTGGCACGTTTATTATAACAATGAGCTAAGGTAAACCAACCCATTCCCATTCACTACCCAATTCCATTGCCCCAATTTGGCCCCAATTTTGTCTATTCAAACATCCAAATTTGTCTAAAAAATATCCAAATCCATTCAAGATTAATGTCAAAATGGAATAACATGTGAATTCTTGATTGGTGAGTACTCAAGTGCCATTAGATACATAGAAAGGTGGTTGTGGGTTGCCAATGGGAAGTTTATGACTCCACTCTATGGGCGGTTTTGTAATTTCAAGGCTGAACTACTTCAAAAATTTACAGAAATTACAATTTTATTCAAAAAATTATAATTCCACTTAAATTTGATCCATGAAACAAGTACACACCTTTGAAAAATATGTGCCTTTCTTGGAATTGGCCCCAAAGATATTCAAATTCCAAATCAAGGTGGTCATAGGCTTGTCTACCTTAACCCCTAAAGGCCCAAGTCCTTTTTTCTGCCAAAAAATCATCAAAACTGCCATTTCTATAGCAAGGAGTAAAAAAATTTGAAAAATGTTTTTTTTTCCACATCTAACCGTAGGATCTTACACCTAACTAGTATGAGAATGTGTGGAAAAAATTTCAGAATTTTTGACCGCTCAGATTGCAAGATATCTGCGTTAAAAGTAGAAAAACCAAGTATTTCAGCACATTGCGGGACTAGATTTTTTGACTTTAAACATTTTTCACTTAAAATTTCTGCACTACAGAGTTTTGTGCTTCAAATCTTTATAGTGGAGAATTGAGTTGAGAGTCTTGGAAAAAAAAAAATTTCAAAAAAACTTAATTATCATTCCTAAAAAAATTATTAAGTAGAAGTAGGTACGAGATAGAAGGAAAATCTAAAACATTAATATATTTTAGATGGAATTAAAATACACTAATCCCAATGGTGAGATTGTTCTAGCAAGTAAACTAAACCATGAGAATTTTTTTTTTTTCAAATTGCAAAAATAGCATTTAGAAATGAATCCTACAAGTTATTTTTTTCAAGAAGATGCTCTAACTGCCCGAAAAACAAGAATGTCCATAACTTTCTCATAACAAATCCAAATGAAATGAATCAAAGCTTTCCAGATAGAAAAAAATATAATCTACAAGAAAAAAAATATCAAAAAAAAAAATCAAATTTTTGCCAAATTTTTCTTGCTGCCCGGACTGCCCAGTTACGAAAAAAAGTAACATATTTGGCCATAACTTTTGACTCCTATTTCCAAATGTCTTGAAATTTAGTGCATATGAAAGATATTCCTCGCGCCCACCTTCTATTAAAATTTCAGCTTAAAATATGGAAATCTCTAGTCACACGGACCTGCCCAAAATTTCTATACGGCCAAAAAACGTAGTCCGGTCCTTTAGGGGTTAACCCCTAAATGCCCGAGGCACCAAATTTTGGTTTTGACAACACTTTGAAGTTAAATAAAATCTAATCAAATTGCTATTTTTAGTTTTTTATATTTTTGTGAAATTCTTTTTGAAGTCTAGTTTTAGCCTCAAAAATCTGATTTTGAAAATGATTGATTATGATTTTTCTATTCAAGATTTTGTGCAAGGGTACCCATTGTAATCTTGACTTTCCGTAGTATTGAGGGCTCTTGGAAATGAGTCTCAAATACACTAGATCTTGGAGAAAAATTCACATTAGAAATTCATTTAAAAAAATTGTAGAGTAGATTTTGAGAAGCCATAAATTGATTGGGATTATGCATGTTAGGCCCTTTAACCTCATATTTTTTTGGTTACCAACTTTTTAGATTTGATATGTGAAAAAAGGATTGAAAGAATTTCTTAGTTTTAACACCCTCATGTTCAAACATTATAATCTTTCAATTCATAAGTGATATTGTCGTGTTTTCTTTCCCTATGTGATCTCTAACATGTCTAGTTTGAATTCGTACGGTTACAGTTCAAAAAAAATTGATACAATTTATCAAATTGTTGGTTTTTTGTTCAATTTTGAGCAAATTTCTAGAAGTTTAGAATAGGCCTTGGGCATTTAGGGGTTAACCCTGAAGCGCTCCAACGTCCATATTCTAGACAATGAACGGAGGGCTTCAAGGCACTGTTTCAGTTGGTCCAACTAACTTCTCATTCATCCAATGTAATTCTTGAATCTAGAAAAAGACACCCTTCCTTAATGACCAAATTCATGAAATTCCAGTAATTGATATTTCTATGCAAAGATACGATATAAACAAAAAAATTGTGCAAAAATTCAAAAAAGGATTGAGGCATTTAGGGCAGTTTTTTTTTGTAGGCAATTAAATGCCCAATTTCCTCAAAAAAAATGTGCAACTTCAAGCCTATAGAAAAAAAAGGGGGTAAATGTGTTAAAAAATGCCAAACTGTAATGATGGCCGTGCACATTATTGCCACAATTCTTCCAAAACCTCATTTCATCCATCTTGCAAAGTTAGCTTATACAAAAATTGCATACAAAATTTACATATTCAAAATTGCATACTCTAAGTTGGCCTCCTTCAATTCAAACCCCTAGAATGAAGGAGTCACAAAACTCAGAACCTTCTTGAAAGAAAGGCCACAAAACCATTTGTCCAAAAACCCAAAAAAATCCCCTGGTTTATTTACACAAAATAGTGAAATTAGGTTGCCCCGCACTAATTTCTCATATCTAACACTTTTAGACATTCTGCACTATAGTCTGGGGCAACCTAATTTCACTATTTTGTGTAGGGGTTAAGTTAACCGACGATTCTCCCTGAACATTGCCAGGAACGTTCCCCGAACCAGAGTCAGTCAACTACGGTACACAGCGTTGGGGTTCCCACTAACTACAGTAAGTTACTGTAGTAACTAGTAAGTTACCAATCCCCAGTTGTGAGCGCACGCGCTTTCGTTGTTCCCCGCGTTCCTTCGGGAGCTTCCCCCGCCATCCCCAATCCTCCCGGACTCGGCAAATCCTCCGCCCGCTCCGTCACCTGGATCGCACGCGGATCGACCAGGCATCTCATCTCGCTCGCAAGGTGCATTTCACAGTAGTATACGACCACCACTACTGGCGCTCTTGATCACGAATTGCTTCGTATGCGCGCTTCAATTCCCTCGCTGCACGTGGATTTCGTAACCGACCTCTCCTGGATTCGACCTTCTTGGGTTGCATTAAGTTATAACGAGCTCGCTGCCAAGGTAGGAGTCAGCAATTTTGTTGCGGTGCTGAGGATCGCCAGAGACAGACAGAGACAGAGAGTGAGAGATCCGATTCTTCGTCGAGGGTTTTAGGGTTCTCCGTGTGGGAATCGGTAAGAATCGGTACGAATGGGTTTTGAATTTGGGACTCTTATTTTGGTGATGGGGCTTGCGCTTCCGAGCTTTGAATCTCGTTGTGAGAGTTGGGGAGTATTGTGTCGGTCATTGTGCGCTACGGAATTGCCTAAGTTAAGGTGGGAAACCCGAGATCACGTTTGAAATTTGAACTGGGTACATCATGGTTTTCTTGTTTGCGAATGGAAAAGGATTCCATCGCACGAAAGAATTCGGTATTTGGATACCGTATGCAGGAGTTATGAGGTTTTTAAGATTTATTGATAGATGTTTAAAATCTTTTTTTCAATGATAGGAACAGGGGATGTACGCCAGGTGGTCATCTGATCGTTGGGTGGAAGTTTTGGGTGTCCTACCTTAACTTAGTAGGTTTGGATTTCGCTTGCGGTTGCTTTGAGATGGCGGGGGTTTATGGAAAAAAAGTTGGGTCGGTGTGAAGCGAATCTATCTGTGTCTTATCTTCTGAAAATCTGTAATTTTGCGAGATTCTGTGAGCTTGTAGTAATCGGCTATGAATTCAGAAGTGTGCAAAGTAGGTTTGTTGCTTGACAAGGATGGTTTAGTCAAACACAGGGTAATGAGATTACACTTCACGTAGCTGTCCTGAGTCTACATTAGGCGATGAATTTTGAAGGTGAATTCTGGAGTTCCAGGCATCGAAAATAGAATGACTACCGATTTCTCAAAATATCGGACTAGGATTATTGGAATTGACTAGTGCAGACTCAGGACAGCTCCAGAATTCAGACTCAATCGTTTGCGTGTTAATCCTGTTTGGGAAACATGTATTCATGAAACTTTCAAAACATACTTGTAGGGCATTATTTCCTCTTGCTGTTGGTTACATTTTATTGAAACTTCCTAGTTGATATATTTTCATCTCCTGTAGAGAGGGAGGTTGCTACTTTAGGTCGTATTTTGACTTGCAGGAAAGATTTGTTGTGCGCTTTAGTGTTGTTTTCTAGATTAGACTTGTTTTATATTTGCGAAATAGTGGAATGGTTTTGAAATTGCTCATTTGTCTCACGGGTCATGTGGGGTTTGGGTTTCAGAATTTGAATCGCAAAACAGCTTGATCTGTCGAAAGTAGAGACTTGAACGCAGCAGGACTTTCCATATCACTCTATTCAATATCAAGGTTGCCTTTGTGAAGGTATTGAAACCAGTGAAAGATGTCGCTGGTGCAGTGCGGTGGGTGTCGGACGTCGCTTGTGCTACCACCTGGAGCGCAATCCATTCAATGTGCTCTTTGCCATTATGTTACGCCTGTAGCGTACGGCCGTGCATCTCCTGCTCTTTCAGCTCCTCACGTGCCCAATCCTTACGGGAATGGTTCACAGAATCCTCAATATACACCAACGGTATGCGTCTGTTTGTCACCTTGATTTCAATCCCAGTTTTGCGTTCTCATTTAGAGTTTTTGCTAGATGGATGGTATTTTCGCATGGTTAAGTACCAAGTGCTGAAGTTTTGTAATAAAAAGTTCACATTGGGATAATTGAAAGTAGTAACTTTCAAAACGTATTTCGATTGTTCAAAAATAATGAATATGGTTTCTTTCCACTGGTACATTGTGTTACATTTTCTTACCTTCCTTTAAGGATTTATTTTAACTCCTATTGATATGGAGGTGGCTACTTGGCCATTTAGGCACTTAGAAGAAATTTGTGGAGAGGCATTCCAAACTCAAGTGATTTATTTTTCTTATATCTGTCACTTGTGTACACGCAGCCTCCAAATGCACATGGCTCGAAAAAGGCTGTCCTGGTTGGTATCAATTACAAGTTCTCTCGTCACCAGTTAAAGGGATGCATTAACGATTCAAATTGTATGAAGCATCTGCTGACCTCGAAGTTTAACTTTCCTGCTGCATCAATTTTAACACTCACGGGTAAGTGGACTAATCCAAATTGTGTTGACGCCGTGTTAGTTCAACGTGGTTTGAATTTGAAGTTTGTTTTGAAACCTTCGTTTGGCAAACCAATGGCAAGTAGAGTTCAATATTTTAGTTCTTATGATGATGTGCTTGTAGTGATGTAGTGACCTTGGTGCTATTTTGAAAAGCCAGTTACTGTAGTGCAGCTTTAATTGGATGGAATATATACTTATTAGTTTTCTGATGGTGGCAATCTACAGAAGAGCAAACTAATCCATTGATGAAACCGACACGCTACAACATGCACATGGCTATGGTATGGCTCCTTCAAGGGTGCAAGGCAGGCGATTCGCTTGTTTTCCACTACTCAGGTCATGGCTCGCAGCAACGTGACTATAGCGGTGAAGAGCTTGATGGGATGAACGAAACGCTTTGCCCTCTCGATTTTGAAACGGCAGGAATGATTTCTGACGATGAAATTAACAATACAATAGTCAAGCCTCTTCCACATGGCGTGCGTCTTAATGCAATTATAGACGCTTGTCACAGCGGAACTGTTCTTGATTTACCGTGGCTTTGTAGGTTCAATAGGTGAGAGATCAGACCTGGTCCTTTTTCGTATTTGTGAAGCTTTTTGCACATATTACTGTCTATTTCCGGCCTGTCATACAGCTCATGCTTACTGTGACAGTGTAGTACCAGTTACCCAAAATTATGTCTCTGTAAAGTTTTGTAACTCCTGTAAGCCCGTGTCATAAGCTCAGACCTGATAAGCATTCGCGCCGAATATATTTTTGCAGGTATGGGCAATTTACATGGGAAGATCACCGGCCACGGACTGGCGCTTGGAAAGGGACCAGTGGAGGATCAGCATTCTCGTTTAGTGGTTGTGATGACAATCAAACATCGGCTGATACTTCGGTACTATTCTCACCTTCAGCAATGTGTATTGCCTTCATGTTTATTTGCTACGTTTGCATTTTTACAATATAGCTGTTGCATGCCATGTAGGCCTGTACAATTGATTATCATATTTGTTAATGGAAGAATTTCCTACAAATTGACACTTTTCTAGATGCTCATTTGGAACTTCAAATCCATACTACAGTACCCGGTGGTCAGGGTCAGCAAAAATATATTAAAAAATAGATGCCATAAATTTTGGGAGCTTTTTTGTTCAATTTTTTGTATGGGGAAAAACAAATCTTGCAGAATATTCTATTTGAAGTCATCTGCCGAATCACTTTTCCAAACTTTATTTAATCATTCGGCAGGAAATGCTGCCTTTGACTACCGGGTACGGTACTATGTTAGAGCAGTTGTGTGCAGTGGAATGACACAATTTTGTCGCTCTGAAACACGCCATTTTAAGAAATATAGGTGTAATAGAAAGGGGTCAAAAGCCTCCCTTACAGTAAACTGAATGACTACGGATAAGTTCTGTTACATCTCTCTGATGCTGGATTGCTCTTGATTTTTGATTTCTAGGCTCTGTCGAGGGTTACATCTACAGGCGCAATGACCTTCTGTTTCATTCAAGCGATTGAGCGGGGGCATGCCCAAACGTATGGGAGTTTGCTCTGCGCCATGCGTGACGCCATCCGAACAACGAATGTGAACTCTGGAATGGGAGCGGGGCCTGTTACAAACTTGCTGCAGATGTTACAATCAGGCGGTAGTATGACTGGTGGTCTCACTCAGGTAAATATTAATCCCTTTAGGAATCAGCCTTAGCAATGTTTGCTAACTGGAATAAGTTACTAATCGCCTGCACTGCCCTAGTGGTGTCAGTTAGCAAATTGATGCTAATTCTTGCTGACTTGCAAAGAGTATCCGTTCATTTCCATCACTTAATTGATGAATGTGGATAAGTAAACTATCTATGCCTATACCAATTGCTTGAGCTTACATCAGGTATAGCTCATAAAGGTCGGCATTTCGAGCATGTACGTTTAGGGCGTTTGATGATTTTTTTCCCCTTTTAGTCGTATACTTAAGGGAACCAAGCAACTTGCGCGAAACAGTATCGACCTAGTCTTTTGTGTGCATAACACCTTAGATATTCGTTAGTCATTGTTTCGACTCTGAATATTGACCCTGTTACTATTGTGTTATGCAGGAGCCACAACTGACGGCGGCTGACATGTTTGATATCAACTCACCGTTCTATCTTTAGGGCTTTGACGGATCAACATGCGTTCAGTTTACGGTCTTAGCGGAAGATGGCTATATATTTGTATCTTCGATGTGAATTGTGTACAGGGATTTGGAGTTTAGGCCATCTTCCTACATGTGAAGTGCTATTTGCGCTACCATGTCATCCAGTTACTTGGAAGTTGGAAAAAATCAAGGTGTGTATTTAGAGAGTAGAACTTATGAGCAGGTTGGGATTTCAGCCTCTCATCACCCAGCGAGGAATGACTTGACGAGTTAAAGAGATTGAAGTTCTGTGTTGATATCAACCACTAATCTGTGGTGTTGTTTTCTGAGGTCGGAAATGAGACTAAAAGGTGCTCATTGACATGCTTTGACGTCTAGATTGTATTTGTGCTCTAAGAGAAATATTATACGGAGTACTGGACTCGCTGTTCAAGAGATCTCACCTGACACAAGATTCTGATTCATGTGAGTGTTCTAATTGTACTAGAACTGTTAAACATTAGGGTTCTCCTAAAAGTCATGAAATGTCACCCTTTGTTTGATTCCTACTGTAGTTTATTTGTTATTCTACGTTACATTTGAATTTTTATCCGACTTGTATTTTTTGGAATGACAAGAAGGCATCACATTGGATTTTCTTCTTCCTATATTGAAGTTTAGGTTCTACCCTTGCAAGAAGAGGGGATCCAACACAAATTCCATGTCAAGTGGAGCTTTCTTGTGCCTTCAAATACCTCTTTTTATCTTAGAATGTACATTGCACACCAAGAGGGTCAAATGTATTCAACTTGTTGTAAGAGTTGTAAGAGTTATTTTATGTCTTACGATAAATTGATATAAATAGAGTGAGTGAGAGAATTCAGAAACCTATTTTTTATATGGGAATCGTGTACCTCTTTCCAAGAAGATTCTAATGTACTAAAATACGTCGTAATTTGATATTGTATGCCTAAGTTAAAGATTCTTGAAATTTGGCCTAGCTATTGATAGTATAGGAAAATTTGGAAATGTTATCTAAGTGAATTATAAAATACATTGGTCCATCTACTGATAGTATAGGAAAATTTGGAAATGTTATCTAAGTAAAATGTAAGGTACATTTACACTAGTTCTTGTGTAAGAGTCCTTGTAAAAAGAGAATACTTAGGCAAACAAACAAAGGTTTTTTTCACACAACTTTGACAAACCATGATGATAAGTGTAACTTGTAAGTTAATACTACTACTTGTTCACATATATGATTTTCTCTTTGGATCTTATTTGTCATTTTAAGACTTATCGGAAATCTAATAGCAAGCGGTCACACCTAGAAGGCGCTCTTTCGCAATTAACTATATTTTGCAATCCAAACATAACATTGTTTAGCAATGAGGTAAGGGTCCCTTTGGCATCTTTGAAAAGGGGACCCCTACAATGAACAAAATTGTCTTCAATATGGCTATTCTAAATATCTAAGAAATCAAAGGATCTTTTGTCAATAAAAATGTCTTTGTGAACTTGCACTATTTAGAAAAGTAGCAATTCTTTACTTTCTTATTCAATGCCAAAAGGGCCTCAATTTAGGAATGGTAAATACGTGGTGTAAATTTCTAAGACTGTCTTCTAAAAGCAAGTGTGAATGTATCTTTCAGGACTAACCAACGATGAATGGTGAAATTTCAATTTAAAATTATTCCCAAAGTGTGCTTGGGAGAACCTCTAATTAAAACAAATCCTTCACTAAAATGCTAAAAATACTCAAAATGTCTTTCAATGTAATTTTATAATAGCATCAAAATCTTAGAAACCTTCTTTATCTTTGCAATATTACACCCTCTAATACCACAAGAAGCTACAATATTAATGTGATAGTATAATAAAAATGAAGTGCTAAAAAGGGTCAAAATATAAAAACAAGAGTTCTTCACTTTTCTTTTATAATATTGCATATCCACGTCAAGCAATATTCTCATCTCCCCTCATCACCAAGAAAATTGGCCTTCCAAAGTATAATACATTGATTTATCATATTAGGGCATGTGACAATGAATTACCAATGTCACATTGATTAGAATTGGTTCAAGCTAGAATATCCTTTTCAAGACCAAGAAGCCCAAGATAATTTTTAGCAATTTAAATAAATCATTTCTAAACTTTATTCATGAGAGATTAAGGTTGATTTTGGATACACTTGTTTTTAATTCTTTGAAAATCTTTAGTTTTTTCATATAGTGTTAAAACAATAAAATTTTAAGAGAATCTCAAATCTATTTAGACTATCAATAAGATCCAATAAAAAAATAAGATCCAATAATAGAAACCATGTTCAAACTTCATTTGGATGATTTTAGGTGTTGTTAATTTCCATGTGAAGATGTTTGAATAGGACATTTTATACTTAATCCTCAAAGGATGCTAAGGCTATAAAGGAGCCAATGGATAATTTGATTGTTCAATATAGAAACAGAGAATGCACCTATTGGTTCAATAATCCAAGCATTTTGGTGACTACCTTGGTCATGGGGGGCCACGTTAAAAAAAAAAACCAATCCAATGTTACGGTGACGCTAACTGATAAGGTGGACACATCAAAAACGCCACTTTTTTGCTATTGTGCCTAATAACTATTATTAGATTGGTCAAATTTTTCATATTTTCTTATTGCCAAGTGAAAGGAGGTTTTAGTGCACCAAAGAATACGACATTTGGATATTGTATGCAAAAGTTATTAATGATTAAGGTTTGGTTCTAAAACGGTTTCTTCCACATTGGTACATAATCGATTTCGGAGATGTACTCAGAGCGAAGATGGCTGTTTAGGGCCAGTGGTGCATTTGGGGGTGCCCACCTTATATCGTATTAGTGAGAACCCAAAATTAGTGTCACCGTGACATTGGATATTTTAGTTGTAAGCTGAGTCTAAAATTTAGGGTTTAGGATGTGTCTAGTATCGTTCCATGCTGTGCATCTAAGGAGCGATGGCGGAGCTCTTCGCAAACAGGCCTTCCATTGCAGCAGCAGCTTCGTAATTTTGTAATTTTCATCATGGAGAACAATGTCTTTGCATCTTTTTCTTTCTCCGCCGCAACGCATCATCGAGAGAGCAGTAAACGAATCAAGGTACGAGCCTGGACTCTGCATTCCTAAGCATTCATTTTCATTTCGTATCGAAACTCTTCAGTGTCGAAACAGCTTCTCTTGAACCTCTCTTAAACCCTAAGAAACTGTAATGCCTTCTTCCTGGCGGATCCATGGGGCTTAGATGATTGACGAATATAGTTGGTAAGGTTTTGGGCCAATTCTCTGCGCCTGAATGCTTCTACCGCATTTTTGATGAATTTCAATGTGATGACGACACGATTCTTAATTTGCTCCATTGCTGCATCGAATGTGAATCAATTCGAACCATTTATTATCTGAAATTGGAATGAATAGATTTCTAGTTCAGTAAGAATTGGAATGGTTTTAACGTTTTCAACCTCTCGTAAACCCTAGCGAGCAGTAGGCGAATCAAGGTCTGTGCCTCTACTTTGCATTCCTAAGGATTTTCTTGTTCGTATTCGAAATTCTCAGTTTCTCTGTCGAAACAGCTTCTCTTAAACCTCTCCTAAACCCTAAAAGCTCTGCTGAAGCTCTGATCTTTTGCGGATCGATGGGGCTTAGATGAACGTGGTTCTCGAATATTTTTGGGAAGGTTCTTGTTCAATTTACTACGCTTGAATGCTTCTACTGCAAATTTGACGAATTTTAAATTTCCAATTAGCTCAAGACTGGATTCGTAATTTCCTCCATTGCTGCATCTAATGCGAACCATTTATTACCTGAAATTGGAATACGTAGGTTTAATTCCCTTATCTGATTTCTAGTTCAGTAATAATTGCAACGTTTTGAGCGTTTTTCAGCCTGTTCTAAACCCTGGAATTTGTGGTTACACCTTTCTTGAGGATCTAACTTATGAACTTGGTTGACAAATTCGGTAAGGTGACTAAGGTCATTGGTCGAAGTCCTCGCTTGAAGTAGCAAGAAAAAGGCAGAATTCTTCTACCGCATTTTTGAAGCCTAATTTCAATTTTCCTTGCTCCATTGCTGCTTCTAATGCGAATAATTGCGAGCCTTTTACTTGCGGAAACCGGAATTAATTGTTGTTACTCCTATCTCCGATTTCTAGTTCAGTAATAATATGAACGTTTTTCATAAGTATTTAAATCTTTGTGTTTTTGCTTACAACTTAAGAACTGAAACTTTTAAAACGGAAGAAACGCAATTGAAAAATGGCTTGAAGTGAAAGATTCCGTTTTGGGTCAATCTTGACTCGAAACGTATGCGAATTTGCTGTTTGTAGGAGGAGCCAGAAGAGAATGTTACTGCAGGGGGTGGCGTCAAGGCTGAAACTGTCGCTAGCTCCATATTTGAACGGTCCGTGGCGCGCACAGACAAGGTGGGCTGCTGTGTCCATGGTACTTCTCTCAGACCTCTTTAATTGCACTGTCTCGGGAAGACCAATTTCCGCAATATAACAAAGGTGTGAGAAGTTTTTGTGACATGATATGTGAAATTACAGAGGGAGTGTGCAATTAGGGAGGTTTGCGTTTAATCACTCTTCCTTACTGAATTTTTGTGCATTTCTTTATCGTTCATCATACAGGATATGGATAGCCCGACGGCATTGATTAGATCAGTGTGTTTGTGTATGTTTAGATCCTGGTGGTGTATGTTGAGAAACGGCATTTTTTTTATTAATGATCAATGTGCAGCGAAGAAAGCTAACAGCTAAGAAAGAACAATTCGACCCTGGGGCAACTGTGGTCGGATCATCAGGTTTTGTTAAGACCGAAACTGAGATAGAGGACTCGGGTGAGCGACTGATTGGCACTCTTTCTTAATTTGTATCCTTTGAATTCAATCGATTCTGAGGTCCTCAGTCAAGTCCTTGTTGGTCTCAACATAATTCAAGGCTCAATTTTCGTAGTAATAAGTTGCTTGCCATTTGCTCAGCTGACTCGGGAATGGTTGTGCTCGGAAATGAATTCAGTGCGTAATGTTTCAGATCATTTAGTTACTAGGAGCATTGTAGAAGTTGAAACTTATTCAAAAGCGTTGAAAGCAAGGCAATCAAGAAGTAAGGCTGATGGATCGCCAAAACAATCTGCCCCTGAGGATTGGGAACAAATTGTTGAGGGTATTAGGTATTCTTCTTCGACTTTTGCATTGGCTGGAAAGTTCTCCGTAATGATTTTGAGAAAGACAAATACCGGTATATTTAATATGCAGTTCGTAAAACCTGGTTTGCCTGCACTCGATCTGAAAATATCATTTTCCCTCTGCTGATCTCAACATCTTATAATTTTTTCCCTTGTGTTTTCACTACCGTATACATATATTTTTCGTGTGTTAATGCAGATCCATGCGTATGGACAAGGATGCACCAGTGGATCTTTTTGGAACTCATCAGGTAAGGCTTTCGAAATTTGAACGGACATTATGCATTCCGAAATAAGGAAAGTCAATTCTGCATATCCTAACTGTTTCTGCCTGGTGGTTTGCTTGGAATGTTTATTGCAGTTACTTGACTTAGAAGCCAACAAGGAAACGCAACAATTTCAGGCGCTTGTGGCAGCTATGATCAGTTCGCAAACTCGTGATGCTGTAACTGGAGCGGCTATGCAACGACTGCGAGCCATGTCTGGAGGACTCACTATCGCTCAAATTGCAAGTGACTCTATTGAGGTGGATGTATTGGAGGAGATTTTGAAACCTGTTGGGTTTTATAGGTGCGTCCTCATTTTCTGTGACCCTTCGACTCAAAAGAATGTGAATTAAATAGTTCCATATTCTGTAGAGACCCCGTGAAACTTGTACTGCCTCTCTAACTCAGAAAGCAGGCTGTGTTGGCATATTCTATCTCGCGTAAAGAATCTCCATACTGATATACATGCTTAAAGTTCTGTGTTCATTCAGGCAGAAGGCGAAGTTCTTGAAATCCATAGCTCAGACACTTTCAGCACCTCCCCACAATGGGACAGTTCCAAACTCAATAGAAGAACTTGTAAGCTCTTTCTTTTACTCTGTTTTTCCCTCTAATCCCATTGTGTTTGGCTTTGATTTAAATCCTGCAAAGATGTGTAGGTGACACTTCTTCCTTTATCGGATGCAATTGCCTCTTGAATGGGCATTCCAGTGACAGGCGGTTCAAATTGGTAACATAGATCATTTCAGGCTTATCTTTTCTTAGAATACAAATGCTCCGAGAAGCGCAATTACAGTTAAAAGTCATGTCGTCCCGCATGGGAACTAACCCCCCAGTTTGTATTGCAGATGAAGCTGCCCGGAGTGGGACCAAAAGTTGCTCTATTGGTTCTATGGGTTGCTTTTGGCATGTGAGTATGCAATCATGCTTATCCTTATCCGAGAATACTGTCCATCTATATCTTTTGTGTGCCCATATTGTGCTGGTTTACTTTGTCGAAATCACACAATTAGTTAACGGTACAACATATATCAACATCATGACGCTTCGTTAGTCCCAAGTGAGCTCCTTCTGTATGGTCTTGAGATGCGCATCTTAAAATATTCTCTATTAGATTCACAAAGTCATTTATGGTCTATTAATGTTAATATAATAGAACGTTGGATCAACATTGAGCCAGTGTTCACTTAGTTTAAATTTAATAGTTGCCAAGAGAACATCAGGTAATGCCAAGGACACTAACATTAACGTAGCACCATTTTGCTTTCCACTGAACTCAACTTGAGGACTGTTTGACTTTGATGCCTGTTAACTTGCATTAAAAACTTCGTCAATATAATTGGAGGGGTCTTTTGTGATGTGATGTAGGGGTGAAGAGGGTTTAATCGTTGACACGAATGTCAGAAGAGTGTGCTCTCGACTTGGGTGGGTACCCACTAACGCTACTCCGGAACTTACACGACGAACTCTTGAATCATGGTTGCCACCGACCTTGTGGGCGGACATCAGTTTTCTATTTGTTGGATTTGGGCAGCAGGTAAATATGCCATCTCTGTATCCTGCACTCATCCTTTCAGCATCCTGAAGTTGCCTTGTCTTCGGGCAAGCCTGTTACTGGCCTGCTTTAAGGTAGTGGATACTATTTGCGCCACTTTGAGCATTTTAAAGTATGTAGGAGTGAGATATATAGAGCTATGGAAAGATCTTAGGGTGCAAGAGCCAAATCTGTTGGGATCAAATTTTATCACTATGTATGAAGTTATGTAAATTCAAAATGGGAGGTTATAGTCCACTATAAGTGCCAACAGCCAACTCCATTTCCATTAAAAGCTCAGGGGTCATAGACATAGACACTTAGTCAAGTCATGCTTACACGGCTTGGTAATAAATCCAACCATGTGTACCAGTTGCTTTTGGTCAGTATAAAAGATGAGATCAGGTCTTACTGGTTTTAGTATCCTCTACCTTATTAAGAAACATTGACTCAGTTGAACTGATTTGAGGACATTGCATTACAACCTCTGCAGGTTTGCAAACCAATGGCTCCAAAGTGTGAGACCTGTAAAGTAAGCCAACTGTGTCCATCTGCCTTCAAACCAATCCCTAAAAAAACTACTCGGAAGCCCAAGTGACCAGTGTGGATACGGAGTCTTCCCAAATGAAGCTTCTTTACGGTGGTGAAGGACTGGTTCCAGTCTTGAAGGACACAAAAGTGTCATCCTCTCAAAGTGCGTCCTGAATTCACAGGCATTTTTCATGGAAGCCCTGGAGCGCAAGAAAGAGCGTTAGTAAGCATTCGATGACATCTGCCCTTCACTTGTCCATATCAATGAAGCAATTGCATTGGGACTACTCTGACCTGAACATGTTTTAGTACTCTAAGCTGACTTGAATATGGTGGTTCACATGATGGGCAGATCACTTACATGGAGACTTATTTTGACTTATTTTGACTATTTTGTATCTATGTTATACCAGAAAGCCGATTGACATGAAGTGTCATAATCTGAGGGACCTTTGAGAAAGATTAAGTTGCTGTTGAATGGCATGTAAACTGAAATTTTTGGATTCCAGTGGAAGAAAACTTTGCAGGTTTGCTCTCTGAATTTCATTCGGCTCCCAATTATTTGAGTATCCGTGTGTCAAATAGAGTTGATGCTCAGAGTCTGTGCTAGCAAGGTGTTTTTTGTCATGTAGTGCAGTTATCATTATGTAAAGCAAAAATTCTCCATAGGTTGAACAATGCATGAAATTGTTAACCAGCCTAAACCATTCCTTATAGATTGGGATAATCTGTTCTTGAATCCTTGGGAGTGAATTTAGTTTAATCTGCATAGAGTCATTGGCTGGTTGGGAAGTTGCAATATGGGGGGCTCCCACTTTTGGGGGAGCAAAAGGGACCCCCTAGCATTGGATAATAATGTTATGTATAATGGTTTTAGAAGGAATTAATACTCTTGGCCGTTAAATGATTGAATGTAAAGTATGCTCATTTCCTAAAGACCCAATGTGAAAATTCAATTAGAGCCTTATGAATAGTGTTGGGATGGAATTTGATTAGTTAGTTGAATAATCAAATCAACTTGGGTCCATAACAATGTTTACCAATGAAGCAAGGGTTTCTTTTGCATCCTTGAAAAGGGGACCTGTACAATGAACAAATTTGTCTTGTATGGCTCCTCAATCAATCCCAATCATCAAGTTAATTGATAAGTTGGGGTTTCTTTTGCAAAATGGGGACTCTTACAATGAACAAAATTGTCTTGTATGGCTCCTTAAGCCAACCCCAACCATCAAATTAATTTATTCAAACCCAATCATTGAATTAAGTGATAAGTTGAATTCCTTTTGCAAAAAGGGGTTCCCTACAATGAACAAAATTGTCTTGTATAGCTCCTTAGCCAACCCCAATCAAGGAATTAATTGATAAGTTCCTTCCTAGATATCTAACAAATTATAATACCTTCCTAGCATGGGAAGGATCATTGCCATTTGTAACAATTCATTTTAACCTCTAAATGGTCGTGACAAAATTTTGAAATAAAATGAAAGTTATTCAAAGTTTTACTTTTAGTTTTGAGGTGCATAATCATTTGAGTCTATTTTAAAGCATCCATAATCTATTTGGGGGAGATAAATAGTTTATGATTTTTGTCACTGCCATAGCTCCGTCCTCTTCAAAAAAGTTGCATGAAACAACTTTTGCCCAATTTGCACAGGCCTACAAGGTAAAAACACCCAAAAGCATCCTTAGATCCATTTATAAACCATAGATTTCCTTTGAAGTGTCCCTAAACTTCCATTAAAGTGTTTTTGAAAAATGTGATGAAATTGTCTCTGTTCTTAACTGCAATTAGTTCATTGCTCATTTTTTCAGATTTCAATTTCAGGTCCACATATGTGACAATTTCAACGGTCTAGGGAGCTACCACTTCCAAAATTTATAGAAATTACTTGCTATATCAAAAAAAAAAAAAAAAAAAATCTTGAAAATTCATGGTTTTCAATTGTTAATACTGTGAAAATATTATTATTTTTTTAATAAAAGTGCCTTCAACTATGCTGAATTGCTTATATTGACAATTTTGGGTGTTTCCACCGTAGACCCCACTGAGAAAGTAAGAAATTTAGTAAAAAAAGATTTAGGGCTTCGGAAGGCTGCAAGTCCTCGGACTATGAGAACTCTAGGAACTTTACCACATGCACAGTCTGATGTGGCACAAAGCATGCCACATCAGAAATTAATATTTAATTATTTTTAAGAAAAATTTATTTATAAAATTATTTATAAAAAATGTAATTTAATTTTTTTATTATTAAAATATTTAAACAGCCGTACAACAATTCCCAGCAAGGGGAATAGGGCTGAAATGACCCTCCCTTGCCCTCAAATCTCCCCTATGATCAATTTCAGTACAAGACAACACATGACAAAGCATAGGTACAGTATGCCTGCAAAATCAAAAACTGCCATTGCTGCTGATCTCCAGGAAGATACTGTCTGCCACATTGACATTGTTGAGCAAATGAAAGCAGTGTTGTTGACAAGTGGACCACATACAAACCCATCATACATTGAAAGTACATCCCAACAACTGGAGATATTTTTTTGGTACAGTCAGCTGATCAATTTTCTAGGCCCTCTAAGCTTATATATTCTCAAATCCTGCAGGCTCTATAATTCACCAAACCATGCCAATACTGCCAATACTGTACTTGTGACTGAAAACAAGAATGTCCTAAACTTAGTCCAAGTGCCCAACATTCCTACAAATGAGGTTGACAATTTTTGCCTCCCACCCAATCAACCAAACCACCCACAAGGTAACTACAAACTAAAATTCTTTGCAGAAGCATTCAAACATGTTCTAGTACGGAGTATAAAAATTCTCTATCTTTTTGTTAGATCTTATTGGGAGTCAAAAGGGGATTTGAGATTCTCTTTCGGCATGCATTTTTCAGGCAACACATGCATGAATAAACTATGAAATTTTAAAATGCTGAAATAGGTGGATTGGAAATTGAACCTTACACTCAGATGATGTGCAAAGGGCCTACATTTCAGTCAAGAATCTAGATGGCGGGTGGTTTCACAAAACATGTCTGAAATTCAGGTTCTTTCTGTGTATACCCTTTACCCTATAATACTACACAAATTGTAATCTTTTTTTGTACAGTACAGTACTTCCTATGCCTAAAAATAAATCCATAGGTTTTGGATAGAAAATTGTAGGAGCTAGTACCATGGATTTATTTTGAGACAGAGGGAGTAGTAATGAAAGTATCAAGGATTTGGTGAAGAATTTTTAAACCCCTAAAGGGAACTTCATGTGGTTGGCACTACATTCTAATATGACCTTTTTGCATACTTGAAAAGCCTATACAAAATGTTGAATTGGGATGAGGATTTTAGTTCACCTAAAAGAAATCATAAAAAAGGTTTTGAGTTTTTTTTTCTTATTTTTTTAATAGCATTTTAGATGTGTGAAAATCAAAATATTGTGAAAGAGAGAAAGATAGGAAAAAAATTGTATATATGACCCGTATTTCAAACTCCCCACACTTTGAGTTGCAAGCAATTCATGAGTTTTTTTTTCCAAAACTTAGGTGTAAAGTTCTAATATGATAATCCTTGATGTGGTCAAAAATTGCCTTTAAAAATCATGAAAGATTCAATTGTGCAATTTACTTCAAATGTATTTGCATTTGAATTTCACAAGCCTGGAAGAGAAGGAAATTATTGTGGTACATTCTTTGACACAAGTCAAATATACATATAAATAAAATTCAACATTGACTCATCCAAGTCCGTGATTGCTCAGTTGTGGATAAATGGAATATAGCATGTGTCATGCTTACATTACAATGTAGGATGACAATGACCAGGTTTGGCCTCTCTTTGGTTCATTTGGTTTGTATGATTTGGTTCTTAACCAGATATAGCAGCTTTCACAATTTGTACAAGGCTTGGCTTGTTTGAGCCCATGAGTTTAGAAATTTTGACATCTATGTTATAGGTATCTATACTTTAGATACCTACCACAATTATAGTATATATATATATATAATAAGTGTTTATGTACAAGCACCTTCAATAATTGTAGAATATCTACTTACATTTAGACTCAAGACTCATATGCTTACATTTTTATATTGAAACACTAGCATTGTTGAAGCAAATACTAGGTGATCCAGTGATTATAAAAACTAGCATTTTAGGTATAAATCCCTATACTAAAAGTGTTTGTATTTATACCATATACACAAAAATATCAAATAATGGTCATCGATGGTGTTATAGAATGTACATTGTAATACCAAATATTTTCAAAAATTTACTAAATTGATGCAATTTTTTTACCCCCTCTATTGTAGTAGCACCTAAAAATCAATATGGGGTACAGTCGAGTTCCAAAATCTATCATTATGCCACATTGCATAAGGTGGAAACACCCAAAACCATCTAGATTTCCCTTGAAGTGTTCCTAGAGTTCCACTAAAATATCCTTAAAAAGTGTCATTAGACTATCCCCTTACTTAGCTACATTATTAGTTTATTGTTGATTTTGTCACATTTTGGTTTTGGATCCAACAATGTAACGGTTTTAGTGGCCTAGGGAGCTTCTACTTTGAAAATTTATAGAAATTACATGCCATATCCGAAAATTTTATTTTATTTTTGGAAAATCATAATTTTCAATTGCTAATATTACAAAATATTATTTTTAGGAAAATGTGCCTCCGACTATGTTGAATTGCTTATTCTGACGGTTTTAGGTGTTTCCACCCTAGATCAATTCCAGCCATTGGGAAAATTACAAATCCATACATGTAATGATCAAATAATTCTATTGTGAATGAACAATTTGTCCTCATAATTGCAAAGAATATTGACGTCAAGTACAATGGCATTCCTACAACTGTAGTAGTCAAATAATGGAGTTGTAGAATGTTCCAACTTGTAGATCAATCTTATGCTCATTGTTGTTGATGACAATGTCAAGCATGACCGTAAACTTCACTAGGATCTCAAGATTGTTCAAGTTCCTTCAAATGGCAATAAGCAACATTGTTCCTTGAGAATTAGAATGGATCAACCTTCAAGAAGGATATGCATATCATGCTACTATAATCCCATGCTACAATTGTGATGCAACAAGAGCAAGGTGAAGCAAGTGGTATTTTCTCTCACATTCTTTATCAATCTTATTTATATAAGTGTTACACACTACACTAGCAAGTGAAGCAGTAGGTGAAATAAGAGGCAAGGTGTAAGGAATAAGGTGAAGGAAGGTAAATCGAGTTCAGTTTGATACGGGCAAAGGTGGGGCAATCTAAACAACACAAGAAGTGTACATCATTAGCCACTCGTATTGTTGCTAGAGAGTATTAACCCCTAAAGTTCCAAGGCCTATTTTCTGCCAAAAAACACTTAAAACTGCCATTTCTATAGCAAAGAGTAAAAAAAAAGTTGAATTGATTTTTTTTTCACATCTAACCGTAGGATCTTACACCTAATTGGTATGAGAATGTGTGGAAAAAATTTCAGAATTTTTGACCGCACAGATTGCAAGATATCTGCGTTTAAAGTGAAAAAAACAAGTTTTTCAGCACATTGCAGGACCAGATTTTTTGACTTTAAACATTTTTAACTTAAAATTTTTGCACTACAGCGTTTTGAGCTTTAAATCTTTATAGTGGAGAATTGAGTTGAGAGTCTAGGAAAAAAAAAGAAATTCAAAAAAACTTAATTATCATTCTTCAAAAAATTGTTAAGTAGAAGTAGGTACAAGATAGAAGGAAAATCTAAAATATTCATATATTTTAGATGGAATTAAAATGCACTAATCCCAATGGTGAGATTGTTCTAGCAAGTAAACTAAACCATTCCAAAAAAAAAAAATTGAAAAATTACAAAAATTGCATTCCGAAATGCATCCTACAAGTTATTTTTTTCAAGAAGATGCTCTAAGTGCCCGAAAAACAAGAATGTCCATAACTTCCTCATAAAGAATCCAAATGAGATGAATCAAAGCTTTCCAGATAGACAAAAATATAATCTATGAGAAAAAAAATATTAAAAAAAAATTCAAAATTTTGCAAAATTTTTTTGCTGCCCCCCGTCCCCACGCATTCCAAGAAATGGCATAATTTCTCGCTCAAAGGTCCGATTTCAAATTTTTTTTTTTGACACATACCTCTCTCAATTCTTCATGTTCACAAAAAGTTTCAAAAAATTAGGAGAAAATTTCAGCCCGTAGGTACCTGCCCCAAGTTTCATTTGTCCCCCGAACGGACAATGGTCCTTTAGGGGTTAAAGGTAGTCACACCTTCTTCACTGCACGTGCATTTTTTGAAAAATGGGGATGTGGCGGTTTAGGGTTGGCTTTCCGTTGGTAGAATATACTTTTTCTATGAAGACTTCTCCACGTCCATTATTCTCCTATGGACATGAAGAAGACTTTGCGGAAGAAGTATATTCTGCTCCCTTGTGTACTTTCATCTTGAGTTCAATGCGTTCTCTACATTCCAAGTTTTCACTGTTCCAAGTTTCCCAAGTTTTGCGTTGTCTGTGCATGTACCACGTTTTCTGTTTGGGGGTTTTACACCCTAAGTTCTGTACAACTACAAGCTTCCAAATTTCCACTGGTAAATACCATAGTGCATTCTCCAATCTCGTTCTTTAGACAATAGGAAAGGAGTGTCACACCTTCTTTATGGCTTCAGGCTCTTAATTGGCTCCAAGTTTCTCTCCTCAGTTTTTTCATTCTTCAACAAAATTTTCATTTTTGGAGAAGGTGTGATTACCCCTAATGATGGGAAGTTTTGAGTTCAAAAGGGATGTGGATGAAATTTGCTAAGCTTGTACATCAATGGATGAAGGAGCACAACATATTCTTTAAGGTCTGGATAATTATGAGTGTATCCAAAATGAAACTTAGGTTTTCATGTTCACAAGGTGTACATTTTAGGAGAGAACCTGTAGAGGAAGTACAACAGAGTCACAAAGTACGTGTGGTTACTTTTGACTTTTTCAGAAGACGCCGACTATTTTTTGCAAAAAGCTAAAGTCTTTCGGTGGTAATAAAACAGAGAGGGGTAATAATAAGAACTCCGCTCCAGTTAACTGCTAACTTCAACTGAGAGTAAACCGGAGGGAACTGAAACGCTGAGTAGGCTCGGTGGTAGGGCCGAGCGCCTCGAAGCGGCAGCCCCGGCCAAAAGCGGCCAACGCGGGTAGAGCGCGGCTGTGGACGAGACAGCCCGGGTACCGTCCACGGCTGGGGTGGGCCGAGCCTCAGTAGTTCGGACCTCACCCGATTGGCCAACCAAGAGGCACGTGCAGGTCGGACCTCCCTTAGGTCCGGGTTCGCCACAAGCCCCCGGCTCGTCCCCAAACCGGCCTCACCTTCGGGGTAGGTCCGGTTCCAGGCTCGGCGTCAGTCCGAGATGGCTCGAGGCTGTAATAGTAGTGGCGTCTGTCTGAGGGCCCGGAGTTCAGGGTTTCGTCGAA
Source organism: Pseudisothecium myosuroides (assembly GCA_951799445.1). Taxonomy (NCBI): domain Eukaryota; kingdom Viridiplantae; phylum Streptophyta; class Bryopsida; order Hypnales; family Lembophyllaceae; genus Pseudisothecium; species Pseudisothecium myosuroides. The sequence goes on along the minus strand of OX637290.1, from coordinate 16,441,929 downwards.
AGCCATTCAGTTCAAGCCTCGCTAGTCTAGTTTTTCCCATTGCTGATGTAGCGCTGGTGCGTATTCCAGACAGATAGTGCGCAGCATTTCTCTGTTGTCTGTTTTTACGGCGCCGGATTTGGTGTAGAGGCGGCGAAGATTTGAGCGCGGAACGAGAGATTTTGGTGGCTTTTTGGGAGAGAGAGAGGTGTGATTGCTGTTGTTTGTTGTTGTGCGGTGCGGTGCGGGAGAGGAGACGAGAGGAGGTCGTTGTTTTTGCGGAGAGAGAAGAGCAGAAGAAAGCGGTTAGGGTATGGTGGTGGAATGTGGTTTTAACATGGCAGCTTCCAATACGCTTTCAACTGTGAACGGGCACGCCGAGCAGCATCAGCGCCGCAGGGGTGGGGGTAGTGCTGCCGCTCTAGCCAGGCCGAGCAATAACAGCAACGCCTCAGTTTTGTCGTTTCAGTGCCAGCCGTGCGGGGAGCAGCACCAGGACGTCTCCGTGCGCTTGCACAGCAACGGCAACTGCGGGGAGCACAACAATCGGCAGTGCAGGGCGGAATTTCTGAGTGCAAGTCGTCGGAAGAGGGTATGTTGTTGCACGAATGTGCTTGATCCGTTGGACTTGCATGTGTGATGAATTTGTTATGGGATCGATTGGAAAGGCTTTTGCGACTTTGGAAGCGGAATTTATCGATGTGATTGGTTTGTTTATGGAAACGATATGGTCGTCTCTTTTAGTTTGCGGAGCGTAAGTGAAAGTTTGTGACAGGTCTGTGTCTGTCGATCGGTAATTCATTTATATGTAGTCGTATTTTTTTAATTTATTGCTCGTGAGGTGGCGAATCATGAATCGTCCTTTGATTTTTGGTCCTGAAATTCTTCACTTTTCATGCTGCGGGAGATGATAGAATCTCGAGGAGTATCGGCAAGGGTTAGGGTCTAGGTTTGCATAGTGAGTTTATCCATATCTTGCATCCGCATGTGTCGTTGATGTGTTTTCGGCATTGAATGATGGATTGGTATCTGCATTGGTCAGCTGCGGATTTCGTGAATCCCCTTGATACTTGTACATGCATAGCGATCTGGAGATAGAGTGTTGTATCTACATGTACCAGTTTGTATCTGGTGTGCGTAAAGGGAGGCTTCTTGGGGTCGTGAAGCTTTTTCTCCGTCGTTTGGAATAGAGCTTTAAAACATAAATTACTAGGACGGATTCGTTGCTCTTGTACATTGAATATCCTTTATGGTGTGGTAGCGTATCTGTATGTATGATCCGTGAGACCCTATGCCTTCATATACAAGTCCTTTATTTCCAATCCGTTCTATCTCTGCGAATTTTCTTGTGCGAGAGATCTGGAGTTCTATCTGGTCATTGTACATCCTGCACTCGTCTGTGTCTGTCAATAGTAGGACTTTTCAGACCTCTATGTGATTTCTCAGGTCTTCATTAATGCGTTCTTTTAGGTATTTATAATTTTCAAGAGGATTTTCAAAGCTTAGTGAGGTTCTGAAGTGCACTGTTAGTGCCGGTGTCTCTATAGGATTTCTTGCTCTTCTTGTTTTCGTTTTTCCCTCCAGTTTTCGGCTCTCCTGAAATCGTAGCGTTATATATATTTGGATAGTTGCTGCAAAAGACTATCCTCTTGGCTTGCTTCGTGCTCTGTGCTTTGTCCATTTAATGTACTTCCGGTGATTCGTTTTGCTCTTGAAGTCTGATGCACCCTTGTCCAGAAGGATCAAATTGCAGATTGTTGTCTTGATTTTTGCAAAATAGTTTTTCTTTTGGTAGCCCCTCGCATCCTGGGGTCGTTTATCAAACACCGGTTTAATTGCCGGGAAATGTCATAGACCAATTAAACTAAGGAAATTGCGAGTTTTATTGGACAAAAAAGTGAAAGCTGAGTAGAAGTATTGTTGCCCTGAACCTCCCATCGTGCTTTTTAGAGAAACACGTGGCTAGAGGTTTTGTCCGCCTCAGTGTTATGTGATGAGAAGCTGTCAGTGCCCAAACAATACTGAGATGGTTTATGTGTTCAGGTGAACCGGTCTGCCAAGCTGAAGCAGCATAAGCTGGACGCCCGTAGAGAACAATGGTTATCACAAGGTTCACAAGGTAGAGCTTCTTTCATGTAGACCAATGAAAGGCTAAGTTAAGAATCGTTAGAGACAGTTCTTGTCTTTATATGTTGTTTCGGATATCCCAATTAGTTGCGATTGTAAGGGTCCAATGTGAGAGTACGTCCTCTGTCTTGCTTGTGGTGGATGTAGCTTTTCAACACTTTTTATCATACTCAATTTACATGTGCGTTGTTTTCTCTGTCAAGGGCCTGTAGTTTTACAGACTCTTTGCATGAGACGTGCTTTTCTTTCTGTTTAATCTGCTGCAAATTTATTCTATTCTATCCGCTTAGGATTGTGTCTGTTCTTGATAATTAGTACCTGGAGGATTGACAACCCAGGCTAGGTCGATAGAGCAGCATCGATCTGTGAGCTCTGATTGTCTTCTGAATTAAGTGTGCTCCTTGTTTCTAGTAGTTTAGAATTCAATAGAGGGAACGCTGTCTTTTAACCTTTGTTGAGTCCAACCTTGTACAGAAATTACAGCACTGTCAAATGTTCAAGGCGACAAGGTTTTCGCTGGGGTTAGGGTGGAGTCCTGCCTAGCTAAATCACATCTTTTCTCTTGTTTTCATATATTCCTAGCTAGCAATTTGCTCCTAGATCTTTGCATTTTTTGGAGCTTGGCTTGAGGTTTCCTCCGTCTTCTTACAGGAAAACAGGGGAAGGCGGAGCAGCAGGAACAAAGTCATGAGCAACAGCATCGGAATTGTGAGCAGCACCACAAGACTGGGGATGGAGAGTGCATGCCGCAAGACAGGGCAGGTCCGTCAGGGAGCTCTCGCAGTCAAGGTTCAGGTTCAAGTGGATCTTTGTGTGAGCGGACACCTGTGGGTTCCCCTGCCTCACATTCACGGTCGTCTGGAAGTGGCATGAGTAATGAAGTCAAGAGCTCTAAACGAGAGGTTCCATCAAAGAGGCAGGATGGTTCCTCAAGGGCACCGAAGTATTTCAGGGATGATGAACTGCATGGGGGAAGTGAACATAAGCAGGACTCGACTAATAATGGACGTTCCGGTAGTGATATGAGCAAGTCACGGTCAAACAGCTCGTGTGCAAGTAGCAGCTACAGCACAGGAAGTGGTTCTGAAGACAATGACGAGTCTCACGATGCTGAAGATGACTGGGAATCTGCTTTTGATGCGTTGCATGTACAGAGTTCCCCGCATCGATCAGAAGGGTCACACAAGGGTCCTAGCTCTGATCGTGCTCTGCATAGTGAAGGGAAGGAATTACATGACAAGAAGCAGAATGGTGCTCATCACTACAATCCTCATCATCCTGACATGCAGAGTGGCCAGTTGAAACCTGAGTACAAGTACAAGAATTCTGGTTTTGGAGGCCGGAGAGGAAATGGAGGAAGGGCTTGGCGACCTGATGATGTATCTCGACCTCCAACATTGCCGAGGCTCACCAAGCAGCATACATACCCGAACCACTCGAGCAATAACAACCATCAAGGTTGGGGCAACATGCACGGAAACATGTGGGGGAACCAACCTGCAACACCGTCATACTGCCCTATTTGCACGGAGGAGCTTGATATGACTGACTCGTCATATATGCCCTGCACTTGTGGCTTTCAACTGTGTCTATTCTGCTACCACAGAATCTCTTCGGACGATGGCCGCTGCCCAGGGTGTAGAAAGGCTTACAACCCTGATTCGGCAGTCAAGCTGTCGCGGTCTTCCTCGGTTTGGCTACGAGTCTGATTCATGCATTGTTACGGGTTCATAATTCACTTCTGGATCGTGATTAGGAAGATACTAGAATATGTTGTGTGACTACAGGTGTGAGCTTATGGGTGCATCAAGGGCGACTTTTGTAGCATATCGGCTTGGCTTTACAGCATTGGTATAAATTTGTCTGTTGAGAATGCTTCTAACAGTGGCCTTTTTGTGCCTCTCTTTTGCAAACTACTACTTTTCTCTTTCAGATCACCTTCATTTAAATTGGTGATTTGAAAAGAATATTTTTTGAAGCTCTCCATCCTGAATTGTCGTGTTTGGGTACGTTTTTTGTATCCGCATGATGTGTCTTCATGGTGAAAAACATGACAATTCCTACCTCTAATGATTTTAGATGCGATCAATTGTTGGAATTGTGGGTTTGTGGATTGAGTAGGGCCTTTCGGTTTGTCCTGTTGAAAGACTACGTGGAGATCGACACCATTGAACTGGATGAGCTTACTGTATGGCATTAATACTCCAGGGTCCAGGCTCCTTGTGATCCAAGTCCTCTGTTTAGTTGTGTACCTGTATTTGCAAAAGGTTGATTTACCTATATTCATATTGGGTTTAGGTATTGCACATGTATGTTGAACCAGTGTAATTTGTAAAGATTTTGAGATATGCTTTAAGAAATGTATGATTTTAAGATGTACACCTTTTTTATGAACCTGAGTACCTGTGATCTATTTTGGGTACACCTAAAATAAGCACTTAGAAATCTCATAGTAAATTCATTCCCAAACGACGTACTTTGAAATCTCATAGCACCGGTATACTAGAGTTAATCGTAAAGTGAGCAAACACGGACCAGGAGTCGGAGTTCTTGGAAAAAACAGGACCAAACTCCCTGGAGCACCCAAACTGAGGTCTGACTGAGTTTGATGCCGTGTTTGTTTTCTTCTGCTCTCAGTTAAACCCAGGTTCACAAACACAGGACAACTTTGCATTTAACTCTACTATGTCCAAAAAATAAGCGCAAAGGGGCATTGGAATTCTCTTTGAATTGCCAACATAGTCCAATACCACGATCCATGAACCATGCTCGGACCATTGGTTGGGCACTTCCCGGTGTACTGTACAAGCGTTGATCGCAGCAGGTTTAAAGGCCGCAATACAAATTAGAAAATACGTGCAGAAATTGATTTCTAGGAAGACAAGTTTGGTGATTGGAGTTGCTGTCATCTCTGCAGATGCCAGACTTATAAATCTATTCAAACGAGAGCGTCATCGTCATTCCCTGTACATAACATCGACCAGCACATCAAACATGACGTGTGAATTCCAAAACGCAAATTACAGAGTGCAGCACATTACCTTTCCATGCAAACAATAACCTAACCCTGCCTATGTCATCGGATATCTGTGGAAAGAAACGGTACTCAACATTGCTTAAGAATCACAACAATCTAGAGCAGGGTCGATCAAGCACACCTTTTCATTCTAGCTGCCCTATTGTTGACAGTAACTACACATACCAACAACAGTTATTGAGTAACAACGCTTTCATTTAAACTGAAAGAGGATCTGTGTCAAAGAAGTGACAAGACCAGAGCACCCCCCAATTCTTCCTTTGAATTAGCAGATAGGCCAGGTGCTACCACTTCCTTTCAAGAATGTTATGATGCCATCAAGGAAGAAGAGGGCTCTCTATTGAAAAATCAGAACTGTGTTACATAACCAAGGAGCTGCTACATAATCAGAAAACTAATTGTCACTGCTACTACCATCATGTAACATCTCTTGAAAAAGATCGAGGCAGAACTAAAGGCTTCTAAAACTTTAGGGTTTTGAACCATGGCTAACCTGAACCTTTGAAAAAACCCTTGAAACCTAAACCTTCCCATACTTAATTCTACCCTAAAGCTCTCCACCAATGCAGGTAGGTAGGAGATCATGCCATAAGAAAACTTCAGAAAAAAATGAGAATTTTTAACAAGACATTAATCCAGTGAGCAGCGATCTCTCTGAACTTCACTAAATGAGAAAAATATTCCCAAAGGGCTCTATATTGAAAAATCAGGACTTTGTTACATAACCAGGGCGTCGCTACATTACTTGAAACAAACAATAGACCTAATTGACAGTGCTATTACCATCATGTATAACCATCTCTTGTAAAAGAAGGGGGCGGATCTTTTGAGAGACCCCAAAACTTTAGGGTTTAGACCAAACGCAAACCCTTGCAACCTCCACCTCCGCACATTCAGTCAAACCCTAAGAGCTTCCTGTCAAATGCAAATTTGAAAACAATTAAATTTCAAAAAATGATGACACTCAGTTGAAGAGCGTTGGATTCAACCAGTCCTTAGAAACGTCGTCCAAATGCTCATCAAAATCCACCACACGCCGCTGCCGCTCCTCCTTGATATACTCGCCCAGCAGATTATTCGCCGCCGTGTCCCGCAACCGCAACCCCCCCGCAGGCGCTCCCTTCCAAATCGACCCGTCGCGAACGTACAACCCCACCACGGGCGTCGTCGCCTTCCCCGTCCCCTTGGCTAAAGCTCCCAGCAGTCGGTTGTCCAGCACGAGAATTCCCGCTTGCGGGCAGTGGCGCGCAATGTGGTCGCCGATCTTCTTCCCGAGAGAGCTGAGCTCGTGGTTGTCGAAAAGCTCGTTGGCGTGGTAGTACCCTACGATGGTTTCGTCCTTGGTGGAGGAGGCCAGATGCTCGTCCACTTGGGAGAGCGCGAGCTCCAGCATGGGGAGGAGACCCAGTTGGCCGTGGAACAGGGGGACGCAGTCGGTGACTTCCACGGTGGTGCCGTCGATGCGACCGATCAAGACGCCGTTCACGGCACTGGTGGGGTGCTTCAAGGCGTGCAGGACCAGCTTCACGTACGCCGTTTGTCGGAGGTCGTAGGTCGCCATAGCTTTGGAGTCCTCGACCATGCAGTGGCGAAACCAACACGAAATCACAAACCCTAATCGCGGAAGGGGGAGAGATTGGCGAGCGGATGGATTGCAACCCTGATTGCAGCTCCAAGACTCGGGAATCGAGATTCGGGAATGATGTTGCGACAGACGAGAACTGAAGAAGCTCCCTCGCAGACGGAGACAAACGCATATGCCAATGCACCCGCAGTCCGAGACCTCTTTAATGTCACCTTCTGTAACATCACCTTCTGTAATACCACCTTCTGTAATGTCACTTTCTGTAATGTCGCCTTCTGTAATGTCACTTTCTGTAATGTCACCTTCTGTGTTGTGTAGCCCAGGGTGTTTTTTGTTTCATGCAAGGTCAGGACTCTCAACTTGATCCAGAAATACCATTTTCAGTAGATGCACATTCAATTAATCAATATCTACCTCCATTGAAGAAACAATTTCAGAGCCTCTACCAAAATCAACTTTGACCCTTTATAACTTTTGCGTGCAATATCCAAATGAAACATTTGTTTGGTGTGTTGAAATTCTCTTTTGGTTGTCAACAAGAAAATATAAAAATTTGACAAGTTTAATAATAGGAACTATGATTTGACAAAAAAAAAGTGGCGCTTTGGGGATTCCCTATCTAAAGAGCATCTCCACTTGAGACAACATTCCAGCATTGCAACCTAGAATGTATTGCCGCTTTGCCAAATCGACCTAGAAATAGGGTTTGGAATATGTTGGAGGCTTGGCCGCACCCAGACAAGCAAAACCTAGTGAAGAAGAAGGATGCTTTTTAGAAACAACGCCTACAAATTTCAAATTTCAATACTACTCTGCCCCAAATATGCAAATAACAATTTCTCATGGTACAATATTGTAATGGTACACATACTACAATCATACGTTATTGTAATACATACTATAAGCACATGGTACCGTTTTTTTTAAACAAAATTTGAAGCTTATTTTAATTAGCATTCTCAAACCACAGAATTGTTTTTGGGACAAAAAAGTACATGGTAGCGCATTAGAGGTCACAACAAACGCCAATCTCAAGGCTAAAGCTAGCATCAAAGGGAGATATGCCATTGGCTCCTTCCTTTGACATGCAAACTGCTTGATTGGGTCCCCATCCTAGGCTTAGGGTAGGGCGCGTCCATCCGTCCTCTCATGGGAGTATTATGTGTAAAGTGGAGATGCTCTCAAGTAGAAGCATCCAATCCCAACCTTGCACCCTAATGCAATCTTGAAAGTATGTAGATATAAGAAATTCAAAATTTACAAATAACATGCATCAATGTTGAAAACATTTTGAGGTGCAGTATATATGTAGAACTTCAAAATTTTCAAGTTGATTTTTATAGATTCAAAAAATTATTATTTTTCTTTATTTTTTTAATTTCATGATTTTCAATTAGTCAATGTAGTAAAAATAGCCACAAATCTTGATTCCATCCCAAAGAATTTAAAATTACTTAAAGTATTGGTTGTAGGTGCTTTTACCTTATTGGCTCTCTACAGACGAAAGGACTTGGCATGAACTCACTTATTTGATATCAAATCTTCAAATGGTATTGTTCTATTTGGATGATAATTTTTTTACATACATTCTTCATCTTATACAAAATAAGCACCTACATTAAAAGAAATGAATATGTAGTTACTCAAACTTCTTTAGAATTACTTTTGTTGATCCAAAGCCTTAGTCCTCCCCTTCAATCTAAAGCCAATAGGTAGAAACACCTAAAATCAACCCCAAAAGCATTTGAATTGCATGGTTTTCATTATTAAATCATCTAAAGTTTTGTTAGATCTTGTTGGATCTTGTTTCATAAGCAAGAATTTTTGGGAATATATGATTGAATTGTTAATTTTCAAAGTGTGAAAAATAGGTGTGCCTACAACCGCCCCTATGCTCTCATATTCAGAGGGCTTACATTTTGTTGATTTTTTAAAAGCATGACCTAATTTCAAAGGTCTCATGTCAAATGATCTTTTAGAAATATGTCCTAATTTGAGTGACCCTACCTTCTTTTGAATATTAAATAACAGATTGACGTATTTTAATCTATATGAGAGCTTGCATCCTTTGAGGGGATTATGAATGTTTCCAAAAGCCTACTATAGGGATTACAAGGAACACATGAAGTATGTTTGAATTTGTTAAAAAAGCAATTTTTGTCTATTCAATGGTGCGACTAGTATAGTCATTCAATGCTTTATAATTACTACGCAAGATTCTAAATGAATTTATGTAGGGATGGGAAGAAAAGAAAAAAAAATTGCAAAAATGAAGATGTAATGTCTAGATTTTTCTCATGCCATACTGAGCTTTGCAAAAAAAGCTCAAAATCTACATCTGCCTTCATACAAGAGACTCTTAGGGCTTAATCATGCCTCCTACTAACTTGATTGACTGACTTTTACATTGCATTTCTACAAATGAGTGTATAATGTCATCTAAGGTGGGTACACCCAAAATTGCATCTTGCCTAAAACCGCCATCATCACTTTGTGTACATCTCCAAGTATTTATCTTGAAGAAACAATTTTTAGAACATCTACCAAAAGAACCTTTGATCCTTCTTGACTTTTGTATACATCTCCAAAATCAATATGTACTTATATTGAAGAAACAATTTTAGAACATCTGCCAAAAGAACCTTTGACCCTACTTAACCCGTAAACGACGCCATGACCATTTTTTGGTCGATGAATGAGAGAGAATTCCTTTGTGTAGGACAAAACTGCAACTATTCATCCTCGGAATTTTGTGTAGAAAGTGGAGATCATCAACAATAGTTTGACCTCTAGTGAGCACTTTTGTTTTTTTCAAAGTAAATGCCAATTCCACGGTCACCAACCCAGCGTTCAAGGGTTAACTTTTGTGTACATCTCCAAAATCAATATGTACTTGTATTGAAGAGACGATTTTTAGAACATCTACCAAAAAAACCTTTGACCCTTCCTAACTTTTGCATACAATATCCAAATGTCGCGTTTTTTAGTGCATTGGAACCTCCTTTCACTTGCCAACAAGAAGATATGAAAATTTGACCAATCTAACACTAGTTACTAGCACAGAATCAAAAAATTGCGGTTTTGGGGGTACCCACCTTATTATACAGGTTGACTACACTGAGACAACTACATTACACAGGCGATCACCTACCATACATGAAAATGGTCAATCAATCCGGATCCTTTGATGTACAGTACACTCTCTTCCCACGCCTTGAGAATCAAAGAAAGCATGGCTACAATTCAATGTGCTAAATCCCAATTCTAATCGATTAAAAGCCTCCTTCAAGATCAACTGTTTTACATTCATAAGCTCAAATTCTCTTGCCATCGTTGCCTACATCTCTTGATATCCAGTCAACCCACTGCGACCTGTCCTTCAATGCTTCGTGCTCGCGGTGGTCGCTGGAAGAACCCGGTCTCTTGCTCGACCCTGCAAGAGATCTTGACCCTGTGAGAGAAATCTAGCTTAACGGATACCTAGCTTAATGTTGGCGCGTTGGCATCTACACAATCATATATACGACTTTGTTTTTGTTTGACATTCTTGTGCAAACCAAACCACTCATAACATTCTATAGCCCGTACATACCATCCTTGAAAATTGGGCAAGTTTATCCTATTACAGGCATCCAAATAGTAGTACAAAATTACATATCATCATCAGTTCCTCAGGATTGGAGCTGCTGGATTGGCTTCCACCTTGGAAAGTGGGGCCAATTTTGATCCACCGTTACGACTGTCTCCACAATCCTCTTAATATTTACAAACATATATCATCCTGAGGATTCTAACGAGGTTGGTTGGTTGGCTCCCACCCTTGAAACAGTTGAAAGTTGAACTGATTTTGATCCTCAGTGTTACGATTCTCTCCAATATCCTCTTATAGCATAAACACTGACATCACCCTTAAGATTCTACTGTAGCGAGGTTGACTCGAAGCCTTGAAAGTTTGGGTTGATTTTTCAGATCCTATTTATAATTCTCTCCCCTATTCGCTTATTACACATCAACTTCTTCACGAGTCTAGCTAGCTACGTTGGTGGCTCCCATTCATGGTTTCATGCCTTTAGCGAGAGACTGTTTACGTTGACATCAGATTTGCAGCTTGTTGAAGAAACCAAAGAGAGAAAGGGCAGTAGCTAGCGTGGTAAGAGAATAGTGGGCATTTCAATGCGAGTGTATTCGGTACCAATAGTCCGGAAGGTCTCTCCCATGTCTTCGGAACCCCCAGTATGACTGGACAACCCCGGAGAGCTTTTTGATGTCGTCGGCCATGGTTGTAGAGTGTAGTTTTGTGGCGGCCGCTCAGCGGATTGCAGCAAGGGCTCCAAAACACTCACCACATACTGGCCACATAATAACAATCCACGTAACTTATGAGAAACAATTCCATCATAACAAGCAGATACACTAAACACTAAAGAACTGAATTACGTGGATGTTTTCGACAATGTGATCAATTCTATTCAGGTCCTTAAAATGACAACAGTGACCCTCTTGGATCATCGATTAAACCTCTTAACGAAGAATTACCCCTACTTGCAACAGAAAAAAAGGCATTCATGATATTCCTTTTGTAGACATCACCCATGCTATCAAGAGCACTTGAGAACATTGCGAGAATGCAATTTACATCAATTCTCAGAGGTTAAAACGAAAGAAACGATTTCAAATTAAGGATTAAAATTCAATGAATCTTCGGGACTTTTCAGGGCTAAGAGAATGAATGGGATTGATTGAGATCGAACCTTCATGGAGGGTCTCTTGTTTTTCTGAAACGATGCACACATCAGCGCCAAATCCACCAATTTCGTGTACGTGTCTTGAGGGTATTTCCCCTCCAGTTTCTGGTCGACGATGTTTTCAATTCCACCCGTGTGCTCCCTTTGCTGTCTTGTCTGTACAGAGAGAGAAAACAAAGTCCATGGAGTTTTCAGCTTACAACAAATTACAACAAGCGCAAGTAAGAGACAATCCCTCCAAATCAGGGTATTTTTGGCCATAATATTGGAGGGAGTGCCGCATAGTGGTACTGCTGCAGGCTGTATTGCTCTAAATAAAAGCCCAAAAGAAGGGAAAAGAACGCATTGTTGTATGTTGTATTACCAAATAAAGAAGTAAATGAAAACATCAGGTAGTGTTGCTCACCCATTCAATGAGATTTGAGTCATCAGATATAACATTGAGATCAATGGCTCTGCGACCAGTAATGAGCTCCAATAAAACCACTCCAAAACTATAGACATCACTCGCTGGAGTTAATTGGCGGCGGAGGAAGTACTGGGGGTCAAAGTACCTGACAAAATCACACACCAAATGGAGTTGGAATTCAATCTCGGACAGCAATGTAACCTAATGTAACATAAGCAGGATTGAAGACTCCTTGCAGTAGAAGGACTACCACAAGAAATTCAGCACTTGTCAAGCTTGTAAACTTGAGAGAAAAGATAAAGTGGGAGTAACGCAGCAATCACTGAACATTTAACTGGTTATTTTCTGCTCATCACGTTGATAAATTTAACTTTTATTGTGTGAGCCCCAAAGACATCCTCCTGGAATCATTGTTTAAAAATTCTATGAAACCATGGTGAATTCATGACACCATTGTCGAGAGAAGGGTTGATTGAGATTTAGCATGAAGGTGAAACTTGGATTTACCCTGCCGTGCCGGCTGGCCTGGTGGAAACATGAGTATCAATCTCAGGCGACTCTTTGGAGATGCCAAAGTCCGCCACTTTGGCAACCAGGTTCTCGTCCAGCAAGATGTTACTCGGCTTCACATCTCTGTGAATCACCGGAGGATCCTAAATACATATAGTAAGAGAAGAAAATTAGTAGTGATTATTGGAACAATATTAATTCAATTGCGAACAATGTTTCAATAGAGTGAAATCGTTTCGAGAACTTTTAGACAACATAAAGCAATTTCTTGTCAGGATTCAAATATAGAGAAGGTCTCTATGTGACCACTGTGACCACAGAGAGACCGCTACATGAATCGTGAACAAGATTCTCTTTACGACACCATCAAAAAGTTCCTAAAACCGTCTCTTTAACTTTACTGAACTCTATTTCATACACATTACTATCATATGCATGATATAAGAGTGGCAGAAACCCAAAGTAGTTCGGATTTTGAAGGTACCGCAAACGAGTGAAGATAGTCTAATCCTTGAGCAACATGAAGAGCAATCTCCAGACGCTTGTACCAATCCAGCATGATATATTTACCAGCATTCTTCCCTGCAACTCCCAGATACAGTCTGTTATAATATGACCTTCCGCCAGGCTAACCATAATGTCCAATATTTGTCATTTCAAAGACCTCCAAAAAAGAAAACACACGCACAGTTTGAAGTTGGTTCAAGGTGATACGTACCATGATCGCTTTCATGAAGAAGGCTGGCAAGATTTCCGAACTTCATGAACTCATACACCAAAATCTGGAACCAGTGCAAGCAATTCATACCCGAAGATATCGTAAGACAAAAGTCCACATATTGTGTTGCCTTAAAGAAATACATCATCTAAGCTGACTTCTGAAGAGATTGTGTAAGGAGACGCCATTGTGCTTTAGAGATTTCGAGAGTCAAGAGGGAAGGGAAAAAGCTACCTGATACTCTCCTTCATCGCAAAATCCCTGAGCAACAAAGAACAACAGTCAGCCTTGAAGCTAGATCAGTACATCAGAACCAATCCCCAAAACTTCAATCCCAAAACAAGTCCATGGTAGTCAAGGGTTTTAATTTCAAGGGTCATGAACCTCTTCCTCATCAATCCTTGAACATAACGATTAAAGTAATCACAAGCTCGAATGCATCTATCAACAAAAGAGACCAAAGTTTAAGGATAAAACTAAAAAAGTTGCATCTATGAAACGTTCCTCCCAACCATACAAGAGAGTAACAACAAAATGTGATTTCTCCGCATCCCAAGGATTGTTCGTTACAGTCACTGCTATAATTACCCTTTTGTCTTGAGCTCACCAGTTTCAAACTTTTGAAATGACACACTACAAATTGGTATGCCTATGATTGAGAGGAAGAAGAATTATTTACCTCCAACCGAACCAAGTTCTTGTGGTGGAGCCTGCTCAACAACAAGACCTGGCAACACATGAGAGTAAGAGCTTAAAAAAGTTATAACCATCTATAGTCTATTTTGTAACACGCACTAATAGGAAAACAATCAGCGTACCTTTGTGTGACATGCAATACTCAACCCTAAACCCTAAACCCTAAAAACCGAACCGTTTCACACAACCTTAAAAACCGAACATCGTAGCACACACCTTTCACACAAGCTCACAACTCAATTTCGTACCTCATTTCGGAACTGTTGGTTGCTTGCTCCCGAGGTGGACGACACAGGGGCAGCTCTCTTGATGGCCAAAGTGCGACCATCCGAAAAGTTGCCGACAAACACCTTGCCAAAACCACCCTCCCCAATCTCGTGCACTTTGTCGAACCCATTGGTGGCGTTGATCAGTTCAATGATACTAAATCGCTGCACTCCGTTTGGCACTTCCCAGGGCACGCTGTTGATTCGTAGGCTGCCCGCTGTTCGTTCACACCACATACACACATCAGAATCGCGTCCAGTATCAAAAGGGCTCATATATAGCATTCGTATACACTGACTTACTCGACTTAAGATGCAAACACTGACTTACTTTGCGCCCAACTCGGCTACGTCAAGTCGGATTCAGGGTATCCAAAATACTTTGATTTTGTGTCCTCTATTTTGGTTTGACACATTTTCACACATCTTGAGTTCAGGAATGAAAGCGTTCGTAATCACCCACCTCATAGTACATATTGTGTTCAAGAATGAAAGCATTGACGATTCAACTAAAGAATATAGGCATTGCCAACCACAATGCTGTAGTGAAGAACATGGACAACCAACAGTGCTCCGGAATGATAAGCTATGTGCACCCAGGATTGTCACTTGAAATGAATGTTTGCTGTGCATTTCAGGTGGCGATTATCGGGGCACATACCTTTGGAGTGCGTCCTCTGAGATCAACTCACCCAAGATATTTAAATTTTTAGCCGAAGTGGCGCAAATGTGAGCTGTTTTACATACCTTCTTTACCAGTGCTGAAAAAGTCGGCGTGAGATAAAAGTCCATTGCTGGGTTTGCTCCTCGGTCTGCATAGGAGGAGAAATAGAAGGAGGATGATTACAACCATAAGCACTGCCCCCCCAATTACAACACCTACCACTGCACCAACTCCCAACACTCGGTTCGATTTCACAGGATCTGCAGAGACAATCACAGTTACGTAATCTATTTAGCAAATTTATAAACCAAATTTGTAACAAATTCTTGTGTCATTCATGCATTGAAAACAACGGTCCAATTCAGAAGCATGTGCATCCCAAGCAGCAGTGCTTAGTTAATTAGAGAAAGTCATCCCAAATTGATGCAAACCAAAGCAAATTTAAAGCTCAAACATGTCACGAAGACAAAAATTTGTTTGTTTGATTAACTCACTTGTTCAAAATTCAGTTCAACTTTGAATTCAAAACAAGGTATTGAGGATAAATTAATTTCAAGTGCTTGGGATTCCTTTTCTGTACCAATTCAAAAGGTTCCAAAGGTGCTGAAGAAAGATTCTCTAGAATGTTACGTTTAGCTGCTGCTACTGTTGGTGATGGGATTCAAAACTGTCATAGAATTCAATGCGAATGCACTCGTCAGAGAAGGCATGAATTCTCGTACCTTGGAAACAGATACAAGTGGTTGAGTTGACCATGTGCTGGTTTGTAGGGCAGACAGGGCATGTCAATCCTGTGATAAGAAGTCTGATTATCAGTGCAAATAACAAATAGGATCTAATGCACCCAAAAAAGGTTGATTGTTTGATGATTTAGAGTTCTCTCAAAAAACTTCATTCTTCCCAAAATCAAGTTAGTAGAATGAATGATTTTCAATACCATTTTGAGTGGATAGTTGAAACAGGGCACAATTTTGTGGCCTGATGCACGCAGAGTCAGAGCTGGATAACCCAGTGAAGCAGTTGTAATCAAAATTGGCCCTGCACAAGTGCCGAGTTTGGAAATCACAGCGATTTAGCCTGGGCTTATAAACCTTTTTTTTTCATTTATAAACCTCATAAATTGATAGCTCAAAATTGAAAAACAATTCATAAAAAACCTACGAAATGTTTGCTGCCACGGTAGGTTTATCTCCATTTAAGTAGTTGCACTCCATAGAGCTGCCATTGACAAACCACATCATAGGTAACACCATCAGTACAGCAGAACCTCTCTGAAGTAATAACCTCTAAGGTAATATTGATTGCCCAATCTTGGCCTGGGCTGCATACAAACATCATCAATGCAATGACCCTCTCTAATGTAATAGAATCAGTCCAGTCCCAGCCCTATTACTTTAGAGAGGGTCTGTTGTATAATGCATCATTAACGCATGCAGATGGCATGTCTTTCATGAATGATGCACTTGAGACAAGCTCCTATCACTTAACATATGGTTAAAACTAAAACACCGAACTGGTCACTATGGAAACCATCCTTTTGGATATAATGTGAATTATTTGCTTAAAAAACCCAAGAGCACTCATTGGAGGTCAAACAACTGTGCAAGACCTCCCCTTTTTACACAAAATTCCAAGGATGAACATCTGAAATAGAAGAATTCTTTGTCATCCATTGGACACTTTTAGGCCGCCGCATTGTCACAGGGTTAAGATATATTCTGATCTGTAATTGTAGAATACTTTGCTTCTAGTCATCTATTGTGGGTAAGGCGAGATATTTTCTGAGGTGCACTTACAGGTTTCGAAGACCAGGGGTGTAAGTCGAGTTGAGTACTGGTAGAAGTGATCCAAAGAAATTATTGTTGGTGCCTCGTCTGTTGCATCATCCCAACTATCAATTTCAGTGGCCAAATCATAAAACCGACAGTCCTGCAAGCAGCTTTAAACTTGGGATGCAATTGAAATGTCCATACATTTTGCACACTAACAGAATCCTAGATAAACAACCAGTTTTTTTATAAGTAAAACAATGCAAATCAAAAAATTTCTATGGGAATCTACGAATACACAATGGGAGCTTACAATGACTAAAGCTCTCAAAATTCATCAGGTAGGGGATCTCATGTATTACAAAAAACTGGTTAACGAAAAGCTCACATGATACCGACTGAAGGAAGTTGCAGAAGCCAGGTCGGCAACTTTCCATATAAGTAGTTGTTATGAACCTCACTGCATAAATTGCAACAAAATTCTGATAATTTAGAGTGTGAAAATTGAGGTAGGATCGGTGAAAACCAAGCATGTTTCTAAACGTGAGTCGAAATAGTAGATACTTGTCGCACAATCCTCAATGTGAGAACATTGAAAATAGGACACAATTTTGAAAATATATAACTACTATTCAATTTTGACCTCGAACAACTTTTGCTTATTATATTTTCTTTCTTGTACTTCGTTTGCAATTAGAATTAGGTTCATACACTCCAATCAAAGTTAACAGAAGAAAGCTACCGGCAATTGATTGAGGTTTAGGAGTCCTTACAAGTCTGTGAGACTGACCATGGAACTCCAACTATCTGGAATAGGCCCTGTGAAATTATTCTTGTACAACAGTCTGAAACACAAAGAAAACCAACTAATATTCAATACAGAACATTTTCCACATGTCGCAATATGGTTGGGCTAGAGGGGTAATAATAAGATAATCTTGCATCTTACCACAACAAGACACAAAATCTTCATTCATATTGTTTTGTGGCGTTTAACCCCAAAGCGCTTGTAAGTTCGCAATTTGAATGACAAACAAAGTGCTTTGGATCTAAAATTCCGTTCAAACAACTTCTCATTCGTCCCAAGTAGTACTTGAATCTCTAAAAGACAACCTTCCTTTACGACTAATTTCAGCAAAAACTGCAACAAGTGAAAATTGAAATGTTGGCTTGCTCACAATCTCTGTAGTTTAGTGAGCTGTCCGTACTCCGGGGGCAGGCCACCATACAAACCACACTTGTTCAAATTCCTGCACCAAGGGTTCAAAAATCAAGGATTTGATAACCTTGATAACTCAAGGTTCAATAGCGGCATTTTACAAGCTACACTGTTTATTCTACTCATTGAGCTCCATGATTTAATGCACCTTGCGACCGCAATCAACTGAAGAAGCTTTTCAATGAATCGTCACTCAAGAAACAAGTGGCCAATATGAGATTCAAAGCTCAAAAAATGATGATCATCAATAGATACACTGATACACGGTGTTTGAGTAAGCCTTAAATAGTGTATTGTACACTAAATAGAATAAATGGTGTACTAAGTTTGTAGTGAAAATAGTGGGAAAATAGCCTTCAATGACTCACAGGTAGGTTAGATTGACAAGCTTTCCGAGCTCCGGAGGACACACAGAGTAGTAGAGACTACCCCAGACAGACCTGCACCACAAACATTGATCAACTGTAACGTCAGTCGTCTAAGAGAAAGAAAAGAAAGTGCATATTTTCATACTCAAAAACTTGACACTGAAACTTCATAAACTGAGCAGTTTTACATATAATGTAACTTACAACACAAAGACTTGAATCAATAGAAAAAGCATCTGATATATTTGCATTGTTGCATAATAAATTTACATTTTAAATTACTTCTACAAATGTACTATATTGATGTATTGAGGTTGTACTAAATTTTTCGATATCGCAGCAATACTCAAGAGCCTCAGATTTTTTAATTGATGAGAACTCAGTCCCTGATATACAGGACGTTAATAAAACTTACAGTTCTTTCAAACTCAACATTGTGCTCAGTGGCGCCCCATGCAATGGCCCTGTGAATGAATTGTTTCCCAAGTACCTGTACCAAAAAATACGAAAGTTGATCCACTGATAAAAGAAAAATCTATGAAGACCTTACAACTGTCTAATTCCATCACTGTTGAAGGAAGAAGACATTTAAATTTTAAACCGTTCGACACCTGAACCTAACTTATATACTCACCCTATTATCAACACTTCCAATCAAACACTTGGTTGTGACCTCCAATTAGCAAGTTGGGAGAAAGCATTGAAAGTTCTGTGGCCATGTTTGAATGGAACTGGAGTTCAAACAATGGAGTTGTCTACTGTCCCTTCAATAGTGGTCTACAACCGCCCACTTTGAGTGATTGCTTAAGGAGTTAAGTGCAACGATTGAGTTCTACCACACTAAATTGACACAGACTATATGCATGTATCACTTACAAGAATTGAAGGTTCGAGAGCACCGAAATTCGAGACGGAAAAGCCCCTCTGATCAGGGTGTTGTCCACCCTCCTGTTTTCAAACCAAAAAAAACAAGAAAAGATTTCACATTCAATTTTTAACTAATTGGGCATTGAAAGTTGATGAAACAACAACAGAAGACAGATTAGTCAACTTACAGGTTCACCAACTTGGTAAGCTTGTAAATGGCGGTAGGGAAAGAGTCCAGAGAAAGCTCATTTGAAGTAAGCACTCTGAATCGAAAATGGCCACAAACACGGAAGGTGGGTAAGCCAAGTATTCAAATATCAAAACTCCCGAACAACACATTCATTAAAATTGCAAGTGACTTTTTAAAATTGCGCATTAAGCTTAAATGCTTATCAAGCAGGTTTTGCACTGAACTGCTCATCAAAGATATATATTCAGACTGCGGTGAACAGGTAGTGTCGATTCCGTCAAACTTTAATTCCCATATTATTTGGAATCACAGCGAATGTAGAATTGAAGGTCGTAGAAGTGAAGTGAGATACAGTAGGTCGGAAGTAGGTTAGCGATACTTTGCCTTGCCGAATTCAATTTTTACATCTACTTAGCGCGGCGGTTAACCAATCAAGTGTTGCCATGTGGCACTTTGGAACAAAAATTAATTATTCTATGTTGATTTTGCTATGAAATTACAGTAATAAGGTCATGAGAAATGGACTGCACATTCAACAAAAATTTGGTGTTCAATAAATTTTTTTCCATTAGAAAACATGCCCCTAGCTCTCAATTCTGAATTCAATTCTGGCGTACTCTTCACTTACAAAGTCTGCAAATTCACCAGACTGGCAAGTGCTGCAAGGTCACCCTTCACTCGATTCCAAGGCCCACAAGTTGGACAATTCTTGTTATTGCCCATGTCCAAAGCTGTCAGCGTTGTGAGCTTGCCCAAAGCCGCCGGAACAGGTCCATTCAGACCCGAGTGGGTTAAGTTTCTGTCGAGACCACAATTAGTTAGTTAGCAATGGTATGATCAAGTTAAGATCATGCAAATCCTAACCCTAAGAGTGTCCAGAAGGCTGCTTAACTCTTACAGGATGTCCAATAGTAAACCCTTGGGCAATCATGCATTCAATGCACTTGAACGTGAACAGCTCACAGCAGAACAAGAGATTTCTGAGGGTTTCTTTTCTCAGACATCCTTATAACATAACATTATTATTCAGTAAAATATTAAGTCTTTGTCATAAGTTGAATTTTCAACAAAGAGGGAATGAGAAACCGGGATCATGCATATGAAGCAAGTCTTTACAACGACGAGACAATCATTGACACCAATGCAAAGTTCAATAGTGGATTTTCCATGATTTTCTCCCTTTTTGTGAATAAAATATTATTTTGCATTGAAACCCAAACACACCCTGCTACCACTGCTGAATATTGTTCTGAATGCAATTTACATTCCTAAACCCTAGACCGACGCCGCGGACACTAAGAGTCCGATGGATGACAGAGAATTCTTCTATGAAGGACAGAAGTGCAAATGTTCATCCTTGCAATTTTGTGTGAAAAGGGAAGATTTGCACAGTAGTTTGACCTCTAGGATTTTTTTTAACAAATGATTCACACGGTACCCAAAAAGCTCATATCTACGGTGACCAGCTCGCCTTTGGGGGCTTAAGAGGTTGCCTGAACTGAAACCCCAAAAGCCTTACAAACTACTGTAGCAAGATTTGTTCCTAGCTGTGAGGGTAAAGCACAAACTCTTCAAGAGCGCTTAGTCTAATTCTTACAGTGTGATGAGGTTTCCTATGGCGTCGCAATCCACCGCTTCCCAGCTAGCACCACAGGGGTCCGTGCCAGCTATCCATGAAGGTAACGTCTTCGTTATCCAGTTGGCAGCCACCAATTCTTGCAGCACAGCACCTGATCATGACATAAATCAATTTACGCACACAGACCGGGTCAAAGGGAGCTCCATTGCCAATACATGCTAGCTCCGAGTACTGCTGCGTAAGAGACTGAGAGAGAAACCAACTACTGAAAACTATGGAGGGTTTGTAAGGACTATTTTAGAATTTTGAGAAAAGTTCCGCATCAGGGGGCTCTTGTTCGAGTTGTAATTAATCAGCTTGCTGGCCTGGTAAGACTACAACCAGGTATAAAACCGAAATCTAAGCGCGGCTTCTTCTTCATACTTGGAGCTTGGTTACTAATTACGGCAGAGGAAAGTACGATCTCCTACACCAAACCCAGAAGCTCAATTCTTCCAATACACGTGGTTAAGCTTGGCCTTTGAATACAAGTTGGGAATGAGCAAGACTTGGCTAAACTCCTACGGCCAGTCATCATTGCCAGGACCTTTGCTTAGAAATGGGGTTATCTACTGTGTCCCTAGCTCCAATGCTCTACAACCTCACACTTTAGAAATTTCATAAATTTGATCAAAATTAGGCTCCTAAACCCAAATCGTTCTCCTCAGTAAGCTCTGTTGAATGATCTCCACACTCTTGCGTATCGTTAAAATGCTTAGAAAAGTGACAGAAAGAGTACCCCCTACTATCAAAAACAGTACGACACGTCCAGGAACAAACACTAAAGTTAGCTTGGACTAGCTAGCACAAACAAGTATAATTGCATCCATGCAATGCCTCATACACACCTTGTTCCACAGAAGCTACAGCGAGACTCCACAAGGAGCTGGACGTCACCAACAGCAACACTACCCAGACGCCAACCCGCTCGGCTCCTCTCATGGCCCCCAAATCTGCCAGCCTAACTTCGTCTGCACAGACCCACCCCAACACTACCTCCATTCAACACCCCTGACTGCTTCCTTCAATCTCACAGTTATGGTCATGATAACCGTCCCAGTGGCGCCTTCGAAAGCTTCGACATTGAAACTTTTCAGTGCCGAGAGCTCTAAACAACACGCTAGCTGGTGTGTAAACTAAAACTGCTATAAATCTAAGGTTTCAGTTAGCTAGACGACTTCAATTCGCCAATTTCATGAATATGAGGTTAATTCGATTGTTTCCACTCCAGATCGAATTAACCAAGCCTAGAAAAGGAGTTTCGATCTCGGACAATCGAAGTCTGACTGAACCTACCCGCGCAATGGTTGCAGTAAATCACACCCCAGATCGAAATGGCGTCCCTTGCAGCCCCATGGGCACGCCCGCATACGAACCAGCTCCTCAACACGCACCCTAGCAAGAAAGAAAGCTCCTGAAGACTCGAATTAACTCAACAGAAGACGACAACAAAATGAATTCTCCCCTGCACGAAACGTTCGATCGACAAGCCCGGCCACTAGCACCATAATTCAGTCACCGCTCGGATAGTCACGACCCAGCTAGCTAGCTGCCAGACCTCTCAACCGAGTTCAAAAGAATCCTAGATACAGTCACTCCGGAAGCTGGACTGGCTGCCTGTCTACGTTAGCTTGGGACGGAAGCGCAAGTTGCAGCGTGGCAGAGCACTCCTGTGGAATGCGACCGGAAGAACGTTAATTGGAGGTGTACCTTACGGTGACGGTGATAGGCGATAGCTGGGGAGTCAGGCGAGGGTCCCGAGGTTTCATTTTAGCAGGTTGACTATTGGGGTCATGTCGATCACTTAGTGGGCCTGGAAGATCGTCGATGTGGGCTGGACGACCGACGTTTGACTGTCGTCGATCAGATCAGTCACGGTGGCAGACTGGCAGCTGTGTTATTACAGGAAATACTACGGAGTATCACGGAGTATTACAGTAACGTCACAGTCGTAGTTAAGTTTAACGTTTAGACGACAGAGCGCTGCTGGATTGGAAACTGAGGAGTTCCGCAGTTTGCTATGAATTTTCAGTTGTGTAAAAAAAAGAAGAGAGAGAAACTAAACTCAAGTTTGCGGAATATCGCCATTTTATATCAATATGAAATTCGCCATACTTGATGTTCGAGTTGCAGTGGGTTGATCCAGTCGTGCGGGCCGGGCTGGAGTGCGACTGTCGTCATGCTGAGATTGCTGGGCGTGCAGTACGCGTCTGGTGTTTTCGTACACAAGTACAGAGGAAGTTCTGAGAAGCCGGGTGTGCCGTGGGGTGTACCGGCGCCGGCACTGGGACCTATCGGCCTGCAACTGCGGGTGGCCGAATGTGGTTTCTCTTTCGTTGCTTAGAGCAGCTCCACCGCCTCAACGTGAAAAAGGCTCTCAGAGAGTGAAGTTGCCAGTTGCACACTTGCACTAGCATCTCCGCTTGGTACGGAGTAGCCGCATTGCATTCATGCTTCATTCTTTGGCAACACCTTGTAAAGACTTACTTTGCGTTGTCAAAGACATCATGAACTGAGAGAATGATTTCCCCATAGTCAAAGACATCATGAAAGAGAATGATTCCTCCAAAGTCAAAAGGATTTGAGTTGTTGTGTGAATTCTTGTGTGGTTAGAAGACCTCAACAATGGCGTGGGTGGAGCATTGTAGTGTTGCCCATGAAAATCAGAAAGTACATAGTGGTGATGCAATGGAGCATTGAATCGACGCCTTTCCGCTACAGCCACAACCACATTTGACTTAGAATTTGCGGTGTAGATGCTCTTACATGCATACTAATGTAGGGTCACCCAATTCCAAGGAGGTTTCCAAAACTGAGCCCTAAAAAACTAGAGAAAATGTAGATATCTAATGCACTCCCTTGAAGGTGTAAACATTGAAAATAGGGCATGGTTTTACAAAATCTATTAATTCAACTTTGACCTCTTATAACTTTTTTAGATTATAATCAAATATTGTCCTTGGATTTCCCCCAACTTTATTGCAATATAACAAAATTGTCTTTCTGTGATTAAAAATGAGAGCTTTCTAATAGTCAACGTTGTTGAGAGCATTTTGTATCCTTTGGACAACATCGTGGAAGGTTGCAGGATGGAAAAGAATAGTTTTCAACAAAATTACAAAACATAAATATAAAAATATAGTTAATAAAAGTAATTTTAAAGCTCTCATTTCTTTATCACATCAAGGCAATATTGCAATAAAGTTGGAAGAAATCCAAGAACAATATTTGATTATAATCTACAAAAGTTATAAGAGGTCAAAGTTGAATGGGTAGATTTTCTAAAACCATGTCCTATTTTCAATGTTCATACCTTGAAGAGAGTGCAACAAGCATCCACATTTTTTCTAGCTTTTGTAAGGCTTGTTTTTAGAAACATATTCAGATTTTGGTGATCCTACCTTACATTGAAAAAGGATGTTGAATCATATACTTGCTCAGCCAAATGCAATTCTTGAATTAACAAATACATCCCTTTTAGATATCTAACAAAATAAATCCAATTTGGAGAGGATCAATGATGGTTGTACAATATTATAGATAAAATCCTTGAAAGATAAATAGAACTACAATAGAATCTTACACAAGTTGTTTCATATTTTTAGACATTTGTGGAATTAATCATTAATTTTTGAAGTTGAAATGGAATAGGGCTCTAAATGCTGACATTATATTCTTTGTCTTTTGTATAATTAGGTTGTTTCCTTCTCTTTTATATTTTTAATTTACATTTGTATTTAGTGAATATTTTTTTTCAATAATAATATTCTTTTATCAAATATTTCAGTAAGCTACTAATAATACCAAAGGTCATCTTGAACCTTATAATACTCAAGAAAATAGCTTATTCTTTGTCTTTTGTATTCTTTCTCTTTTGTATTCTTTGTCTTTTGTATAATTAGGCTATTTCCTTCTCTTTTATATTTTTATTTTACATTTGTATTTAGTGAATTTTTTTTTTCAATAATAATATTTTTTTATCAAATATTTCAGTAAGCTACTAATAATACCAAAGGTCATCTTGAACCTTATAATACTCAAGAAAATAACGTATTTTACATAGATAGAAGGACTAATGTAGTTGGTACATTAGGTCTCCATATCTCTCTTTGCTAACAATTATGAATGAATAATAATCACAAAATTTTAAAGTATTTCAAATTTAAATATCTAAAAACTTTTAAAATCTAAAAATCTAAAATTTTTAACCTTTCAAATTTAGAAAATAATAATTGATAAATTATTAAATTTTGAAAGTTGAAGGTTGTACATTTATATTTCTAAATCCAAAACAATTTGATTTGAAGAATTGAAAAATCATTCATTCGTTCATTTTATTATAATTGTAATAATATAATTCTTTAAAATTTTAATTTTTAAAGGACCAACATGTTTAGAGGCCCAAAACTACTATGAAATATTTGTCCCTAAAGCAAGCTCAAAATCTTCATCAATATTTATATTTTAACAAATCCAAACGTAGGATCCTTTGGTCAATTTGTTCAAGTACATTGTTCCAAAATTTTAAAATGAGTACCCCCACTAATTGCAAATTCAATGTGCCTTAAACTTCAAAATGTAGGCTTTCCTAGCCCTTCCACCAAAAGGTGAAGTTTTGCATTTCAATATTTTAAAGAAAAAACATGTATGTCTTGTAACTTGTGAATTTTAGTTGATAGTAAAACAAAAGGTAGTACTAAATGAAAGAAAAAATTAAATTGCTGATATTTTTTACAAGAAATTAAAAATTCTCAATTCCAATGGTAAGAATGTTCTAATAAACAATTATTATACTTTACTTTCATTTTCATTTTAAAATTTTAAAAATTGAGAGCAAAAGACGACTTTATATATGTTTTTTTTACTTTCATTGCTTGCAAAATAAAACTCGTCATAACTTTTACTTCATTATTTAGAATTGAATGGTTAAAATGTTTTTGAATAGGTATCAATCTATACAATTTCAAAAAGTAATTAATATTTTTTAACAATATATTTTTTGTTGTCGGTTTTGACATTGAAAATTTTAAAAACACTTCTAACTTTTGCAAAATTTATTGGAATGACATGAAACAAAGCTTCACACACAGATTATGATGAGTAGCATCCATCCTAAAAAATTCATGCAAAAATTCCAAATTATAAAGTTGATAGAACCTACCCAAGTTCTCAAAAAGCCCAAAGTGGGCTCCTTAATCCTTTAGGGATAAAATTGATTGAAATGTAATACTCTACACTATTAAATTTTAATTGATTACAACACTTCTAGCAATACAAATACTTAGTTTTTTAAGGAAACAGATTGATTCATATTGTTCCAACATAAATTTGGATCTAACAAAACCTCATTTTGTCTAATGAAATACAAAATACAACAAAAATATTAAGATTTTTGGCGCAGAGAACATTGGTATGACACTTACAATTGTATGAAAATAGTCTATTTTTTGTGGTGAGCTTGAAGTCCACATTTCACATTTGGAGCAAGGCTTTGTTTTTCATTTTTTATGAAGTGCCGTAGTGGCGACATTAAATGTTATAGTGGTGCTCCAAATTTCAATATTCATCCACATATTGGATAGGAAATAGTACATTAGCACATATCACACATTTATAACTCTATTTCCATCCACAATGTGGCGATTTCATCTAAGATTTCTTTTTACTATGAAGTTTTCTAGCGATTTGTTGTCCTTTTAGTACTACTTTGTTCCAAGGGCGTAGTGCAAGGCCCATTACAATTAGGTGCAAATAGCCACCAAATCACTAAAAAAAACACCTGTTGATTTGGAAAACGTGTGCAAACACTCAAAGCACCCTATAAATCTAAATGTAAGGTGGAGGTACCAATAGCTGATCATTTAAACAATTTTGGAGCAAATCGTGCGTAGTATGAGGCGGTGGAAATTTTTTCCATATAGAAATATGGGGATAGCAAAATTTTCAAAATTTTATTTCCAAAATTGAAATCATTGCGAATTTTGGGAGCCAAAAAGTACTCTTGACCCATAGCCAATGTCCAGAGTCTTCCAATTTCAATCATTCAAGAATTACTTTCCCGCTCACTACTTCCTACAGTTTCTTGCTCACTACTTTGGGACATATGTCATAACCTTATCAATCCCAACCTTGAAAAGAACAAAAAAAAAACATTCCAAGCTTGAGTTCCAGCCTAAGGTTAGAAATATTGCACCCTATATGTTGTATATTGGGCATGGTTGGCAATTGATGCCTCTACTTATCAATAGACGAATTATCGTGATTTTCTATACACATAAGTTCTTTTCATCTAGTATGCAATATGATATAAAATGGTCATAGACTTACCAACTAGCAAACATAAGCACTTCACAATAAAGCTACACTAAATAGTGAAATTGGGTTGCCTTGACAATTAGGTTGCCTTACCACAAAGAAGTTACCTCATATTACCTCATGATTCATTGCTTGTCCAGATGGAGGCACAAGCCATTCTCTAATTCCGAGCCATGAATCAGTACACCAACCCATGTAGCACACATGTTTCCCACATCACTGCATCTTTCTACAGTAATTGTGATATTGATATAGTGTAGAATGTCGAGATATTAGTGTGGGGCAACCTAATTTCCCTATTCAGTAGAGTCAATCGTAAAGTGTGTGCAAGGCGGGACCAATGGCTGGAGTTTGGGAAAAACACAAAACCAAACTCCCTGAAGCACCCAAACTCAGGTCTAATTGAATTTGGTGCCATATTTGTTTTGTTCTATTGGCTAAGTTAAACCTTCCTTTGACATAGGGTCACAAACTTAGGATAACTTTACAATTAACTCTAGTGTAGTTCAAAAGTGAACCTCAATTTGCAGAAGGGGTGTCAAAAGAAGGTTTAACTAAAAATAGTACTCCCTCCGTCCCAAAATGATCTTCCTGTTAGACAAAATGTTCTGGATTAAGCTTAAAAATAATAGTTTTTTAAATTTTTTTTTGACCAGTAAGTAGAGTTCCATGCTCTCCTTTCATCCTCAAATTTTGAGTTTCAAATTATTTTTTAAAGTATGGTTTTGGAGAATTTGAAAATTGGATTTTTGGAGCATTTTCAAGGAGCACTGGTGGCCACTCAATTGTTACACAGTAGGCCCACTCAAATGCTTCTTGTTGGCCTTGGACTATGTGCAACGTGAATAGTGAGTTGACATTTTGAAACTTTTGACTTCAAGCATGACCATGTGCATGTTTTATGGTAGGAGTTTGCAATTTGTGGGCTATGTCCTCCAATGGGGTGGGGAGACTATTCATGTGCTCCCTGTTGCATGGCCTGTGTCTCCAATCAGAAGGAGGGAGGGTGCTAATTTCAATAGCTCCTTGATTCAGGATGTGACTCGAGTATGCTTCCAATGGGAGAGGCTTTATTTTTTTATCAACGCCCTGTTTCTTTTAGGATTTGGCTACTGTGCTTCTACAGTGATTACAAAACTCCATACCAATCCCATCCTTCCCACAACAAGAAGATCATATTGGGACAAATTTTTTTGCCCAACAGGAAGATCATTTTGGGACGGAGGGAGTACAAAAGAAATACCGATAACACGGAACTCCATCAAACCAAGTTTGGGTGTTGGCTTCAAGGCCGGAGCCGTTTGGTCCGGACGGTGTGGTTTTTTCAAACTCTGCGGGCTCCTGGTCCCTCCTTGCACACACTTTCCTCCCATACGTCCTAAATAAATAGTGTGGGTTCACAAAAAAAGTCCGTATGTGTACAGGTGCACTTTCTAACATTTCCTGTACTTTCAAGACGGCAAGATTCATGGGTGAGTGCCCTTTCCATGTGGCCATTCATTCATTCATTCATTCATTCATTGGATTGGTGGTAAGTTAAGTTAAATTGTCACAATGTTTTTGAACTTTGTGTTCGTTTGGATTTGGAAACTGAACTGCCAGAGTGGATTGTTGACATTTGATGCCCCCTTCCATTCATCAAATATCAATGTCATTGATGAATAAAGTTGCAATGTCGCCAAAAGTTAAGAGTCCCATACCTACCAAAATTATTCAGTTCTTGCCCGTAGGATTGAGTGGTAGTACAATTATTTGGAAAGGGGTCTGTTCCCTGTATTTTTATTTAGTTTGTATCCTCTGGTTCCGATTTTCTTTGTCCAGACTTTGGAATTCATTGATTCGGGGGAAAAAATTTATTCAGTTCTTAAATTAGAATGATCATGCTGAGACTTTCAATATCTGTAATTCTGTTTACCTATAGTAATAAGAACCTTACAGAGTACAGTGAAACCTTTCATAATGCAAATTCCCTACTTGCATAATTACATGCAGTTCCGTATTTGCATTCTCCTTATGTGCATAAAGTCTACTACACAAATCATTAATGGAGCTAATTGTGTCATACATCACTAATTTTTTTAGTTGAATGATCAATTTGAACCAATCAAATACAACTACTATATATACTTCAAGAGCAAGTTTAATTAATTGGCCTTTGGCATTTGAACTTCTTCATGTGCATACAACTAGAAACTACTTCCACTGTTCCTATGTAGTAAGAGAAGTTTGACTGTATTTGGGAATTTGGAACTGACCAAATAATAAAAGAATCTTCCAAAATTTAGCCCCTAAAAGTATTTGACTATGTTTTCACCAAAAACGCTCCAAAATTGCCATTTTGATCACAAGTACCAAATTTTAGAAGAAAAAAAACATTTTCGGACATTTGTAACCATAGCTACTCCTTGGCCACATATTGTGTGAAAATTTCAAAGAAAAAAAAACAGAAATTCTCTTTGTAGTGAGCTGCCCAAAATCTCTATGTTGCCAAAAAACAGTGTTTGGACATTTAGGGATTAACAAATACCGAGTCTTTGAAAGTGTTGCCTTTAGGGGAATTTTTTGGGAACTTCGTGGAAGGTAAATGAGACCCAAAACTCTTACCACCTATATTCTACGCTAGGATTAGATTTGTTAAAAAATAATTCAAAATATAATAAAATATGACATCTAATGAAATTTTAGAAATTAGAGTGTGGTATAACTAAAAAGTGTAGAAAATATTAATGAAAATAATCTCAATCCTAAAAAAAACACGAAGCTAAAGCTGTGAATCTTTATAAAGCCATGAATATTCATAAATCCTAACTACACTAAATAGGGTATTTAGTGTTGGATTACATTTAGTGTAATTACCGCCCTACTTGACCCTACACTAAATGTCAATTTTAGGACGATTAGTGTAGTGCTAAACTTCAATGCGCCGCCTTTGCCTTCTACCTTCCTTTAATAAGTTCTAACACTAAATGTAAACATTTTCAGATTTCAGATTTACCACAGAGTATATTTAATGTTAGAAATTACATTTAATGTTACTTACTTTAGTAGGCTTAATGATATTTAGTGTCATGGTTAGCAAATAGTGTTGCCAACACTAAATACCCTATTTAGTGTAGTGAAGTTGTGAGTATTGCTAAAGGCCATGGAATATTTTGAACCATGCCAAAGATCACAAAATATTCCAAATCCTGTAAAATGAACTTCCAAAAACTTTAAATTGAATTAATGGAAAAAAAAATTTACCAAAAAAGAAATGAATTTGTATGGAGCCCTAATGATTCTAACCCCAACATACGGTAATAACAATATTTAGCGTTTGCAACACAAATTACAAAGCAAAATATTAAATGTCAACTAATGTAATTTTAGTATTGACATCATAAGGTGCATTGAATTTCATGAATACCACACTAATGTTACTACCATTAATCCTTGAAGGAAAAAGCTGCGTTTGGGGGCAATATAGCAATTTTGGGCAACTCACTACAAATGGGATTTTTATTTTTATTTTTTGAAAATGTTACTCAACACGTGCCCAAGGAGTAGCTTTGAGGCGCAACAATTTTCATAACTTTTGACTACATAGTGTAAAAGTTATTGCATGATGTGTAATTTTCTTTGAACTTTGAGCAGCCCGGGCAACTCATAAAACTTATTTAAAATTTATTTAAAAAATAAATAAAAATTTGATATTGGTTCTCTAGATTTATACATACATAGAAAGATTTGAATCGTTTGATTTTGATTAATGAGATGAAAGTTATGAGGAGATTTAGTTTGCGGGTAGGTATGGTTTTTAGAGACTCCATACCTACCCCCAAACTGAAACTCCTCATAACTTTCATCTCATTAATCAAAATTGAATGATTCACAGCTTTCCACGTAACTATATATAAATCTAAAGAACCAATTTCAAATTTTTATTTATTTTTTAAATAAGTTTTAAATAAGTTTTTTGAGTTCCCCAGGCTGCCCAAAGTTCAAAGATAATTACATATTGTGCAATAACTTTTACACTATGTAACCAAAAAGTTATGAAATTGTTGTGCCTCAAAGCTACTCCTTGGGCACGTGTTGTGTAACATTTTCAAAGAAAAAAAAATACATTTGTAGTGAGCTGCCCAAAATAGTCATATTGCCAAAAACCGCAGGTTAGTCCTTTAGAAGCAAGTTTAGAGGTTAAACACTATTTGTCAACTACATGAGAATTAGAGTAAATTAAGTAATAGGATAAATAGCCATTAGATGAGAAATCAGCCTTGTGGAGGGCTGCGTGTTCCTAGCCTATGGGAACTGCCGAATTCAGGGCCGCGACAGCTTGCTGACGTGGCCGAGCGACTGCCAAGTCGGAATTTTTTTTTTTTTTTTCTGTTTTTTTTTTCATTTCAAGAATGTAAAATTTTATTTATTTATTTTGAAATTTTGAAATTTTTTTGTCGAGAATAGCCGTTCCTTGAAACTGCGGGGGGGACTAGCGTCGGGAACGGGCCCAAAACGGCCCTCCTGACCCCCCAAAACTCATCTAATGACTAAATATAACATAACACTAAATATCAATATATTTAGTGTAGATCTTCCCACTTATGTATGAGAGGCATCAATAGTTATTTTCTTATCATAATAGTCACAACATCAAGCACCTAAAATATAGACATTTTTCTAAATGATTTACAATCAGAAGGTAATAGTTCCTATGGTAGTTACTAATTCACTTCAAAAATCATAATTGTCATCCACATGTCATTTATTTATGAAAATTTTTGATTGAATATACAACCATAAAAGATTCATTCCTAGTTGCCTTGAATGACTTCATCTACCATACCTATTTTAGTCAACCTACACCTAATTTGCCTTTGCTCCTATTCAAACCATAATTATAATTATTGTAAAAATATTGAGATTTTTTTATCATGCACTTTTAAAATCCTACTAATTATTTCTTCTATCCCATCAATTCACAACATACTAACCGACAATGTCCCTTGACCTTTAGGGTTAGATTGTATTGAAGCAATTGATATATTTTATTCCATATATGACATTATCCATTTTAATCATACTATCCCCTAAAATTCTTGCAACCAACTTGTGTATTTTGAGGTTTTCGTCAACTATTGCAATTTGACTTTTGACTTGTTTGCACTTAAAAAGTATATTTTTGGATGTGCATTTCCTACACAAATCCGGGAATATAATTTGCATACATAGGTGAATTCACATGTATTTTCTATGAATTTTCACAACAATCATTAATGGATAGATGAGTGTTTAGAAGTTAAGGCATTCAATCACATCATAAACATAGGCAACTCATTGAGTCACTATTGATTTTAAAACCAAGTTGGCAAGAAGGCCTCTTGAGAATGGAAGGACCTCATTTAATCTAATAAGGACATCAAGGACTGAAAATATCCAATGAATGACTTTCAGGGTAATTGTAGAAACAAATAATGCACTTAGATGTACACACCTATTATTGTCACTAGTTACAACTAAATATAGTTGCTATTATTAAATACAAATTATTTTTATTTGATTTTATTGGCAATTAAAAGAAAATTTGAATGCACTTTAGCATTCAATATTTGAACGCTATATGAATAACTTACAAATTTACAAAGCATTATCTCTAATTAATGTACAAAAAATAGGACTATATATCTCATAATTCTCATGTTTTGGTCATGTACATCTTGTGTAATCAATACTTAGATTTTTGTAATGTTTCTTGGTCCAAATGTATATGAGGGTGATTGCAAGAAAGACCGACCGTTATTTGTCACACTTGGGTAGAACAAGTTGTCCTTTGCTATAAGTTTTGAGTTATAAACATTATGCCAAAACCAAAAAAAAATATTACTAGATATCTTGATTGTAATTGTATCCCTTATTTTTTAAAATTTTAAAAAAATCATTTAATATTTAAATTCAATTTCTCTAATTTGTCACACTATCAATTTTAGGGTTTTTGAATACTAATGAGCGGCTTAATTTAATGATTTTCAGTTGAAATTTTTGTAGTTCATTCTTTTAGTAGGCAAACATATTCCTACCAAAAAACATCTAAAAATACATTATTTTATGTCTTCCACGTTTGTGCAAAGAAGCCTCCCTTGCGCGTGCACTTGTGAACAATAGAAATGGTTTTGACCTCATTTTTTTGATTGAAACTCATCACTAAGAAGTCCTCCCAAATGATCTATTATTAGTTTTTTTAATAATTATTTTTCCTACTTATTACAAATTAAAACGTCAAAGTATGTATTTTTTGGGACAAATTCTATGTTTGAGAATTCTAGCAAAAAATACATACTTTGACGTTTTAATTTGTAATAAATAGGAAAATCAATTATTAAAAAAAATAAAAATAGTCCATTTGGGAGGACTTCCTAGTGATGAGTTTCAACCAAAAAAATGAGGTCAAAACCATTTCTATTGTTCACAAGTGCGCGCGCAAGGGAGGCCTCTTTGCACAAACGTAGAGGACATAAAATAATGTATTTTTAGATGTCCTTTGGTAGGAACATGTCTGCTTACTAGAAAAATGTACCATACAAATTTCAACTGAAAATCATTAATTTGAACCGCTCATTAGTATCCCAAACCCCTAAACTTGAAAGTGTGACAAATTAGAGAAATTGAATTTTAAATATTAAACGATTATTTAAAAAAAATTGAAAAATAAGGGATACAATAAAAATCATGACATCTAAACAAGTTTTTTTCTATTTTTGGCATTGGATTCATAATTCAAAAGTTATAGCAGAAGACAACCCAGTTTTGCTAATGTGTGACAAAATCGGTCGGTCTTTCTTGCAATCACCCATGTTGCATTTGGGGGTAGTGTTGAAGATGGGTATAGATATCTTATTATTAGATGCCTAATAACTTTTGGTTGACTACATTGGTGAGTTGAAATGAATATTTAGTATGGTCTACTAGGGCTTTTTTTTCTGGCGAAATTTCGCCAGATTCTGCCAAAACTGACCACTGCGGCTCTGTCCCTCCAAAAATTGGCCTGTGCAATGAAGCCAAAGGGAGGGACACGGGTCCAAAAAAAAGCCCTGTGGTCTACTATTTATCACAATGACATACTATTCAACACCAATTGTAGTTGTGGCATTGTAGCATTGTAACATCTATGATGTACAATCGTGGCATTGTTGGATTGGGCATCCTAATTCTTGATAAGTTGATTATCCACCCATACTTCCAACTTCAAATGTGGTCAAGAACTTTGTCCAAGTTGCAAGGCTTTTTCTTGGTAATAAATTTTTTACAAGTTACATGCCACAAGGAATCCACCATGTAGCCGTTTTAGAATAGAAATTATTCATAGCAATATGTTTGTATTACGGTATTCATCCAAATTTATTAATTTACATTATTTTACATTATTTTACATTATAATTGGATTATGTCTATTGATTGACATTCATCTTTTGGTGACCAAAAAATGATTTTGTAGATAAAAAAGATAAATTTGATGAAATCTATATTTAAAGTTTGCCTTCTTGAACAAATTTGCCACAAAAATTCATAACATTTCTAACCACTAATCTTTGCTATTGGTTAAAGTGCAAGATGGTAAATCAATGAAACCAAGTTACATTTGAAACCAACCCCTACATAATCTTGACTTTTATATTTGAATGAAAAATAAAAAAGGGGAATTTCAAAATGTGTAAACCTTAGAATGTATACATTCAATTACTTCTTCAAATGAAGTTCCTTCATTCCCCCCTTACTCCAAAGCTAAATCTAAAAACAAAAAAGACAAGTGTAGTGATTGTTGAAAATAACTATCAAATTAATATGGAATAATACTAAGTCACTCCAAAAATATGGACTAACAAATTTAGATAATAAATATATATTTATTGAAGAATGTTCAATTGTAGGACATTAAGGATTAGATTGGAAAAAATAGTCAATTGAATTTTTAATTTCAATATAACTTTAATATGCAACATTCAAAGGCAATTTAATATTTTGGACTTTGCCTAAGTTTATTTGAAATTTTTTTATGAGTGAATAAATCATTAAAACTCATGTACTCTTAATTATGGTTTTCAAGGAAATTTATTTGTTACTAGGTGATGCTACCTTATCTAAGACCTTATTCAATCAAAAGTAAATTCAAGTTTCTACATGGGCAAATTAAATTATAAAATAACCACAATTAAAATTGCCAATTAAAAATTAGAGAAAGTTTCCTATCATTAACATCTAAAAGAATGGTCTTATCATTGAATTTTGAATTTTAGAAGCAAGGTTTAAAGACACATGTATTTCTGAATTTTATTTTTATCCCAGTGGCAAGGTGATGAATTTTGTACATGAAGAATTTTATGGTATTAAGATAGATGAGAAATCATAGGATGAAGGTTAGTTCTAACTACTTTTTCACCTTAGAGGACCAAATTTAGATAATAGAGCACCTCATTGTGTGAAAGTCTACTTCATTAAAAAGCTTAAAAGACAATCCTAGAGTATATCATTGTAGAAGAAAAATAATGCTAATTTACAAATGAGGTAAAAATTTATTTATAGTTGTTATTTTGAATTTTAATTTAATTTTTTAGAGATTAATCAAAATAATAATTATTGTATATATATATATTTAATGCAAATGAAAAGTTTTTTTTTTTCCATTTGTGTCAGAAAAAATACACATAAAACAAAAATCATACAAATTTATCTAAGGTAAAATAGTCCATCACAGTCAGAATTAGGAGTTTGTCCTTACGCCACTGCTGCAATTTTGAAAAAAAAATTCCACATAAAGACAATTGTGAGAAATAGAGAGAACAGTTGAAATTATATTTTTTTTTGACAAAGTATGAATTAGCTATGAATTTTTAAAGGTTCATCCCCAAAAGACTCTCTAGACTACTCCATAACCAATAAAAATTGTATCCATAATGCTCACCTTATTCACCTAAAACAGTCACAATATTTTATAATGTGGAAGGCCTTAAAAAATCCACTTTCTACAATGATTTACACTGAAAAAGATGGGTGTTCCTAATGAGGTTACTAATCACTCATGTGAGACATTGATTGTGGCCCAAAATCTCACAAATTGAAAATAACCTCCATGGGGTCATTACCTAGGTGTCCATCATGGGTCATTTGACTTTGACGGGCTGTTTTACCTAAACCTTGTTTGGTAGAATTGTCACCTTGTAGGACATTTGGTGCTCTAGAATTATAATTATTTTTAGACATGAACCGACTCGGTGTAGTACTTGAAAAAAGTGGGTCCAATATTGGGAATTAAAGAAAAATAGCTGGAAAAAACTCAGAAAATATCCCCACTGACACTATGACGAGTTGACTTTTTGAGATTATTGTCCAAGTTGACTTCCACCTAAAAATAGAGCATGATCCTCAAAGTCAAAATGCAGATTTTCTTTCCGTTTTTATTTATTTATTAATTATTATTATTATTATTATTATTATTATTATTATTATTATTATTATTATTTATTCATTTTTTGACACAAATGAAATTTATTTTTATTTCCTTCGGAAGCTACGTCCCCGAGAGAAAATAGAATATTCTATATGTACTGGAATTCACAGCTGCCAAGTGTAAACTTCAAGGGACCCCGATTCAGTGGCTCTCAGGGGTCTCGAGAAGCCGCATAGAAGCCCTCCACTAGGTCAATGGCCTCCTATTCCCGTGGATTATTGCGACGGTAGGGCACCCAATACCACTGCCACCTGGGGGTGGCCCAATTACCACATGTCGGTGTTTTCAAATAAGATCAGGAGCTGAGGAGCTGGACCAAAACATGTCTGTAGAAAAATAAAAGTGGATAAGTTATTTTTGCATATTCAACCATAAGATCTTGCACTAAGGTAGGAGCACCCATTTCCAACCAAGTTCTAGAACATGTGCCTTGCAACAACCCCCACTCTATTCATCAAGCGTCCAAGCTGCAACAATTAAGGTAATCCCCCCATAACCGACCGAATAAGGAATTCTGACATGATTTGGAGTAGTGAAGGTAGAACAAATATTTTTTAGAGGTACCTCAATAGAAATGACATGGATTGCAAAAAAATTGGTAATTTTATCGCTTGAATTGAAATTACTATGAATTTTGGGAGGCAAAAAGTGCGCCGGACCCATAGCCAATGTCTAGACTCTTCCAATTCCGATCATTCAATAACTTTTTACCAAATCATTATTTCCTATTTTTTTTTTCACAACTTGGGACATGTGTCATGTATTTATTAGTTCCAACCTTGAAAACAAAAACAAAAAAAATGCATTCTAAGCATGGTCAGAAATACATGCACCTATAAGTCGGGAATGGGTCAGTGGTCGGGAATGGGGGGGGGGGTAGCTTAGGTGGTTTTGTGGCAGTTGTGGCTTGATGCATGTGGGAGCAGATTTTGTTCGGAAATGGGCCTCCTGAGAATGGGCAATGGGTGTTTTTCATCTTTGCACTTTGACCAAGCTTTCTAAAAGCAGTTTTTAAAATTCAAGATTTTTTTTGGCATCTCCCATTCTCTCATTTGCGTTCCATTCTGTCCATTTGTTTTCCACACCGGCTTCATGGTTTGCTCAACATGGCTTAAAAAGACAGTTATAGATGCTTCCACCTTAGACTAGTATGAGAATGTCTGCATTGAATAGGGATATTAAGGGGACCCATATTAATTAATTGACATTTCACACTACATAAATAATTACCTTTACATGTTCACTATACTAAATAGTAAAATTAGGTTGCCCCACACTAATTTCTCGACATTCTATACTACATAAATATTTACTGTTTTTTTACAAGAATTTTACTACTTTTGAATTAAGTATTAATGTAATTTGTACTCATGAATCTCCATGAGTACAAACGGAAATATTTGTAGAAATATTTGTTGACTTTGATGGCTTGTAAAGTAATTTTCTTGAAGTAAGGCAACCTAATTGTTACGGCAACTTAATTTCACTATTTAGTGTAGTTACCATGTGTATTCTAAGTACAACATTCATGCACATATGTTCACTAATTATATTATGTACAAATGCATGCATTCACTGCGAGGTAAGTTTTTCACAGTAAGAGCATCGCCACCCATTCACGGCCAAAACGGCTCGGGGAATGGGGTAGCCTGGGCACGGAAGAAGCCGGGCCGCTTCCATCCGCCACCCATTCACGGGAAAGAAGACATGCCAAAGGGAGTCAATTACAAACATTAATGCTTTGTCATTGTAAAGAACCAATCAACATGTGGGTTTATTAAAAAAGTATAAGAAATAGCCCCAAAATCAAGAAATCCGACAAGATATTGCAAAGTTATTGCAAAGTCAATGCAAGGCGGGTCGGGTGGCGGGGACGCTCTCCTATTGTTTGGAGAGGGAAATTTCCCATGACCGGTCTCTTTTTGGAGCTTTCCCGTGAATGGGTGGCTCATTTTTTCCTCCCAGCCCTGCCCAAACCCCCGGCCGAGAGCTTGGCCGTGAATGGGTGGCAATGCTCTAAGTCCCTTTAATTGTTTGGTCCCCTTAAAACCCTTATTTGGTGTATAAGAAATTTCAAAAAGTTTGACCATATGATTGATCACAAGATATACAACGACTAACAAAACTGAGTACAAATCTGAAATGTTTTCATTCAAACAACTATATCATAAGTATCAATGGACAAAGTCCAAAAGTGGATATATGAAAGTTGTAGTATACAACATATTGCACTTTACCATGGAAGTTTGAAGAAAAAATTAGTTGTCATTTGAAAGAACATTAATTTCAAAGTTAGCCATGTCTAAAACTCGGTTTTGTTCACCATGATTTGGAATTACTTTATCTTTTGTCAAATTTTTCTTAGAACTCCAAAAAAACTTTTTGTGCCTTGGCATGTTGGTATACATCATTTTAGATTGTTGTACACAAAAATTGAAGGAAATTGGCATTTATAGAAATTTAAATATCAACAATTTGACAAACATGCAAATGATGTTGGTTCTTTCAATATTTGAACTTTTGGGGGGAATTGAGAGCATGGGATTGCATTAGCCATTGTAGAAAGAGTATAGGTTGCAACATGGACCATTGTCATATCTTCATGACCTTGCATTTGAAATATTTGTTGAACATGGCAATACAATTCAATTTATATTTTACAACTATATAATGCGTTTTTAGAATCAGATTTTTTGTTTGAAGACTAGAGTTCATGATGCATATAATTGGCCCGAAAAATCCAAAAATCCAAAAATATCGTTGTCACTT
The DNA here is from genome assembly GCA_951799445.1 of Pseudisothecium myosuroides. NCBI lineage: Eukaryota > Viridiplantae > Streptophyta > Bryopsida > Hypnales > Lembophyllaceae > Pseudisothecium > Pseudisothecium myosuroides. Next base: position 16,402,597 of record OX637290.1, on the reverse strand, counting down.
TCATCAAAAAACTGCCAATTTCATGAAAGTCAGTGTAATCTTGCCAAAAAATCTTGCCAAAAATTGAGATCATAGGTACATGCCAAAACCTTCAAGAATCTCCAAGGGTACTCTTGAGACTGTAGGGGTTGAAAGTTTCTTCCGCCAGAAGAGGGGTTACATTTGATGAAATCAAACAGATTATTGATAGGCATGTACTAGTCTTTTTTTTTTTTTTTCATTCTAACAAATGATTTATCAGACTTTGCTAACTTAGAGTGGAAAGAGCTAACACAGCATAGGAAGTTACTGCCTCTTTTAAACACTACAAGAGAAAGGGGTGATTTAAGTAGTGTCCTAGACATCACATCTTTTAAGTAACGTCTTTTAAGTAAGTTTTAAAGTAAAATTTTATTAAAAAGACAATATTTTTAGTAAAATTTTACTTAAAAACTTACTTAAAAGACGTTACTTAAAAGACGTGATGTCTAGGACACTACTTAAAACACCCCATTCTCTTATAGTAAAAGTGATAGTTAAACCATGTCAAAAATTGTGAAAAACAAACATGAATTTAAACAAATACACGTGTCATTTTTCCATTGGATAAAAAACATTCAAAACAAAAATCTTCATTTAAATAAATTACATGCTATAAAAGATCAATTTAAAACAAATATTGAAACTTATAAAGAGCAAGACACCCTAAACCAATGTTGCAATGATCTTCACCGCCTCTTTGAATTTTCTTTCCCTCCTCCTCGGTTCCATTCTTGAAGCAACAAGCCCTAAATTGCATAAGAAAATTTCAATTTTGTAGGAACCACAACAATAATGATCTGGTCAGCAATATTCTAATAGCAATGCTCAAGTTATCAAATAAGATACTACAATTTACTCTTCATAATGCCGTAATCACCTTTTTTCCAATTCTAACACATCACTTCATTCAAAGCACAATAAACAAAGAATTGGATCAACAAGAATAATAGAAACACTACAATGAACGTAGAAAAAAAATTGATGAAGGAGAATTAGAAAATAAAGATAATATGAAGATATAAAGGAAGATCGGAGCATCTTACCAACACACAAATACAAAACAAAGGAAAGTGACAATAACAAGCAAAGAAATTCCATCATTGGCCAAAAATGCACGTACATTGATGTATAGATCTTGTTTCAAATGATTGAAACAATCCAACATCCACGACAGTTTTTGCTTCCATTCTACTACCTCCCCAGTCCCCACCACAAAACAAAATTTGCAAATTTGGTGAAGCAACTCGCCAATCAAGTCTTCCTTTTGTCTACAAAAATTCAATACGAATAAATGCTAAATTAGAAAATTATACTATCGCAAAAGCAAAGAGCATCAAGCAATGTTTTTTAAGCAACCAATTACAAAAAATTTAACTTCACTCACTATCAAGACAAGCTACAAAAACAATAAGCACAACACAACTAATGCAATACAAGATAAGATAATAATATTGATTGACTCAAAATGTAAGCACAAGGAATATTGATGGCAAGTAGTTTTAAAATTTAACTGACAACAACAAACAAAAATATAAATAAAAAATATAAAGATATGTGTCTTTTAAGATTTCCTCAAAAGACACATATAAATTTGAGGTTTCATTGAATAACTCATTGACTTTTCAGCACCAATGACCAAGATTGTCTCTCTCACAATGGCAATTAACGGCTATTGTTTACTTTTTTAATTAGAGATCAATGGCATTGGAGAGGGGAGGGGGATTTTTTTTAACCAAGATCAATGACTCTTGATTTTTTCAAAACAAAGGGAAGGAAAATTGGAGGAACAAGATGTGCTTGCATCTTTTCAAGGGATAGAGCTACAACAATCAAATACCACTTGGAATTGTATTCTCAGTAGTGTAGCACATGTTCATAATTTACAACCTAACCACACTAAATAAGAATAATCACAATAATATCCCAATGATCATCACGAATAAAGACTTTAACCCTTTAGCGCTTGGATGTTAAAATTTTGGATGATGTTAAAATTTTGGATGATGAACAAAGAGGTTCTAGGTTTTTTTGTAACCACAAAACTTCTCATTCATCTTTGACTTTAAAACCACACTTAATATATGATGAATTTGATGAAACTTAGAAAATAATACATATTTATAAAGATATAAGCAAAAATATGCAAAAATTCAAGAAAGGATTCAAGTGCTAAGGGCTTAAAGAGTTAGTTTGTAGAAGCTCGACTAGTCATACTCCATGGGGTGGGTATGATGGATTATCCTCTATGTCTCTTAGGAATTTGGAGGTATAACGTCATTTTTTGAAATAAACCGTTTTTGGAGGCTTTAATATAGACTTATAATTAGTAACTTGTAACTAATAACAAATAATCAATAGAAAAACAAGTAGCACTCAACTTGTTTGTTTTGGAATTGTAACTGTCAAGTGGCTTCACTCAATTGGCATAAATTTGGAGGGATTTGCCTAGATAGGCTAAAATATGACACATAGAGTAATATATCCTCCCACACATCCCCATTAGTAGCACTACTATAGAAATCGCATGGACCACATAGACCAAGGAAATGACTCACACGATGATCCATAATTATGATGAATTTGACCATTAGTGATTTTTTCTTTGTTATTTCCTCTAGTGTAACCTTTTCTTGTACTTGCTCTTATAGTAACTTAACCACACCTTTAAGTATACTACCTTAATGCAAAATTGACACCTACAAATGCTTACCTAAAATGCACACATTTAAAATTGGATTGACTCCATGAGATAGGGCTTATTCCTCGGAGCCAATCCTATATCCTAATATATAACTAATTGGTATTCATGTCTTAAAGAAAACACAAATAATGAAATAGGTCTTCAATTAATTTACATTGTTTTACCTTCAACGTCTCTTCTTTTGTAACTCTAATGATTGATTTCACTGAAGATTTGCATCCGTATGGGTACAATTATTGCATTAGGATAGAAATTTAAACATTGATTTTTTAAACACTCACTATTAGTGCTTGAAGAATTTAGATGTTAGGATTTCTAAGTCTCCAAGCTTCTCCAAGGTAGGAATCCCCCAAGTGCACCACTTGATGAGATGCTCACACTGTGTACATTTCCTAAATCAATATGTACCTATTATCAAGGAAATGGTTTTAAAACATCTTCCAAAGAAAACTTTGGATCTTCATAACTTTTACATACGGTATCCAAATGATGCATTCTTTGAAGCATTGCAACAAGAAAATGTAAATTTTCACCAATCTAATAATAGAAACAGTCCTTATTAAAAAAAAAAAAGTGTCGGTTTTGTGTGTCCCTACCTCATATGTTTGTTTTGGTTACATTCACATAAACTCACAAAATTGGTGCATTTGGAAATGTGCATCCAGAAACGTCTCTCAACCAAATAATTAGAATGAAAGCAGTTTTGAAAGACTCATCTAGAATCTGAGGTCTATGCTCATCCTAGGTTGTCAAGATTGGAGGCTTCAATAGAAGGAATATCAACACCCATCTGAGCACACTTGAACATCACATTGAATTTTGCCAAATAGCAACATGAATTTTCAAACATGTGGATTATATGGGCTACAGATTTTCAGGGTGAAAGTTGAAAATTGTGGACAGACTTCCCAAACCCAAATATCTCCTAGGCTCAAATATGAATTCTTATACCTTAGTTTCTGAAAATTAATTAAAAGAGATCCATCCTGTGATCGCATGAGACGTTTCTTTTGTCTGATTTTATTAGATTTTCGACACTATATTTTTCACAACATGATCACTTGAATCAGTCATTTTTCAAACCATGAATATTTGATCTTTTAGGGGGTTACTGCAAATCTTCCTAGCATAGTCCACTCGGTTTTTCTCAACCTGGTTACAACATAAATTGGTTTGCAAAGTCTTGCTTGCACTTCTTGACAATTGGGCATTTTATCTGGTCATCTTCCAAGTTTCTCCAAGGCTTAAAATCAGTGATGGAAAATTGCAACCACCGCTCTATTCTGGGAATATCACAATTGATCAGCTCCTTGAAAGGGTTTTGAAAATACACAAGTACTTAGTTCACTTTGTTGCAATTGATTGTGTATAAGTAATTGCATCAACGGCTCAAATTCTTTTGGTGAATATTTTGGTGAATCCATGTTGATCAATGAAAGTTTGAAAGTCACAGTCAATGCTTTGTTTGTGCAAAAAAGCAGGCAACAAACTACACTATGACTTCACAAACTCAAGCTAAGCTTAACCAGAACCCAATGTATGTAAGTATCACTTTGCGCATCCTTAACTGGAGATGAAACATTTATGCCCATCTCGCTAAGATTGTATCCTGGTACTTTTAAACACAGCGTGTCTTTTAAGCAAGTCTTATGACTCTATTTTTCCCTATGAACCTCTAAAACCCTGCAAAGAGTTCTCTACAAAATTCACTGTCTGATATTTTCTGAGATACCACATCAAGACAAAAGAAGAAAGGTAGAAAAAAATAAAAATAGAGACTGGTTATGAATTCAACTTTGTGAGAAAAATGGTATTTGGTCGGTAAAGCCAAAGTTTCTTGAATTCTATATCTATACCAACTTTCTGAATCTTGCCAATATAGAAGAATTGGACTTCCTTGCTTGTGAGCTGCAAGGAGACAAGAAGTAGAGCATCTCCGTCTTAATGCACCTGGAAAAAAGTCTAAAGAACTTCCCAATGCATTTCAATATGTGTCTGCTGCCAAGGAGCAATTAATGGAATGCACCAAACGAAGGAAGCTTCTTCTATCTACCACATCCTTGACTTGCTTGGCTGAACTTGGATAATAGAACTATCCCCAACAGACTCTTCATTCACACTGGTCATACAACCAGAGCTACTCTTTGTCTTCTATCCTTGACTTGCATATGCTGATGGCAGGCGATGAAAAGGATGTTAAGTTATTCAAACTGAATCAGCTTCAGATAGGCTTCAAATAATTTAGATGACACCCTGTAGCAATGCACTGTTGGAGTTTCTGACATTCACTTGAAAGTCAAGCTGGTGAAGTGGAGACGGACCCCCAATTTTCCACATATCACTTGCGGACCAATTGAAGAGTGTTACCTCCTGCACTGAAATCCTCAAAAAACTCACATCTTGCGTGTCAGTTCTGTGTGTTTCTTGATGCTTCAAGAAAAAGTCGGATTTTGTGAGAATAAGTTAATCCACTGCAGCATAAACACAAATGCAACTGACCAGCTCATATTGAATTGCATCTCGAATTGCATGCATTAGAGCAGCCCCACAGCAACACGCCACAACAGACCTCTAAAGGTTCTGTACCATTGATCTTCTATGATAGAGGAATGTCCTCCATTCATTCGCTTCAGCGTGTTGCTTGAGTGTGATGTTGTAGGGCTGCTCTTAGTAGAAACATGGGCCATGTATGGAGACTCCGGAAATTGACGACAACAAGACCTACATGATAAATTGATGACTCCCATTTTTTCTTCTCATAGTCATTTCCCTACTCTACGTGTACCACTATTGTTGTGTAAAAAATGTATAGAGTGGGTGCATATATTGACACTGTGGATTCACCATGTACAATATCCAAAAAAAGTATATGTAATTTCTGATTTTCCACCCATCTGGACACCACGAAAAACACCCACAAGACTGGCGTATCCTTTGCACCGACCCTTAGTGGTCACATCACACTTTTTTCATAGTTTCTGATGGGGTGCTGACTACAATCAGGAGCTAGATCAGAAGTTTTTTTTGTTCTGTGGGTGTGTTGAGAGTTTTGAGTAACTATGAAGAAATTATGTATACTTTCTTTTGTGTACTGTACATTTTTCATACGTGGATTCCACAGGACCTGGTTGTGAGAATAATAAGTTCAATCAGTGGAGAAAGATTGAGAATTTTCTCCAACTTGGAATGTGACACAACCACCTGGGTTGTGATTGAAATGGACGTTGTCACAGCTGTGAGCTTTCAAGGTGCTGATGTATGAATCAAAGAGGCTGAGATTCATATCATGGGTTTTAATGTGGTGAACACTCAATGGACCACTGCAAGATTGGTGGATACATGTAATCCGGATACAGAATATTTGTATGTCCATACATGGAACACATATGAGCACAATTGTATACTACTCTTCACTATGATTCCTATGTAATTTGTGGTTTGGAAATCTGTCCATTTTTGAGTATGTTAGAGCTTCCTAAAGTTCATGAAGTTTTTGTTGAATCTGCTTGGGAACAAAATTTGTATGATTATTGGACCCTATTGTACTGTACATACAAATGTATGAATAAATTATACTGCATATGACATTGTCTTTGGATTTTTTTTTGCAGCTTTTAGAATTAAGGTCTTTGTTTTGAAATACATTTTGGGAGGGTGTAGCCATTTCAAATGTATCGCTTTAGGTTAGATGGCAAACCTCAATTAATGTAATGGTTCTTGCTCATCTTTTTTTGACCACCATGTGAGAATTGAAACGGAGCATGAAGTTTCCTCAGGGACCAGGTCTAGATTTGCTTGGTGGTTGCAAAAACTTATCAGTGCTAGAACTTGTCTGGATTCCCAAATTTGTTTGGAAATAGCTATCCCCAAATTTGGAAGTCATGCAGTACAAAGCATTAGCTTGGACATTGGGAGGTTTGGGATTGCTGGTTTAACTGCCTGGAGCGACAAAGCTTCAAGAATAAACACCTGCACAAGTGCTATGGTTTCCATTGTGCATTACATTCGCTCTTTGTTTTTGTATAGAATAGCAGCAATACGTACACCACATGAACGTGGATGCATCAGACATCATCATAACTCTCAAGAGGTTCACTCAGTCATCTGATGCAGTGCAATTGGTCGAGAATCATTTCCAAACAAATTCAATCTACGCATTCCAAAAATTGTAGGTGTTTCAATAGACTATGGAAAAATTGATGTGCGGAAGTGTAGTTTGAATGAAATGTGCATCATAATGCCAACAAGAAAATTGTAGCAAGCAATTCAATCAATAGCAAAGAATTTCCAACCAAATCCTTGCATTCTAACAGTTCCACCTCCATATTTCAAGAACACACTGGGCCTATGATTCAATAATTCCATTTCCTGAAGTGCTGGTAAAGCTAAATGCTGTTCACAGTGCCAAGAACAAAATTGTAGCAAATCATTGGAAAATAACACACCTGAAGCTTGGAGGTTATTGAGGACACCATTTGCTGGGAGAATATATATATTTCCAACGGAGATTCATTTTCTGATGTGCAACGCACTGCAGGTAGCGGCAACAGTGGATTTGAAGATGAAAGAGAATGCGGATGCTTCTAGGTGAGTTTCGCTTTCGCCACAAGGTGATTGCAAGAAACACATGTCCTATTTTCCGTCACACGTTCAATGACTGTAGAAGTTGTTTTGTGCCATAACTATTGCAAAAATGATTGAACGAATATTTCTACCTTAGCCATTTTGGGTGGGTGGGGTGGGGGGTAGTACTATTTTCGATCCAAAAATGTAAAGTTAAAGCTAAAAATTGGGATATAAGGAATTCTACCAAAGTTACACAAGTCCACAAGAGATTTTTTTTAAAATAGTAAAGTGTCCACCTTCCACATGTGCTCAAAGTGCACTACCTTTGCACACATGCAGAGAATACAAATTTTTGTCTCCAAAGATGCAAATGATTGAGAAGAAGCATCTTTAAGTTAGGAAAAAAAGTTTTTTGAATTTTATTTTTTGAATTTTAAAATTTAAGGCTATAAATCTTGAAATGGAATGCTCTAAATATCTACTTTTTAAAATTTAATTGATCGAGTTGGATTGGATTGGATTGGAATGAATAGTTTGATATCAATACATAAAGTGTTGAATTATTGTATTCCAATCAATAAGATGAAAGTTTGTGAGTGTGAAATATCTTTAATAAACTTTTTGTTTTGTTTTGATGTGTGAATGTGATTTATATTACACTTGGTTTTAGGAATATATTGTTACAATTCTCCTACAACTTGTAACTTCAAATTACAATGGACTCTAAATACAAACACCAAAATGTACTTATTAACAAAAACGTTTCATGGAGAGTTCAAACTACCTAACCATAAAAAGAGATCAATCTCTATAGAAAGTCTCCTCACCATCTTACATAATAGACTATCAATAAAGACTATCAGTCCTTAAGATAGATTAGGACTTCTTTTCTACTTTTAGCTTTTCAACGTTGGTTCTATTTAAAACCATCTACTAAAGTAAAAGTCCGAGTTATACTTCTTTAAATCAAATTTTATCTCAATCATATCTTATCCAAAGCTTGATCTTCTACTTGGAGTTATCTAACTCCGAGTTCCAACATACTTGTATTTATTTAGAAGTTGTCTAATTCTAGTGCACTAGTCATCTAAGTGTAGTTGTCTAACTCCACTTCATAAATCCATCATTTGCATATATCTATCTCTAGGCACTCTAGACTTTAGTGCCCTTAGCATCCAACTGGAGTTGTCTAACTCTAGTGCACAAATCCACCATCTAGAGATATCTATCTCCAAGCAATCTTTGCCCACTACTACACATTTCATCATCAATTCTTTCATCTATCAATGCATTCATCCATCAAAGGTTGTGACAAGGGTCATGATATACATGGTAATAGAAGCTTGTATATTAATTAATTTGAAGAATTATTGTGGGATTCTAAGAGTGTTTAGCTATTGAATTCTTAGTTAAAACAACCGTTATAAACTCGTAGGGTTGCTTAACCCGATTAGAGTAAAATGCTAGTTGCTTTCTTTTTCTCTATCACAAATGAATATGTGTGTCTTCACTTGTTTTGAGGGCTTAGAGTCTTTTGGATGCTATTTTTTCAAAAATACTCATGCATATAGTTGTGTACTTGCTTGATATTCTCTATGTAATAAAGCTTTAAAATATTTATTTCAATTTTTTGAATAAAATAGTCCCAGTGATTGGCCAATTGTATGTGTGAGATTGTTGTTTAGTGATTTATTCGCTTATCATTACCAAATTAAAATGCTAGCAAGTGAAATAACAATAACTAAAGTCAGTCATGTTCCAATGGCTATGAATCCAACCATACAAGCCTGAAATCCTAAATCAAAATTAGAAATTCTAGCACACAATCATGTGTAATGTAGTGAATGTTTGTTACTGTATTCCAATTCTATGGTGTGAAAAATTTATGTAAAAATTGAAGGAGGGAGGAGGCCTTCTGAAAATGACTTGAAGAATATACGGAGTCCCTACTCTTGAATTGATTGATTATTAGTGGAGAACTCCATCCCACTTTCGGACCACCCAAGTGTCATAAAGGATGACAAAGTAGGACATGATGAAAATCAATGAGAAAATCACAAGGGACATAATCACCAAAACCCGATTCTTCCAAAACATCTTCAGCTCTGTGGCGTGTCTAGAGTTGTTAGCGTCCAAGTGGAACTTGAACTTTTGGGGACCATCCCTGCGGAGACACCTTGTTCGTTGGCTCAGCTCCTAAAAAGAAGAACATTCAAGCCATAGATGTCAAGGACAATTCAACATCTTCAAATACTCAACACAAAAAGTACTCCGAGGTTGACCGAAATATATCTTCATGCAAAGATTAGAGAAGGCAATCAAATCTTGGAAGAATAAGAAGCACACCTACTCCAAGTGCTACCAAATGTGGTTAGAATGTAGAATTGGGAATCCTACTCCAGTAAACGACTCAGGCACCCCCAAGTGCCTTCTATTTAAGATATCTCTATCCATGAAAGACATCTTGAAGAGGAAGTTTCCAATTCTACATCTGTCACCCAAATGTTACAAGGACATAATAATTGAAACCACACAAGAGTACTATTTCCACACAAAAAGAGGGCCCTGGAGAGAAAACGTTAATATACAAGTTTGGCTTGCATCTCCGTATGATTTGTTGACTCCAACGACTGTAGGCTCATAAACTTGTGCGGAATCCCTGCAATTATCACCATTGTTGCAAAACCTGTGAGCACGATCGGGAACCAAATCTTCCCGCATAATGGCGCTCCCCCAAACTCTGTATTTGGCGTCAGCTGCAATACGACAATCAACACCAATCCCAAGAAGAGTACAAAAATTCCCAAGATGTTGTAAATCTGGTTGGTGAGGACGTTGCTTTGACCCTCCCTGCGAGAGATATTGTAATTTAGAAACTCTTCCTTGCGCTCCCAATCTTCTATGGCAAGTTTGTGAATCGGATAGTGCATGATGTCCTACAAGATGGCGATCTCTTTGTACGCAAAAACGCTCTTCTCCACTTGGTCCATGTCGTTGTTGGAGGCCACGAGAACTTGAGCTTGGTTTGTAAGAGCTTGAGCTGAGAAAGGATCATCAACAATTTCAAAAACGACATGCTCATGCTCACCCTTTAGGTCATCCATACCAGAGAACGGTGTTGTGAAGTTTGCGATCTATTAAAAAAAGTTTGAGGCTTCTGGTTGTAGTAGTGCTTGTATATTTTTAATCAATAATCCAAATATATATTTTTATATAAAATATCTTCTTCCAAATATTTCTTAATTCCAAATAATATGTTTCTATATCCTAATATATTCCCTCACCTGACTAACCCTCATCATATATCTCTAAATGCAATCTTTATTGCCCTTTAAATACTATTTTCTTTGTCCCGAAATAGATTCAGAGTTTCCTAGAAATGGCTAGATTAACACGTGAGTTGCTCCTATTTTTAAGGGATTGGATAGTTACTGTAGCTTCTACTAAAGCTCACTAGGTGTGAAAGAATGGAAGTCAAGAGTGAAATGGCACATATTAAAAATAGGCGGCGAAAGTGACAAATTTTTGCTTTTTTAGGGAATTGCTCCAATGGTATTAATTTTGATCATTCTTTGAGCAACGTTGATGCAATGACGTCCATTAATGTCCTATATATATTCAATTTTGACAATGTCTTGTGATTCAACTCAAGGAAATTCTCAACAAGAGATTTATTAGTAGCAGATTTTGTAAAGTTTTGGAATGAATTCTTTACATAGTTTAGTTTTAGTATTTTGATTCCCTTTGTAGGGATTGAATTGCTATATAGTCTTTAGAACATAACATCTGCGGATTTTTTTGCTTCAAGGTATTCAAACTAGCTTCAATTGTTGTCCATCAAGTTGTGAAGAGCCAATGTCGAATTTAATTTGGGACAAGTATATTTAGAACCTCTAGATTTAATTTGGGATGGAGGGAGTATTTTTCTTTTCTATTAAATAAAATAAAAGCAACTTAAAAACTTAAAAGCTAACATAAAAACCAACTTAAAAATAACTACCAATTGACTTTTGATTTACTAAACTCCCATAATACAACTAATATGAAAATATATAGATGTCTATTTTTTAACTAGTAGATAGCCCACATCATGGCAACGGTTAACGTCTATGAAGGCTGTGAAGGTTGTGTGGACTCACCTCCGCACTATGCCGCGAGGAATTTCAAACATTCTGACAAAAAAAATAAAGTCGCTTGCCCACCCTTTTTTCATTCACCTGCCCGTGCTTCGCTTTGTGAAGTCTACGCTTCAGCTAGACTTTTTCTGTTAGTTCAGATGGTAGTGGCCTTGGCAGGATAAGCCATGTACTAATGTTGTTAGTGTATACCCATGTCTTTGGTCACACTTTTAGAAATCTACAGTATAGTACAGTAAGGTCTACTTCATTTACAAATTGCCTATTTGAGGCTTTCAATGTTTTTTTGTACAATGTGTAGTATACTTGTTATATTTTGGTAAGCATAGTCATCATTGCATCCTTATGCAATCCCAACCAAGCATACCAAATTTTAGCTTCAGAAAAGCAAAATTCCATTTTCGGTGAATTTTTGAAGTCTATTTTCATGGTTTTACATTATATTTTATTGAAAATAGTTGGTGATGAATTTTTTAAGTTCAATTGTGGATATATGTAGGGAACATCCATACGCACATCTTTCACTTTGTAAGCACCTCCAAAAAAGTTTTAAAATTCTTTCTATAGAGATTTCAATGCTAAGGAGACAATGCCCAAACGTTGTAAAAATAGATATATCTTTATTGTAATTAGATTTCTATTTTCTCTTCACATGATAACTAATTTATATAATTGTGCATGATGGTAAAATGAATTTGACAAAATCTAGTTAAAATATAGAGATATCTATTTTACAAAGTTTGATCACATGGTAACTCATATTGGACCCTTACTGGGAGCTTATATTTTTGTTAATTAATAGACTTTTTTTTAATATGAAATATGTGCATATAGATGTTCTCTACATATTTGTGTAATCAAATTAAAAAAAATTCATCACCAATTGTTTACAATAGAATATTATGTAAAACCATGAAAATTGACTTAAAAAATTCACCAAAAATGGAACTTTCCTTTTTTGAAATTGAAATTTGGTATGCTTGGTTGGGATTGTATAAGAATTGAGTTTTAATTGTGCAAGACAAAAAATTCCATTTTTTTTCTATACTATGCAATAAAAATTGGAATGGCTCACAGCAACAGTTTGTAAATGAAGTAGACCTTACTATACAATACAATAAGTTGTGTTCACGGTTACTGAACCATGCCCTTGGTCACAGTCACTAGTCCCATGCACTCAGTTGTGGACCTCGGAGAATTCACCACCACGGACGTCCTCCATCACAATTCTCAAGGTCTATTTGCATGCAGGGCTAGACTTGGAGATGGAGCTCTAGGCACCAAGCTTCGTGGTCTGATCCATGCCACATCTTGCTTCCGGATGCACACCAGTTCTCAAATGAGAATTTTCGTGTTTTTTTGTAATGTTTGGAATTTAGTGGCAACCAATGAATGAGGCAAACCACAGAAGCAAGTCTTGGAATAGATGAGACAAAGACACAAAAGGAAAAAACTTTTAGAAAAATAGTAAGTTGGGTTGATGGGAAGGAGAGCACGCTTGAAAATCCTACATTCAAGGATGGAAGAGAATGGGAAGAACCCGAAGAACCGGAGCTCAGTACCGGAAATCAAGTTGTGAAAGCGTTCATGCGTGTTGAGTATCATAAACTAAACAAAAGCTCAAAATATAAAACATCAAAGTATGCAAGAGAAAAGAATACCACTAACATTGAAGAATGGAAGTATATACAAAAGGAGAGAGACGATCAATAGTACTCTCTCCGTATTGGCTAAGAAATAGCATCAACTACTTTGTTGACTAATCCACTATGTATTATGGGGAGCGTTCACACTACGTTTCTTAACACTCCTCCTCGCTCGACATAATATGGATAAAATAATAAAATCATACTGGCTGGTCGATGAAAGCAATAAAATCATTTGAATGCCGAACTGAGTCGCCAAGTCGTGGACTTGGTCGGCTGGTTTCATACGTCAGTGGTCAACCGACCGGTCCGCGGTTCGATTCTCGTCAGCCTCGTTGACTGGTTCGGGAAACTTGCGACTTGGCATGCTAGTGAAACAGGAATAACAGTCGACCCGCTATCCCACCCCTGAGTTGTGATGTGACAAGATGCAGAACACCCCAAGATGGTTAACAAGCTCCAGCATTGAACCCCAAACCGTGGTTCTCACCACGACCCCACCTTTTTCTATCCGAAAATTCCCGTAATTTTAAAAGTTTATGGTTGTTGCCTCATTAAAACCTTATCTGGGAAAACCTTGGTTATATTCAAGGATAAAACCGCAGATGAAGGAAAAAGAGTACAACTCCTTTATTAATTCATTCTCATAGTAAAACCCAGTGGAAAAAATCTATGGAAGGATATCAAAAGGATCAATAAATTTCATAATGAAAATCTATTGAATTTCTTGTTCCAAAATACTAAGTCGCCGCATTCCAATGCCATGGACAAGTCGACGATGAGTAGATGATGGAAGAGCCTTGGTAAAAAGATCAGCAAGATTATCTGCTGATGCAATTTTCTTAATGTCAAGTACCTTGTCTGTAATCAAATCATTTGTATAGGTGAAATATTTTGGATCAATATGTTTTGTGCGACCACCTTTAATAAAACCTGCTTGTATTTGAGTAACACAAACACTATTATCTTCGTATAGAACAGTTGGAGAGTTATCATAAAATAATCCACAATTGGTTCGAATGAATTTGTCAATCGATCTTAACCATATGCACTCTCGAGATGCTTCATGTAAAGCAATAATTTCTGCATGATTAGATGATGTTGCAGTGATAGTTTACTTTACTGATTTTCAAGATATTGCAGCTCCATGTCGTAAGAAAACATAACCTGTCTGAGATTTGGATGTTGCAGTCTTTGATCTATATCTAGCATCAGCATATCCAACCAATGTTGGATCCAAAGATCGAGTATAGTGTAGTCCCAAATCTTCAGTTCCTTTCAAATAACGGAAAAGATGTTTGATGCCAATCCAATGTCGAAGTGTAGGACAAGCGCTATGTCTTGCAAGAACACTAACTGCAAATGCAATATCAGGTCTTGTAGACGTAGCTAAGTATAAAAGTGCTTCAACCGCAGCGATGTCGTGTTGTAAATGTAGACATTATGTAGAATATGTATATACATATGATTTAGATAGATTTAAATATTTGTAATATTATATAGGGGATGACGTCATTTAAGATGGCTTCAAGGTGACGCCTTTGCTTTTCGACTATATAGAGAAGGATTCACTTGAAAGCTTCATCTCATTTGATATTCTTCTTCTTCGTGTTTATTTAGATTACTATGTCGAACTGGAGGGTTTTTTCTGAGTCTCAATATGAAGAATCTCAACCGGAGCGTGAATTTGAATTTTCTTTATCGCAACTGCCGGATCAGCCACAACAGCCACTGGATCTTTCATTGCAACATGGACGACCAGAAGATGAAGCTGGGTCGTCTCGACCACCGAAACAACCTCGCGTGGAAAAACGATGGCACGGTAACCTTCAACGTGACGCTCAAGCATTGGTGATTTTGTTGCAGATTGGATGTGTTGAGCCCGACAGCCGTGAAGTCACATTTGAAGGATGTTTTGAAGGCTTAAACGACGAGCAATACTATTGCATGGTGAGGCCTATTGAAGGGAGTCGTGGTCACCAACAATGATTGGAAGGGCCAGTCAATTCCTTAACCAAGGCAAATCGTGCTGATTATGTTGTCGCTACCGTCAAACGCATCCTCAAATTCTTGCAGATGGAGTGACATTTCGATTGGAACTCTAGTTTTTTACCTCTACTAGATATATGTTGGATTTTAGTTGTTCATTCCATAGTTGGAGTGATTTCTTAGAATAAATTTGTGCTTGTGAAGTAGTATGAGGGAAATATTCAATTAGTTTGCTTTTCAGGTGAACTTGTAGTGAATTTTCTTCAAAGATAAAGATAAGAAAATAGTTGTGGGGCCAAATAAGTGCTCAATTATTGTTGTAATAGCTTTGGGAGTGAGTTAGGGGCTGACCCCACTTGTTTGTATGGTTAGAATGAAGATAAGGTGGAGGAGAAGGTGGATATTATTCATCTTCTTCCCCGTTGTGAGTTTAGGAAGGACCCGAATGTTTGGAGGGTCATTGTGTGTTGAGTTTTTGGAGTTTGGTAATGAAAATTGGAAGAGTTGTTTATCATATTGTTAGCTTTCTAAATTGTCCTCTCTTGCTCTGTTTGAAGTTGTGAGTTGAGATTTGTGCTTGTTTGAGTGGAGGTGAATCTGCTGCCTCCTATGAAGAGGGCTGAGACTTTGACCAACCATAGAAGACGGACAAGTCTTTATTTTGTATTGAATCTTGGAGAGGATGTGGAAGATTTTATTAGCTTTCCAAGTAAATATCATTTGTGTTATTTGAAACATTTATGAATGAGTTGTGAGTGTGGGAGTGAAGGAAGGTTTGCTGCCTCCTATGAAGAGGGGCTGAGACTTCGACCGACCATAGTAAACGGACAGGTCTTTAGTTTGTATTGAATTTTTGAGAGGTTGTGGAGGATTTTGTTAGCTTTCTAAGTAGCTATCACTTGTTTTGTTTGAAGCATTTATGAATGAGTGGTGAGTGTGGGAGTGAAGGAGGGTCTGCTGCCCTTACATTTAGAGGCCGAAACTTTGAACGGCCATAGATATTGGACAAAGTGTTGAAATGAGTTGAAACTTGGAGGAATTGTAGAAAATTGTGTTAGCTTTTCAGAAAGCTATCATTTGTATCATTTGGAGTTGTAGAGCGACAGTGGCGTTAGTTCAAAGTTCGACTTTGAAATTGGAGTTGCGGTTTTGGAGTTGCGGTTTTGGAGTTTGGAGTGAAGTTTTGGAGTTTGGAGTGAAGTTTTGGAGTTTAGAGTGAAGATTTGGAGTTTGAAGTGAAGATTTGGAGTTTGAAGTGAAGATTTGGAATTTAGAGTTGAAGATTTGAAGATTTTTTGTGTGTTGTGACTTGTGGTCCGTTGTTTTGTTATTCTTAGCCGGATTTGGAGGCTCGTTGTTCTTTTATTGTTATTCCTAGCCGGTTTTGGAGGCTTGTTGTTTTCATTTTGCATCGTAATCCTGTTGCGGGCTATGCGGTAACTCAGGATTACTCCCGTTTTGTGTTTGTTGATGACGAAGTGGGATTGATCACCCACATGGTCATTTTTATGTCGTTCCCATTGGTGAGGCACGATTGCTGGTCACCATGGGTTTGAAGTTTAGGAGCCATTCTTTTGGACGGTCAGCTCGTGGTTTGGTCGTCCCGTTTTACCCGTCCGAGGCCTTGTTTCTTATCACCTACCCTTATCTTGGCCCTTATAGAGCCACCACAGGATAGACCAACGAGGTGAAGATTGAAGATCGAAGACTGAAGACTGAAGATCAAAGATCGAAGATTGAAGACTGAAGATAGTATAAAAGATCATAAACAATTTCTTTAGCTCATAAGCCATCTCCAGTTAGTTTGGTGAATTTGCGGGTGACAAGATCACTTGCCTTCATCATTCTTACTTTATTTTGATAGTTGGATGCTTTTGCGAGTGACGAGCTCACTTGCCCTCATCCCTCTTGTCCTTAAGCCGTTTCTGATTGCAGTCAGAATCCATGCGATTTCCCGAAGTAAACTCTCTCTACACGACAGCGAGGTATTGGTAGTTTTCACTCAATGTTTCCTCCTCCTCCTCGCAAGGACGGTAAGGATCTTCACCCTTAGAACTCCGACCTACCATAGGTGATGATAGAGGATATGCATCGAGCATGTTGAATCTTTTTAGGATTCGGTTGATGTATGTCGTTTGAGAAAAAAAAATGCTACCATCTTTCAAATGAAGAACCTGTATACCAATACAAAAGGTAGTTTTTCCAAATACTTTCATTTCAAATTCACGAACAAGAAGCTGAGTAGCTGCAATACATGCAGATTTGGTACTTATAAGGTTCAAATCATCAACATAAATAACAATGATGACGAAATCATCTTTGTCTCGTTTGATAAAGAGACATGAAAGCAACGCATCATTAATAAAATGATTCTCAATAAGAAATTGTCGTAGGCGTTGATACCACATGCGTCCAGATTGTTTGAGACTATATAGTGCACGTTGTAATTTAACGCCACGATATTTGCCTGGAATAGTTGGACTTGAATTTGTAGATTCAAGGCCAGACGGAACTCTCATATATATATTAGTATGAAGTAAGCCATATAAATAAGCAGTAACAACATCCATAAGTGTCATCTCAAGGATCGTGTGTACCGTCATTCTAAGAAGATATCGAAAAATAATAGTATCCATAACTGGCGAATATGTGATATTATAATCAATCCCAAACTTTTGTATGAATCCTTGAGCAACAAGACGAACCTTATAGTGAATAATCTGACCTTTGTCATTTCGTTTGCGTACAAAAACTAGTTTGTATCCAAGAGGTCGTGAATTGAAATTATTCACGATAGGTCCAAAAACTTGTCTCTTGCGCAAAGAATCATACTCCTCCTCAATAGCAACTTTCCACTTGAGCCAATCGGAGCGATTCATCGCATCTTCAATACTACGCGGTTTTGGATCATCTTTCTCACAGGAAAGATTTTCTACAACCATGGAAATGAATGGTTCATCTATATCAATATTTGCTCTGTCCCATATGTGACCAGTACCGCAGTACATCATAGATAATTCTGTATTCACTTTAGACATTTTTTCTTTAGAAGTAGATGGATGAGTAAAATTGATAGTGGTTGCTGTAGGTAGAGAAGGATTAGCAGCATTAAAGATTGCCTTGCGTTTGCGTGGTTGCTTATCTGGTCCACGAGTCCGTTTGGCAATGAATGAGGAGTAGGAATAGTTGTTGTTTCTGGTACAAAAACTCGTGCAGGAAGATTCCGAGTTTCATTCAATGGAGTTTTAGTGATTCTTGGTGCGTCATTGAATCCATCAGGTGTCTTATCTGCAATCTTTTGCAAATACAAAATCTTCGCAACTTCGTTTTCGGTCAAAGATGTTTGTAAATCAGGATTTGAAGTAAACGTTTGAAGTGCTTGAAAAGTAAGACTAGTAGGGGTTTGTTGAATAGAAGTTGCTCCTTTCAAAGCTGGAAATACGTTTTCTTCAAAACGACAGTTGGCAAAACGCGCGCGAAGTAATGTACCAGTAGCAGAGTTAATATAACGAATAATGCTAGGAGAGTCAAATCCAACATAGATGCCTTCTTGGCGATGAGCGCCAATAGTATGATATTGAGGTTCTACAATTGGAACCCAAACACGGCATCCAAATACTCACAAATGAGATACATTAGGAACTCGCCCTGAAAGAAGTTCTTGAGAAGAAACAATCTCCACAGATGAAGGACGAAATCAAATTAAAGTTGCAGCATGTAAAACTGCATGTCCCCACATGTATGCGGGCAAATTTACATGTAAAAGCAAAGGCCTCGTAATAAGTTGGATTCGCTTGACAAAAGACTCTACCAATCCATTTTGAGCATGTTCATACGGAACTGAATATGTCAAATCAATCCCAGTGGCAGTACAATAATCTTCGAAAGATTTGGATCGGAATTCTTGGGCATTATCCATCCGAAGCGTTTTGATTGGGTAATCAGGAAAATGAGCCTTGAACCGGATAAGCATGGAAAATAAATTGGCAAAAGCCAAATTTCTAGTTGATAGTAAGGAGACATGAGATTGTCTGCCTGATGCATCAACCAAAACCAAAAAATATCAAAATGGTCCAGACATAGGTATTATAGGACCGCAAATGTCACCATGCAGTCTCGAAAGCATAGGTGGTAATTCACTGGGCAGCTTTTATATAGATGGTCTGACAATCAATTTACTTTGAACACAAGCTTGACATAATGTCATTGAATTGACATTAGCTGGCTGCAAATTATGACCAAGAACACATGGAAGAATTTTTCGGAATAAAGTGGAGCCTGGATGACCCAGTCTTTCATGCCACAGTGAAATTTTATAATCTTTAGAAGATAAAGCAAAACTAGATACAATTGGTGGTCGGATTGGAATCCGATATAAGCCACTTGCCGCAGCAAAGGCTGTTTTCACTACTTTATTGTTTTGTACAAAAACCAGAGCCTCTCGCCTATCTAGAGTTTTGATCGAGAGATGAAAACCATTGGTGCGGATATCTCAATAGCTGATCAGGCTTCGAGGCGCAAAGGGAGAAAACATAACACGCATGCATGTTATGGTGGTGCCCTCAGGCAAAATCACCTTTGCAGGTCCCTCTTGGAAACGAAACACATTCGATCTAGCCATAGTTATTAAATTTCTGGTTTGCCAAGTTGAAAGATTATCAACATTAAAAAATTGTTTATTCTGCAAAATAGTGTGTGTAGTTGCAGAGTCAAGGAGCACATCACAAGACTCACCAGTGGAGGTATCCTCAGCAACATGTGTTTCAATATCTTCAGCTCCAAACGGGTCCATAGATACATCCATGGTATGAGTTTTACGACCCTGAGCTCGAAGTTTCTTGTTTTCTTGGAACATCTTGACAAAATAGTCTGATGTACGGCAAACATTTGCTAAATGGCCAACTCTACCACATTTGTGGCAAGTACGCGTCTCTGATTGACGTTTACCATGGTTGTGAGATAACATGTTGAGTATCATAAACTAAACAAAAGCTCAAAATATAAAACACCAAAGTATGCAAGAGAAAAGAATACCACTAATATTGAAGAATGGAAGTATATACAAAAGGAGAGAGACGATCAATAGTACTCTCTCCATATTGGCTAAGAAATAGCATCAACTACTTTGTTGACTAATCCACTATGTATTATGGGGAGCGTTCACACTACGTTTCTTAACAATGCGGACCCCATGTGCCCTGTTGAAGAGCGGGTTGGGTCTCTACATGCGAACAGACCCTCACTCACACCCGCCTCGTCCAAACAGGAGTCTGCCACATCGAGGCCAGGCTCCTCGCCACCTCCACTTCTGCAAGACCAATTCCAGCCCTGTTCTCGCGTTTCTCACTACTCTTAATTCTGCTTCCGATCGATGGTACACTCCACGCAGCCTTCTTCACCATTGCTGAAGTTCTCTCTCAGAAGAATTAATGTCATGGCCACGCCCTACAACTGACATTGTCATCTTCAGCAACCACGGGCGGCGAAGGGGGTGCCACTAGTTCATTGCTGGTGCTAGGAGCCGGAGCTTTGGTGGGCTGCGCTCTCACGCTCGCTCTCATCTCGTGGAAAACCTCCAAGAGTAGTACCACTGTTCGGTAATAACTAATTTGCACTTCTCTGTTTTTTGGATTGGTTTCTGTTGAGATACATACAGTAGCTTGAATTGAGGATGTCGAACTATTCTCTATTGTTGTGATTAAGTTTGGTTTGGGGGGTTTTGGGTTGCCATGAAGCAATTGATAATTCCGTCGTTAGTCAAGAATCCCACGTATAAGCCTTTCTTAGAGCCAAGTGAAACGGGGAACGGGGACAGAACTAAGGAAGCTTCTTCTATCTACCACATCCTTGACTTGCTTGGCTGAACTTAGATAATAGAATTATCCCTAACAGACTCCTCATTCACACTGGTCATACAACCAAAGCTACTCTTTGTCTTCTATCCTTTGACTGCAAGGATGCTGATTGCAATTTTTGGCAGGTGATGAAAGGATGTTAAGTCATTCAAACTGAATTAGCTTCAGATAGGCTTCAAATAGTTTAGAAGACACCATGTGAGCAATGCACTGTTGGAGTTTCTAACATTCACTTGAAAGTCAAGCTGGTGAAGTGGAGATGGACCCCCAATTTTCCACATATCCCTTGTGGACCAATTGAAGAGTGTTAAGGTAGGAGGTCCTTAAATGGAGCGGGCTCTAAAATGGAGCAGGCTCTAAAATAGAGCCCTAATTGAAATGTAAACTGTTTGTGCATGTTATTTTTTCATAGCCTCCATCAATGTACAGACTGTGTACATTTTAGCTAGGGCACCATTTTAGAGCCCTATGCCATTTCAACTTCAAATTTTTTTAATTAATTCAAAAAAGCATGAAAAAATATGAAACGACTTGGGTTAGATGTCAGTTCAATCTGTTTTTCAAGGAAAATTGACTGCAAAAAATTTCAAGATATTTCACCTCCTCAAAATTTAGTTCCAGCCCTTAAATGCTCCATTATAGGACCTCCTACCTTACCTCCTGCATTGAAATCTTCAAAAAACTCACCTCGCATGTCAGTTCTGTGTTTCTTGAAGCTTCAAGGTACAGTCGGATTTTGTGAGAATAATCCTCTGCAGCAAACGCAACCGACCCACTCATATTGAATTGCATGCATTAGTAGAAAACATGGGCCATGTATGGAGACTCCGGAAATTGACGACAAGAAGACCCACATTATAAACTGATGACTACTATTGGTCTTCTCATAGTCATTTCCCTACTGGATCAAATCACACTCAGAGGTACCAGAAAAGGGGTCAGGTGCATTGAAATCTGCAATGTATCTTCATTGAAGCTATTATTTTTTGAGGCTAATATATTAAATTTAGTCACTTTAGTCCTTTTCTACTAGTAGTTCAAGTCATATTAAGACTAATATTTTTTAAATTCATAGATAAATCTAAATTTATCTACTAAAGTTTCAATTGAAGTTTAGATGTCAGCCTGTCAGGTTTTTCAATGGTAGAAAAGGGGTCTAATTTCTAATGAATAATATTGTGATTGAATTCAAAAAAATCATGTATATAAATATTCATAAGAGAGTAGAAAAGGACTCTTTTGCTATAATTTTAATATTTTTTCATTTTCTATAATATTCAGAAGTAAAAACATGTGAACGTCTTTTTTAATATAAAAATTAATCCAAATGATGATTGTGGTAAAACAAAAAGTGTTTATATTATTCACATTGAGGGTCCTATGAAATTTATTTTTGGAATTGAATGTTTAATTTTTTTTAAAGATTAAATCAAGAATTTGTCAAAAATAAATAAATTGATTAAAAAATTATACTATTTTTAGTTCAAAATTTAATCACTATAAATTCTTTTTGATAGTTGTATGTTTTGAAAGTTAAAAAAATTTGGATTAAAAAGTCTATTTAAAATGTTGTATTGTAATAAAGACACTAAATTTAGCCTTAAAATTGATGATTTATGTCTTTTGAAAGATTTTTTTTATGAAATTTTTTCTTCATCCCTTTAAAGGGATGCATTGCTATATTATTCATTCATAAATTTTTTTAAATAATGACATCAAAGTAATTGAGAGCTTCAAAAGTTTAGAAAAGGACTCAAGTGCTGTCCTACAAAAGTAATCCCAATGGTACCTTTAAGTGTGGTTTGACCCTACTCTACATGTACCACTATTGTTGTGTAAAAAATGTACACAATGGGTGCATGGTCCCTTGATGTACGCCGTGCATCCACGATGTACAATACAATACCTGATAGAAAATATACATAATTTTCAATTTTTTACCCATCTAGACACTGCCAAAAAACCCACGAGACTCACTGTTATTTCTTTTGCACTGGCCGTCGGTGGTCAAGTCACACCTTTTCATAGTTTTTATGGGGTGCTGACTACAACCAGGAGCTAGATTGGAAGTTTTTTTTCCATGGGAGAGTTTTGAATAAATATTAAGAAAATAAGTATACTTTCTTTTTACTGTACATTTTTCATACATGGATTCAATAGGTGTGAGAGTAAACTCAATCAGTGGAGTAAGATTGAAAAATTTCTCCAACATGGAATGTGAGACACCCACCTGGGTTGTGATTGAAATTCATGTTCACAGGTGTGAGCTTTCAAGGTGCTGATGTATGAATCAAAGAGGGTGAGATTCACATCATGCATTTTAATGAGGTGTGAACACTCAATCAACCGCTGCAAGATTGGCGGATACATGTACTCTGGATACAAAATATTTGTATATCCATAGCATGGAACACCTCTGAGGACAATTGTGTACTGCTGTTCAGTATGATTCCAATGTAATTTGCGGTTTGGAAATCTATCCATTTTTGAGTATGGTAGAGCTTCCTAAAGTTCATGAACTTTTTGCTGAATTTGTTTGGGAATAAAATTCGTAAGGTTATTGGACCCTATTGTACTGTACATGCAAATGTGTGAATAAATGATACTACATATGACATTTTCTTTGGATTTTGTATGTTGTTTTCAATATTTGAGGTCTTTGCTTTGAAATAAGTTTTGGGGTGGTGTAGCCTTTTCACGTGTCACTTTAGGTCAGATGGCAGAACTTTATTAATATATCATTATCATTCATAAAAAATTTGGTAACTAAATTGACTTGTCCTATTAGTTAGTGTATAAAATTGGTTTTACCATAAAAAAATTATTTTTTTGAAATTGAAATTGATAATGCAGTAAATATCTTCAACTGACATATTTTAATTCTAGAGACAAGCTTTAGGTCTAAACAAGCTTAGTTAATATTTTTCTTTATTGACAAATTGACAAATGTAAAGTCCATTTTCAGGTGTGTGACATAAAGCTATGGAATTTTGAGGCCACATGACTAAAGCGCCGTAATTGAAGCCACAACTATTTTTGAGGCATTTTTGTCAATCCTTTCATCTACAAGTGGGCCATGAATAGCAATTGAGAACCTCCCCAAATTTTTTGAAGAGCAACCAATGGAAGTTGGTGAGTTTATTGAGGCACCCAATGGCTCTTATCTAAGTGTCAAACAATTATAAATTGGCTTGGATTAGATTTATCTTGAAGTTGCTAACAACCTCTTTAAATATAAATTTTCATGTTCATAGCTTTTAAGAAATTTAAGATTTTGAAACACCAACATTTCAAACTTCCAAAGCAAATGACAGTATTCATCTAAAAAGAGTTGTTGTCTTTACTAATATATTATAATTGTATTGCAATTGGACATGCTCAAGAAAAAAATTGGTAGGCGACTCTGATAAGTGAAGTTGATTAGAGCATGTTTCCATGTTTACCCAACCCTATAAATTTGTTGGGATCTGGGCCACTTGCATGCTTGTTCTTGGAATGCCAACTTGTCATTACTTTGATGGGTGTTCCAAGAAAAATCAAGCTTGCCATCTCCCCTTGGCATGTCCATCAAATATTTTGGGTTCTAAATTTGTTTTTTCGGCTCACTCCAACATAAATCAAAGTCTATATTTATGATCTAAAAAATATATTGAACACTCACGACAAGATTTATTTAGATTTGAGTCATCTACTAAGAAGTGTTTGGATTCTAAATTTCCCAACATATGTCCTAACATTTTTGAAGGGAAGCTATGCGGAAAGAAGTCGGATTGGGTGAACATAGAACTACGCTCTTACATAGCCAATTCATCACACTTCCAATTAGCTCAGCTAAGGTGGGTTTTCCAAATATGTCACCGATCCAAAACCACCATCATCACTCTCTGTACATCTCCAAAATCAATATGTACCTATGTGAAAGAAAGGATTATAGAACATCATTCTACCAAAAAAAACTTTCATTTGACTTCATAACTTTTGCATATGGTATCCAAATGTCGCATTCTCTGGTGTGTTAGCATCTCCTTTCACTTGTCAATGTGAAAATTTGATGACTCTAATAGTAGTAACTAGGCACATTAGCAAAAAGTGGCGGTTTTGGGGGTACCCACCTTAATCATGGCTATGGCAATTCAGTAAGCTTGAGGCATTTCCCTTTGCAGAATCTGTCCACAGCAAATAGATTTCCAGGAAACTGATATGGTGGTCTAGCCTACACTATTATACACTGTCTCCACAGTAGCAAATTTGCATGTACAACGTCTTGGGTTATGAAATATGCTGCTGCAGTTTCCATTTACTCAAAGAGACCTTACAATCAACAGGTGGCATGGCAATCGTTTGAGAAGGACCTACGTTTGAGGCCATAACTTAACCACTATCCTTCCATCAAAACCTGAAAACTCTCAAACCCTAAAACCCTAAGCAATGGACATGAAACTCTCATCAAGTTCAAATACAAAGTTACAATCTCACACCATCCAGTGAGTCTAGCATTTCATACACAAAAATAATAACAATAGGACGTTTGTAAGCAGCCAAGTGTGGCACACTTGACCCATTGGTGAGTGAGTCGAAGAATGACCCTTCAGTCTAAACCTCTTCTCAACGATCAAAAGAAATTGAACTCGGAGTTTCCCAAATTTACATGTTCATCAAGACCTGAAAACTCTCAAACCCTAAACCCTAAGCTATGGACACGAACCCCAAATCGCAATTGCACAACTCCCTCAAGCACATCCGTCATTCGTACACACGCCGTTCGGCGTCGCAGCAGCGTCCGCTTTCTGTCTCTTCGCGGCGACTTCAAACGCCTCAAGAAAGGCTTCCGGAGGCTGCGCACCCGAAATTTCATACCGTCCGTCGATAACAAAATGCGGCACTCCCGACACCCCCCTCCGGAACTTCCTCTCTGCTTCCAGCACCTCCTTCAACCCCGCTTCCCGATCCTCCAAAAAACCCCTCGCCCCTTCCACTCCCACTTTCTCCGCAGCTTCCACCAAAACCTCCCGATCCCCGATATACTTCTCCTGCGTGAAGAAATTCAAAAAAAGCTCCTCCACGACAGCATTTTGCTTCTCCAATCCTTGCTTCCCCGCGAGCTCGATCAACCGGTGACTGTCCAACGTGCTCCCCGTCTTGCCTCCCTTGGAGAATTTGTATCCGACATCAGCGAAGGCGCCGCCCACGCGGTCGAGCATCATCTGCATCCTGCCGGAACCGATCCTGGACGTGTAATAGTCGACTTTGTCCACACCTTCGGTAGGCGCATCGGGGTTTAAGAAGAACGGGTGCCATTTGACTTCGACGGTGTAGCGGTCGTTGGTGGAGGCGATCGCTTGCTCCAAGTGCTTCTTGCCGATGAAGCACCAGGGGCAGATCGTGTCGGAGGTCACGTCGACGCGGAGCACCTGCTTCGCCATCGCCGCAAGAGAGTGAGGTCTCCTCGCTATGGTGGATCCCGAAATTTTGTGGGTTTTCTACAGAGTGATCGAAAATGAGGCAAATTTGGTTGTGAGATCGGAAACTCAGCGAATTTGATGGTGATGACGGTTGATTTCATGATTGCGGCAGTTATAGTTGTCAAGGGGGTCGGAAAGCGAGAACGAAGCTCGGATTGCTGTTGCAATAGGACGCTTCCACGGAAGTATCCTGCGTTCGGATGATTTCTGTCGATGGTGTTCATCTGATGGATGACTTCAGTGGATTGCTTTCGTTTTCTACTGGAATGTTCTCGAGCACTCTACTTCTTTTACATTTCATACTTTTACTTTTATTAATATCTTTTACTTTTTTTTTTCTTCTTTTACTTTTAAAACTTCTTAGTATTTTTGTATAAATAGAACTGCATTCAAATACATTTTTCATTTCTGCTTTGAGGATTACTCTCATACTGACTTGTACAATACTGCATTACTAAATTTTTTATTTTTTATTGAAATAATTTGCACAACTGGTAATCAATTTTAATATTGTCGTAGGATATTGCATTAAATATGAGAAGAAGAGACATGAAAAAAATGGAGATTTTCCCAAAAGACCCTTCACAATAAAATAGTTGAAGCCGTGGAGGAACTTGAATATCGAACAACACAAGGAGTTAAGCCACTTATGCAATAAACCTCAATGTTATTTTTCGATGGAGTGGATGCAAAGACTTTGCAACCCAAAACTATTACGTATTATACCAAAGACTTATATGCTTATACAACAGTTTTGGGTCATGTAAGCAACAGTTTTGGGTTGCAAAGTCTTTGCATCCACTCCATCGGGAAAAAAACATTGAGGTTTATTGCATAAGCGGCTTAATTCTTTGTGTTGTTCCATACTCAAGCTCCTCCATGGCTTCAACCATTTTATTGTGAAGGGTCTTTTGGGTAAATCTCCATTTTTTTTCATGTCTCTTCTTCTCAATTTCATTGAAGAATATATACTTTTCATCATATGTTCACACATTTTTAATAGTTTGGGGAATAGGAGCCTTGTTTAACAAAAATACATGGCATATATATTGATTCATTAGATGGAATTTGGAGGTCTTGGAGGGCTGCGAGTTCCCCTGCGTTCCCAGACTGCGAGAACGCTACAGGAACGCACTGCAGTAGTTGGCTGATGTGGTAGAGCGATTGCCCCGTCATTTTTGAAAAAAATAATAAAATAAAATAAAAAATTCTGATAGCCGTACCACTGTTCACAGAATCAAGCCAGATCGGGATACGCCCTTGAAATAGCCCTCCGGAGACCCCAAAAAACATCTAATGTAAAGATTTCCAAAGGGTGCTTAGTATCTTGTCATTTGTTTTGTCAAATTTTTGATGAAGGATGTAGATCATAGCTTTCATTGCATTCATACAATTGGAATCTTCTTCACAATACTCTAGATTAGGACATTCATAATATTTAAAATATTTTTCTTATTTTCTATAGATCTTAAGAAATAGTAGTATATTTTTGTCGTTTAAGATATTCATCATTGAGGTGGGAAGACAAGTTTGTCATATAAAACCATAGTGGCTTTTTGTTCTTGAGTGTTTTTTCATATTTGATTGTTGCATCCTAACAAGCCTTTACTACGTGTTGCCTATCGACAAGTTTTCATCTTACTAAAAACAAAAATGAGGTTGTTGGTTTACTGTCAATTGCATGATTAGACTTTCTAAGTGCATCATGAAACATGTCATATGGTGAAAAGCTCTTAATGTATCTTGATCCTTCATTTTGAATGCCAAGAGATTTTAATACAAGAGATGACATTGCATTTGAACCACTTTGTAATAATTCATAAATTTTGTTCACATTATTTATGTTGCATTAGCGTTGATTTATAAAAGTGAATGGTTCTAAAATATGATTAATAGACTCATTACATTTATAATCTTGACCAAATATAAAACCCTTGATAAAACCACTTTCAAATTTTTTGTATGTATAAAATTCAAAAGTATGTTGATAATTTCTAGGTTGTTCAATTTTGGACTTCTTTTTAGGTCCTTGTTTGAAGGGACTTCCACTTTTCAAAGGTGAGGCAAATGGTTTTTTGGCAGAAGAGTTATTAGTTTGCAATTTAACCATGGGAATATAAATGATTTGTTGCATATGCAATGCTTAATTATTGGATCATTTGTTGTTGGCATTCCTTTAGAATAGCTCCAAACTAGATCTTTGGAACCAAATTATTTAAAACTTTCAATGTTTTAAGTAGATTTACTATTGCTATAGGAAGCTTGCTTTTGAATTTCATATTCATTCAATCATTTTTGCAATACTTATGGAACAAAACAACTTCCGCACTGAACTTGTGACAGAAAATAGGACAAATGTTTCTTGCAATCACCCATGTGGCAATAAAAAACACATCAATTACAAAAACACAAAAACAACAAATAAAAAAAGTCCGTGGCAACAAACAAGAAGAATCATAGCAAACAAAAACCAAAAAAATTGGTCGCCATTGAAAATGCCTTAGTCCTAAAATGTGATTTTCAACTTGCCAAAATCATTCAATACTAAAAAGTAAAGAAATTCAACAATCTATTGCCAAATTGGACCTTCACATTTGGTAATTCTTTTTCTTTAACCCCTAAAGGACCAG
The DNA here is from genome assembly GCA_951799445.1 of Pseudisothecium myosuroides. Taxonomy (NCBI): domain Eukaryota; kingdom Viridiplantae; phylum Streptophyta; class Bryopsida; order Hypnales; family Lembophyllaceae; genus Pseudisothecium; species Pseudisothecium myosuroides. The sequence goes on along the minus strand of OX637290.1, from coordinate 16,373,591 downwards.
CCTATTACTTTTAGCAACATAGCAATTTTGTGCAGGTACTTGTGACTAGAAATTTGCATATTTTAGGTTGAAATTTTAAAAAAGAGGTGGGGATGAGGAATATCTTTCATATGCACTAAATTTCATGACAATTGAAAATATGAGTCAAAAGTTATGGCCTAATAGGTTGTTTGTTTCTCAATTCAGTCAATTCGGGCAGATAAGAAAAAATCACTTTTTTCAAAAGCAAAAATTTGAAATTAGTTTTCTAGATTTATATATATATGGAAAGCTTTGAATCATTCTATCACTACACATGTTTTTAAGTCAAATTTTGCTAAAAATCTCCTTAAAGGTCATTACTTAAAATCATGTGTCTAGGACACTACTTAAAAACTCACTTAAAACACCCCTTTCTCTTGTAGTGTATTTTGATCAATGAAATGAAAGTTATGAAGAGTTTTTGTTTGCGAGCAGTTATGGATTCCCTACTCTAAAAATTCTGAAATAAACTTTGAAGTCCTTTATCTTACTCAATTTTCAATATTTAAAAAAAAAATCATAGGATGTAGATTATTTACTACAACATTATAACCATTGGAATTGGAATTTTTCAATTCCATAATTAAATTCTTAATAATTTAGTATTTTGAATCATTCTCTACTTCTTTTTGCATCCTATTTTTTCCTATATGATGTACAATTCCAAATGATCTGAAATTTTTCAAGCATATAGCCAACTTGCCTTGAAAAATGAATCCAAAGAAGCACCACCATTTTGGACATTTTTTTATACAAATGTGACCTTGTAAAGAGCAACTGCCCTATTTTTTGCAAAGATGAAAAAAGGATTTTTGCCAATTCAAGCGCTAAGATCTTCCAATCGGCACAGTGGAAAACTTTGAAATTTTTCCCACATCTTCTAAAACTAGCACTCTATAAGATCCTACGGTTTCATGTGCCCAAAAACGTTTTTTTCTAAAATTTGGTACTTGTATTAGAAATGGCAGTTTTGGAGCATTTTTGGAGAAAACATAGTCAAGGAACTTCAGGGATTTTGAACAATGAATGAACGGAAACACGTCCCAAACTCACCAAAATGCATTTTTTCATCCATCAATTTTTTTTAAAGATTCTTATATTAGTTCTATAACATTTGTACAATTCAAATTATGAAGATTTTGCTTTACAGATATTCTATAATTCAAAAGGTATTGGTAGGTCTAGCCTCAAAATGTAACTTTTTTAGTTCAAAAATGTTCCTACAAAAATGACTTGAATCAAAAAATCAAATAAAAATCTTCAAAAAATACTATAATTAGAACTCAATATTTAAAACTTATAGAAAAAAATATATTTTAAAAATCATAAATATTCAATCTACAATTGATTTTAGAAGGAATTTCCAATTTTTGGCTTCGAATATTGGTTTGTGTTTTGTTGATCTAACCGTGTGGATGTAATCTATAAATAGCATTTTACAACTGTTGTTTGAGAGTCATCATTAAAATATTCTTCTAAGTTGCATTTTATAATGGATCTTCACAATTTTGGAAATTTGGACAATCCTCCGGTCCTTTAGAGGTTAATCTTTGAAGGATGTTGAGGATCCAAAATGTCCGATGGATAACTTCACTATTAATTACAAAAACAAATAATGCACCTATTGGTCCAATAATTATATTATTTTGGTGACTACCATGGTCATAGGAGGTCATGTTCTTCAAGGGTTAATCCATAGAAGATGTTGAGGACATTTAGTACCCGATGAATGACAAAGCATCTTTCTATTTGGAAAAGAAGGACAATCTTTCATCCTAGGAATTTATGTGGAAAAGAGATGGGACTCTTCTATAGTAGATTGACCTCCAATGAGTGATTCTAGTTTGTCTTTTGCTCATGATGCATATGGTGACAAAATCTCTCATTTTCACAAAGACTAGCCCATCCTTTAGGAGTTAATCCTATTTAAGGACAAGTTGGTCATTGTGGAAATCATCCTCAATTTGCTACAGTATGAATCATCTACTAAAAAGAAACCCAAAAACACTTATTGGAGGTCAAACTACTATACAAGACCTCCCCTTTTTTGCACAAAATTTCAAAGATGAACATATGCACTTCTGTCTTACATGGAAGGACTGATTCTCTCCTTCGTCCATCGGACACTTAGTGTCCACAAGAGCATTAGAAGGTTAAACCTGTAAGGACGAGTTGGTCTCCGCAAAAATCATCCTTTCCGATATAGTGTAAATCATCTACTTTAAGAAAACCAAAAGTACTCATTCAAGGCCAAAGTCTCAAACTACTATGCAAGACCTTCCCTTTTTTGCACAAAATTCCAAACATATGCACTTCTTGTCTTACACGGATGGACCGATTCTCTCCGTCGTCCATCGGACACTCAGGGTCTACAGCGGCATTACAGGGTTAAATAATGTTTTGGTAACGATAGTTTCTCTCAATTTTCTCTGTCTGGTCGTCAGGATAAGGCCAATCAAGCAGCAAAGAATCAATCCCCAGGCTCCCATCTAACCACACTAATGCGGTTGAAATTTTCTCAAGCTTTACCAATTCAACTTGCCATTCTTATCTAGAGCTAGCTAGCTCAGTCTGCTGCAAAGTCTTGAACGTGGACCAACCATGACGCTAAGCCTTGTCACAGTGACACAGTCACTTGGTCATCCTTGAACCAGTGTTTTCAGGGACGTCAAATTGCCAAAAGGCACCTTGGAATTAACGACTACAAACAATTAAAAAACATGAAAAAAAGAAGTGAAATTAAAATGTACACCCCATATGTTCTCTCCCCCAGTTTGCAGACTGCAGACTTTCAATGGAGCCGGTTGGTGGTGATCTGGTGGAGCTTGTTATTTCTCCTCCAGTACGTGGTACCCATCAGATTGTAATATTCCCTCTTCGTACAGGTGTTATCTGTTTTCATTTTTGTGTTCTTCGTACGGCCGTTCATATTGACAGTTTTGGATTTGATTCATTAGAAGAAGAAACTCCATTGATAGTCATTTGGCCTCCAACAAGATTCGTAGTTGGTTTCTCGGGAGTGTTTTGGTTCTGCAGGATAACAATATAGGTGACCAAAAATATTTGTTGTTGTGGGAACAGACTTTGAATCAAGAGTATGGCGACTCTTTGATGTACGTGTGGGTGTTCAAAGAGGTACTAGAGTTTTGCATCGCTAGTGTGTGTTAGTTGTCCAGAGCGCTGTACAATTTCGTCTAATTTATATCAATTTTTCTTTCGTTTCAGCAGTTTTCACTAACAGAAGGCTTTGTTTGTTTGTTGAGTCTGGCAGGACTTCAGGTACGATCGAAATCCCGGGCAGAGCTACGCTCGAGTCTTAACGATTTGAGAGTTGAAGAGTTTGAGAATTTGAGGATTTGAGGGTCCACCGAGTGTTCATTTCACGTACATCTGGTAACACGTCATGGCATAGCTGTATACATCTGCCTTCTCTTTGGATAGGGCGCAATCTAAGTTCACAGAGACGGCAGATGTATCTAGCTATACCATAACGTGGAAAACGATGTGATATTATGGAATCTCATTGGCAAGAGATTGATCCAGCCATTTGGCCAGGGGTTGAAAGAATCTGATTAACTAGTAGACATGTGAAGCTTACTTTTCAATTTCACGAAATACGTGGATTACGAACAATTTGAGTAGCCAGGCTTCTAATTAAAGGAACCACTTGGTGCTTTTGCGTGAGCCCTGAAACATCCCTACCTTTTCCTGCTCTGGATTTTTTACACTACCTTTGCTATCTGAGTGTGAAGTAGAGTTCCTATTTCACAAGAATGGCCACGATTACGGTGAAGTAGGTTTGGATCGAAGGTTTGGATCGCCGCCCAGATCCTTATAACTAAACTTTGTGTAGATTATATATGGACGACTGCCTAAACCTTTGCAAAATGAACAAATATGAGGTTCCTTCCTTGTGAGAATCTCTAATGATTAATCACTGGTTCGTGGGTTCAGCATCTTCGTTCACTAGCAGCGGTTTGCTGTCGGCAAAACGTATAATTATTGCTGTTTTCGGGGTGTCTTGCACAATCTGTACAGTACGAGAGTGGTGTTCAAAGAGGTTTTAAAAATATGCACAATGCCTTGTCTAAGTCTCAAAACACTGAGTGGAATCTAACAACGAAATATGTTCTTGTGATATATTGACATTCAAAAAGTACACAGGTGAGTGATCAAGCATTTGTGTCTTTAGCGTGTGCTGCTCAAAATGGGTGGTGTTTACAGAATTGAATCAGAGATCAGCATATTATGTGTGCTAAGACAGTTTCAGATGATGTAATGTACGTACAGTACTGTACAATATACACCAACACATTTACATTCAGAGCATTCAATTTACAACAGAATTTACAGAATCAGAGCATATACCTCCAATTTCGAATTGCCACCACATGCTCAAAAATGATCCAAATCACAAATCACAAAGTGCGTTGGAAAGATAAGAAAGTCTACTTTACTGATGTATTAAGCATTTCAAGAAACTTGTGAAACTATATATAAATTTTTTTTGACAAACAATCTACAATCTAGTGCTTCCACCATTAGATTTGATATTAATGGCCTTCATATGATAAGCCACACTAGCAAGGAGAACTTCAATCATCTTTAGAGACTTCTTCCCATGCCTTTTGAATGGTTTTGACTAATTCTTCTTTGTTCTTGCAATAGCACCTCATTTAAGAGAGTGTCTTTTACAATCTTCTATAGGTTTTTGATGGGGTTTAAGTCAGAAGAGTTTGTGGGTCATGAAAGATTTCTCATGCCATGCACTTGCCTCCAATCACTTGGCTCCTTGCTATAGTGTTCACCAGAGTGCCATCTTCCAATCATAAATATAAGTATCTCAAGATGATCATGGAGAAAGTAAAAGTCACTCAATTATCTTTCATAGATTACATCAACAAAGTCCCTACCTCTTTGTCTATCAAGTGGCATTGTAACGAGAAGACACTTATCAAAACTAATGCACACACTTCATACCCATCACCAATGAACGACCAAATTTAGAAGATAATGCTAACCAATCCAAAGAGAAATGTTTGTTTGATTTTTGCCATAACTTCACTTGCCTGGATCTTTTTATGGTTTCGAATGAAGATTCATCCATCCATATTACATCCCTCCAATCAAATGCCGTCCAATGCAGGTATTATTTGACAAATTGGAATATGATTCATCCATCATGTTTTCATCTTTACAATTTTTCATTCATTTGTTTTTGCTAAATCCTAATGGCATTCAAACAACTTCTTTATGAAACCTTGCAATTTGGTGAAACCTTTTTGGTATTGTTGTATTGCAATAGGCTCTATTCTAATTATATATAAATAATCTAGAAACCATATCAATTCATTTGCATATTAGTATTGTTGATGATGTCAATATGATTGAGACTTGAGACCAAGGCTAGCTGTAGTGGTGTCTTCTTGTGGGATAGAGGCAACAATGCCAGCACAGAAGCCTAGAATTGCAAGCTTGTGAGCCTTGAGCGTAAAGCCTATCAACCTAGAGCTCTAAACATGATTTTTTTAAATTTATTTTTTATTTTTAAAGTTTCTTTTAAGAAGTTAAAAAAGAGGAAAATTTGCCACCTATGACCATTAGTTCCATCTTAATCCTATGACCATGGACTTCATTTTTTCATTTTTTTTTGCACTTTTAATTATTACTATCAATGGAAGAATACGATGAAAGTGTAGGACACGTGAACACTTAGTTTGCCCACTATAAGTTAAATGTCTATGCAATAAAATACCTTTAGTATATAATACTCACAAAAAGAAGATTGAAAAATAACTAGCCTCTACTACAATTAAACCAGACCAACTCCTGTCATATAGCTCATAATAGAGATTACACCCAACAATATAATAATTAGTAGCCTTGCAGGATTTGAACTCAGACCATGAAATCATAGTCTCATTGATCTCTTGTAAATATATTTCAACTTAATTGAGTGACCACTCTCAAAAAAATTAAAACAATAGAATACTTAAGACATCCAAAAATTACAAAATAAAATTGTTTGTTTTTATATCAATTATTGGTTATTAATTCATAGTTGTAGATCTACATTATTCATATATTGTTACTTCAAAATATTTGACTAAAGACATATAGTCCAATACATAATGAATGCAAAGAGGTATTCCATTCTATATGGTTCAAGGCATTTAACTCGTAACAACTATAGAACTATACTAAGACAAAAACTTTGAAACAATTTGTCATTTTGTCCTTTTACTTGTTTTTGTAATGATCAAGTTGTCCCTTTTTAGTTTTGAAGAGACTGTAAGTTGCCAAATAATTCATATTAGAATAAAAAGGACCTTAAGTTGGATTTGAATGGAGTCAATTTGGCAAGACTAAAAAAGAAACAAATAGGCATAGCTAGTGATCCTTCAATTCAAATATTGGACTAGTTGTATGTAGCTTTGAGGACTATATAGCTAAGGTAGATCGGTCTTTAGATTTTAGTTTATATTAAAGTCTATTTGTCGTGTATAGCTCATTGATGATTTGTATTAGTGTATTCCTTCAATCTGATTATATTGTCTAATTGTAGAAGTGTATATGTGATGAGTAGGGTATTATTGTAGCATATAATGTGATTGATTTGAAGTTGAGTAAAATAAATTTTCAATCCTAATTGGATGTTGATTGTATTATTTTTGTCCTATTTGATGTTTGTTGGATGATTGAGTAAATAAGGAATATGAAATTATTGTACATTTGTGTCAATTTGTAATTGGAAATATAAGATTGGTTTGAAGATGAATAAAATTGGAACTCTTTAGTTTGTCTTCCTACTTGTATTCTCTTGGTTCGAACTTATTATACTGAAGAATAATTCCCTATTTGGTTTTTATTCACTTCAACATTTGGCACCGGTACTGGAAAAACAACCTAGTAGGATGGGTTCTAATTATTTTGTATCTAATTCAATGGTACTCGCTAAGAAACTCCAAATTGGCATTTGTGACAAAATATTGGAGGCTATTATAACCCCGAAAGGACCGGAGGGGTGTCCAAATTTCCAAAATTGCGAAGATCTATTATAAAATGCAACTTAAAAGGATATTTTAATGATGACTTTCAAACAATAGTTGTAAAATGCTATTTATAGATCACATCCATACGGTTAGATCAACAAAAACACATACCAATATTTTTCAATAAAATTTGAAGCCAAAAATTGGAAATTCCTCCTAAAATCAATTGTAGATTGAATATTTTATGATTTTTAAAATATTTTTTTTCCTATAAGTTTAAAATATTGAGTTCTAATTATAGTAATTTTTAAAGGTTTTTATTTGATTTTTTGATTCAAGTCATTTTTGAAGGGTCATTTTTTGAACTGAATAAGTTACTTTTTGAGGCTAGACCTCCCGATACCTTTTGAATTATAGAATATTTGCAAAGTAAAATCTTCATAATCTGAATCATACAAATGTTAAAGAACGAATATAAGAATCTTTAAAAAAAATTGATGGATGAAAAAACGCATTTCGGTGAGTTTGGGACGTGTTTCCGTTCATTCATTGTTCAAAATCTGCACTCATGGTCCTTTAGGGGTTAAATAGTAAAACGTTTAAAAAAAATTCCAAAAAATTAAATAAGGTGTATAATAGTCATAAATACCTTGTCCGTAAATTTTGAGTCATTTTGAGTCAAAATGCAAAAGTTATGGCCAAAAAACTAATCAACATGTAACGTGTGACAGAAAATAGTACAAGTGTTTCATGCAATCACCCTAAGCATGAGGATGAATGTTACAAACATCTCCACTTATTATGAGGACAATGTAGCTAGTTTGTAGCTAAATTCTTACATTGACTCATAGTTATCATAATGGATGGACTATCGTCCAAACTGTCCAATTTGCTCGTCTATTCAGGACATCCGGTGACCTTAATTCCTCAAATGTGGCTACTTTAAAGTAATTACATTGTCTATCCGGTGAATCCAAACTATCCGATATGTTTGCTTGTCCAGAATGTCTAGTGATCATAACTCGTTTGATATGACAATAATGTATTGATTGGAGAGAAAAGTTAGACAACACCCTCATCAAGACGGACACTTTCTAAGAAATCCAAGTCAAGTTTAGGCAAGACGTAGTTCCTCATGTGCTAAATCACATAGACACTAAAGCATCTAATTTTAATATGTCTAATATTTAATCGAAGCCTCAACAACAAGCCCTTGTCATGTAAAGATGGGATGCTGGGGATACAAAACATCATACTCTTGCAAGCAACAAGAATATATTAACTTTCAAAATTTCATACACCTAATTGTAGAACCAAAATTTATAAGTTTTGCAAAAATCACAAATCAAATACCTAGAATTATGTGTCATATGCTCAAAACTTGAGGGTCTTGGCCTCACCTATGCCTATACACCTCAAACAAACAAAAAGTTAGTTAAGGTGCACACAACAAGTGTCTACAGCCAAGACCAATTGTTATACTTTTCACAGGCAAAAAAATAGGAAAAATCCATTGCAGTTAGTGAGATCCTACATATGTTATTTTTCATTCACCTTCTACAACCCAAGAAGGTTGAAACTTGAAGTAAAACTTGAAAATTGGGACTTAGGATGTAGTGTGAAACATCCCTAAGAGCATCTTCAATTGAACCGGTATATTGATCATCCAAGTGTATTTCTAATTTTTGATTTGCATATAATTAGAATTTAAAATTACTATCATTGGAAGTTCAACCAAAAATAGTTTAAATTGATATAAAACAAATTCAAATTTACACATTGAGCAACTACTTCAAAAGCAAGCTAAAACTTGTAAATTATAAAAGCTTTGGCAAATCATGCTTACCAAAGCAAAATTAGGCCAATTGCAATACTTTTTTGAAGTTGTGGCTCTAAAGACATTGGACTTGGAGCTCAAGTTGGATGGCTAGCAAAAATAGAGACCTAACTTGAATTTGAAGTTCTAACTTTTAGTTTGTATATAAAATGAAAAGAATGACACTAATTAAATCAAGCATTCTTGTGGATTGGTTTTGTAGACAAACCAATTCACTCAATTTTTTTGACTTTTTGACCCATTTTTTGACATATCTCTGCCATATAATATTATGCACTATGTGTAGAAACTTGAGATTTAGAGAATCACACATTGGTCTCTATAGAATGATGAAGCTTCAAACTTTTCAAATAATATTGAGTATCTTTTATTCACCTTCTACAACCCAAAATAATTTTGAATTGACCTTCAACCCTAGAATTGAAACTTAGGATGTAATATGATAGTGTTGAGAATCCATCCATATCCGTCCATATCCATCCATCCATACCTTAAATTAGGCTATTTGTTTTTATTTTGTTTGTTATCATGAGATTTCTTGCACCGTGTGTCTCTCGATTGCATTCTTGGTATCGTCGAAAAGTCCTCAACGAGGAGGGATGCAGACTTTATTTGTGGCATTTGGACCTACAACGTGAGGGTTATGCATTTTGAGTTATTTTTATGAATTACAAATCAAAAAATTATTTTTACTTTTATTTTGATTGTGGCAACGACACAGGGCACACTAAAGTAAACCAACCTTAAAACACCAGCTTCATGATCCAATTCTTATTCCACCATGCTACTTTTGGCCCCAATTCTACCACCAAAACCATCTTAATCCATTCACTTTTTCAACAAGATCAGACCAATAATACCACAAAGAATAACATGTCAATCTTTCATTGGTCAATACTTAAGTGCTAATAGATACAAAGAAGGGTGGTTATAGGTTGTTAAAAGGACATTTATGACTCCACTCTATGTATGAGCGGTTTTGTAATTTTAGGGCAGCCCACTTCAAAAATTCACAGAAATCACAATTTTAATCGAAAAATTATAAATCCATTTGCGTTTGATTCGTGAAACAAGCGCACACCTCTGAAAAAATATGCCCCTCTTGGAATTGGCCATAAGATATTCAGATTGCAAATCAGGGTGGTACCGTACATGAAGGTCTGATTTGGCACCTGCATACCGAAATACTTTTTTTTTGTGCGCAAAGGGTTTCAAAAAATGGAACTATTGGCGTTAGGATTTCGGCATTCCAACATCCAAATTATTTTATGTTTGACAATTTCTAGGTTTTCTTGTTTTGGGAAACCTATCATGTAGGGTTTAAAGTGTGATGTAGGTTTTCAGAAATATTCAAAAATTTAGGCAATATGGATGAAAAAATTCTGCAACATTTTGAACATTTCATTTATAATATTCCAAACATTCAGACATTCCAAAAAAAAACTTACTACTTATATCTGAATCTGACCTTCACGTAGGGTAATAGGCTCTACTACCTTAGTTGAGGTTCACTTCTGTCTCTGCAATCACTCCGTCTGTGAATTGTTTGCAGTCCTTGGAGTCGGTATTCCTCCTGTGAAGCTTGCATTCCATGAAACCCTAAACCCTAATCTCTCCCTGTTCCTTTCACATTACTTCGTCCTCTGCTTTCGCATCTGCCATCGCCAGCTTCCACAGCCTCTCTGCACAGTATCGACTTCCTTTTCTCCTCAATCGGAGCTCTTTGCCGAACGAACGGAGCTCTGTTTCTGCCTTCGCAGGTACGTATGCCATCGCCATTTTCTCTCTTTAATTCCCTTTCAAATCACGACTGTCGTGGGATACAATCATGCTCTGGATGATTTCGCTGACAGGCATCTGCGATGTGTATTGTAATAGGAATGGCGTTGATCGAGTAGGAAGTGCACAGAGTCTCACAATGTTGCACGAGTTGTTGCTGGCGTTGGTGGGATGCACGGGGGATGTTTTTATGGACGTGAAGGAGCAGGCGGTGGCTCTTGGTCTTAGTTCGCCTGCGAAGACCGCCCGAGGAGGTGGTGCGAGGGAGGAGAAAAATGGTGGCGACGCTTCCGAGGCTGTGGCTGACGAGTGCGCCTTCCGCGTCGCTCCTGATATTACTTTTCTGAAGGATTCGGAGAGGTGAGCTTTCGTTTTCTGCAATGTGCAAGCTCTGGAGACTGTTGAGAAGTGGTGCCGTTGTGATTGTATCACGATGTGGGAAGATTTGAATATCGGGAGGGCGGGAAAGGAGAAATTGTTTTTTTATAATGATTAATAATGGTGAGGTGTAGGGGCTGATGATGTGTGAGGAATTGGCATTGGATGAGCGATGGAATTTGTGGCACTTTGGTTAGATGCGACAATTGTAGTTTTACTCGTATTTGCTTATCGGCATTGGAACGGTTTCACAAGGCGAGATGCTAGCCGTTTGCTACTTTCATAACATTCTTGGGGAGCTGTTTCGACACGCTTGGAACTTTTCATGAAAAAAAAATCTGGATTCCATTTGGACACAATTCAATCTTGATCTCATGACAGTATTTGCAAAGTGAAGTTCTCAATCATGATAGGTCTCCATCGTGCTTGGATTTTTTTTCCAATTTGAGTCCACAGGAAAGAAGGGTGAGTAGTCAGAACTGCCCTAGAGTGTTATGACCAAAATTCTGTGATGCAACGAGTTTCACACCATAGCCAGAACTGAGAGAAGACTAAGGGTCACTGTGGATTGCACAGGTCGAAGCAACAACCTTGAGATAACAAGTAGATTGCACAGTTTGATGCTACAAGCTTGAGATAACAACAAAAACCCTATCCATTGATTGGCGCAAGAAACATTTTTTTATGAGCTTTACCTCGTTTTGTTCAATTTACTTTAGACTCTTCCAAGTCACAAGAGTGAGCGTGAATAATTGCTCCTATGTGGAACTCTAAAATTTATTTGAGAGTACCCGGTTTGAAGTTGATTGGACACATATGCCACAAATGCAATGGATTATTTAAATGCAATGGATTTATTTTAAGCCTCTTATCCCCCTAGATGTTCGTTCAAATTTTATGCTTGTTATTTTAAGCTTGTTGCTTTGACTTGTTCAATTTAAAGTGGTCCTAATACTATGTAATAGTTTTACTTACGCTGCTGGAGTAAGAGCTCCGACCTGCTCTCGTCTCTTTTCATCACACTCAAATTGAGTTCATAGAGTCGTACCGTGACTTTTTGAATCGTGCAGGCAAGTACTGAACCGGCTTCTTCACCTGGGCTTCTACTATAAGGAGTTGGACAATTTTTGTGGGAAATGCCGGAACCTCAGCTGGATAAATTTGAAAGAGAAAACAGGTGTGCAACAAAGTGTATATTGTAGAGCTCTTGCAAATGGCATCGCAGAGGTGCTTGCTGTTTACAGGTCAGCTGTGCTGCAAGTAGAGCAAACTCTCATGGCGGACCCAGTGCCGGTGCTTGCTGCCGTCACGCAAGGCCTTCATCAGGTCTACTTTCGATTATGCACTGCAATTGGCCAATTTGTTCATGCTTGAGTTCATGATCAAGTTAAATGATTTTCAAATCCATCTACTATTCGAGAACGGATGTGGATTAGGGTGTCCATGTGTAACACTTTGTATTGAATTGTTGCAGTTTGAAGTTCTGCTAGCACCATTATATGCTCTTATTCGTGAGGTGGAGCGAGAGCAGCTACGGGGAGGGCGACTGCTGAATCTACTACATGCTAAATGTCATTGTGGTATTCCAGAACTGCAAGCCTGTATGCAACGGTCTGTATACTTTCTCGTTAAAGGCTTGCAGCTGTGTATTGCTTCTCGCATGCTGGAGTAAAGAGGTGTTCAGAACGTTATGATACGAATTGCTTTAAGAAGTTTCGATGGCGTTTCCTTTGAACACAACGAATAATAGGTGATGCTCACGAAGTTTTGGATGCCTGGGGAGGACTGTAGGCTTCTGTGGCATGGACATCAGGTGATGTATCGGCAGTTATCAACTTGGATGGTATATGGGTTGCTACAAGATCAGCATCAAGAGTTCTTTGTGCGGAGGTACATTTTGAAATCATCCCAAACCCTTTCTTTATCCTTATATTCGCTAATGAATCGTATTGTTCAGCAGCGCCATCCCTTTTCTGTTAGGTGTGTTATCTGTGGTTCTGTTTTGATTGAGAATTGGGACTGGGTCATCGTTTTCACAAGAATGGGGTCTGCACAGACAGCAACCTGCTGAAGGCTTAGTTGATGGAGATCAGGCAACAGAGGAAGCTCGATTGGCAGACTGGCACTCCGGCTTTTGTGTAAACCTGGTCTGCATGCTGTCCTTCTCTCAGCTAGTAGATAATGGTTGTCATCTCTTTCAACCAGCATAGATGGAGAAGAATTTGTACTTCACAGACGTACTACCTAGGCAACTATTTCAGCAATTTCCATTTCATGCATTTGCACGTAGTTGACGTATCTTCAATTGACGTGTTAAACGGATGTGGTGCAGGAGATGCTGCCTGAGTATATCTCTCTGCAAGTGGCGGAGTCGATCCTCTTTGTAGGTAAAGCTCTTCGAGTGTTGCGGAATCCCAGTTTGACGTTCAAGAGTCAGGTTTCAGGATCTCAACGGGGGTCCTCCAAGGCCTTCAATCGAGCAGATGATTCGACGGCCAAATATTTTGTGCCACCAATTGGTGGTTATCAAGGCCCTGAACTTTTACCTCCAGCGGAAGCTGATAGTATTGCCTCTATGTTACGAGATCTCAAGGTTAGACCTTTGTTACCAAACATGAAACTAATCTCAGCTATTCCTGATTTTTTTTGTTTTTGTTTTAAAGTGATGTATTAGTGATTGAACTCTTGGCCGTCATTTCTGGTGCAGAAAGCTCCCGACTTTCATAAACTTACGTTTGAACGTGCTGTCGATTCTATACGGACTATAGCAGCAATTCATCTGTGGAAGGTAGGGGCAGTATTTGTGACCTTTTCTGATAAGTGGCATTACCTAGATTTCTTGTGTATGTTTAACTGGCGAATGAGGTTAACATCAATGTTTATACTTAATACTCATGAGATACCGATAGCTTGCTTGGTGTCTCAATAATAGATTGTCTGTCTTGATAGAGAAAACCAAACATCCATAGTGGCTAGCTTTCAACTTTGTGGTAACATGCCAGCTTCATGTTGACATTTATCGGCGGATTCAGAGAATGGGATGTCCTTTTAAGCGAATTGCGTATAGATTAGGATGCGTATAGATTCGTTCTGGTTGTCATTAAAGTTCTCTTTTGTTGTGATGTATCTCTCTTGCAGCTGGTGGTCGTTCATGCAGATCTCATTGGACACCTAAAGGCCCTGAAGGATTACTTCCTTTTGGCAAAAGGTGACTTCTTCCAGGCAAGTTGAGTTCAATACTAGTGGGTGGATTCCGGACCTGGTGTGTCTTGGGCGGATTGAACCACATTGTTGATTGCTGTTTTGGGCGAATATTTGGCATGTTGTTCTGATACGTCTATCAGCCGTTGTAACATGGTTCAGATCCCTTTTATATACCGGCGTAGTGAGGGTTTCTGGCTCCTACTGTTATTTCACTTAATCTACGTTGCAATCACTCACTTTTGCTGTTTGTTACCCGTTGCAGTGTTTTTTGGAAGAAAGCCGTAGTTTGATGCGCATCCCACCACGGTTATCAACTGCGGAGGCGGACTTGAAGGTTCCATTTCAGCAGGTGATTGACCTTATTGTTCATTTGTAGCGGTCACTGAAATTGATCTACTTAATAATTTACTGTATATTGGCTGTCTGTATTAGTGGGGTGTAAAGAGCACGAGACTGGGGATTATGGAAGTGAAAGTAGGAAGTCAAATATGTCCTCAGCTATGTAGAAGTTCTGAAATTATAAAAAGTCATTTTAGCCCAGGAGCTTGATCAGTGCATTGCGTCAAATTACAGTCACACTGATGGGTGCCTTGCCGGCTCGAACAGGCTGCGGTCAAAACAATTGGAGATGACGACAAGTATTTCAACAGAGTTTCATTGAGGTACGAAATCCTCTCCTACTCACTCGAGAATCTATTTCCTTGAGATGGAGATTTTATAGATTTATTGATAGTGTTTGTGTCCAGGATGCCAATTCCTACCTCAGGGAGTAGCGAGGCAGATGCAAAACGAGCCAGACCTGTCACAGATGGTCCAGGATTTGGCGAGAGTGTACCCTACGATGGCTGGGATGGCTTAGCCCTTGAGTACAGCATTGATTGGCCTCTTCAACTACTCTTCACTAAAGATATATTAGCAAAGTGAGTTTGGACCTTTCTGATCTGCCTTTTGAATTTTATTTTTCCACAAATTTCTGATACTTCATCGTAAATTTCGTGTGTTGACTCTGCATTCGTTTCTTTTCAAACATACCTGTTCTCTTACGCGCTGTGTTAGTTCTCATAGGATATTATATGTAGAGTTCTTTTTGCATGTGTTGGTGCTGGCAAGGTTATTTGTTTTTACTCGGCTATGCAAAAAGACCCCATGACCAAGCAAGAAAACCTCAAGTGTAGATTATACCATAGCCAATGAGTGAAGGTGTTGGCACCATAATATGCGAAAGGGCAAAATGAATACCCTTGTGCTGTTTCGTACTTGGTTACCTTAGGGTACCGTTATCTCTCTGCAACGTGAGGAGGGGTCTTATTTATATGAGATTTTCGTTGTATTTGAAATTTGTAGGTACACCAAAGTCTTCCAATATTTGTTGAGACTGAAGAGAATACAACTGGAATTGGAGAAATCATGGGCCCAAGCTATGCAGCAAGATCGTGCTGACACTGCTGAACAGCGCAGGGATAGCCGCCAGCAACGCATGCCTATGTGGCGTGTCCGCCAGCACATGACCTACCTCATTACTAATCTTCAGTTTTACATCCAGGTACGCATTCTGCCTATCCATCCTAGATCAATAATCCTGAATGTTGAGAGCAGGATAGGTGTATTGCTGGACTGACTGAGTATTTGTCATGGAAGACACAAGGCATTACATCTTTGTAGTTTTTAAACTGATCAATTGATAATGCATGATCTGTTTGGCAGGTTGATGTTATTGAATCACAGTGGAATCTCCTACAAGAACGTGTTGAAGCATCTAAGGACTTCACCGAGCTTGCTCGTTTTCATCAAGAGTATGTACCTATGCATTTCTCTTTGCTTCTTTCCAAATGATAGAACCAGTGTATTGATCATTGCCTCATCGGTCGAGTCTGATTTTGACTATATGAGGGCAGGTCCTTCGATGTTTGACTCTGTATCAAGGGGCATGCTTGCATTGATGGAGTTTTCTTTTCTTTTCTTTTCGCAGGTATCTGGCAGCTCTGATATCGCAATCATTTCTGGACATCGGGTCTGTTTCACGTATTCTCGACAGCATTATAAACTTGTGTCTCCAGCTCTGTCGTGTGATTGAACAGGAAGATGGAACACCCAATTTTGATGAGCTGGAGCGAATCACAGAGGTTTGAGTCGTTTCTTGCAGTCGGGTTTGCTGTTTTCGTGATATTTTATCATGACTGGTTTAGGCTAAATATGGCAAGAACGGAGGTTTCTTTCCAAACAAAATGCAATGAAAATCTAAAACGGAAAATCTAAATATCTTTGGTGCTTGTAATAATATATACCCTAGAGAGTGGTTCGGACTCGAGGAGGTTAGGAGTTCAGGAGGTTGTGAGTATTTTTTATTTAGATCTTTACAGCATCCCACTTACTTTATCGTGTTTTCAACTTCTTTTCGTTTTTAGGATAATTGTGCTTTTGAAACGTGACGTGCTGTGGTCATATTCACTGTGTGCGCTGCTCGTACGTGCAGGAGTTTAATAAAAAGTCGAATTCTCTGTACACAATATTGAGGAGTAGCAAATTAGCTGGCAGCCAGCGCGCTCCTTTTCTGCGTCAATTTCTTTTACGCCTCAATTACAACTCGTTTTTCGAGGTAATAAGATGCTTTGCTAAAATGTCCTTGATTTTTATTGTTCATCTCTTACTTCTCAGATTGAGTTGTATTCTGGAGTTCCATTTTTTCGAGATCTGATAGCGACTTTTGTTTCAACAGGCAACGGCTAGAGGGGCTTTGAATATGGGTCGACCACGAGGCAGCGCTTTTATCCACTAGTGTTATACCACGTCGTTATCAAATTCTAGGCTACAGATTGTCTTCAAGCTTTGCACCTCTTATAAGGAGTTGCTTGTAGGCCGTGCACTTGATCGGTGCCGTACGGTTGCCAGTAGTCTACGTTCTCTTGTACATGCCTGTGTACACTATCAATCAGCTTCAAAGGTTAACAATTCAAGTTAAATTTTGAAGTTTGTATTATGCGCAAGAGAAATCCTAGAGATTTTCTTACAGACGACTGTGAAGAGCTGAGTTTTTTTCATAACCGACTCTGGGAACAGATGAGTCAACCTCATCTTTTTGTCCATGTTATCGGAGGTTCTCTAGAGTTCTGGGACCTCGTTGTGCACATGATCAGTCAACTCTTTACTTCGGAACTGGTTTATTAGGTCAGCAATTGAGTCCTTCGTAAGATAAGATCATTCAAAACCGAGCATGTTCCCGAAAGTGTGCCCATAAAACTTACAGAATAAGTAATGCTTAATGCACAATGTTCAACATGAGGACATTGAAATCATGGTATGATTATAAGAAGTCTACCAATTGAATTTCAATTTTGCCCTGTTATAATTTAATTTTACCCAATCTTAATTGTAATTTATCTTTAGGGGTTTAAAAAATGTCACTACCACTCAAGCAATTGAGATGGGTACTACAATTACGTATAAGCAAAAACATTGAGACCACCTCATGATTATTTTGAGCTTTGCAACATTGTGACAATTTTCCCTCCAAGGATGTAGAGGCCCCAAAGTGGTTGAAGGGTGACTTTTCAAAGGGTGACTTTTCAAATTCATGTAGAAATAGAGAATGCATCTATTGGTCCAAAAATCAAATCATTTTTGAAGGACCACCTTGGTCATAGGCCCATGTCTTCCCATGGTTAGTAGTGTTGCAATGTAGTAGTAGCGGCTCATTATTAATTCCATTTGACATAATTGTGAATTACATCTAATCTACAATTCCCTTGACATAATCTCATTGGACTATTGGAGCCCTTTCATGACACTCTCAATACATGAAGAGAAACATATCCTCCACAATGTGGGAACTACTTTAGCATTATAATGCCTTTCTTTTAGACCTATCATTGAGTATTGTTGAACTAGATCCAACAATCCAACATGTTTGGTAATGTAAGGACAAAGGCATCCCTTGGCGCTCCCATGGCTCAACATACTATTTCTCATTTCTCATTTAGTGAGGCTTTCACATTACCTAATCCACAATATTGCAAGAGTGCAAGTACAAAGTAAATTTTGAATTGGATACATCCATTCCCTAGGGAATAATTTCGCACAAGAGAAAAAGGATGTCATATCAGAGAAGTCGTTGTTAATAAATTCTACGTGTATTCCAACTAAACTCTGCTCCGTCTTTCAAATTCTAGCGATCCTTGCTCCACAATTTGCAGGTTCCTTCCCAAAGTGGACACAGAACTCCACTCCCCTTTCCTCAAACTACAAGTCCCTCCTCGACTATCAGAACACAATTCTGATAGCCCGCTCGATTTCCGGATGGCATGGTTCGAAACATTCATCAGAACATCAACTCCAAACATTCAATTCTAAACCGACCCACATTCCCCAAATTGACATCACCAGCAACGAAACCTCACTCATCCAATTCAGACACCCGCCGCATCCCTCAAAGTCTCAAAAGAATACTTAATGCTAAGTTTGTTCGTTTGTTCAATCCCAAGTTCACTCAATGATATCCGCCAAGGACGGATCCCCAGCAGACATAGCCTTCACAATCCTATAAAGCTCCGCATCACTCTTGGCGCTCCAGGGAAACACCGCATGCCAAGCAGGAGTATACGCAATCGCAGGATCCTCGAGCTCCTCCTTCTGCACCAACTCTTTCACATTCCGAAACGCAAACGCATCAAAATTCTTCACGTTTTCCATAGCCAGGAACATCAATGGCAAGGCCAAGTCCCTGTGCAGTTTCAGTTTCGCCGCCATCGGCACGAGCGCCGAGAAGTCCTCGACGTATTTTCTCGGCAGGAA
The DNA here is from genome assembly GCA_951799445.1 of Pseudisothecium myosuroides. NCBI lineage: Eukaryota > Viridiplantae > Streptophyta > Bryopsida > Hypnales > Lembophyllaceae > Pseudisothecium > Pseudisothecium myosuroides. The sequence continues at coordinate 16,354,592 of OX637290.1, read as the reverse complement.
GAAAACATCTGAAGTCGACACCACGAAGTGATCATCGTCCATGGTTTCTTTATATGTGGTGCGATACTCCACAGGCAATCTGCTCACCAGCTTCTTCACGCCATTGCGGTTGCCTTTACTAAGATACCATTCGTTTCCTGTGGTGTTGAAGTCGATGACTTTCCATGTTGAATTTGCTTGGTGGAGGTTCCAGAGCTTGGTTTTGTTCGCAGTTTCCGCGAGGTGCCAGTAGTTGAAGACGACGGTTTCCTTCATGACGAGAAACCCGTCGGCCGTGGGGTACTTCTCCAAGAACTTGGGTAGCGAGCTGTAGGACATCCACCAGTCGCTGGCGCGCACGCCGAGGTTGGGTTCGTTTTCCTGGGAGAGGATCACGACGTGTTTGAACAAGCGTCCGTAGAGTAGTCGCCAGGAAAGTACTGTGTGATTTAATGGCCATGTGCATTCGAGGATGAGAATCATATTCCCGTAGAATTTCCGCCATTTGAGAAAATCGACGAACTCCTCGGTGAGTGCAGTGGCGTCTTCCACCCCGAGGTGGACTGTTGGAAACGACCGCGGCACGAATTGCTTGTGGGTGGACTCTTTCGTCGTGAGCGCGTCGAGGTCGCTGCCCAGGAGGCGCGGCTGCCGCCACCCAACTGAGAGAAGATCTTTGAGCCAGTCGGTAGTGAGCGTCACGTCCAGCGCACTCCAGAACCCCTCCTCCCCCATGGTGTGCGTGAGGTGCACGATTTTGTCGAACAAGGTGGACGTGTTGTGGGAGCGCCATGCGACGAGAAACTCTACCAGGCGACGCGACTCGGCGTGGAGATCTTTCTCATCGAGGAAGGAGAGCGCCACACCCGTGTCGTCGCGGATTGTGGTCGGCGGGTGGATGACCATCATGCCGCCAATCTCCCACAAGATCCGCTGCGCCCAGTAGCCGCGCACGATGTCGGCCGCTTTGGGGCTGATCGTCACGGGCAGCATGAGCCCCCAGAATGCGGAAGAGTGCCAGAGCGTGTTAAATGCGTTGCACGGCGCTAGCGTGCCGTGCGGGAGCGCCACGGGCGGCGCGTTCGTGTCGAAGTTGATGTTGATCTTCCCGTCGTGGGCTCGTCGCGTGTTGTAGAAGATCGAGTCCACATCCGGTAAACCGTTCGCGAGCCCTTGTTGGATGTATTGCCTACCCGGGAAAACCTCGCTGTATGAGATGTCAGGCGTGATTTTTTGCACAAACTCGACTGGAAATCCCCGCGGCCAGACGGATTTCTGGCCGAAGTGGATGAACGGGTTCACGACTGTCCGATTGGGAAGCGTCCTGAACTGCAGAATGGGCTCGCGGCGCGCGCGGCGTCCCTGAAGATACACGTCGAAGTGCTTGTCGAGGTCATCCCCGATCACGGACTCGTGCTCATCCGCGTCGTAGATCGTTTGTGCGCCGTGTTGAATTGCGAACAAGTAGCCGATGTTCTTCCGCAGGAAATTATTCCCCGGCAAGTGCGCGATCACCCGGTAGCCAAGTGCAGCCTGATCCGCCATGGACAAAAAAATCGCCCCAGCCACTTTCCAATCCGCGGGCGTATCCTCACCAGCAACCGCCACTACTTGCCACCCACCCACGCGCGTGAGCGCTTGCACCTGCGCCGTGGGCGCGCCCAGCGCCGCCACCACGATCCACTTCTCCGTTCTCATCGCCGCGTACCGCCCCTTGTCCACGTTCGAGTGAATGTGCTTCACGTTCAAATCCGGGTACGGGATGCGCTGCAGCTCCTCCTCGACTTTCTCCACGCACAGCAGCGCGCCCTGCCCGTTCGGGTTGCGCTGCACCACGATCATCACGAGCGCGCTCAGGAACACGAACACCACGATCACCACCTTGGTGAGATTCTCCGACAGCCAGAAGGTGAGTGAGTTCAGGGCGGAGCGCTCGGCTTCGAAGGTGACTTCGGGAGGGCGCGTCACGTCGCTGTATGGGTTCAGCACGTCGTCGTCGTCGCTGTCCACATCGATGGCCGCGGCGTCCGCGTCGGATACATTGCGGGCGCCGTTGCCCAGCCACCCCGCCTTCCCATTCTCCTGCTGCACGAGCATGGTGACCAAAACCCAAACCCAAAATTCCTACCAATGCGTCTCTCTTACGTCGAAACCAATGCAGCCATAGCCAAGCTCAACTCCCCGTATCCCTAATCCACACACAATCACAAAAAACTCCCCAACTCTGCTCCACGAGCTTTGATCCACGCATCTGTCCACCGCCCGCTTCAATCAGACACCGCCTACCATCACAACAATAAAGCTCTAAATTTGGTAAACTCAGCTGCAGCTAACGCACTGTACTCCACCTCGACGGACGTCGCTCACACCATTAGGGTGTACGTTTCCCCCGAAGCCAGATCTTTCACCACAGCTGCAAAAACTGCGATTGAAACCCTTAAAAAACACTCCCATTGACAGGTACCGACCCGGACGAATTGAAACCCAAATGCGATCGAGCTCCCAATTCAAAAAACAACGACCTTGTGCACACGTATGGTGAACTCTCACCTGAAGGGATTGAAGCTCAAGGTGCCAGTTGCTGCTGCTGCTGCTGTTGGTTCACTGCCATCGCCGCACGAAGCTCCAGTAATTGACGCACAGTTGATTGATAGACTACACCGACCCAAAGTGCGAGCTTGGCCTCGTTGGGGTCAATGAGTGCAGAGAGGCTGGGCCCGGGGAGGAGACGAAGTAGAATGAATAATGCAGAAGTCCGTCTGGGGTAGAATGAAGGGCAAGGCAATTGAGACCATGCAGTAGCAGCAATGACGTTAGCTGCAGTGCCAGTGGCAGCTAGCTAGCAAGCTAAGGGAAACGCACTTTGTGTCCTTGGCTGTCAGACGGGCTACTATTCGTTTAGTTGATCAGGAAATGGCTTTGGCCATGGCTTTGGACACTCTTCCTGAACTGACCTCGTTAATATCACACCCCCTGCTCTGCCCTGGAGCAGACCACACCAAGCTCAGACCTCTTTAATATCACATCTTTTCTCTGCTCTGGAGCAGACTACACCAAATCCAGACCTCTTTAATATCACTTCCCCTGCTTTGCTCTGGGGTAGACTACACCAAGCTCATACCAGACCTCTTTAATATCACATTGATGCAGCACTATTGATTGGTGCGAGACTAGCACACTCCATATTATCACGTGCAAGGTAGAGACTGAGGCTGTGACATTACAGAGGTAGGTCGAATTTCAAGCACTACTGTAGTGTTGTACTAGCGGTCCGCCTAGTTCAATGCTCCTACTTGAGTGATACTCAGAAGTGGCATCCTTCCCCAACTGAATCAATCAAATAAATGGTGGCCTTGTTGAGAATAGGAAACGAAATGAAACTATGAAGTATTATATAACCAAAGTATGCAAGAAGAAAAGAGTAATAATATATTCAGAGTAAAGTAAATATATACCAAGGAGAGAGAAGCTATAAATAGTTCTCCTCCTCTATTATTGGTCCAGGGGATCTTCTAAGTAAAGTAAACTTTAGTGAATTACAAGTGGAGGTATCAAGATAAAGATGTTTCTTAACACTTCTCCGAGCTCAACATAATATTTATATAAAATTCTATGCAATGTCATATACTATAATTTCTATAATCTAGTAAGCTATATGCTTGTTGCCTCATTAAAACCTTATCTAGAAAAACCTTGACTATAGTCAAGGACAAAACTACAAACGAAGGAACAAGAGTACAACACCTTTATCAATCCATTCTCATGGTAAAATCTAGTGGGAAAAAATTCATAGAAGGATAGCAAAGGTTTCTACAATTTTCATAATAAAAATCTACTGAATTTCATGTTCCAAAGTACTAAGTCACCGCAATCCAATGCCAAGAAGAAGTTGACAATGAGTGTATAATGAAAGAGCCTTGGTAAAGAAATCCGCTGATATTTGTTGATATAATTTTCTTGATTTCAAGTGCTTGCTTGATTTCCAAGGTATTGCAACTCCATGTCATAAAAAAAAGTAGCCAAATATAAAAGTGCTCCAACCGCAGCGAGGTATGGATATTGTTCACCCAATGTTCCTCCTCCTCCTTGCAAGGGCAATAAGGATCATCTTCTTTGTTGCTACGACCAACCATATGTGCGGATAGTGAATAGGCATTTATCATATTGAATCTTTGCAAGATTCGGTTGATATAAGGTATTTGTGAAAGAAAAATGCTACCGGAATTTAAGTAAAGAACCTATAAGTCAATACAAAAAATAGCTTTTCGAAGAAATTTCATCTCAAGCTCACAAATAAGTAGTTGCGTACCTGCCATACTTTTTTCTTCTCGTTTATACACAAATACCAACTTATATCCAGGAGGTCAAGAAGAGAGATTACTCATAATAGGTCCAAAGACTTATCTCTTAAACAAAAAAGCATAATCCTCTTCAATAGCAGATTTCCACTTTAACCAATCAGAGCGATGCATCGCATAGATAACTTCCAAAATGATGGTTTGGCAATTATTTTGCCTTGCATGCATATTTAGCATAATGTAATTGAATTTACATAACGAGTGGTCGGATCGAAATCCGATACAAACCACTTGCCGCAACGAAAGTTGCGAGGAAAGTTGTTTCCACAACTTTATTATTTTTGTACAAAACCAAAGCCTCTTGCCTATCTAGAAATTTGGGTCAAGAGGTGAAAAAACATTGGTGCACACATTCCGATAGCTGATTAGACTTTGGGAGGGGAGGGGGAAAAAATATAGCACGCATGCATGTAATAGTGGTGCCCTCAAGCAATATCACCTTTATTGGTCCCTTTTGGAAACGAAACACATTCGATCCAGCCAAGTCCAAAGATTATTTTCATCAAAAAAAATTGTTTATCCCATAGGATTATGTGTACATATGCAACAAAAAGTTGCTTATCCCATAGGATTATGTGTACATATGCAACAAAAAGTTGCTTATCCCATAGGATTATCCCACATGATTATTTGTAAAGTTGCAACAAAAATTACTTATCCCGCAAGATTGTATTTCTAATTGCAAAATCAAGGAACACATCACAAGACTCACCGGTCATTAGAAAAAATTTCAGCCCTCAAGAAGGCTGCGAGTCTTGCACCCCCCCGGTGCATTTAGAGAAAAAAAGAAAAAAATAATTTTTTTTTTTTTAAATTCGAAAAATGACATGGCACTACTGATGCCACGTTAGCACTTCTGGTGCCACATCAGCGACACGTCAGATTGAAAAAATTTTAATTTTTTTAAAAATAAATAAAAATAAATTATATATATATATATATATATATATATATATTTTTATTTTTATTTTTTATTTTTTTATTTTATTTTTTTTATTTTTATTTTTTTTCATTTATTTTTTTCTGTAATTGCACCTCGGGGGTCCCAAAAATAAAAAACTAACGGCCTTCTTGAGGGCTGAAATTTTTTGTAATAGTAGGTATCCTCAGCAACTATGTCTCCAAATCTTTAGCTCTAAATGATTCCATGGACGCATCCATGGTGTGGGCTTCTCGAGTTTGAGCTAGGAGCTTTTTGTTTCCCTGGAACATCTTTACAAAATACTCTAATGTCCAACAAACATTTGCCAGATGGCCCACTCTGCCACATTTGTGACAAGAACGTGTTTTTAACAAACGCTTACCATAGTTGTTAGTAAATGAAGTGTTATTTTTTCTTTGTGCATGTTGGTTACCACAGCTACAACTATCCAAGTATTTAATTTTAGAAAGCTTAGCAACATGCGAAGCAACGTGAGACTCAAGAGCCATAGTTCCAATTGAACGGAATTATGCATTACGCAAGAGTCCACACAACCTCAATTGTGATATAATATGATATAACTCATTATTGAAAAAAACAAGTGTTGGAAAATCCAACACTCGTATATGAGTCCAATTACTAAGGGCTCTAGGAAGGAAAATGATTTTCTAGTGATCAAAACAAGCTTTGAGCTTGTGCCAAAGTTCATTAGGGTTTTCAAGTTCCAAATATTGCAATTGCAAAGAAGGAACAAGATGACAACGAAGCAAAAGCAATACTTTGTAAGAAGTGCTGGAGGAAACTGAAGTTTTTATAGTTGGAAGCTGATCAAAAGTAATAGATTGCGATAACTGCTCCGCAAATATATATGCTTTCGCAGTTTTTGCCCATAATAAATAGTTATTTCAACCAATATCTAATTGTGCAAATAAAAGAGGTTTAAGCCTTGCTGCCTTGGTGACTCAATGTTAGTAGTAGTAACAGGAATTGCTACAGATGGAGCAACAAAAGAGTTTGAAGTACTCATGATGGAAAAATAAAAGATGACTTAAAAAAAGGAAAAATTGAATATTCAAATTGCAACTCTCAAGGTGAAGAGGTGGTAAGATGTGAAGGAAGGCTGTACAAGGGTGACTAAAAGAAGCAACAACTGAGGGAAGCAACGGCGAGGAAGAAAAAAATATTGATAACCTCCCTCAAAACAAATATTAAATCAAAATTGCAAATGCAAAGCTCAAGATAAAAATGATCAAAGAGCGTGTTGATAACGTGTTGAGAATAGGAAACAAAATGAAACTACAAAGTATTATGTAACCAAAGTATGCAAGAAGAAAAGAGTAATAATATATTCAGAGTAAAGTAAATATATACCAAGGAGAGATAATCTATAAATAGATCTCTTCCTCTACTATTGGTCCAAGGGATCCTCTAAGTAAAGTAAAGTAAACTAAACTTTAGTGAACTACAAGTGGAGAACATATCAAGATAAAGATGTTTCTTAATAGGCCCCAGCCTTTGAATGAACAATTAGTTTGAGTAGCCAATTAGTCTAAGCGAAATTTGCCTTTCCTTGTTGTCTTGCTCATCATTTTAGATTTTAGAGTGTCTTGTACATTTAAACATAGTAGCGACATTTCTTTGGTGCCAGTCATCAATCACTTAGTAAAAAAGATAATTCAATTATAGTGTCATGTAATGATAATACTAATTTGTGCTAATTTGGGAATTTGTAAAGTGCTAAAATATAGAAGTTCACAATACTTTAGATAGAATTATTAGTATAGCATGGTCAATAAAATTTTCAAACTCTCTCAAAGTGGACGAGTTTTGAAGTGTCATCACTAGATGAAAACCTTATTGGAGTCAACACAATCTACATGAAATTTTTCTGTTTCCAAAGCAAACTTGATCATTTTTTATTGCTAAAAAACAAGAAAATGTCATATAGATCATTTTGATTCCAACAAGATTTCTACTAGTCCATGTGAAAGCATGCACAACTCTTTGAACTAGGCCTTGAAATTGAGGTACCAACCTATACCACACACATAGTTCTAGAGTGATGAAAATGACTGCATCCTTGTATAATAACAATAAATATTTATATATTGTAAAATGTCAAGAAATTATTGGGTTTATGTTTTACTACTTCATTATAATCCAAGGTAGTTCATATCCGCCATAGCCATTATTCTGGTTCATCATTGTTCAATGGCTTCTAGCAAATTGCCAAATCTACTCAGTAATTTTAGAATTGAGACGGTGATACCTATACAATAATTTTGGAAGAGGATTGATATTCAACAAACAAATTCTACAACACGCACTATAAATCACCCATTTAACCCCTAAATGTCCAAGGTTTTTTTGAACTTCTTGGAATTTGTTCTAATAAATCGATTAAAATGCCAACATTTTAATAAGTTTTATCAGTTTTTTTGAATTGTAACTATACAAATTCAAACTAGACATGTTATAGATCACATGGGAAAAGAAAATACATATATATATATATATATATATATATATATATATTGTTTATAGATTGAAAGATTATAATGTTTTGTCATGAGGGTGTTCAAATTGTAAAAGTGATTTGAAGTCTTTCAATCTTCTTTTCACATATCAAATCTAAAAAATTGGTTACCAAAAAAATATGAGGTTACTATACATAACATACATCAATCAATACCTGTTCTATTTTTTTTAAAGAATTTTTAATGTAATTTTTTCTCCAAGATCTATTGTATTTGGGGCTCGTTTCCAAAAGCCCTTAGCACTAGAAAATCAAGATTTGCAATGGACACCCTTGCACAAAATCTTGAATAGAAAAATCATTATCATTTACTTTCAAAATCCAATTTTAATGTTAAAATTAGACTTCATAAATACTTTTTCAAAAACGTAAACTACTGAAAATAGCAACTTCTTCAAGTTATACTTAACTTCAAAGTATTGTCAACACTAGAATTTGGTGCCTTGGGCATTTAGGGGTTAAACCTACCACCTCATCAGTGTGACAATGGTGATTTTGGGTTTGCTTTGGCACTTTCTAAGATTGCTTAACCTTTAAACGTCGAACGGGTGACCCTGGAAATCATCTTTTTCTATTACCGTGTGAATCAATAGCCTCCAAAATTACAATACTCATTGCAAGTCAAACTGCTATAGAGAATCTTCCCTTTTCACAACAAATTTCGAGGATGAATAGTTGCACTTCTATCCTATATAGTTTGATTACTTGTCATCCATCAAACACAAAAAACGTCCTCTTCGGTGTTCAAGGGTTAACAATTGAGTTTGCATTTGTACTCCAAATTTCTACCCCAATGCTAGTTTCTGTGATGTAATTGTGGGCTAAGAATAAAGTTGTCATGGAGAGTGGCTGTTGACAGGGTTGCTTATTATTGGCAACAACGGCCAAAGATATGGGAACTGGGTCCTTGCGTCCTTGAAGGGCATCCAACCTGTCTAAAGTATGTGCACCTAAAAGAGACACTCTCCTAATTGAAATCTTCAAGCTTGAAATCTTGAACAGGTGTAGATAGGTGTCATAATTAGGACAGAGTATAAGAATGAAAAAACGTATAAAAAATCGTAAAGAGACAGAAAACATGTGTCATGCACCAAATCAAATATATGAATGTCCTTGCATTGTCATGAGTTTGACACTATCCTGTGATATTAGCAATCCTAATTAAAAACAGTTAACAGCAACCGGAACTTGTCCACTGGGTTAGATCCTCTCCTTAAGATTCTTGCGCGAGGAAGGAACAAGTTTGGTCAAAGAACTGCACGAGAACATCTCATGGGCTCCTGCAGCTGACATAAATATGGTTAGCTGAACATCTCAGTTAGACCACTTTCGAATCAGTAATGGCAATTCTACTCCAGCAGAGTAATGCTTCACAGCAGTCAATAAGTTCCAAGGTAGGAGGTGTAGAAACCATCCTTTTAAGTGTACCTACTTGATCAATGCCTATCCGAAATATTACACTCAAAATGTTTCGAGCAGGGGCAATTTTAGCACCCTCTGCCTTATCTTTCTCGACCTCTGAACCCTCCTCGTCCACCACCGCCTCCTCTTCCACCTCTTCCACCACCACGCCCACCACCTCGGGATCCTCCACCACGGCCTCCACCGCGGCCACCGCGGCCACCTCCGCCACGGCCACCCTCAAAAGAGCTTCTACCGCCACTACGACCACCTCGGCCACCAAACGATCCTCTACCGCCTCCACGACCACCTCCTCTGCCCCTGGATGGAGGCCTGTCTGATGCCCACCATTCATCTCGGCCTCTGGAAGAGCGGCTGTCACCCTCATCATCTGAATATGCATCTCTTGATCTCCCTGTTCAGAACACGCATACACTGGTTGTTACTCTCCAGGTTTCTGACTACAAACCACGGACCTTTGTTATGCTCTTCGTACAGTTTTTGGGTGATGGCTATCGTCTCCTTTAAGGTCGGAGTCTACATGCTACATGTAAGATAAGAGAGGTTGCGGTAAAAAAGAGAAGTTGGATTATATGCCAATTATGCTGTGATATTGTAGAATACCCTGAGAGCAATCAAATGTTAATGTTTACAAAATATCAGAAACTTAGCACATTCGCCAGACTCGGATGCTAAACCTGAAATACTGCTGTGCGCAGTCGTAGAGCAAACACATAGACAGTAGGAAATGTCAGAGTTGTGCTCCGATGATGGAGGCAATTTGAGGAATGTGATTTGAAATCGATAGAAGAGGGCTAATACTTTCTAGGGCTCGAATCGCAGTGGGCCGGATTTGGAAACCAAGGACAGAATTGGACGGCTGAAATCATAAACTTTGACAACCTCTAGTATCAAGATAAACAACAGCTGAAAGATAATGGGAGTATTACCTCGCGACTCCATGCTGCCGCCATCTTTTGTCCAAGGAGCCCTTGACCGTCCTGCCCCTGCCCCACCTCGCCCTCTTCCTCCTCGACTGGAGGAGACTGCACGTTCCTCGAGATCATCACTCTCACCACTAAAATCCAAGTCTTCAAAATCTTCAAAATCTTCATCATCCCCTGAACTAGAACTCAACTCAAGCTCTTTGCGATTACGTCCTCTCAAAGGTGGCTCAGATTGACTTCTCATTCTCGAGACACCAGAGTTCCTGTCTTCAGACCTGTCATCACGACGTCCTCCCCTGGACCCCGTAGCTCTACCCCGTGTCACACTTCTCTCCTCAGGTTCACTGTCCTCCTCCTCATCTCCAAAGCCTACGTCGTCGTAATCATCATCTGAACTTTGGGTGCTTGCAAAATCCTCGTCGGAACCATCACTCACATCAAAATTGAAACGACTAGGTTTTGCCACAGTTTTCGTCGGTTTCCACTCTTCATGCTTTTTCCGCCGGCCTTCTGCAACACCCTCTGCACTGCGAGTTCTTCCAAATCCTTCTTCATCGTCTGAAGGTCTTTCCCATACATCCCTTCTGCCATTAGTAGGCCGACTGCGTTCCTCAGACCGCGAAAACGATGGTCGACCTCGTTCTGATGAGCGCTCGTAAGAAGATTCCCCATATGACGGGCGGCCACGCTCCTCGTATGAGGAGCGGCCACGCATTTCATATGACGGGCGACCACGCTCTTCATATGAGGAGCGGCCACGTTCCTCAGTGCGTCCATATGAGCTTCTTGGAGTTTCCCTATCCCATTGCCCTGATCTCCTGGAAGCATCCCCTCTGTCAGACACTCTGCCAGCTCCTCGAGGGCGCTCGGTCCGACACTCATAGCATTCTTTGTTCCTGGAAAAGTTATGAAACCGGCACCTGAAAGCAAGCGAAAGATTGTATCATTTACTACAAGAAACATAACTCTATCCCAGTACACAGAGGAGAGCCAAAATGACCCAATTGAAGTATCTCATTTGAAGGCTTCTACAAAACTCCAGTCTCCGAATAATGAACAACAAATTCGAGCAACTTGTCAGGTACTACAAAGTCCACTGATCTTCACTCTATCCACAATCAAATAACTGACTAGCGTGAGTTGGGCATTAAGATATCAACCGTATTCTCGTGGGATCCGACAGAGATAAACAATTACATTCTGGAAGTGACTCACTAAATATGCATATTGAGAAAATACAGCATTACCTCGGACACTCCCAATCTCCTTCCTTCATCTCAGAATTGGTATTCCCAGACTTGGTATTCTGGGCCTGGCATTTTCGGCAAACAACGTTCCGAGAAAAGTTGACGAAGCCACAGCTGCACAAATTAGGGTGTGAGCAAATCAGAACAAAAAATGCAATAGGCAATGGAAGGACACGTGCAGGGATTGTTCATACACCGTGCTGAAGTAAAAGTTAAAACAAAAAGGTAGTAAGGCTCTTACTCTGAACACTGCCAATCACCAGGTGGAAGCTCTAATGGGGGGCGAGGGATCTGACACTCTCGGCATTCATTGTTTCTTGAGAAATTCACAAAGCTGCACCTGTTCCAGTAAAGATACAAGAATATTCAACAGATCGTAGTACATCTGGAATTAAAAACAAGTAACACACACACACACACACAAAAAAAAAAAAAAAAAGAGGTATAAAAAGTTGCAAACTCACAGCACTTCGGATACATGGATTGTTTATTTCACATGCAAATTCAAAGCTATTACCGAAGATCAAAGAGGCACAGTGCTGGTCAGTCCAATACATCAGTTAGATGACCAGATTCAAACAAAGAGATCTTACTCTGGACATTTCCAATCGCCTGGTTTCATTTCAATGTTGTCCATGTATGCATTTTTCCTCACTGCTTTGGGTTGCGCAGGAGGGTTTATTTGTCGAGGGGCAGGAGGGGGCAATGACGGGTCTCGTGGAATCTCACTAGCCGTCACGGCCTCTAACAATAATTCCTTGGCGGCAGACTCAACATAAGCTGTAAAAAGGGCAGAAACAAAACATGATTTAGACGCCTTCCACAAAATACCATCCCATGTAAAAATGCAAGTTCAAAATCTTCCTGAAGGCTTTTATCCTTAAAATGTACATGTTTGAAACCAAGAATAAACTTTAAAAAAAAAGGAAAAAAACTCAGATTACAATCTTGCTATACAGACGACCTGGTTGTTGTTTGCTGATGATCGTACCTGGAATTTCACGGGACGAAGATTTCGCAAGCATAGCATATGCCACAAGAAGGCGGATCACGTCTTGCGTCGCAACTACTTCTGTGTTCGCTGGCTTATTATAAGCTCTTTCACACGAATTTCGGATGTCGCACGGTTTGCAGACCTGAGCACAACGACATGAAATTCGGAAGACAATGAACATATTTTCAAATAATAGAGTTCATACGAGAATCAACAAATGAGTTAAGCTTCAACTTTGAACATTCCAATAAAGGATGAGCATCGCGCAAAATAATATACGGTGGGTGATCCAGACGAGGCCTGAGTACTAGAAAACTAAAAATCGATCGAGCAACTCCTACATGAAGAGTCTGAACGACCTGAAAGAGTAAGAATATCAACTTACGTCGCCTTCTGCAATATCAAGAGAAACTCTGAGCCGCTTGCCTGCATTCACGACTTTCCGGTCAGTGCTCGGGCAACCGAACTCCGCCAGAATCCGCAGCCGTTTAGAAGACAGTGCACTGCAAAAATGAAATGTCCCCATACAATGAGTCTCTTCGAGCGTCGTAAGCCATAACCGCAAATACTAACTGGCCCATGGCTAGACATTATTATGACCACAAAGTTCAATCAATTCATATGAATTTTACGACCTTTGAGGTTTATTTGAATGTTAAGATGATACTAAGGTAGAGACACCCTAAATCGAGAGGGATTCAAAAGCTCAATTAGTGCACATCTCCAGAGATTATAAGACACTTGTAGAACACTGTATAATTACAAACAAAACTTCATAACGTGTAATACACCCTCCAAATAACGCATTCTTCAGGCGCCGGAACCCTATACCCTAAACAAGAACGTATAGGAATTTGACCAGTCAATTAAAATGAAATACGCTCAACTGCAAAAGAGGGCGATTTCAAGTGTCCCTACCTTACTACGTTAGAAAACCCTAAAATTGCAATGCAAACCAAGAATCAGGTAGAAAGGCGTACTTGATAACATCGTCTCTATTGCGAGCAAAGGCCATTGAAGCTCGTTTGATTCTGCCCGAGTCATCCTCCTGTCGCACCACAGCCCTCCTGTCTGTGGGCTCCGTCTCAAAAACGAAATGACCTCCAACTTCCAGCATGTTGAGAAACTTGTCCCATTCGGTCCATGGATGTCGCTCTTCAGTCCCCGTCTCTTCTCCCTCCACAAACTCAGAACTACCTTCATCGTCTAAAAGGTCGACGCCGCTCAATGCTTTCTCGACCTCGTCCTCCTGACCGACAGCAACGACTGAATCAATCTGTTCCTCCTGTGAGGATTTGATTGCTTCCTGGACATCCTCCTTAACCGTCGACTCAATCTCTTCCTCCAACGCGGAGTTCACATATCCATCCACTGTCACAGCTACCTCGTCCTCCTCTTTCACGACTTTCGGAAGCTGATCCACTGCCTCGGGGGTTATCTCCAAGCTGGAGGACGACAGAGCGCGGACACTCTGGAATTGAAATGGCGACGAGCTATGGCACTGTCTCCACACGGGAAGAGAATGTTGAGATATGGGAGGCTGAGACCTCAGAATGTACGACGACGACGACGAAGTGAAAGCGCGACTGCGACGGAAAGCGGCATTGGTAGCGCATGAGCTCAAGCACCACGTTCCTTGCCGGAAGTACGCCAGCCAGGAGCGCTGCAGTATCTGCGTGCTGCACGAGAGAGCCATGTCTCCCAAGCAGATTATTGATCAAGCGGAGCTTGAAAAATAATCAATGTCAACGATTCAGAGGGGATTTGAGGAAGGATTTTGGGATGGGAGTGTAAAATCTATAAGCTTACGGGGTCGGAAGATGGAGAGCCCGCCATGACGGCAAGGGCAAGATGGGATTTCCACGGCGAGGAACGGAGGGATGGTGCAAAGACTCTTAAACCCTAAACCCCAAAACCCTGTTGCGCAACCAGATGAAAAAGATGGAAAGAGTACCCACGGATGAATGGCCTCATCCATTTTTATTCATCCGTCACGTTCACTTGCTGGCAAGGTGACTAACAATACCACTCAGTATTGTATCTTTTTAGGTTTTGTATGCTTGCTTGTGATCACCAAGGAGTTTTGTTTCAAAATTGTTCTCTACAAGTGTTGATTTTTAGGCCAATAATTTACAGAGCTAGACTCTAGTTCGTTAAATTATGAAATGCATTCATTTTTATGAGATGCATGTGAAAAAATAAGGTGGAATCTTGGGAGGAAAAGTCTATTGATTTCTAAATGCTTTTCAAACAAATTCTCATTTGTTTCACTGTGGTATAATACTTGGGTTGGTGTTTCTTGCCAAAGAAATAGTTACAGCTAACCAAAATGATTTGCCCCCCCTTTGAAAAAATTAATAAAAAGCTAAAAATTAAAAAAAAAAAATTGTTGGCACTTGCTACATCAATATTGCCAGGAATTTGTCTTTTGTCTTTTCTCTATCTTCATGAGGCAACAGTAGAGTACTCTATCCTAACTTCACTTAGTCATTCATTCCCTTTTCTCTTTATTTGTGAGTCAATATTGTTGTTTGTAGTTTAGTATTAAATTGTTGTATGTGTATAAATGTTAGGGTATTATAAGACAATGGCTCTCAAGTATCAACAAATAGATTCAAGTTTACTTGTCCTCGTTTCCAAAGAAGAAATAGAGAGAGCTATGGAAAAGGAATTTGCAACTATGAATGAGAAGTTGGAGAAGGAGCAAACAATGCCAATGAACATCTTCAAGAGACTAGGAAGGACTAAGAAACAATTCTACTCAAACTCAAAGTGGCCCCCATGGAAAAACCAAGCAACAAGGTAAGAAGCAATTACTCTAACATCCCAAACATTGTGGCCTCCTATCTATAGAATTGTTAAACAACACTGAACCATTGAAGATGGATGGAACTTCTTGAAATCTACTTGTGGAGTGTGAGAGAACTTGAGCAATATCTTTAACTACCGGAGGAGGGGAAATATGATTGGATGGTTCTATTCAAATGGGGAATTGAAGGATAACATCAAGAAGTATGTTGAACTTGAACACTACTTTGCTATGCTAGGCCTTCACAACATTGCCAAATCCTTTGCTCTTACCTGCTTTCATTGCTTCATTGCGCTTGCCGTTTATTTACCTAGAGGCCTCAAACTTGATGAAAAATGACTGAAGAGAATGGATGCTCGTTAGAAGAGAAATGACTTCGAAGAGAATGGATGCTCCTTGAATGTAGCCCCCAGCAGCAAGTGGTTCAATCACTGCAATATCCGCACCTTATGTGCAAATTGGAAAGGTACAATTGTCTCTGCATCCAACAAGTACTGTATCCCAAGTTGAAATTGGCAACCACTGATAAAAATTGCAAACTTCTTTCATTCTTTGAAAGAGCTAGAATAGAGCTCAAGCAAGATTCTAAATTACCAGCATCCAAGATTCATTCCCAGCAAAGACTTCAGAAAACCACCCTGTGGAATGCGAGAAAACAAATGAACAAGATCCACAGCTTCAAGAACTCCAGCATATATACCAGCTTATGTAACTAAACACAAGAATGACCACATTGTATGCAATATGCCAGGAAAAATATTCCGTAATTTTCAAACGTCACATATATAATACATGAAAGAGATTCGCAGTGTACCCTTAGTACACAAAAGAGCATAATTTTGCTTTTGAATACCTTCTTAAATCTGCACTCCAATAAACCTCACTAAGATGCTAAAGAGCTGCACCTACTTTTTACTTACTCTATACAATAATCTAAGCAGCAAATGACTTCCCACATCCGCAGGTTGATGAGGCATTCGGATTACTGAAGGAGAATCCGCCCCCAATCAGGGCATCGCTGTAGTCCAACTGCATCCCGAAGAGAAACAACAGGCTCTTGGGATCGCAAACTGCAAGGCATCAAGACGTCAGTAACCCTATATTAGCGAGCAAAACAACTCAAAATGACTAATGGCCCATCCAATTCCAGAAATAGGAAAACAAAACTGTTCAATACGAACCAACGATTGTTACGCTCTTGGCCGAATTCATTACAATGACAAATTTCAGAGTCGTAATTTTGTGATACAGCTCCCGAAAGAATGGGACTGTTATAGATCTGGGGTTCCAGAAGAAAGTCTGTGCCAATGTCTTGAAATTTCGAGGATAAATTAGACCATGGCAACTGTGGTGCTGACACAAATTAGAATTACACTTAATGAGATCATGCAGGCCTTACCCATTTTGAAACCCTCGTAATCGATGACCGAGTCATCAGGCCGAAGATTGGAAGTCTCTTCAAAGTCCATTACGTAAGACATGCCGGAGCAGCCACCCTGCCTCACTCCCACACGCAGGCACAACTCCTTGTCTTGGCTGGCCCTTAATTTGCTCAAGTGAAGCAATGCTTTCTCTGTGAGGGAGATCGCAGGCGCCACACTCGCTGCAGATGCAGTTGCTGCTCGTCATTTGGTCAAACCAAGGGATAACATCAGTAAATTAATAAATAAAATTCACATCATCCTAGATATCAAAAGCATTGCAACTGCACAACAATGTTTTTTCTTCTGGCTACCATCAGAGGGTGCCACCTGCTTACAAAGTTGACAAGCATACAAAGGACTGGAAAGAGAGTGATAACAGGATGTGGCGCAGGAAAGATTCCGGACGAGTATCGAAACCCTAACTAGAATTACCCGCATTTCTACCCACATAATTAAGCCGCAACAACAAACGCATATGCACACACTCTAACATCGAGTACCTATCGTCGAAGAAGGCATTCAAAGCATCTACCAATAATTCTCATAACACTTCATAACTTTTGCATACGGTATCCGAATGCATAATTCTTTGGAGCGATGGAATCCTATTCCATTCACCAGAAAGAGAATATATAAACTTGACAAGTCTAATAAGAGAAACTATGCTCAACAGAAAAAATGGCGACTCTGGGTGTCTCCACCTCCAAGACTAAAAGCATAAAGCGCCCGTAATCAATCCATCCCAGGACATGCCCCAATTGATTTACCAAAAGCGCTACATGGTTCGGAATCCTGATAATTCGAAACCCGGATTTCACAGAAGAAACACAAACCCTAGCCACACCAGAAATTCAAGAAAAAAAAGAAACTAGACTAACCAGAGCCCCACAACGCCCGCATGGCAGCGCACGAACTTACGAAAATACGCAAGACGAGTCTAATCAGAGGAACTACGCTCAACAGAAAAAAATGGCGATTCTGAGATTCTCAACCGCCATGGAAAAATGCATAAGGCGTCCGTAATCCATCCATCCCAAGACATGCCCCAATTGATTCACCAGAAGCGCTACATGGTTCGGAATCCTGCCTCTTCGACACCCGGATTCACAAACGAAACACAAACCCTAGTCACACCAGAATTTCCAGAGAAAACACTAACCCGAGTCCGCCGAAGCCCGGATTGAATTCCTCCGGTGCGAGCTTCGCATCGCCACCGAAACCGAGGAGCCGGTGGTCACGCCACAAGATGCAACCCTCGACGACGACGACGACGACACCACCCTCGCGGAGGTGTGCGAAGAAGCCCAAGGACTGGTGGCCATCGCCGCGAAAGCTGCCATCGGTCTCCTCTGCGAGCTCACAAGATGCAAATTCCCTGCAAGAAATTTTCCTGTACAAAATTTTCCTGTACTGTACAAGATCTCGTCGTTGGAATAAGGTGCGGGGGTAATCTGCACGGACCTATCGGGGAGATGTGAGGAGATCGCGGGCGGTGCGAGGAAGACGAGCACGACAGCGGCACTCGGAAGCAAGCGCTGTGCACACGCCGAGGGAGGAGGACTGCCCGCTCGTTGGGTCGACGGTTGGTCCCTGTGACCGTGAACCTGTGACCGTGGAGTCTGTTGTTACCGTGAATTCCACGGTTCCTTTACGATCTGATTGGTCTCGACCCATATTACCGTGCAAGTTGCGATCTTTCAGTGGATTGATGGAGCTACTTACATCCATGCATCTTACATCCACGAGTTGGGATGAACTGTATAGAGTGTGGATGAAATGTCATTTATGAATCCAAAAGCATATATATATTCATCCACCTCAAGATTCTATTTACTCCACTGGATATCAAACCTTTACTGGATATCAACGTGACGTACTTGGTATTAGCACTTGGTGTTAGGGGTGTTAGGGGTGATGTATGCAACGTCCAGAAGTAGGTCTAAATTCATTCCTAAGACCCAGTAACAACACTCCTTAACACCAAGTGCAAACATACCTTTAAATAAAACACGCTGAAAGAGAATGAGGATGAACTTATGAGAGGTCAATCACACAATTCACCAACAAACGAAATCGCAACATTCACCAAAAGACCACTTCTTTGACCCCAAGTTGTGGCATGACTAGCCAATGATCCGACATTAGTACATACATATCCATACAATTCCTACATGTTTCCCAATCCATGAAGGTACATGTCCAAAACGTCTAAAAGACAGCATCTGGAATCCCCAAAACCGACTTCAACATCCACGTAGGATTAAAAAGCTCTCAGCCCAATCTACATTGATTTTCAGCCCCAAGAACAAATTAAATTCCCAAAAGGAATACAGAAACATCTGCTGCTGGGAAAAATGTAAAGAAGAGCCTGAGATCCTCTGCAGATAAAAGGAGCATAAGGAGGTCAAATATCCTCTTCACCATCAACCGCAAGAGCCCTTTCTGAGGTTAAGTTACACCACCCCAGCATGGCTGCTTTAACTTCCCGTGGTTACAGAAACTGACGTGGCCCATGCCTGTGGGAATATATCAAATTCTAGCGTTGGTAGAGGCTGGAAATTGCAATTAGAGAAGGCTTGACAATCACCTACTGTAGGTAGAACAACTTCTGGACTCCATTGTGCAGCTCTGTAAAACTACAATTAGCTTAAATCTCTTACTGCACGAGCCAATACAGACTCAACCATTGAATAAAATTCCCATTCATCAAACGCTAAATCCTCCAAGGTTGTTGATTCATGAGCTTCCGCCTGCAAGATACCAGTTCCTATTCATGTCAAACTAAGAGTGTCGAAAAAAAGGTAGAAGACTCTAAGAGTTTTGACCAAACACCAGTTGACAAAAGTTAACGACAAGCAGACAGAAGTTGATACAAATTTAAAAAACCATCGACGAGGTAACATTGATGTAGGTGATAAGCCATGAAGCACTAACCTCGTCAAAAGTTAACAACACCAGGTTGTCAATAGCGGGTGGCCTTGATTGGTCCCATCTGCTTCCCCACAGAATGCATCACATCAACCAACGGCAAAACCACATGAAATGCACATTGTAATAGCAAGCACCAAGTAAGCATCAATAAGGTTACCGTAATCTTCCAGTCTAAATTCGTTACAGGACTAGGGAAAATCCACCAAAGACAAACTATGGACCTTCTCTATATGCTTGTTTGCTTGTACTATGGGAACAGAGTTGAAACATGGGCATACAAATAACAGAGAGGGATTCAGGGATAGAATGATATGCCAGACTCAGTAATAAAACACAAAAGTCATTTGAACGATATTCAACGGAAAGTCATGAAAACAGGATATTCAGTACCTGGTAAGAGTGAGGTTGTTTACAGAGCGCCACATGCCTCTTCCCACACTGGTGGAATCTTGATCTCTAGCACTGCGGCCCCGCCATAGCTCTCGTACTATGTAAACAACTTCTTCTTTGTCCACCTACATCACGCGAGTTCTGCTGCTTCAGCTTCCAGAGTCAATTAAACATGGATGTCGGTTAAAAGTTCAGGAACTACGAAGACATCATAACGAGAAACTTCCCTACGATTCATGGGGAGGTCTCCCTATTATAATATGGAGTCCTCCCCAGGAACCATGGAGAGGATTCTCTTTAGGATGTTATCTAAAAGTTCTTGGAACAGTCTAATCTTACTTTAAACCCTGCTCCTAGAAAAGCTTCGATGTTGGAAAAGCATTCTACACCGAAGTGAGAGATAGTACCTCGACAGCCTCAGCAGAACCAAACTGAAGCTCTTCCCGCTCAATCAAACGCTGGTGAAGTATTCCATAGTGCTCCAAATCCAGGTTTACCACGGGCTCAGTCCGCACAGGCATGCCGGCGATTTGAGTGACTACATATGTGGCCATTACTTGGCCGAATATTGCTGGGATGGTGCCCATCACAGGGATAATACGCACCCTAAACCCTGGAACCACCTGCATCACGTTTGCATTGACATCATTCCTTCCCTCAGTACATGGAAGCGAAAAATAACAAAGGATTAATCCAGAACAACCTACTGAACAGTAAATCTGGGCCCCACCCGGCATTCAAAAGACATGGGAGGCAGCAAAATCCTATCTAAAGGATAGAAGACCTAGTGTATCACAAACTCTACTTTGCTCTGAAGGGTTCGTGATTTATGAAGGTAATCAAAGAGCATCCTGAAGCCAGGATTGAGGTCTTATCTGCAGGGGACTCCAAAGCTTTGGACCTGGTGGAAGAAACCCTTCAGTATAGTATGCTGGGTTTCCACCTCCAGGTCCTCTAAAGTAAAAACTAGCTGTAAATCCAAAACAAGGCCAATACAAACATATATAGCTGCAGACCAAAGCCTGCAACTATCATTCTAACTTCACATTATTTATACTATCCAGCAAGCACAATGTGATATCCTACATTCTGCAGGAAGGGAACACATAGAGAAAGCACCCAGGCAGGTCCTAATCTAATCTAACTTGTAACAGAATTTGACGAACCTGATAGTCCGCAGGCTGTGCGTCCTCTCCATTGGGACCTTTGAAAGGCAGCAGCTTCACTTTCGGTTTCTCCAGAGAGAAGACCACTGGGATCCCTCCAAGAATGCCATGCTCTCTTCTTAACCGATGTCTTACCTGTCACAGTCCACGTCGGTTTTCAGGACTCCACAATTCAATCCCTTTCCAACAAGCCATTCTAGCGGTATTCTGTGGCGCCTTGGGCGGAGACTCACAGATCGAGAAAGAGGATCATTCGACGACTCCTTCAAGTCTGCAATGCGAATACGAGTGGGATCCACCCGAGCACCAGCTCCTGTTGCTGACAACACTTTCAGATCCTTCTTTACACATGCTGCCAAGAGAGCGACCTGTTTATGAAAACCAAACCAAACGGAAAACAGAAGCTCAGAATAAGAAAGGAATTGAGGAGAGTGAATGCGAAGGGGAAAGAAAAGATTTAATTGACACACGTGCACCAACTGATCAATCTTTGAGTATAAACTAAGAACACGGTCATATTCATTACATTGGTGAAATTTCTACAAAATTGGCAACACTTGGAAACGAGCTGTCAACTAGGAACTGGAGTCGTATGAGACACCTGTCTGGAATTAAGAACCTCATCAGAAATCTCAGATCTATACGAGTCCTAAATAACAATTCGCCAAATAACAATTCTGAGGTTGAACTACATTCTAGATTGCTTACACGGAAGTATCAAACGAAGAGAGAAATTAACCTACAAGACTCATACAAAAATCTCGGGATTCAAACAAGCCAACTTGGGGTCTTGAGCAACAAGAAGAAGAGCAAGAACCTTGGTGTCAATGTTGTCAATGCAATCAAGGACATAGTCAGGAGAGCCAGAAAGAAGCTCGTCTTGTGCGGATGCATCAAACATTTGCCCTCGAGCCTCAACTTGACACTCCGGGAAGATTCGCTGAAAGTGATTCTGCAAGCATACAGCTTTCGACATGCCCACATCTGCTCTCGTGGCGACCGCATGACGATTCAATGATGAGAGTGAGACCTGGAAAAAACTAAGCCAAGTTAGTCAAGGAACCAAGGATGAAAGAAGAGTTGAACAAAGTCAAAACTGATCAAAGCTACCAAAAAAAACAGTATTCGCTTGTTTGGCAAATTTCAAAGTGCCAAAAGTTAATGAAAATTTCCAGCCAAAAGAGGTGAGGTTTTAGATTAGTGGCTATATCGGGCAATAGAAAAAATGCCAAAATTAAAGAAATTTCCCAAAGAAGTAAATTTCGTAATAGAACAATCTCACATGACTTATAAATAATGCAGCTTCCATGTTACCCAATAATCATCCAAGACTGAAGCGTCCAAAGCTTAATACAATAAAATTGGAGTAGGGATTATCAATGTAATGGCACAAGGCAAATATGATCCACTTTGGAGGCCATCCCGACCTGATCAAAATCAATCAACCGTAACTTGCCTACTCCAGATCGCAGCAGCATAGCCGCTGCATGGCTGCCTACGCCACCAAGACCAACTACGACTACAAAAGCGCGGTGCACCTTCAACTGGCCCGCATCTCCAAAAAATTGTACATTCCTGCAATCCAAAACATGGTCTGAATGTTCATTGACAAGGATCAAAATTATGCAGACGCTCATGCAGGTTCGTAAATTTAAGCCGAGACAAGGACAAGAGAAGGTCAACAACAAATTACAGGTTTTTGGAGAGACTTAACCAAGTCAATGAAATGAGAAAGAAAATGATATGCGGACAGCAATTGTATAGAGGACCAGCGTGCAGACCCGGCGATTTAAGGAGTATCAAAGGCAGTAAAGAGGACCTCAGGGTATTTATAAAAAACAAAAGTCCATGAATCAACCCCTCAAAGATCCCTTTCTACTGGACATTATTTGTTAGACTCTAAGCTCAATGGCCTCCATGTCAAAGCGCCCAATCTGGTGTTCGCTGTGATTGGAATTGGAATTGGATTGGAATTTATAAAGGTCTTCAAAGAGCACCCTGAAGTCGGGACAAAGGATCTCCATCTGCAGATGTCTTCAATTCATAGGGTTTGGAGGAAGAAACCCTATGCTGGGTTTACTCCTCCAGGTCTTCTACACTACAAAGTAGCCAGAAAATGATATGCAAAAAAGGCAAAAGGAAAAGAATGTCAACTATTATTGTCAAAAGGAACCTGAACAGCTAAAATTCATACCTGGTGAATTGCTCATTGACTATCTCATCACGCAAGAAATCTTCAACAGGAAGATTATTACTCAATTTCGGCAATGACGACAATTTGTCGTAAGTAGTTTCTGCACAAAGTATACGCAGAAGGGCCTGAATCAGCTCACCACTACCAACTGGCGTACACAAACAACCAATAAAGTTGATATGCAGAAGCACCCCCAGTCATAAAGATAGCACAGACACTTGAACATCGTCCTTCGCTACCAGATAGCTCAACATAGTGACGGAGAACAACAATTTAGCTTCCACCAAACCAGGAAATCTGTAATATCTGACTGTTACGAGGTAGAAGGTCCTGTATGGGCGACGTTTGTATTGTGGACACCTATTGTGGAGTCCCATTTTGCCAATGCACTTCCGTCAATGAGATATTGGGCCACAATGGGATATGAATGTAGCGCAAATGAAACTTTCAAGAAATAATAATGGAGTGACTTAGTAGCACTGAAAACTTATAGAGCCGCAAAATTCAAAAATTCAAAATTCGCTGAAAAAACAGGGTTCCACTTCTTTGCTTTCCTTCGTTACAGAAAAAATGATTCACATCTTCTCCAAGTACCACTACGAAGTCAAGACACTCAATGCAGTCATACTAGCCATTCCCAAGGGTTCGCTTGCCCTAATCCATGCGCCAGGTTTAGGGTTTAAGCCAACCCTCCCATTCCCTCCCCACAGACAGCGCAAACAGCTCCAAATCCACAAACCACCAGACCGATCACCGACTGCCAGTTCCAGAACACGTACCAATTTCCCCGTTCACCGTTTTACTCGGCTCTAAGAAAGGCTCATACGTGGGATTCTTGACTAACGACGGAATTATCAATTGCTTCCTGCAAACCCAATAACCCCCCAAAACCAAACTTAATCCCAACAATAGAGAATAGTTCGTCATTCCCAATTCAAGCTACTGTATCTCCAGAAACCAATCCAAAAAACAGAGAGGTGCAAATTGACTATTACCGAACAGTGGAGCTGCTGCTGGTACTACTCTTGGAGGTTTTCCACGAGATGAGAGCGAGCGTGAGAGCGGAGCCCACCAAAGCTCCGGCTCCCAGCACCAGCAATGAACTAGTGGCACCCCCTTCGCCTCCCATGGTTGCGGAAGATGACAATGTCAGCTGTAGGGCGTGGCCATGACATGAATTCTTCCGACAGAGAACTTCAGCGATGGTGAAGAAGTCTGCGTGGAGTGTACCATCGATCGGAAGCAGAGTTGAGAGTAGTGAGAAACAAGAGAAGAGGGCTGGAATTGATCTTGCAGAAGTGGAGGTCGCGAGGAGCCTGGCCTCGATGTGGCAGAGTGTCTGGACGACGGAGCTAGGGGGCGTGAGAGGCGTGACGGAGGATGTCCGCGGTGGTGAACTCTCCGAGGTCCACGACTGAGTGCGTGGGACTGGTGACCGTGAACGGAGCTTAGGCTTCTGAAACCGTGGCCGAGGACATGGCCCAGTGACCGTGAACGCAGCTTACTGTAGATTTCTAAAAATGTGACCAAGGGCACGGCCATACACTGCCGACAACAGTGCATGACCATCTGAACTGACGGAAAAAGTCGGGCGGGGGGCGGCTTAATTTTTTTCCGCCCGACTGTCTGGCGGAACCCAGAAAGGCCTCGGGACATAGTGCCGAAGTGAGTCCTTACTCCACAACCTTCACAGACATTTGCCGTTTTCCAATATGGGTGACCTGATGGGTGAGCGTGAGCGTGTCGTTCCTGAAATCGTTGATGGTCCTTTCGCAGCTCAAGCTCTAGTAGACCAAGCTCAAGCACTTGCAGACCAACTTCAAGCTCTTGCAGACCAAGCTCAAGTTCCCGCAGACCAAGCTCAAGTTCCCGCAGACCAAGCCCAAGCTCTCGCAAACCAAGCCCAAGCTCTCGCAAACCAAGCCCAAGCTCTCGTGGCCCCCAACAACGACGTGGACCAAGCGGAGAAGAGTGTTTTCGCGTACAAGGAGATCAGCAACTTGCACGACATCAACCTGCACTACCCAATTCACAGACTTGCCTTAAAAGATTGGGGGCGGAGGGAGCAAGATCTGAGCAGTAGGGTCTCTCAGTGGGAGGGTCGTAGTGCCGACCTCACCCAGCAGATTTACACCATGCTCGGCTTGTTCGCGGTCTTCTTGGGACTGGTGCTAAGTGCCGTGTCGCAACTGACGAATGCGGGGCATGTGGAGCGGTGTGAGAAGGTCTGGTTCCCGGTTGGGCTCACGATATTTGCGACAGTGGTGACAATTGTGGGGATTATGTTCAAGTTTACAAGTCTGCATTCGTTGGAGTCAATGATTCATAAGGAGAGGCAAGCCCAAATTGTATGTTTACGCTTTCCCTACATGGACTTCTTATTGTGTGGAAATAGTAATCTTGAGTGGTTTCAGTGGTTATGTATTAGATAACCGATGAGCCGCGCTAGCGGCGAATAGGTTATCGGACATAATCGGTTGTTCATTTTTCAATCTCAACCTTTGATCTTCATGATCCAAGAGTGTAGGATGCAAGTAGAAAAGAAAGAAGGTTATGAGTTGCAACTTGTAATGGCAATGGTGATGGGTTGCCTATGGGATGGTGCCACATTAGCGTTGAAAAGTCAACAACCGGTTATGTCCTTATATCACTTGGGGGACAGATTTAGAATCAGGAACTTTTGCTGCAAGATGTTTTTTATAGAGATACCTTCAACAGGACCCATTTGGAGGGGCCTAAATAGTATAATTGAGTGAAGTTCCCAATTCTACATTCTAACCACATTTGGGAGCACTTGGAGTAGCTGCGCTTCCTTTTCTTTCAAGATTTGATTCCCTTCTCTCATCTTTGCAAGACGATATGTTTCGATCAACCTTAGAGTACTTTTGGTTCTGAGTATTTAAAGATATTGAACTATCCCTGACGTTGGTATCTAACTATGGCTTGAATGTTCTCCTTTAGGAGGTTGTCAAACGAATCAATTGTCTTCGAAGGGAAGGTCCCCGGAAGTTCAAGTTCCACAAGGACACCAGTAACTCTAGGCTTGCCACGAAGGCAAAGTTGTATTGGAAGAACCGTCTTTTGGTGATTCTGTCCCTTATGATTTTCACATTCATTATCATCTTGTTCTACTACGCCATCCTTTGTCCCACTTAGGTGCTCTAAAAGTGGGATGGATGTCTACAAATAATCAATCAATTTGAGAGTACTGAGCGTGTATATATATTCTTTGGGTCATTTTTTATTTAGAAGACAATACTCCCTCCCTCCCTCATGCATACATATACTTTGGGTCTTGTGTGAAGTCTTGATGGATGCCGGAAACAGAGAAGCCTCCAAGCAACTTCAAGCCCAGGGGTTGTCTTCAGCACCAAGTCCAAGCCCACGCTCGACGGCAAAGCGTGGAATTAATTCAAGGGTTGGTTTTTACTAAAAAAAACAAATTAAGTTGTAGGATAGAAATTAACACATAGATTGAGTTGCCATGTTTGTGGTAACATATGGAGCAATTATATATGGGGCAATGGAAGTGGCAAGGTTGTAGTCAAAGATTGAGCAGCTTCATTCTATCCTAGTCAAGGGCAGCTAAAGTTTCTTGTAAGGTGTGAGTGACTGTTTGAAAATAGTACATAGAATTCTCTAGCTATTGAAATAGATGTCAATATCTTTGGACTCACAGTCGTTGTCTTTGTGTTCCTTTCAAAAAACTATCACAAGCACTACACAAGATAAATGAAATACTATATATTGGGGGTCAGATTTATTAGGCCCCATACAAAAGCATTTCTTTTCGGTTGATTTTCCTTTGGTTAACTGAATTTGAAGAAGTTCATTATACAAGTTTCAGAATATTTTGTAACCTTTAGCACAGTTGAAAATATTTTGTGACCTTTATCAGCACTCACAATTTTACTGGTACTAAAGGCTTTACTAGTACTAATGGCTTTGACTTCGTGGAATTTTTGAGGGTTAAGATTATTTTCATGAATATTTTGATACTATTCAATTTTGTCATATTATAATTTTTGAAAATTTCATTAGATGCCATATTTAATTAGATTTTGAATAAGTTTTTAATGAATCTAATCCTAATGTAGAATATGTCCAATCATGTGTAAAAAATAATTTTGTCTATTTTTCAATGATGCAACTAACCTAATTTTCTAGGACTTGTGATTTTTGTGTAAAGTTCTAAATTTGTTCAAATAAAAATGGAAAGAAAATGGAGACTTTCAAAAATAAAGATGTGATGTTTAGATTCTTTTCAAGCCATAATTTATATTGCCTAAAACTCTCCAATTTACATTCTACTTCCCACTAGGTTCTTTTCCGAATTAAAGTTCAAAATATAGTACTACCACCATAGTTCTAAACCCTAAAGAGCTTTGGACAAAAATTAAAAAAATCTAGTTTGGAACCTACTACTTTGATTATAATAACTTTGAAGATATATATTTATTGTTCAAAATTGTAAGGTTTGGTATTTTCTATGTATTTGTACATCGTATTACCAACCATGATACAATTTCTTCTTTGTTTGTCAAAGGCTTCAAGCTTCATGAATAAATTATTTCAATTTCTAATGGTCTTATTATTGATAATAATATTTTTTCATGTACTTAAAATCGAAGATTAAAATGATTGAAAAGGATAAAATTGTACATCTTCTAAAAATAGAAGGACAATTTTCTTTCTACTTCTCAAAAAATAATAATACATGAAAAATAAAAAATTCCTGTGTTTTTACCCTGCGGGTAGTTCGATTGCAGGATTTAATGTCCTGCAATTTCAGAAAGCAGGGATGGCAATCAATAGAATAGCTCATTTTGAACTCGTAACAAATTCTTGGTGATGAGTCAGGCTACCGGCAAGGGCAGCAATGAAGAAATAAACACTGCGCCTTTTGGAGCAAGAGATTTGAGCTAGGCAAACTAAGGTGGTGTAAGCAATATGCATAAGCACAATTCTAAAACTACAATTGAAGCAATTACTAATTACTATTTTGAAGATTGTCTCCAATATGGTCCGAGATGACTCTAAATTATCGGATGATGGTGGTAAGAGCATCTGTAGTGGTGTCACAGCAAACAATCCCTCTATCGGCAAATGGAGGGACATTCCATAAGGCCTGCATAGTGCCGGTCCTTTTTTAAACAAATTACCCCAATGCAAAGCCGGCAATCCAAACATCAAATGGACCTTTAGCATTATAAAAAGAAAGAAAGAAAAGAATCTACATTAAAATAGACTTTTCATTGAAACAAGGGAAGTTTGAATTGATTGGCACGCTTAACCATGCGGAAAAGGGTTGACAATGTGGATAAAGGTAGACAATAATGATTATCTCTACTGGAAGACAACTTGTGGGCCCTTCAAATTTTGGAAATTTGCCAGACTTGGGAGGTCGCATACCAAGACCGTGGAAGTACAAGGACCCATGACGGTTGCATTGGGGTGCAATTGTTTTACTAAGGACTGACAGCTATATAAAGTGCCGATAGAGGCGCTCTTTGAGTGTCCATAGCAGATGCTCTAAGGTACCCAAACCGAATGGCGTGGTTGCGGGTTCGATACTTGGTGGCGATAGGTTGTGTTTATCTAGCATGAAATCAACCTCTCTACCTGACGGAACCCCCTTGCAATGTATTGTTCAACACGCTTGTGTCAAAAAAAAGATTGTCTCCAATCTCCCAATCTCCAAATGATGAGGGAAGGTCAAACTATATGCAAACTAAATACCGGTATCTGAAGGTACTGAATGTGGATGCAAGGGATGGGGCTTTGGCTTGCACAAAGTAGGATTTGAGTCAGAAGGGTAAGGTAGGAGGCTCATAAACCGTTCATCTAAGAGCTGTTTGCCATTTTGGAGAAGCTAAACTCCTTGAAACAATTTTCAAAAAATTTAATAGGAAGAAAAATGGAATTCGCATCTAACCCAAGTCGTTTCATATTTTTTGGACCTTCGTGGAATTAGCTATGAATTTTTGAAGTTGAAACTTAGTGGTCTCCAAAAGCGACCACCCCCTGAAATGTACACTGTTGGTACATGGAAGAAAGCAAAATGAACCTTTGGGCCATGATTGGTTTTACAGGCTGATCGGTTTATGAGCCTCCTACCTTATCACTCAGAAGTGTGTTAGTTTACCAATTTATGCAAAGAGTTGAAGTGTTGACAATTAAGATAGGAGGTCAGAAACCACACATCTAAGGGCTGGTCCGCCTTTTTCATGTATAGACTTGGATGGGAATATTTTTAGCTCATTTTTCAGACAAAGAAAAATAGATGAGGAATGTGACACAAATGGTTTTGTATTTTTCTAAGCATTTTTTAATTACTTATGATTTCAAACAAGTTGGGTTGTAGGTCCCTATTTATGATCCTAGGTCTTCTATAAATTGTTCACTTGCAATTCTAAAGAAAGATGAGGAAAGCAAAGAGAATGATTGGCTCTTGCAATTAATAATGTTTTTTTCCTTGATTCATTCAATGACCATAGAGGTCAGTTTTAGAATCACCTCATGTCCATTTCATAGCCATTTATAGGGGCGATTGTTAATGCCCGTACAATCCTAGAGCCTCCTACCTTACCCCAAGAAAATTACTCTACAAGTAATCAAAGTTAACCCCTGAAGGACCAAGTCTCCATTCAACATAAGCAAGAAATCTTCGGTTGGTTCCTAAGAAGTCATTTTTGGTCAGATGTTCATGACATTTGGATACAATGTGTAAACATGTACCTCTTTGGTGAAAAACTCATTTTTTTCTAATTGGATGCCTATAACCATAGTTATGCTGCCTTGAACTTTTTGAGCAGCTTGGTCAATTTAGAAATCTTTTTAAAATCTTTTGCAAAAAAGCTCATTAACTTAAAAAATTTGGCATGTATGAAACTAATAAAATAAGCTATACAATTTTTCAAAAAAAAAAATTAATTTTCAAATCACTTTCTAAGAGTAGTCAAACTTTGTTAGCTATATTGGCTAGGGCTGTTTTATAGAAAAAAAACATTTTCTTCTGTCTCTAAGTCCTAAGGAGTATTATCTTGCAATCTGTAAAGTCAAAAATTTTGAATTTTTTTTTACATATTCCAAATGTTTGTCTCTAACTTTTCACCATTTAGATTTCAAAAAAAAAAATTCATTCATTGTACAAGAAATCATCAAAAAATGACTAGTGTATTGCTAATTCACTTAACCTCCTTGCATTGCAGGGTGATTTAGTATAAGCTAGACATCTTAGTTGCTTCTAAAAATTTTCATGAGTGAACCTAACATCATATATTTACAAATGGTTAAAGTCCTCGTTTTTGCGTACAGTGGGGTACAATTCATTTACAAACTGTCTATTTTGCCATTCAAAGAACATTGCAATATAGAATAGAATTGGCATTTTTAGTCTGGTATTATTAACACTCGATTCTTATGCAATCCCAATCAAGTATACCAAATTTCAGTTCCAAAAAAGCAAAATTCCATTTTTGGTAAATTTTTTAAGCCAATTTTCATGGTTTTACATAATATTTTATTGAAACATTTGGTGATGAACTTTTTTAATTTGATTGAATAGATATGTAGTAAACATCCATATGCACATCTTTCATATTAAAAAAACATCCCATTAAGTAACAAAATATAATCTAGGATGAGTTCAATGTGAGGCATCGTATAACCAAACTTTGTAAAATAGATATCTCTATATTTTAACTACACTGAATAGGCATTTTAAAGGGACCCATACTAATTAATTGACATTTCATACTATATAAATATCTACCTTTGCTACAAGTCATACTGAAGTGTCTGGGGGTTGTACATGTTTTAAACGTCTCTAGTTTTCCACTGGAAGTCCCTTCAATTTTTTGGTCCCCTTAATACCCCTATTCAATGTAGATTTTGCCATTTGACCCTCTCATTGTGACTAAGGTAGAGCCACCCATTCCCAACCTACAGGTGCATGTATTTCTGACCAAGCTTAGAATGTTTTTTTTTTCCTTTTCAAGGTTGGAAGTAATAAATACATGACACATGTCCCAAGTTGTGAAAAAGAAGTAGGAAATAATGATTAGGAAAAAAGTTCTTGAATGGTCAGAATATGAAGAGTCTAGACATTGGCCATGGGTCCAGAGCACTTTTTGCCTCCCAAAATTCATAGTAATTTCAATTCAAGTGATAAAATTACCATAAAATTTGCAATCCCTGTCATTTCTATTGATGTACCTCTGAAAAATATTTGTTTTGCCTTCACTACTCCAGATCATGTCAAAATTCTTTATTTGATCAGTTATGGGTGGCGCTACTTTAATTTTGTACATTTGAACATGATGATACAATTACTTTGCCAAAATGTAGTTAAAATATAGAGATATTTATTCTACACCATATTCTCTGCATTCCATGAAGACTTGAATATACGTAGTATAAAACTAGCAAGTGCAACGTTGTCTGTACAGAGATTGCCATATTTGTCTGTACAGAGATCGCCATATTTGTCTGTACAGAGATCGCCATATTTGTCTGTACAGAGATTGCCATATTTGTCTGTACAGAGATTGCCATATTTGTCTGCACAGAGATCGCCATATTTGTCTGTACAGAGATCGCCATATTTGTCTGTACAGAGATTGCCATATTTGTCTGTACAGAGATTGCCATATTTGTCTGCACAGAGATCGCCATATTTGTCTGTACAGAGCTCGCCATAGTTGTTACAAATATTTGGATAACTTAAATACTATAGCTGCTTGTTCTACCGTATTCACTAGAGTAGTACGGAGTCATTTCTTTCCTTGAGTACTTTGATAATACTCTGATTACTCTCACTGTCTCACAGTCTCACCAGCCGCCCATAACATTCAGTAGCCTTCAGAGAGTCTGCCTAAATGTCCTCTCTAAAGTCCTCATCCACGACTTTCATCCCCATATAATAAATGTAAACTTCGATACTGGGGTAGTGACAGTACATTATGGTATGTTCAATTTTCTTTTCTTAATTTTAGGACTAGACATACAAATCAACAAATATTTGTAGTGAAAGATGTTGGCCAAAAGTCCAATTAGTAATGCACTAATGCATTATTAATATTTGTAGTCAATAACTTATTTTGGGTTTCTATAGTGAAAAGACAACTCTCTATATATACGTGGGGTGATAGGAGGTAAAGCAACCCATGTGGGATAAATAAATTAGAATTTGTAGGTTCTCATGCACTCATAGTTGAATCAAAAACAAAGAATTGTGTTAAAAGTAGAATTTCAGACTTCATTTAGGCATAGTAAAATAAGTTTTCTCAAAAAACTTTGAACTAAAAAAAGTTGGGTAATGAAGATAAGTTTCACCTCCAAAAATCCGTTTTGTATTTTGAATCTCCATTCAAAAGTTATGGACAAATTTGGGGGAGGGTTTGGAATGGATTTTTAAAAGTATTAAAGAAATTGTCCATTAAAAATCCTCTCCAAAATTTGTCCATAACTTTTGAATGAAGATTCAAAATCCCAAACGGATTTTTAGAGGTGAAACTTATCTTCATTTACCAACTTTTTTTAGTTCAAAGTTTTTTGAGAAAACTTATTTTACTGTGCCTAAATGAGGTCTGAAATTTTACTTTTAACATAATTCTTTGTTTTTGACTTAACTATGAGTGCATGAGAACCTACAAATTCTAATTTACTTATTCCACATGGGTTGCTCTACCTCCTACCACTCCATGTGCATATAAAGAGTTGTCTTCTCATTTCAAAAGCACAATGCGTAAATGGGTTCCAATTTGAAGTGAGGTACCTCTACGATAACATTGAAATCAATAATCTCAATGAATCCATCATCATTTTGTTTAAAGTTTGTATTGTTTATTATTCAGTTTTATTTGGAAATTTTTAATTTTTAATTTGCAGTGTATAATCATGGCGTGGGCACGAAGTTTAGTTCTGACAATTGTTGACAACTGTCCGCACTATTTCATCCCTCAGATGAAATGGTGTAGTACATTCCACACCATTTCGTTTGGGGGAGGTTAGAGCCAGTGATTGCTACTAAATGTTATGCCATGCTCACCATTTCAGGACATTTCAATTTCTGTAGAATGAGTGCAATTTAGTGGGAATTTTTGCGGTGTGCATTTTTAATTCTCAAGTGATAGTTATAGTCTTTTAGCCTATCGGAAGTGAATAGGAGTGCTAATTTGGTGTTATTGTTAGCCTAGTTGGACTTATATTTGGAAGAAGGTAGTCAAGTTACCAAGTTAGGATTGTCACGTGGAATGGGATGTAAAGAGTTATGGTTTCCTAATTGGAAGTTGAAAGTTGGAACGGTAGGAAATGAGAGGTATTTAGTCTTCTTCCAAGTTGGTTTTGGTCACCCTTTGTCGAGCGTGTCCAGTGAGAGTCTCAGTCCAAATTGGCTGTGTAATTTCTTTTGTTTTTAGATTTTAGATGATGATGATGGTGAGAGAAGAGATGAAATTGTTAAATGTGAATTAAATCAGAGTTGGAATTGGTGTAGAAGAAATTTGAGATACTAAACTGGTAGAATATGATGAGATGATGAACTTGTTGATTAAGCAAACTGTGAAATTGGATTAATGTGATTAAATGAAATGTGCTTAATTGATGTATCTGTGTGGAGTATGTGTGAATGCGTTGTAGTGTATTAACCCCTAAAAGCCCATTGTCCCTTCGGGGGACAAATGCATTTTCGGGTAGGTACCTACGGGCTGAAATTTTCTCTTGATTTTTTGAAACTTTTTGTGAACATGAAGAATTGAGAGAGGTAGGTGGCAGAAGAATTTTTTTTTTGAAATCGGACCTTTGAGCGAGAAGTTATGCCATTTCTTGGAATGCGTGGGGACGGCGGGCAGCAAAAAAAATTTGCAAAATTTTGAATTTTTTTTTAAAATATTTTTTTTCTCATAGATTATATTTTTGTCTATCTGGAAAGCTTTGATTCATTTCATTTGGATTTGTTATGAGGAAGTTATGGACATTCTTGTTTTTTGGGCAGTTAGAGCATCTTCTCGAAAAAAATAACTTGTAGGATTCATTTCGGAATGCAATTTTTATAATTTTTCAATTTTTTTAGGAATGGTTTAGTTTACTTGCTAGAACAATCTCACCATTGGGATTAGTGCATTTTAATTCCATCTAAAATATATGAATATTTTAGATTTTCCTTCTATCTTGTACCTACTTCTACTTAACAATTTTTTTTTAAATGATAATTAAGTTTTTTTGAAATTTTTTTTCCTAGACTCTCAACTCAATTCTCCATTGTAAAGATTTAAAGCTCAAAACGCTGTAGTGCAAAAATTTTAAGTTAAAAATGTTTAAAGTCAAAAAATCTGGTCCTCCAATGTGCTGAAAAACTTGTTTTTTCCACTTTAAACGCAGATATCTTGCAATCTTTGCGGTCAAAAATTCTGAAATTTTTTCCACACATTCTCATACCAATTAGGTGTAAGATCCTACGGTTAGAT
Organism: Pseudisothecium myosuroides; assembly: GCA_951799445.1. Taxonomy (NCBI): domain Eukaryota; kingdom Viridiplantae; phylum Streptophyta; class Bryopsida; order Hypnales; family Lembophyllaceae; genus Pseudisothecium; species Pseudisothecium myosuroides. The sequence goes on along the minus strand of OX637290.1, from coordinate 16,319,826 downwards.
GTGCAAAAAAAAACACTTTTAATTTTTTTTTACTTTTTGCTATAGAAATGGCAGTTTTGAGTGTTTTTTGGCAAAAATAAGGCCTTGGGCCTTTAGGGGTTAAGTGGAATTTAAGAGTTTGTGAGTTGTGGATGTAATTGGAAGCCATTGTGTGAGTGTACTATGATTGCTTAGTTGGTTTTTCAAATTGGATTAAGTGATTGATTAAATAGGTTATGGACAATACGGAAATGTTTGTGGAATGAGTAAATGCAAATTGTAAATCTAGTGTATGAGTGTAGTGTCGTTGTAGTAATATTTTTGGCTATAGAATTCCAAGTTGGATTATTGAATTTAAGCCAAGATATTTCAATTTTATATCTTGAACCTATTAGCATAAATTTCCTACTTGATCGTCTCCCTTGGAACGAACTTATTATACTAATAGGATAATTTCCAATTAGGTCATTACTTTCCTTCAATAATTTCCAAAAAGCTGATGTTTGGGTTGTTCAGCCTTCTAAATCTATTTCAAATGTTCCAATTGTTCCTATTGTTATTTTGAGTTTGATCCCAAAAGCACACATTAATGAATGCCTGGAGGATGCCCAATTGCACACATTAACTTATAGTTTTTATAATTAACCCTGAAAGATCCAAACTTTGTTTTTTTGGCAACATAGCCATTTTGGGCAGCTCAAGTGCTACAAATAGAATGAAAATTGTTGCGCCTTAAAGCTACTCCTTGGACATATGCTGTGTGAAAATTTCAAAGAAAAAATCTAAAAACTTTTGACTACATGGTTAAAAAGTTATTGCATGCTATATAATTTTCATTGCTTGACAGGGAGCCCGGGCATCTTAAAAAAATTCTTTAAAATCACTTTTTTCATAAATAAAAATTTGAAATTGGTTTTTTAGATTTATATATGTGGTAAGCTTTGAATCATTTCATTTTGATAAATGAGATGAAAATTATGAGGAGTTTTAGTTTGCAAGTGGCTATAGACTCTTTGTTCTGAGATAAACTTTGAAGTCATTAATTTAACTTAATTTTTAATATTTTAGAAAAAAATAAAACTTTAAATGTAGATTGTTTATTACAACATTTCAATCATTGGGATTGGCATTTTTCAATTTCATAACTAAATTCTTTACAATCCAGTATTTTAAATCATACTCTATTTCTTTCTATTTATCATTTTTTTAAAGTTTGAATATAAAATACACTTTGTTTGAAAAGTTTTATAGGTATTCCTAGCTTATTTCTTTAATATATTATGGAGAGTAATAAGTTGTAGTATCTATAAAAAAAATTGTGTAAAAGGTTTAAAAGATGAAATCTAACCATTTGAGAAGAGTTGAATATATTTTATTTTGAAATTCAAGCGACTTGATCTTGCAATTGGTCATGTTTCTTATTTTGAAATTTAAGGAGGGTGTACTTTAAAAATTTAACTAAAGGATCCTACTCGGTTGAATTTGTTAATGAATAATTATAGATGAAGATTTTAGCCTTGTTTTGGGTTTAAGTACTTTGAAGCAGTTTTGGGCCTAAAAACATTGAAAAACTTTAAGGTTAAAAAATAGCAAAACAAATGAGGATGTGGTTGATGTAATAAGTAGTAAAAGATGTGGAAATGAAGTGTCCCTTTATGCAATGTTTTCAATACTAATGGATCATTGAAAAATTAGAAGAATGTCAAAAAAATGGAAGAGGTTGTGGAAATTAGGTCATAGATAAATGCCGCAAGTTTATAAAGAAAAGTTTAGGCAGGTTCATTGTCATTGTGTGCAAGACTGAAAAGTAATGCAATCTTGCCAAGGAAGGTTGGGAGTTAACCCCTGAAGGACCATTGTCCCTTCGGGGGACAAATGGGATTTTGGACAAGTACCTACGGGCTGAATTTTTGTCGTGATTTTTTGAAACTTTTTCTGAAGATAGAAGAACTGATAAGCTTTGTGGGAATATATTTTTTTCACAATCGCTACCCGGGAACAAGAGGTATGACCAAATAAGCTCAAAACAAGGGACGGGGGCCAATAAATTTTTTTTTGCAAAATTTGAATTTTTTTTTTGAATTTTTTTTCTCATAGATTGTATTTTTGTCTATCTATAAAGCTTTGATTCATTTCATTTGGATTTGTTATGAGGAAGTTATGGACATTCTTGTTTTTCGGGCAGTTAGAGCATCTTCTTGAAAAAAATAACTCGTAGGATTCATTTCTAAATGCAATTTTTATAATTTTTCAATTTTTTTTTGGAATGGTTTAATTTACTTGCTAGAACAATTTCACCATTGGGATTAGTGCATTTTAATTCCATCTAAAAGATATTAATATTTTGGATTTTCCTTTTATCTTGTACTACTTCTACTTAACAATTTTCTTAAGAATGAAAATTAGTTTTTTTTTAATTTCTTTTTTTTTCGTAGACTCTCAACTCAATTCTCCACTGTAAAGATTTAAAGCTCAAAACTCTATAGTGCAAAAATTTTAAGTTAAAAATGTTCAAAGCCAAAAAATCCAGTCCTGCAATGTGCTTAAAAACTTGTTTTTTCCACTTTAAACACAAATATCTTGCAATCGGTGCCATCAAAAATTTTGAATTTTTTTCTACACATTTTTATACTAGTTAGATGTAAGATCCTACGGTTAGATGTGGAAAAAAAACAGTTAAATTTTTTTTTTACACTTTGTTCTAGAAATGGTAGTTTTCAGTGTTTTTGGGCAGAAAAAAGGCCTCGGTCCTTTAGGGGTTAAGGTAATGCACTCTAAAACCGACCATCCTATTGAAATTGACCCTCTAAAAAGCTACTGAATGGATATGAGGTGGTTCTTAAATGGACCACTTTAGCTATTGATTGAATCGAGAAATAATATTTTTTATTGCACGAGCCAATCATTGGCCTTGATCCACTCAAATTACTTTAAAAGTTGTAAGTAGACACATTTTGGGAGACCTAGGGTTACAAATAGGTACCTACAACAAAAATCTTTGAAAATTCATAACCAATTCAAAAATGCTTCAAAAAATATGAAACCACTTGTGTTACATTTGGCATTTTGAAAAATGAATTAAATATATTTTTGTTCATGCAAACTTATGAAATAGGCAGACCAACCTTTAAATGGTCACTTTTAGAGCAAACTAGCTTAGTGAGACCATAGTACTAGAAGATGGTAGTAACAACTCCATCACTGGTATAGAAAATTTAGCTTCTTTCCTAATCAGATAGGATACGGTTGGATATCTATAATGGGCAAAAGCGGCTCCTAATCTTTCTTCACTAGGTTTTAGAGCACGGACACCCTTAGTTGCCAAACTTGGTATGCTCAAATTTTCCATCTAATTTTGAAGAGCCCTCAATTTCTTTGTCCCTCACCCTTGCTCACCAAATATGGTCCATAAATAGTTGATTGACTTCTGATCAACAAGAATAAAAAATAACAAGCAATTAAACTTAGGATGAACAATGATTTCAAGGGCCATTCCTTCACACGCTAAGATTGAGTGTTAAAAGAATATTGTGAGGGGCTTGTAATACTTTCCATCCACATTTGAAGAGTGTCAAACCTCTAGCGCGTAAGGGTGGCTATGTTCTTATACCATAGTTGTACTGACTCACAAGCTTGACCAACAAATAAATTTCATTTTTGGAAACTTTAGAAACAAGGACATTGTTTGTAAGGTTTCATTAAGGTGGGACCTTCAAAACCACCATTTTTGCTTCTAAGCCTAGTTATTATTTATTAGATTGATTATATTTCACATTTTTCTTATTGACAAGGGAAAAGAGGTTTTAACGCACCAAAGAATGCAACATTTTGATATCGTATGCAAAAATTATGACAAGTCAAAGTTTTCACGGTAGATGTTCAAAAAATTGTTTCTTCAATGTACATGCATATTGATTTTTGAGATGTACATATAGAGTGATTATGGTGGTTTTGGCAGGGTGCAATTTTCAGTGTATCTATCTTAGGAAACATTACAATATTATTTAGTGATTGTAGCAAGTTAAAGGAAACGTTAGTATCCACCATGAGAGAGTAGAATATCACTGGCAAGTTCAATGAAGGCGAGATGGTTATCTAGTTGCATCAATCCATGTCCATTCCTCCTCTGAGTTGAGGGAACCCTTGTTCCCTCTCATAATTCCTATTGTGAATTGGTTTTGATTTTGGAGTCAAATTAGGAAGTGCATTGATGAGCAATGACTTTTGAAACTAGACTGCAAGTTAAAACTTGAGAAGTTCTAAGTGATTTTGAGCACAAAAATGTAAGATTCAATCATTCATTGTTGTTGTAACTAGTATGTTGTGTTGTTCCAAGCCCATTGTAGCTCACCCTTCATACTTTGTAGAATTGTTTATAGCACTCCTTGAATACTAGTATCAAGCACTTTGGGATAATAAATGAAAAATATGATTTTAGAGATTCCAATAATTATACCAAGGCTGCACTAGGAAGAACAAGTGGTTTAGAATGGACAAAGAAAATAATATGATTGTATTGTTGTAGAATGGGAGACAATATATTGTTTTTAAGGTGTAATTCAAAGACTTCATTATATAAAGACAAAAAAAAACCCATTATTTTGAATGAAGTAATTTTGCCTAGACACTTAAGACACAAATTTTTGTTTCATCTCCCTCTTTGAGACATGGAATCGCAATGGCAAAATCCCAAACATCATTTTAGGAAGACAAAAAGTACACTAGTTGAATTTAAATCTCCAAGTCATGAATTTTTAATCCAAGACATTCTAGAAAAATAATTAAAAGAAGGCTCATATGGAAGATGGCATTTTATGATTTTCATATTCACTATAATGGCTAATAACCTCTTCAAGCCTCTCAGCCTCTTGATTCTGAAAGATTACTATAGAATTCATTCCTCAAGGTTCGGGCAAACCAACCTCACTCAGCCTTCGAGTCCTGCCTAGGTTTCCAAGTAAAATTTTACCCCTATTTCATAATTGGTTAATTTTTTACTTCCTAACCTCTCCTAACAAAGTTGGGGGCCCACAATTCAAATTATGAACTCAAAATTTCCATCCGTGGTAAATCAATCTCTACGTACCGTATTTCGTACACACGCATATGCGCTCTGTCGGCATTGCAGATTTGCAGGCGAGTTTGAAACGACGATGGAGGGACCGCAGCAAGGACGGAGCAGTAGTCACGAAGAACGGGAAGCGTACTACCGGCGACGGAGATGCTGGCCGGGAGTCTGGGACGAGTGGAATGCCTAGTGACGAACGAACGAACGAACGGCTCATCAGTAAATGAGAGCTCCTGGAGCCCTGGATTCGCTTGTGCAAGAATCATGGCATTCACTTGCGCCAGGGGAAGACGTCTTTCAAGTCAATGCAGACTTGCAGAGCATGCGAAGTCAAAGCGAGTAGGGGTAGTCACAGCCCTCCGAGGTTGAGATTTTCTCTGAGAAATTTCTTCAGGCGCATGAAATGGGGAGCCAATAGGGGTAGTCACAGCCCCTCCGAGAATCGTCGGCTTCCCTGAGATTGGACGCGTGGCTTTGCGCAACTGGAGCCCTGTTGTTTCGGGATTGCTGAACCTCCGAGGTTCAGAGCGTGCCGTTCTTCTCCTCTGCAGGTGAAGAAAGGAGCTATGAACGTCGTTTTCTCCGAGAAAATTTCACCTGCTGCTCCGTGATTGGTTTGGCATGGTTGCCGTGGTGCTGTGCAAGTGACGCTTCTCGGAGATTTCATTTTTGCTGCAAAAGGGGTGTCACAGCCCCTCCACAAAACAAGGCTCCCCATTGGCTCCCCATTTCATGCGTATGAATGTAAACCTTGGAGGAAATCTTAACCTCGGAGGGGCTGTGACTACCCCTAATGGGGAGCCTTGTTTTGTGGAGGGGCTGTGACACCCCTTTTGCAGCGAAAATGAAATCTTCGAGAACCTTCACTTGCACAGCAACCACGGCAAACCAATCACGGAGCAGAAGCTAAATTTTCTTGGAGAAAATGCCGTTCACAGCTCCTTTCTTCACCTGCGAAGGAGAAGAACGGCACATTTTGAACCTCGGAGGTTTGAGCGATCCTCAAACAACGGAAACCAGTTACGCAAAGCCACGCGTCCAACCTCCGAGAAGTGGACAATTCTCGGAGGGGCTGTGACTACCCCTAGTTGATGCGGAGGGGGAAGTACTGGCCAGGGGAATATATAGTGCAGTGGATACATAGAGTGTACATACTACAGTAGTCCAACGGTGTAAGTTTTATGAGGACAAGGTGGTGGGGCGGGCGAGCAGTGGTGAGCCTTGCTGGTTGGATATTTTTGTCCAGAGGGCTATTGAAGTCGTTGCATTGAAGGAATTTGTCGCCATGGGAAGATATGGTACTCCCTCTGTCTCAAAATAAGACCGGTGTTTCCTTTGTAAAATACAAAAGAAACACTGGTCTTATTTTGAGACAGAGGGAGTATGAGTTACCATATATTATATATTAAGTCTCCATGGGAAAATATGGTATGAAAATGGTAACTCATACCATATTTTCCCATGGAGACTTAATATATAAAACTAACACGCACGTTGTCTGTACAAAGATCACCAGCTGTTACGATTATTTGGATAATACTGTAGCTACTTGCTCTACCATATTCGCTGGAAATATCCTACAGAGGTTGCAAGTGGGGGTGCTCTCATTACACCCCTGAGCCTTCCCAGACATTTGCCGTTCGGTATGGGCGACCAGAACGGTGAGCCTGTCGTTTCTGAAGACGTTGTTCTTCCTTCTCCAGCTCCTCCTCCGCCTCCCGCAACCCAAGGTCAAGCTCTTGCAGCTCCTCCTCCGCCTCCTGCAACCCAAGGTCAAGGCCCCGCAGCCCAAGCTCACGCTCTTGCAGCCCAAGCTCACGCTCTCGCAACCCAAGCTCACGCTCTCATAGCCCAAGCTCAAGCTCTCTTGGCCACCAGCAACGACGTGGAAGCAACAGAGAAGAGCGTTCACGCATACAGGGAGATTGCCAACTTGCACAACATCAACCTGCACTACCCGATTCACAAACTCGCCTTAGAAGATTGGCAGCGCACGGAGGAGTATTTGAGCAACAGCGTCTCTCGTAGGGAGGGCCGCAGCGCTGAACTCACCAACCAGATTTACAACATCTTTGGTTGGTTTGCAGTCTTCCAGGGAGTGGTGCTAACTGCCGTGTCACAGCTGACGCAAACGGCACAGGAACCGGTGTGTGGGAAGATTTGGTTCCCAATCGTGCTCACGGGTTTTGCAACATTGGCAACGGTTGTGGGGATACTGCATAAGTTTACGAGTTTACAATCATTGGAGTCAACGATCCATACGGAGAGGCAAGCCAAAATCGTATGTTTTCGTTTTCTCTCCATGGCCTTCTTTATGTATGGAAATAGTACTCTTGTGTGGTTTTAGTGGTTATGTTCTCGTAATATTTGGGGGATAGATGTAGAATTGGGAACTTTTGTTGCAAGATGTCTTTTATACACATATCTTGAACAGGAGCCACTTTGGGGTCCTTAGGGGGTCCTTAGTAGTATACTGAAGTAGGGTCCCGATTCTACATTCTAACTACATTTAGTAGCATTGTAGCATTTGGAATAGGTACGCTTCCTTTTCTTTCAAGATTTGATTTCCTTCACCGTTCTTTGCAAGAAGATATGTTTTGGTCAACCTCGGAGTATTTTTGGTGCTAAGAATTTGAAGATGTTGAACTATCCTTGACTGTCTATGACTTGAATGTTCTTCCTTCAGGAGGTTGCCAAACGAGCGAGTTGTCTTCGCAGGGACGGTCCTCAAAAATTCAAGTTCCACTTAGGCACCGACAATTCTAGGCCCGCCACGGAGGCCAAGCCTTTTTGGAAGAACCGGTCTTTAGTGATTCTGTCCCTTGTGATTTTCACATTCATTTTCATCATGTCCTACTTCACCATCCTCTGTGACACTTGGGTGCATAGATAATCTATCAATTTGAGAGTAGTGAGTATATATACTTTGGGTTATTTTTCAAAAGGTAGCACTCCCTCCCTCCCTCATGAAGAAGACAAAGGTGGTGAACCAGACGGGGAGCAACATCGTTTTGAAGGAAGGCACGGGAGGCGTGTACCGCATGTTATGTTACGAGATAAAGAATGGGGATGCGTACACCATCAAAGTGGACACAAATGCCACGTACCGCGAGTATTGGTGTGCAGTGACGCCGGATGACGAGAAACACGTGGTGCTGAGCTCCGACGACTGCATGGAGTACGCGGAAGTGCGCATCAGGCTCAAGGAGGACAAGACATACACTTGGGATGCCGTGAAGAGGGGCTCGCATGAGGTTCTGAAGGATGTCGGAGATAGAGAGGCCCCCAGGCAACCTCAGGCCCAGGCGTCAGACCCAGGCCTTGGCTTTGGTGGCAGAGTGTGGAATAAAGTCAAGGGTTGGCTTTCTTGAGAAGCGAATTAAGGTAAGGGATAGAAATTAACGCACAAATCGAGCTGCCACGTTTGTGGCAATATATGTGGGGCATTTATATACGGGGCAATGGAAGTGGCAGGGTTCTAGTGAAAGATCGAGCAGCTTCATTCTGTCCTGTTATGTTATAACCAAGGGCTGAAGTTTCTTGTGAGGTGAGTGACTGTTTCAAAATAGTATTCTCTAGCTATTGAAATAGATGTCAACTCACAGTAGCTGTCTTCGTGTTGCAACAATGGAGTGGCGATCCACTCCACATTTTGACATTGAATTGGGTATGGAGCTTCAGTATGCTAAGCTTGCTTCTGGTCCGTGACTTTTTTAGACTTACATTCTCTGTCATACCAATGGGCTGCATTCTGCGATGAGGTAGTGAACACGTCCTTCCTCACCCGGGAGACCTTTCGATGTGGGTGGGTTAGGGTATAAATTTAATGCACACTTGGTGTTGAAAAAAGTGAATCTAGGTTAAAGTCTCACCGGAATTCACTTCTAAGACACTCACTGATGCTATTCTTGAGACCAAGTGAGAACATGTTTAACGCAGATTCACGTTCTGTACATGATCTTCCTCAAGCAGCTTCAAGAGAAATCATGTAGTAACCCAGTGGAAAGAATAACGAATTCTCTACATGAATCAAGGATACGCAAGAGGAGTTTCAACGGTCTTAGGGCGTATCTTGTTGGTAGTCAAAAGGTGATAAATGAATCAGGAGTCTGTTTATCCAAAGACCCCATGCCAAGCAAACGAAATTCGGGACCTGCATTCCCTGACCGTGGGTGGACAAGCTTTCTAACATTGCAGACTAAGTCTTGAAGCTCTATCGATGCTCAATGATACGAGGTAGTTTTGCACAGACAAGCTCCTCAAAACTATTTAAATGCATGCAACAATTTCTGGACTTCTGCATTAGTTTTAACTGGGAGAGTTAAAAATGGATTTCAATGAAGTCTTGATGTCTACTCGCATCCGAATTCCCTGTCATTTCATCTCTATATTTGATACGAAAATGAAAGATTACGAGACGAGCTCAAATACATTGTTCAGGCAAAACTTCCTTGTCTCCGATGCTCAAGGAATTAGGTTTCAACCAATTTATTGAAAGCGCGCGCTGAAAGACAACTAGGAGGCCACTTGCCCATTCATCAAGATTGGAAAAGACAAGGTCGCACAACTGTGACTCCGAATATCTGGCACTTCACATTTCCACCATCACTTTCAAAGTAACAGCAACGAACAGCACTGCGTTTCCCCTGAACCCTCCTCTCACAATAAGCTGCCAACCCAAACCCTGAACCCTGAACCCACAAAACTTAATCACAAATCAGTTGCATTCTAGTTTCTTTACCAAACATTTACTTCCAAAACAATCACAAGCATTCCCCCCACATCAACACAAGGAATAGTTCAGTCACTGTGACAGTAATAATGGGACAACCATAGTGGGTTTTTGATCAGACGTCCCTCGGTGTGGGATTCTTATCATTAGAACAACTGTCATGTGACAGCACTATCTCGCATTTCCCAGCCACTCACTCAATACTGAATCGCCAATTTTACATTAAATTGGAGCAATTTCGGCACCAGAATTTGTGACATCTTTCTAACAATCCTCTATAAACTAGGACAAGTGTAGGTTTACATTTCAGGCCATGCGTCCTGAAAAGTGCCGAAGTAATGAAATACCTCATCTCATCCGCTCACCTTTCAATAACATGTGTCAATCAGTGAACTCAGACCTCACAAAACAGAGCTGGATACAAATCACATCAACATCAAATTAATAATGAAAGTGACTGTAAATTAAAATTGTGCGCTACCTAATGTAAAGTCGTCGTTCACCATACAATACGGGAGAGGTTCCATTGACACACACGTGAACTTTTCAGAGCCTTTTCCTACAACAATCCAGAAGAAATCTGCAGCATCTAAAATTTTGCACATTTATTTTGTGATGAGCTAAACATCAACCACCAAAAACGACATGTCAGTGTTCTCCCACGCAGCACAAATCAAGGTTCACTTTTATGGGCAATGAATCCTCTGATGGTTAATGGTTAATGGAACCTCTACCTCACAACGTCCACTTCAATTTCAGTCGTACAAGTTCCTCCTGCTAAGCAAGAACCGCAAAGTAGGTCAACAAACCAACAAGGCCACCAGAGATCCAAGACCCGCTCCATTTGCACAACCCTCCAAACGTCTCCTGGGGGCGCTCAATCGCATCCATACCACAATCAATAAAAGGAGTCACGCCGAACCCAGGCAGTGCGAACATCCATATGTGCAGGCAGGAACCCCGATCAATGCAAACTCGATCGATCTGTCGGAAAACAAGATGGTTCCCTTTTATTGACTGCGGCAAGGATAAGGTCAAGGATCGGACATGCACATAACAATAACACACACAGACACCGCGCTACGCTCGCTCGTTCCAACACCGACTAAATTGCACGCAACTCAGACCCAACTCGGACCCAACTGATCACAAATAATTAACGAAACGAACGAGGGTTTGGCTCTTCCACGCTCAACGCGTACCCAGCAACGCGTACCTACTGGAGTCGATATATTTTCGCGATCTCCACGCTCCGAAAAGCACAGCTTGAGGTCCTTTTCTTGTCCATTTCACGGCGAGAGCAAGAATTGGGGCCACCCTCCTTGATGGTCACGCACTTATTAACGCTGTGCTTATGCATTATTATTGTTGCCTGTTGTGAGGAACGGCGGCCTGCACCTGATCGCATTTTGGCCATGGCTAGAGATCAGGGGCGTGACGGAGGATGGAAGCGCCAAATCCCTGGCGGGCATTCGCTGTGGTAGTGAAGCTTCGTGTGTGTTCTCCGCTGCGACAGGGTCACGCATTGGAGGCTCGACAGTGTTGTTTTGTCATTTTGGAGAAGGAGCGAGTTGTTTCTTCAATTGACTCATGTGATGCTCATGTGATATATTGGGCTGATACTTGGTGATATCTATGCAAAAAATAGGTGATACCTAGATAAAATTTGGCTATCGGTCTTAACCCTTAAAGGACGAAGGGGTGACCCTCAAAATCCTCCCTTTCCATTACCGTGTGAATCATTGCCTTAACAAAATGGAAAAGCACTCATTGGAAATTGACCTATTGTAGAAGACCTGCCCTTTTCACAACAAAATTCCAAGGATGAATAGTTGCACTTCTGTCCACATGCAAAGATGCTCTGTCATTCATCGGCCGACAAACGTCCTCCATGTCGTTCAAGGGTTAAAGAACAATAGTAATCTGGCTAATTGATCCAAAAAAATGAATTTTTTTTGTACAAAATGCAGCCAACATTGTTTGATTGTAGTCAACTGGCAAAAAATCATACATAAAAAAGACAATACTCAACAAATGAATTTGTCATTGTGTCACATTAATCGTAAAATGTTGGAGTCTATGACTATGTGGGCAAAGAGCGGATTCTTTAACTCCAGATGCTTCATTTTGTCATTGGAAATGAATGGAATTTTTATTTTTTTATTTTTCAAAGCTTAAGTTGCATGTCTTATACTCCATATAATTCTTAGAAATTTTCAGAATTTTTTGTGAAATTTTGAAATTACTAGGATTTTTTAAATAAAAAATGAAAAAAGTAATACTCCGTATCAAATACAATACATGCTTAATACATCTGAAATTTTCTCCATAGGTGTAAATTATAGCTTAGAACATTATGATGCAAAAAAATTATTGTATATCATTAGAAAGTTAGAAAATTTAGCACTCCATGATTATAGGCTTAAAGTTCAAATTCCAATAAAACGTTGAATTTTAGAAATTTTTCAAAATTTCAAATTAGAGTAGAAACTACACTTGAGAAGCTTAGTTCAATAGTTGGGTCCATATTCAAAAAAGATCATTTTTATGGCTTAAATTTGAATTCAGAGAAAGGAGCATATGTTGCTAAAACATAATGCATAGTGAATCATATTTTGGGAAATCAACACTTCTCTAAATTCATTGCTATCATCATTCATTGAGATTTGGGTGCCCACACCTATATGCCACTCGTCCCAATGAGCCCCAAAAAATTTGGATTAATTAAGACAAATTTATCGATCCTAAACCATGATCACTTTTTCAATTGCATCTTCTATCTACACAAGCATGGGGGACATTCAATTTTTGGAGGCCATAGCTAAAAAGAAAGCACAAGCATTGATCAAGTGAAAGAAAAGAAGAGGGAGGAAGTGACACTCATCAAGAAGAAAAGGGCACTTGGAAGAACTCAAGAGTCGATTGAAAAGATGGGAAGGCAAGAGGCTAGAGTTGCACAAAAAGGGTTCAACGAGCAATGGACAAGACAAGCATTCAAAGAGGCAAGAGAGAAACTTAAAAAACTAGTCAAGTCCAATGTGCCATTGCAAGGATGGCAAGCACCTTATTGTGCCTATCAAGCATTACAATGCAAAGTAAATCAAGCAATAGCAATCTCTAAATCAACCTCTAAAGGACGGTCATTGCAAGAAAGATCGGTCCTATTTACTAATCACAGAGCCAGTGATTCTCTTGTCATCCGCTATAACTTTTGAAGCAAAAGTCCAATCAATATGAAATTTTTATTGGAGATACCTAACTTGATGGTGATGAAATCACTTATTTTTTAGAAACTAAAAAAAATCATTTTATATTTAAAAATCATTTTTGTTAATTTGTCACAATGTAAGGTTTAGGATTTTTTACTACGATAGGAGTCCCCAAATTTAATGATCTAGAGCTGAAATTTTTATAATCTATTTGTATAGTAGGAAAGCATATCCCTACCAAAGGAAATCTAAAAATATATTATTTTGTGTCTTCTTCATAAGTGCAAACAACACTCCCATTGTGTGCAATTTCTGAACAATGAAGATGATTCTAAGATCAATATTTTGGTGAAATCTCATCAATATAAACTATTTCCAAATGTCCAATTTTTTGTTTGTTTTTAATTTTATTTTTCTGTTCTTTACAAATTAAAATGTGAAATTACAATGCAAATATCCATTTTCTTGAGATTTTGCACTTTTCTAGTTCTCCTACTTAGAGAATTTTTCTATGCTTTTCCTTCCTAGGGTACCTTCTTCTTAAAAGTGTATACATTAAACATATTTTTCACATTTTTTTAAAATTGATTTTCTAATTCTAAAGTACTACCAAAAGAAAAAATGAATATTGTGGAAAACGCTATGCTTTTTGAATGGTCTTTCTTGCAATGGCCTAGGACCAGTTATTCAAATTTTGAACAACAAGTAAACGCAAATACATTCCAAGCACACAAAAAAGCGTTTTTTTATCTATAGATTTTTTTTGAAAATTCCTAAGTTATTTCTTTGATATTTGTAAAATATAGATTTTGAAGGCTTTACTTTGCAGAAATTCTATTATTCAATAGGTTTTGGTAGATTTGGCTTCAAAAAGTAACTTTTTCAGTTTAATAAATGACCCATCAAAAACAACTTGAATATAAAATTAAAATAAAATATTAAAAATCACTATGATTAGAATTTAATAGTTTGAATTTGAAGGAAAAAAATTCTTGTAAAAATCACAAATATTCAATCCACAATGAATTTCAAAAAGAACTCTCAATTTCTGGCTTCAAATTTAAAAAAAGAATATTGGTTAGTATAATAGGTGGTCTCACCGTATGGATGTAATCTATAAATTATGCTTTACAACTATTGTTTATGAGTCATCATTAATCCCTAAAGTTCTTTCATATTCAGATGCCCAAGATTATTTTAAAATAGTAGTTTTCAAAGCAAAGTGCGCTAAAATCTTCATCCATATTTATTTTTAACAAATCCAATCATTGGATCTTTTAATTCATTTATTAGATACACCCTCCTAAAATTTCAAAATAAAAAACCTTACAAATTGCAAGATCATGATGTTTAAATTTTTTTTTAAAGTATTCTCAACTCTTCCCAAATGGTTAGATTTCACCTTTCAAACATTTTACCCAAAAATGTGTAGATCCTACAACTTGAAACTCTTCATAATATATTGAAGAAATAAGGTGGAAATACATATTAAAAATTTCAAAAAGAAAGTTCATATTCATGCTTGGAAAAAATAGTAAGTAGAAAGAAGGAGAGAATAGATTAAAATACTAAATTGTTAAGAATATAGTTACAAAATTGAAAAATGCCAATCCCAATGGTTGTAATGTTGTAATAAACAATCTATATTCTATGATTTTATTTTTTTCAAAAAATATTGAAAAATCAGTAAAATAAAGGACTTTAAAGTTTATTTTAGAGCAAAAATTTCATAAGTGCCCACAAACAAAAATTCCCCATTTCATTAATCAAAATGGAATGATTCAAAGCTTTTCACATATATATAAATCTAGAATACCAATTTCAAAATTTTGTTTCTTGAAAAAGTGATTTTTTGGAGCTACCCGAGTTGAAAAAATCACGTATCATACAATAACTGTTTAACCATGCAATCACAAGTTATGAAAATTGTTGGGACTAAAAACTTTCCCTCAATCACAAGTTGTGTGAAATTTCAAAGAAAAAAAAAAAATCCCGTTTGTAGTAAGCTATCTAAAATCACTCTACTACCAAAAAAAAAACAATTTGGCCCTTAGGGGATTGAATTATTGTAGTGATTTGTATTTTATAATACAACTTTACAATTTTGGAAATTTGGAGTCTTCTCTAGTCCTTTAGGGGATAAAAGAGAAAAAAGAAAGGAAAGACACAAACTCACAACTTCCTTACCACCAATTCAAGAGGTGCCTTGGACTTAGACAAAATTGTTATACCTTAAAAGATGTTCCCTCTATTCCGAAATAAATCCAGGGTTTCCAAATATACTTGTCCCAAATGAAATTTGATGTTTTTCTAGAAGAATAATTTAGACAACTTATGCACTCAAAGAAGAACCAGATTAGCCTTCAAGCCTCTCACTAGGTTTGTGAAGGAGAACTCTAAACGCTTAAACACAGATTTAATGCAAACGCAAACTATATATTAATCTTCAATTGTTTAGTTGGGTACAATAATCTTACAACCGGACTATTTGAGCCATTCAAATTTTTTTGTATGATGTGGATTTTAATTGGTATATTTTGGTAGGCATAATTATCATTGCATCCTTACACAATCCCAATCAAGCATACCAAATTTCAGTTTCAAAAAAACAAAACTCCATTTTTGGTGAATTTTTTAATTCAATTTTCATGGTAGTACATAATATTTTATTGAAAACAATTGGTGATGAATTTTTAAAATTCAATTGTGGAGATATGTAGGGAACATCCATATGTATATACAAGCATCTCCAAAAAAGTTTCACAATTCCTTCTATAGAGATTTCAATTTTACAATGACAATGCCCAAATTTTGTAAAAATCAATTTTCTCTTAATTATAATTAGATTTCTCTATTTGCACCTTACATGGTAACTAATTTTATACATTTGAGTATGACGGTACAATTACTTTGCCAAAATCTAGTTAATTGATTTACAAACATCTATCGTACAAAATTTGGTCATACGAGACCTCACATTGAAATCTCTATAGAAGGAATTGTGAAACTTTTTTGGAGATGCTTGTTAAAGAGGATATGTGCATATGGATATTTCCTACATATCACCACTAGTGATCTCAAAACAGGTTCACGGTTTTTAGCCAAATGTTCATTTT
The DNA here is from genome assembly GCA_951799445.1 of Pseudisothecium myosuroides. Classification (NCBI taxonomy): domain Eukaryota; kingdom Viridiplantae; phylum Streptophyta; class Bryopsida; order Hypnales; family Lembophyllaceae; genus Pseudisothecium; species Pseudisothecium myosuroides. The sequence goes on along the minus strand of OX637290.1, from coordinate 16,303,722 downwards.
TGGAAGATTTTTTTTGAATTTACACTGAGGGCCAAAAAATTTAAGTAGAAACCGAGCGAAATTTGGCCAATTTTGAAATCGCTGATCTCCACAATAGAATTAAAAAAATTAATCATCAATTGTTATTAATAGAATATCATGCAAAATCCATAGAAACTGACTTTAAAAATTCACCAAAAATGGAGTTTTTACTTTTTTGAAACTAAAATTTGGGACTGCGTAAGGATGCCATGATAATTATGCTTACCAAAACATACCAATTATATTCCACGTTGTACCAAAAAATTGAACAGCTCAAATAGGCTAGTTGTAAGATAATCGTACTGCCAACTGTACGTGAGAATTGAAAAAAATTGAACAGACCAAACCTGCAATCAAGTTTAGCACCAAGTTAACGTACCGATGACTTACAATGAGGTTTATTAACCCTTAAACGACGGGCTCATAACCGTAAAAATCATCTGTTTTGTCACCGTGTGGATTGTTGGATTAAAATAATGCAAAAGCACTCATTGGAAGTCAAGCTACTATAGATTATCTACCCTTTCCCCACAAAATTTGGAGGATGAATAGTTGCACTTCTGTCCTACACAGGAGATTCTCTTGTCATTCATCGGCCTCAAAATGTCCGCCGCGTCGTTCAAGGGTTAAATAGGTCCTTGGCCCGTTCAGCCCAACTTGCATAGACTGAAGGCCAGGAAAAGGGGGAAACACATGATGAACTGAAACCCAAAACAAAGCCCAAAAGTGCAAAATCAAACCCTGAAACACAAGCATTGGAAGAAGTCCGGAGAGGCCAAGCAAGAAGTCCCCCAAGAATTACCACAAACTCGATCACCATGAACAACAGCTTGGCACATCTAGAAGCTCCGCATGTCACTAGTAGCACATGTTTTCAGCGATTTGACACCGCAATGCTGCAAGAAATGAGCTCTCTACAACTTGATTGACAACAATTGATTGAAGCTAGTTCAAACACCCTGAAGCAAAAGAATCCGCAGATACCATGCTTCAAAGATTGTATAGCAATTTGATCGCTGCAAAGAGAATGGAAGCGCAACCTCTAACCAACTAAGGTGATGAATTCAACCCACAATTGTATGGCAACTGCTACTAGCAAATATCTTATTGAGAGGACAATAAGGGCTTAGGTAAGTTGAATTGCTTGGTGTAATCATGCTTTAATCTTACGAGCTTACGGGAGAACCTTCACAAAATGATGATGCATATGGAAGGGAATCACACGTTCTGGACTTTTGGTTGGAGAGACATCATTGATAAACGTGGATTGGAATTGACTAAGCTGATTAAAGTAGATTTAGGGGTATTTTCCATTGCCTCCCCGGACCTCCAACAATTGGAGGGGGGTTGGAAGGTCCATCAAAGTTGGAGGTTGGATGGGAGCTTTCCATTAGCTAGAACCCATAGAACTAATGGGGTTTTTTTGAGCGAAAAATTGCTCAAAAGCGATGAAAAATAATCCGCTCAATTCTTATATAAAAAAATGGCACAGTTTGAGAATCCAGAAGTTGCGTTTTTGCTACCACATCTTAGGACGGGATCGCTCAAATTTGGATGAATGTACATCATTTTAGATGAATAAATGAAATTTCATCCACAAATTGCAAGTTTCATCCATTTCTAAGGTTGTAAGTAGCTTCATCCCTCCAGAGATTATTGCTTGCTGTACTGCCTAAATTAAATTTTAAAAAAAACATGCAAAGAACCTGTAGCCTAGAACCCTAAACCTTTAGCCATTGGACAGATTGATGAGGGCCCCTTTATTGTTCTACAAGGGCACATGGTTAATTTGTAAAGCCTCTATAAATGAAAATCCTAGCATCGACTCTTGAATTTGGCAGGCCTTGTGTCAGTTATCTGAAAATGGTACACTGAATAGTGGTATTAAGGGGACCCATACTAATTAATCAACATTTCACATTATATAAATATCTACCTTTTCTGTAGATCAATAGTTATTGAAGTGTCCGGGAGTTGTACATCATGCTTCAAACATCTACAGTTTTCCAAAATAAGTCCCTTTAATTTTTTGGTCCCCTTAATACCCCTATTCAGTGTAGAATCCAGCCTCCCCTCCAGGCCCTCTTGATAAGAATTTCTTGGATTGAATCACAAGACATCATCATAATTGAATACAAAGGGCGTCATTGCACTTCACTGCAACAATGGTGAGAGAATGATCCAAATTAATAGAACTGGAGAAGTCCCCCAAAGTGTGGAAATTTTTCAATTACGCCGCCTGTTTTCAACATGCACCACTTCATTGTTGACTTCCATTCTTTCACACCTAGTGGGATTGACTAGAAGCTACATTAATTATGCAATCCCGTGAAAATAGGAGCAGGTTACCCTTTAATCTTGCCTTTTGACGCTGGCATGCAATTTCAGATGACTTTGACCACCATTTGTGGCAAAATTTTGCACTATAAACCTGAATTTAAAATTTTCTATGTTGAAAAATTGAATTGAAAGTCTAGGATTTTTTTTAGAAACACTTCACACTTGATTTCATTTTTAAAAAAAATTGTTAAGTAGAAGTAGGTCCAAGATTGAAAGAAAAAATAAATCACTAATAGCTCTAAGATGGGATTGATTTACAGTAATCTCAATGCTGAGATTGTTTTAGCAAACAAATTTAACCTTGTCAAACAATTTATTTGTCAGAAATGAATCCTATTAGTTATTTTTTAAGAAGATGCTTAGATTACCCAAAGAACAAGATTGTCATTAATCCTTAATTGTCTAACAAACTATATATGGTTGGCCCAAAATTTCAAGCTTGTTTTGATTGGGCAGTTAAAATCCTTTTACCATTTTAAATTTTTTTATGGCAATATTGAAGGTTAACTATTGAAAGCTTTTATTTTCATTAAAAAAAGGTAAATATTTTATTTTTGAAAGGTCTTCAAAGGAATATACGCACCATTAGTGGAAAAATGAATTTTGTAAATTTTATTTGATTTCTCAACTTTGACTAAAGCTTAACAATTTTACTTGATTTGAGACGCAAAAAATTGAACTTATCCATTTGCTTTGAAAATGCTCCCAATAGAAAGTAAAAAGTGTTTTCATGATTTTCACTATTGAAAATTTAAGCATGCAAGTGTTGACTTGGAGTTATTTGGGCAATTTCTACTTTTATATGCAAATTTATGCAACATTGTGGGGAGGGATAGGATACTAAAAATAGGATACATTAACTTTTTTTCTTACAACTCCAATGCAATTTCACACTCAAAACTAATTTGCACATGTTGTGCTTTCATTACAAATGTTTCAAAGTAGTGGTGGCCTCAAAACAGTGCAAACTTTAGGGATTCATTTCCATAGATAAGATTTTTTCCCATTAATGGATTAAATTAGGTTCAACTTTCTCAAAAGACATCATTGAAAGGTATGTTTATTAATTTATATATATATATATATATATATATATATATATATATATATATATATATATATATATATATATGTGTAGACCTTGTTGTAAATTTAGCAACAACAAGTATAGGCTCTTTCTTTTTAAACTCCAAAATGTGGATGAAAAATTGGATGGAAACTAACCATGTAGTTGTGGATGAAATTGAGACATGTTTCCATGATACTATGCATTATATATATAATTTTAAATGACAAATGGACACCTTCAATGAAATCTTACAGCTTCATGAAACATGTTTTGGTGTTGTTGCATTGCAATGAACTTTGTTTCAATCAACCCTTTAAATACAATTTTATTCTATTTTTAATATATATTTGATTTATGGATTTTGTTCCCAAAAAATTAAAAGAAAATCAATATCTATAATATCTACAATGTAGCATGGAAAATGATCTACTTTGATGGACCCTCAAAACAAAGTATGAGATCTATTGCTTTAACCCTAAACGTTTGGATTCATCTCTAAAATTGACGATTTGAGAAAAATCATTATAAACTACAATTTGGAAGAATATTTTGGAATTGGTATACAAATGAAAGCTGTAGATTTTGATTTTTAAATTCTATCCGTACGATTAGATCTACTAATGCTGTCACCAATCTTTTTCTATAAATTTTGAAAAGAAAATTTCAGAATTCCTTCTAAATTCAATTACAAGTAAAATATTATCATTTTTTGAGTAAAACTTGTTGGAATGGATTTGAAATAAGGTTCTCTTTATACTGTGATTTTTTTAAATTTTTGTGACCTTTACGTCTTTGACCTCATTTTTGCACATCTAGTTTTGAACTAAAATCAATGCAAATTGACCACTTGACATACTTTCACATTTGTAATTTTAGAAATGTATATATTCTAGTAACACCAAATCCAACTGATGGATAGGACAACAACTTGATAAAGTATCACAAAAAATTAGGATGACTTTCATCCAAGCAGGAATGAGACAGAAACAAGGATTTGAATCTGTTCATCGTCCAGAAAATGGACGTCGGAGCGCTCCAAGGTTAGTTCTAAAACATTGTTGACATTCCAAAATGTCTTTTCAATGACTTCATCTAAGACTTGAATATGGAAAAAAAAGCTTTTTTCATAGAATTTTTTTATCAAATTCAATAAATGAAAAATATATATTTTGTTTTTAATTAGTCATTATTAAATTTAAAATCTCACTAAATCATCAAGATAAGTATTTTTCTTTATCATTTTCAAATATTCATTGTAAAAAAGAATTTGAAATTGATATTAACATTCATATTCATCTATTATTTACAAAAAAAATTTAAAAAGTTCCCTATAACAAGATTAGGTTGGAATGTTTTGTAATCGAAGTTCAAAATTCTCTTATTTCATATATAATATATAATATTTTTTTCAGAAATGATTGTAACTTCATACATTAGTTAATCTATAAAGGTACAAAGTGTTCTTCAGAGTTGAAGATTTGAGATAAATCACCATAAAGTAATATCTGGAATAATATTTTGGAATTGATACACAAATAAAAGGTTTAGGTTTTGAGTTTTAGATTCCACTTGTTTGGTTAGATTTACCAATGCTATCACCAAAAAACTTATTATTATTTTGAAAGGGAAATTTCAAAATTCCTGCTAAATTGGATTACAAGCAAAATATTATCATTTTTTCAATAAAATTTGTTGGAATGGATTTGAAATGAGGTCCTTTTGACATGGTGGTTTTCGAATTTTTTTGGGTTCTTTAGATCTATAACCACATTTTTGCAAATCCAATTTTGAACAAGACTGAATGCAATTTTGACTTTGTCAACCACTTGACATACCACCACATATGCAAATTAAAAAATATGCATTCTAGTAACACCAAATCCAACTATTAGATAGGACAACAACTTGATAAAGTATCTCTCCACAAAATTGGGATGACTTTCATCCAAACAATAATGAAGAAGAAAACAAAAATTTCAATGTATTTGTTATCCAAAAATTGCTAAAGAATTAACAAGAACACTTTTAAAGTAATTTTAAATTTGAAGATAAAAGTATAGGTACCATGTTTTTCTTCAAGGCAAGTGTTGCACCTTGCCAAGAAGAGATGTTGCTATCTATAAACTATTGGGCCCAACTCATGTTGATGTTGGAGCTTACTTCCAAGTCTCGTTGCCATCCACCTTCACCACGCTCTTGCTATGGTCCGCCCTACTTCTATAGTCTCTAATATTCATTTTTTGTCCTTACATCCTTCTGCCCCTTGCCCTTGCTCTTCTAAATTTTTCACTCTATTGTCAAGCCTTGGCTACCTCCCTTCCACTTTCTTCTTATTGTTCCTTTGCCTTTCTTCCACACTCTCCCAATTGTCTGCGCTTGCCATACCATGCCCAAAATGGAATCAGGGCCATCTTTGGGCATTTCAGCTCATTCCACTGCCTCCATTTGATGGATCTCTCTCTTGGCCCCTTCTTAATTATGGAAGACATTTGCCTACATCCAAATGTGGATTTGGTTGCCACTAGAGTTGCATCGTGTGGTTGTTCTTTTTCCATCTAATTAGATCTATTATAGGATATCTTTTAACCCCTAAAGGACCGTTGTTCCTTTGGAGGACAAATGCGTTTTGGGGCATGTACTTATGAACAAACTAGTTTTTGAAATGTTGTGAAATTTTTAATGGAGGTGCAAAATTGCGAGAGCTATGTGGGGATCTAATTTATTTGAGATTTGGACCTTCTAGCAAAAAATTATGGGCATTATTTGACAAAGCAAGGGAGGAGGGACAGTTTGGGCAAGGCTTGTGGCCACTGGGAGGGCGCTAATTGATAGGAGGGCACTTTCGTTGGGCAAGACTTTGGGTAGGAGGAAAGTGAGTTCACATGCTGGCCTCCCCTGACACCGGTTCAAGAAGTGGGTCGAAGGATCCTAGGTAGGGGGGTTTGGGGTCAAGGGAACCTGCATGCCAGCCTGCTCGTGCGCAGGCCTACCACCTGCCACTTCCATTGGGGAGGGGCCAGCTGGATGTGCTAGGCCCGTGGCTGGGATTTGCGGCCCCCTGGCAATGCCGATCCAGGCCTAAGCTCCCTCCCCGTCCAAGCAAGAATGGAAGGGGCCCGATGTCCACATGGCTGACCTTCCATTTCCATTGCTTTAGCAAAACATTTCCATTGCCCCAATAGGCGTTCCAAAATTTTTGGTTTTTAGAAGTGGTTAAATTATTTATTTATTTTTATTTTTCTTCTAACTTGTAGAAGATGAATAGGTTTTTGCTTTCACCATTTGGATTTGTAGATCTTCAATGATCTTTTTGAAATTTTGAAATTGCTTGCAAATTTCTCTCATATAATGTAATTTTCAGCACCTCATCGCCTTCCAAGAATTTTTTTCATATGTTCTACCGGTTCAATTTGTCTCAAAATTGTTCCACACATACCTAACATAGTCTCATACATGGAGAAAAAAAACTCAACTTTGTGTAGACCAACTTTTTTCCGGTAGCACTGGTCAAAGCCAGCTGAAATTGTGGGGCAGCGTCCAAAAAAACATTTGTCCAAATTTTGGAAACTCATTTCTTCCAATCCGTACGGTCAAACTTCCTCAATTTTTTACCACATCATCTTGGACAAGTTTAAGTACAAGATCCTACGGTTAGATTTTGAAAAAAGTATTTTTTTTTTAATTTCAAAAATAACGTGGCTAAAATTGCAGTTTTCATTGCTTTTTGGCAGAAAACACCCTTGATCCTTTAGGGGTTAAAGTATGATAGTTTTGCCCAAGTCTAGGCAACTCTTGGATTGGAGGGAAGGAAGATGTAAGTTTGTGTCTTTTTTTTTTTTATCTTTCCTCCTTAAATCTAGAAATTGCTATTGCTTAGTTCACTTTGCAATGTAATGCTTGATAATACAATAAGGTACTTGATAGACACAATAAAATGCTTGCCATCCTTGCAATGGCACATTGGAATTGACTAGTTTTTGAAGTTTCTCTCTTGCCTCCTTGAGTGCTTGTCTTGTCCATTGCTCATTAAAAAAAATGTACAACTTTAGCCTCTTGCCTTGCCACCTTCTCAATTGGTTCTTGAGCTTTTTCAAGTGCCCTTTTTGTCTTGATGAGTGTCACTTCCTCCTCTTTTTTCTTTATTTGATCAATGTGTATGCTTCTTTTTCAGTTTATGGCCTCCAAAGATTGAATGTACACCATACTTGCATAGTTAGAAGACATAGTTGGAAAAAAAATCATAGTTTGGAATAAACTTGTCTTAATCCAATCATAGTTGAGCGTCCTAGTTTTGCACCGCGTCCTTCCATAGCCTCCTTTTTGCTTACTTTCTTTTCACTTTTCTTCTTTCCCATGTCTTCTTTTTGCTTCATGCTTCTAAAACCTTCACATTGCGTCATTGCTACTAGAGGGAACATGCATGGAGAGTGTGCCACAGACAAACACTAAGCTTTGAGGCTTTAGATACAATAAGGTGGCGGTGGTGTAAAAAGAAATTTCAAGTAATATTTTGCTTGCTTTTATTCATTGGTGCTCTAGCAATTCCTTTTGTTTGGGTTATAGCGTGCTAATGATTTGTGGGCATTCACTTGATATAGTTTAACTTTGATAGAGAAAACTCTTGTTAAGTTGGATGTTTGTATTACACCAAACAATGACGGCAATGTGATTTGGCTTAATGTTCCTTAATTATAGCAGGGAGAAGGAAGGTACCCAACAAATCATCAATGTATGAGTTTTTGCACTTGGATGTAGTATTTGTCTATTGGATTTTCAATTGCTTTCTTTTCAAGGGTCATGACTTTATGTTTTGTGGTTCTGTAACACAAATGTGATGGTTCTATTTGTTCTATTTTGAACAATTTTTTTGAATGTGCAACTTTGATTTGAATAATGTACTACCTAAAGTGATCTGCAATGTTATTTTACATGCCATGAACTTCTAGAGTTGGTTTCCAAGCTCATTGAAGACTAAAGGTATTGAACTTTATTAATTATATCTATCCTCTTTCTTGTTTGTTAGCATATAAACTATCTAGTATATGTAGATTGCACATTACATTAATTGATGTTCTTGGAATCTTGTCTAGGAATCTAAAATTATGCAAAATTTATATTTCTTTATACAAATAGAAATTCTTAGATACTTTAAGATAGTGGGCCCAAAAGATATCTCTTCAAATGATGCCTTGTATTGTACTAAAATACTAATTTTTTGCAAATGACTTTCTTGTGTTCATAGCAAGCTATAACATTATGCCCAAAGGTTCCCATTTATTAGGCGAATTGTGTTTTTGTTACAAAAAACGGAAGTGAATCACTTTTGTTATTTTTTTCCCTTAAACCTTGCAAATGACTTGATACATATTATTGCTTATATTAATGATCTACAACATCTTTTTTCAGTAGTGCTTTAATTTGCTTAGTTGTTAATATAAGATTGTTTTTTCATAGTCTGAGATGTATACTAAGTGATGATTGTATTGTTCATGATGATTAAGTATTGGGTGCATTTGAATTTTGTAGTGAATCATAGAATCAAGTTGAAAATGGTTGTTTGAAGGACCGCCATATTTAATTAAATTTAGACAATTGAAATTTCAAAAATAATAATAATAAAACAACTTGGAAATATAGACAAAACATCAAGAGATCTCACAATGTTTTGCATGTATTGTTTATATTACATGCAAATCATTGGAAGGTCTATTCAAAACATAGGGAGGTCTATGTCCTTCAATATTGGGATATCTCCCAATGTTTTGCAAATATAATCCAAAATTGCATCTATAGTCTAAATTTAGTCAAATTATAACAATAGATTAACTAAATTATGAGAGCAATAGAGTGCCCTCTAGAAACTCTTGCAATCCCTGTTTGCTTTTGCATCAAGTAGTCTAATTTCAGATTGTAATGCTAGCAGGTTAATTGAGATTTTTTGATGAGATTTTTTGCCTCCAAGAAGTCAACCCAATGATCTTCTTGTGACTCAACACATAATTTGAAATTATTCTCCCACTGACACGTGGCTCATTTGAGAACCACTAAGCTCGATTTTAATGCAGAAGGCTGCTTTTGAGAATTTCATTACATTTGCTTTGAAGTATGGAATTTGGAGGAAGTTTAAAGTTGAGAGGATCCAGAGATGCGAGTGCTTGCTTGGAGTGTATATTGCTTGTAGACATAGCCTAGAGTGAGGAAAAACTCGTGTTTGTCAAAGATATTGTGTATGTGTTGCTATTAGAAGTTCTTTGATTAAACTTTGTGAAGTTGTAAATATTGTTTGATAACTTTGCACCATGATAGGAAGTTATGTGCCAAATGATGTGCAAAATATGATAGTTGGTATGAAAGAAGTTGGCTTGTCATTGAGCAAAATAAGAGACATGTAGGGAGACCAAAATCAACAGTTTCAAGAATCTTGAAGAGATATAGTGAATGTGGCTCTGTGACACCGGCTAGTATGTCCGGTAGGCCACGAAAGTTGAGTGATTGAGATAGGAGAAGGCTTAAGAGAGATCTTAGTAGTAATCGTCATGCTTTTCTTGCGGAACTTTGTGAGAATGTGACACCTCCCATGTGTATGGGGACTTTACGTAAAGAGATTCATGAGCTTGGTGTTAATAGTTGCATTGCGGTTAAGAAACCGTTCTTGAGTGACATACATAAGGCTAAGAGGTTGGCCTTTGCAAAAGAGCATTTGCGTTGGATGGTTGACGATTGGAACAATGTGATTTGATGGAAGATGGTGCACCAGTACATCGCAGTAATGCACAGAAAATTTGGTGGGAGCAACTTGGATTGAAAAAGCTTGAATGGCCACCAAATTCTCTTGACCTCAATCCTATAGAGAATGTGTGGAAGCAAGTCAAAGATCAAGTGCAAAAAAGAAGTAGACCACAGAACAAAAGACAAAATGTGGACATCAGTGAATTTGGCATGGGAGGATATACCTCAAGAAAGTATCCAAAAGTTAATTTCTACAATGCCAAACTGAATGGAAGTTGTAATAGCATCTCAAGGTGATAGCACTTGATGGTAGTGGGTTTAATACATGAGCTTGATTTCTTTTGCCTTGAATGTGTATGAAAGAAAATTGGAAAACTCATTATAGCCACATAGAAAAAAAATTTACGTACATAGTGTGCATCTTTGTAATATGAAAGATGTGAATAATAATGTTTCCTAAATACATGTGCAATCAAATCTTAAGAAATCATCACATATATTTTTCAAATAATTATTATGTAAAACCATGAAAATAAATTAAAATAATTCACCAAAAATGGAATATCTATTTTTAAACATTGAAATTTTATGTGTTGGTGAAGGTTCCATAAAGCAATAGAATTAATAGGATAGTTTTGATAGGATATTCTTAAATGGAGTTTAAAAGGAAAAACTTGAAGGGCTTCATATTTGAGTTGCAAGAGTTTTTGGAGGCTATTGGAGTCTATGAGAATCCATAGTCTAGACTTATGCTCCACATTTTGCTCGTTTCTTATGTAAACATTAGTCATTTCAATCAATTATAAGGTAACTCCACCTAAGATCAATTGAATAAGCATTTGAGTATGGTTCCTTGTATTAAATTTTCTTGTATGGATTTATGTTTTAGGGCCCTAATTACTTGTGAAAAGGTGAAAACAAGTGTTGAAGAGTTTTTTGGATCAATCTCAACTTGCAAACTATAGAGCTTTCTTGTACAAAGTGTGCACGCATGGAGGCATTCCTTGTGGTTGCCAAGAGTTTGACCCTTCTAAAATTGATCCAATGCTTTGTGATTGTTGTGAATACAATCGTCATTTCCATGTGCTTATTAGAACATTGCCGTAGGAACGCGGCTGTTGCAGAAGTAATATTCTGGATTTTTGTCAATGTTTTTTACCTTCTATAGAAAATGCCAAAAACGAGGTTGTGGTTGCCACCAAAAATTCATAAAAAAATCATGGAGAACAAGCCTCCAACAAAGAGCATTGGAAAAAAAAAAAAGGTGAAGTAATTGGTAAGAGAAGATCATTTCTCCATACTAGTAGTAAAGATCAAATTTTAGATCCATCCCTTAAGAAAATCAAATTTGATGCCTTGTGGGGATTCAAAGCTGATTCTCTTGGATCAAAATCTTTAGATTCAATGTGCATTGTTAAGATTGCCTACTCATGTTTTTGTAGGTAAAAAATGTATCATTCTTCCTAAACTGCAAAAAAGTTGGGAGAAATTGCAAGTTTTATGTCCATTTGATCAATTTGGAGAGTACTATCCAAAATTGAGTGAAAAAGGGAAGGCAAAGGGGTTTGTGGGTGGTTAATTGTGTTCCTTGTGACAAGGAATTTTTTCCTCAAGCATGTGATAATCTTCAAAAAATTTCAAATCATTTAAAATCCAAGTGTGAAAAAGGTGTGCATGAGCTTGCTCTTCTTTTGAAAAGTATATTTCAAAAGGTTGTTGAGGAACAAGCTTTCAAGGAAGCTTTGGTAATTGAAAAGAAGAAAACATAGGTAGAAAAATACAACAAAGAAAATATGCTTTTTGATTTTTGTCACTTTAAATAGGAAGATGATTTATTTAATAATGCAAGTTACTAATTCAACAATTGATTTTTGAATTGGTAAAAATACTCGTATCTACATTTGCTTAATATTCCATACTTAAAGTCACTAAATCATTTTATGCTTTAGTAGTCAAAATGTTGAACAATCTTTTGTGGTGGTGCAAAATTTGTGATTATGAAGGAAAATTTGGAGTTGTAGATACCATTAGGCAACATATTAATGAAAGACAACATTTCCAAGCCAAGAAAGCAAACACTTCAATTAGGTCAAGTCAATCTAGTACACAAGCTTGGATGGCAAAGGGCATTGCAACCAATAAGGCACAATATCCCACATCTTACGTGCCTTGTATTCTTGGCATACGTGGTTGTTTTTTGTAAAAAAATTATGTGTCATGGATTTTATGAGAATAGCCTAAAAAATTTTAAAAAAATAATGATATTTCATCACTAAAATATGATTTGCACAATGGTGAGGATTGATTTATTGATTCAAATTATGAAAACTCTTTCATGAATAAAAACAAAGAAGTAATTGAAATAGAAGAACTTGTTGGCATGTAAATTGTACCGTTTTGGGGGGACAAGTGTTCCTTAATTCCTAATATTCTAATTTTTTTGGAAACGAGTGATGAAGCTGAAATCATCAACACAAATCCGTGGAGGGAGGAGTTGCACCCAAGTAAATCTTGAATTTTTGCAAAGAAATGAATTGATAAACTCGTGTAGAGAATTTATGGAAAAATAGATATGAATTACAACTTGATCAAGTTTTCTTTTTAAACATTGCTCTTACTAGATCACTCATGAGTCATGAGTACAAATTACTTGTCCACAAAATTGAGCTTTATTGTTAAAAAAAGAGAGTTACTTGAGATAGATGAATTATTCTTTTGTGCATCAAATGTAGGTGCTTTTGAAGAGAGAAAAAAATTATATTATTTTCTAATTGATATGGCCAAGAATTTTTTGAGTGTTCACAAAAATAATGGAAAAGGAAATGGAAAGAGATACCACTCTAATACTCTTTAAATGTATGAAGCCTTAGCTAGTATTGGAGGTTCTTTAGTCAATCACTCTTTCATGAGGACCAAAATCTATGTGGACCAATTCTAAATACTACAACTGCTAATTTCAAAAAGGATGGTTTTATTTAAGTTATAAGCATTCAAGAAAAAACTTTTAAATACATAGCTTCTATTCTTGAAACTTGTAAAAAAGAATTAATTATGATTGGTCCAATATCAATAGAATGTAGTGAAGATGAAACTAAGACAATCCAATCGGCAACATAGAATCGTAGATTAGATCATATAGATGGATTTTGTGGTCTAAAATGTACCTCTACAAATTTGAAACATGTTTGTGAATTTGATCCTAAACCATCAGCTGCCACATTTGATTCAATAAAAAAAACTTTTGAAAATTACAAAATTGGGACTATGTATTGTGTACTCATTTGCAACCTACTTTTAAAAGGCATGCCTAGATTAGCTTATATTATCTTAACAACATGTAACAAATTTAATTTGTGGCTGTAGACACACAATGGAATACAATTAGAAATCTTCACAAAAAATACATTGAGCCTATGATTGGTCCATTGATTGGAGATGCGTCTAATGAAGATAGTAGACAATGAAAATTGATGTTAGAGAGTGTGTCAAGGAAAACTTATGGAATTGAGTCTCCTTCCTTTCTTATGAAATTTGAAATGATTGACAACCGACCCATAATCATGACTCAAGATCCACCTCACGTGGGAAAAAAATTGAGAAATCCTCTTTTATCTAGTATACGGAATCTCTTTTGGGATAAATACTTGGCTCATAAAAATCATTTATTGCTAATATTTGAAGCTTTCTCCAAAGATGAACATGGCCTATTGGAAGATGACATCAATGTAAAAGACAAACAAAATTTCCTTGCTATGCAACACTTGGCCTTTCTTAAAGTGAGGACACATTTGGAATGCCTTGACAAAGGGATAATGTATTCCAATAAGTATTTGCAAGGGCATGTTAAAGGTACTATTCTTCATTTGGAAGTGATTTGGTTTCTACTTGAAATTTTCTATAGTAAGCAATCTTTGCTTGAAAAGGTCAAATAATTGGCATCATTTGGTGTTTTTATGTTATATTTAGGTAGTGCGTACGTTTATTACAATGGATTTGGGCATTATTTGAAAGGTAATTGGATGAGTAAAGAATGTATGACAAATTGTATTATAGCATGTCATGCAAGTGTGTGTTACATCATGATGATGAGGAATTTTTTTTCACATCTCCCAATTGAATTAATTAAATAGGGTTGGATTTGACTGCTGTGAAGATTATTTTTTACTTTTAAGTCAACAAGTTTGTAACAAGCACAATATCTCTATTGGTGAAGGTACTAAACATACTTCACACATTGCTAGGATAGAAAAATTAAACATGAGAAGAATGGTTCCTTATTTGCTAATCCAAGACGTCAAAAAAACTTGTGGTTAGAAGGAAATTCGTGTGCTATTGATTCAAATGTTGATTTTTTGGATTATAGTTCTGTGACAAATGCTAACCTTTATGAGGCATGAAAAGCTGGTTTCTTAATGGCAAAGGACAAGGTAAGGTATATTGAAATGGAAGAGGTATTACAATCCAATGGTAAGTGGGATGATCCATGGGCTTCTTCTTTTAATGCTTTTGTTCAAGATATTGTTTCATTGGCTAATGAAAAAATAGAAAATGAAGAAAGTCATGAATCACCAAAAAATGTTGTACCGGATAATGTGTCATTGATAAATGAAGTTGAAAATAATGTTAGGTCTACAGTGCTTGATGTGAAACAAGAGTTCATAAGTGATGCATGTGATGATAATATAAACAAAGTTAAGTCAATTCCTTTGTAAATGTTCCAAATAAAGGATTAGTATACAAAATGAGAGTTATTTTAGAAATGAACCTAATACTCTAATAGACTTCTTCTTGATAGACTAAGGCATATCCAACATGTTCATATTAAGAATAATTTATCTTTGGGATTTAAAAGTGATAATGTTAATGTTGGATTGTTTGATGATATTGCAATCATAATGGTATATGATAAAAAGCAATTCTACATGGTATTTGGCTAGAATTCAAAAATTAGTCAAAGTAATTGAAAAGAAAAAATTGATTATGTCCGTGCTATTCCTGTTGATGAGTTTGATATTAATGTCTTGCTTGGATATTACAAGCATGTAGTTGGTTACTTGGTCATCGTTATGAATATGGTGGTTTTGGTGGTGAGAAGGTTGATTTGGTGAGATTAAATCATGTCGTATGTTTGGTTTCTCTAGCATTTGATGAAGGTACTAGACTCCATATCTTGTCAAAAGAAGATAAAAGAATACTTAATAGTTTTATCAATGATTGCACTAGTAGTTTGAAGAAGAAAAGTGTAGGCATTGGTTCATCAAAGAATAATGAAGATCTACGCTATTGATATAATGTTGATAACAATAAAAAAGATTGGAGTTGATAAAATGGCAACAACAATACAAAAGAATGGAGGTGATAAAATGGCAACAAAGACTAAATCAAGGTGGCTTGCAACAAAATTTCAATTTGTACAATTATGATAATTTTGCTCACGTAGATTCATAGTGGTTTGTAAATTTGTCTACAAACTTTGGTAGCAAATTCATACTAATCATATGATGTAGGTGGTTTGAATCATTGTTGTCACATCGGTCGAATTAGGATCATTGGACGTCCCGCACGGGGCGGACATTTCAGACAGTTTGGGCGAACCGGACGAACAATGTAACCACCTTAAAGTAGTCACATCGAGCAAGTTAGGGTCATTAGATGTCCCAAACGGGCAAGCAAATCGGACGGTTTGGATGGACAATCCATCCAATGTGACAACTATGTTTAAAATGGTAGTTTTAACTACTAATTAAATGTGTATTTCTTTCTTTTAAATATGATGTCTTATTTTAAAATTTGAGTTTTATATTATGTAAACCTAGATTTTTTTCAAAAAAATTAATGATAAAACTTATTTCGCTTATTATGATTGCATCTTCCATATCAATGTTTGTATTGAATTCACTAATCACTAACATGTGACTAATCCATGATGTGGCTAGTATGTGGCAAGTAGCATTGTAACATTGCATATCGCATTGCAAGTCTCATTGCACGTCAACCAAGATGTAAGATGTAAGATGTAAAATGGCATTGCAAGATGCAATCATAATAAGCGAAATAAGTTTTATCATTAATTTTTTTGAAAAAAATCTAGGTTTACATAATATAAAACTCAAATTTTAAAATAAGACATCATATTTAAAAGAAAGAAATACACATTTAATTAGTAGTTAAAACTACCATTTTAAACATAGTTGTCACATTGGATGGATTGTCCATCCAAACCGTCCGATTTGCTTGCCCGTTTGGGACATCTAATGACCCTAACTTGCTCGATGTGACTACTTTAAGGTGGTTACATTGTTCGTCCGGTTCGCCCAAACTGTCTGAAATGTCCGCCCCGTGCGGGACGTCCAATGATCCTAATTCGACCGATGTGACAACAATGATTCAAACCACCTACATCATATGATTAGTATGAATTTGCTACCAAAGTTTGTAGACAAATTTACAAACCACTATGAATCTACGTGAGCAAAATTATCATAATTGTACAAATTGAAATTTTGTTGCAAGCCACCTTGATTTAGTCTTTGTTGCCATTTTATCACCTCCATTCTTTTGTATTGTTGTTGCCATTTTATCAACTCCAATCTTTTTTATTGTTATCAACATTATATCAATAGCGTAGATCTTCATTATTCTTTGATGAACCAATGCCTACACTTTTCTTCTTCAAACTACTAGTGCAATCATTGATAAAACTATTAAGTATTCTTTTATCTTCTTTTGACAAGATATGGAGTCTAGTACCTTCATCAAATGCTAGAGAAACCAAACATACGACATGATTTAATCTCACCAAATCAACCTTCTCACCACCAAAACCACCATATTCATAACGATGACCAAGTAACCAACTACATGCTTGTAATATCCAAGCAAGACATTAATATCAAACTCATCAACAGGAATAGCACGGACATAATCAATTTTTTCTTTTCAATTACTTTGACTAATTTTTGAATTCTAGCCAAATACCATGTAGAATTGCTTTTTATCATATACCATTATGATTGCAATATCATCAAACAATCCAACATTAACATTATCACTTTTAAATCCCAAAGATAAATTATTCTTAATATGAACATGTTGGATATGCCTTAGTCTATCAAGAAGAAGTCTATTAGAGTATTAGGTTCATTTCTAAAATAACTCTCATTTTGTATACTAATCCTTTATTTGGAACATTTACAAAGGAATTGACTTAACTTTGTTTATATTATCATCACATGCATCACTTATGAACTCTTGTTTCACATCAAGCACTGTAGACCTAACATTATTTTCAACTTCATTTATCAATGACACATTATCCGGTACAACATTTTTTGGTGATTCATGACTTTCTTCATTTTCTATTTTTTCATTAGCCAATGAAACAATATCTTGAACAAAAGCATTAAAAGAAGAAGCCCATGGATCATCCCACTTACCATTGGATTGTAATACCTCTTCCATTTCAATATACCTTACCTTGTCCTTTGCCATTAAGAAACCAGCTTTTCATGCCTCATAAAGGTTAGCATTTGTCACAGAACTATAATCCAAAAAATCAACATTTGAATCAATAGCACACGAATTTCCTTCTAACCACAAGTTTTTTTGACGTCTTGGATTAGCAAATAAGGAACCATTCTTCTCATGTTTAATTTTTCTATCCTAGCAATGTGTGAAGTATGTTTAGTACCTTCACCAATAGAGATATTGTGCTTGTTACAAACTTGTTGACTTAAAAGTAAAAAATAATCTTCACAGCAGTCAAATCCAACCCTATTTAATTAATTCAATTGGGAGATGTGAAAAAAAATTCCTCATCATCATGATGTAACACACACTTGCATGACATGCTATAATACAATTTGTCATACATTCTTTACTCATCCAATTACCTTTCAAATAATGCCCAAATCCATTGTAATAAACGTACGCACTACCTAAATATAACATAAAAACACCAAATGATGCCAATTATTTGACCTTTTCAAGCAAAGATTGCTTACTATAGAAAATTTCAAGTAGAAACCAAATCACTTCCAAATGAAGAATAGTACCTTTAACATGCCCTTGCAAATACTTATTGGAATACATTATCCCTTTGTCAAGGCATTCCAAATGTGTCCTCACTTTAAGAAAGGCCAAGTGTTGCATAGCAAGGAAATTTTGTTTGTCTTTTACATTGATGTCATCTTCCAATAGGCCATGTTCATCTTTGGAGAAAGCTTCAAATATTAGCAATAAATGATTTTTATGAGCCAAGTATTTATCCCAAAAGAGATTCCGTATACTAGATAAAAGAGGATTTCTCAATTTTTTTCCCACGTGAGGTGGATCTTGAGTCATGATTATGGGTCGGTTGTCAATCATTTCAAATTTCATAAGAAAGGAAGGAGACTCAATTCCATAAGTTTTCCTTGACACACTCTCTAACATCAATTTTCATTGTCTACTATCTTCATTAGACGCATCTCCAATCAATGGACCAATCATAGGCTCAATGTATTTTTTGTGAAGATTTCTAATTGTATTCCATTGTGTGTCTACAGCCACAAATTAAATTTGTTACATGTTGTTAAGATAATATAAGCTAATCTAGGCATGCCTTTTAAAAGTAGGTTGCAAATGAGTACACAATACATAGTCCCAATTTTGTAATTTTCAAAAGTTTTTTTTATTGAATCAAATGTGGCAGCTGATGGTTTAGGATCAAATTCACAAACATGTTTCAAATTTGTAGAGGTACATTTTAGACCACAAAATCCATCTATATGATCTAATCTACGATTCTATGTTGCCGATTGGATTGTCTTAGTTTCATCTTCACTACATTCTATTGATATTGGACCAATCATAATTAATTCTTTTTTACAAGTTTCAAGAATAGAAGCTATGTATTTAAAAGTTTTTTCTTGAATGCTTATAACTTAAATAAAACCATCCTTTTTGAAATTAGCAGTTGTAGTATTTAGAATTGGTCCACATAGATTTTGGTCCTCATGAAAGAGTGATTGACTAAAGAACCTCCAATACTAGCTAAGGCTTCATACATTTAAAGAGTATTAGAGTGGTATCTCTTTCCATTTCCTTTTCCATTATTTTTGTGAACACTCAAAAAATTCTTGGCCATATCAATTAGAAAATAATATAATTTTTTTCTCTCTTCAAAAGCACCTACATTTGATGCACAAAAGAATAATTCATCTATCTCAAGTAACTCTCTTTTTTTAACAATAAAGCTCAATTTTGTGGACAAGTAATTTGTACTCATGACTCATGAGTGATCTAGTAAGAGCAATGTTTAAAAAGAAAACTTGATCAAGTTGTAATTCATATCTATTTTTCCATAAATTCTCTACACGAGTTTATCAATTCATTTCTTTGCAAAAATTCAAGATTTACTTGGGTGCAACTCCTCCCTCCACGGATTTGTGTTGATGATTTCAGCTTCATCACTCGTTTCCAAAAAAATTAGAATATTAGGAATTAAGGAACACTTGTCCCCCCAAAACGGTACAATTTACATGCCAACAAGTTCTTCTATTTCAATTACTTCTTTGTTTTTATTCATGAAAGAGTTTTCATAATTTGAATCAATAAATCAATCCTCACCATTGTGCAAATCATATTTTAGTGATGAAATATCATTATTTTTTTAAAATTTTTTAGGCTATTCTCATAAAATCCATGACACATAATTTTTTTACAAAAAACAACCACGTATGCCAAGAATACAAGGCACGTAAGATGTGGGATATTGTGCCTTATTGGTTGCAATGCCCTTTGCCATCCAAGCTTGTGTACTAGATTGACTTGACCTAATTGAAGTGTTTGCTTTCTTGGCTTGGAAATGTTGTCTTTCATTAATATGTTGCCTAATGGTATCTACAACTCCAAATTTTCCTTCATAATCACAAATTTTGCACCACCACAAAAGATTGTTCAACATTTTGACTACTAAAGCATAAAATGATTTAGTGACTTTAAGTATGGAATATTAAGCAAATGTAGATACGAGTATTTTTACCAATTCAAAAATCAATTGTTGAATTAGTAACTTGCATTATTAAATAAATCATCTTCCTATTTAAAGTGACAAAAATCAAAAAGCATATTTTCTTTGTTGTATTTTTCTACCTATGTTTTCTTCTTTTCAATTACCAAAGCTTCCTTGAAAGCTTGTTCCTCAACAACCTTTTGAAATATACTTTTCAAAAGAAGAGCAAGCTCATGCACACCTTTTTCACACTTGGATTTTAAATGATTTGAAATTTTTTGAAGATTATCACATGCTTGAGGAAAAAATTCCTTGTCACAAGGAACACAATTAACCACCCACAAACCCCTTTGCCTTCCCTTTTTCACTCAATTTTGGATAGTACTCTCCAAATTGATCAAATGGACATAAAACTTGCAATTTCTCCCAACTTTTTTGCAGTTTAGGAAGAATGATACATTTTTTACCTACAAAAACATGAGTAGGCAATCTTAACAATGCACATTGAATCTAAAGATTTTGATCCAAGAGAATCAGCTTTGAATCCCCACAAGGCATCAAATTTGATTTTCTTAAGGGATGGATCTAAAATTTGATCTTTACTACTAGTATGGAGAAATGATCTTCTCTTACCAATTACTTCACCTTTTTTTTTTTTCCAATGCTCTTTGTTGGAGGCTTGTTCTCCATGATTTTTTTATGAATTTTTGGTGGCAACCACAACCTCGTTTTTGGCATTTTCTATAGAAGGTAAAAAACATTGACAAAAATCCAGAATATTACTTCTGCAACAGCCGCGTTCCTACGGCAATGTTCTAATAAGCACATGGAAATGACGATTGTATTCACAACAATCACAAAGCATTGGATCAATTTTAGAAGGGTCAAACTCTTGGCAACCACAAGGAATGCCTCCATGCGTGCACACTTTGTACAAGAAAGCTCTATAGTTTGCAAGTTGAGATTGATCCAAAAAACTCTTCAACACTTGTTTTCACCTTTTCACAAGTAATTAGGGCCCTAAAACATAAATCCATACAAGAAAATTTAATACAAGGAACCATACTCAAATGCTTATTCAATTGATCTTAGGTGGAGTTACCTTATAATTGATTGAAATGACTAATGTTTACATAAGAAACGAGCAAAATGTGGAGCATAAGTCTAGACTATGGATTCTCATAGACTCCAATAGCCTCCAAAAACTCTTGCAACTCAAATATGAAGCCCTTCAAGTTTTTCCTTTTAAACTCCATTTAAGAATATCCTATCAAAACTATCCTATTAATTCTATTGCTTTATGGAACCTTCACCAACACATAAAATTTCAATGTTTAAAAATAGATATTCCATTTTTGGTGAATTATTTTAATTTATTTTCATGGTTTTACATAATAATTATTTGAAAAATATATGTGATGATTTCTTAAGATTTGATTGCACATGTATTTAGGAAACATTATTATTCACATCTTTCATATTACAAAGATGCACACTATGTACGTAAATTTTTTTTCTATGTGGCTATAATGAGTTTTCCAATTTTCTTTCATACACATTCAAGGCAAAAGAAATCAAGCTCATGTATTAAACCCACTACCATCAAGTGCTATCACCTTGAGATGCTATTACAACTTCCATTCAGTTTGGCATTGTAGAAATTAACTTTTGGATACTTTCTTGAGGTATATCCTCCCATGCCAAATTCACTGATGTCCACATTTTGTCTTTTGTTCTGTGGTCTACTTCTTTTTTGCACTTGATCTTTGACTTGCTTCCACACATTCTCTATAGGATTGAGGTCAAGAGAATTTGGTGGCCATTCAAGCTTTTTCAATCCAAGTTGCTCCCACCAAATTTTCTGTGCATTACTGCGATGTACTGGTGCACCATCTTCCATCAAATCACATTGTTCCAATCGTCAACCATCCAACGCAAATGCTCTTTTGCAAAGGCCAACCTCTTAGCCTTATGTATGTCACTCAAGAACGGTTTCTTAACCGCAATGCAACTATTAACACCAAGCTCATGAATCTCTTTACGTAAAGTCCCCATACACATGGGAGGTGTCACATTCTCACAAAGTTCCGCAAGAAAAGCATGACGATTACTACTAAGATCTCTCTTAAGCCTTCTCCTATCTCAATCACTCAACTTTCGTGGCCTACCGGACATACTAGCCGGTGTCACAGAGCCACATTCACTATATCTCTTCAAGATTCTTGAAACTGTTGATTTTGGTCTCCCTACATGTCTCTTATTTTGCTCAATGACAAGCCAACTTCTTTCATACCAACTATCATATTTTGCACATCATTTGGCACATAACTTCCTATCATGGTGCAAAGTTATCAAACAATATTTACAACTTCACAAAGTTTAATCAAAGAACTTCTAATAGCAACACATACACAATATCTTTGACAAACACGAGTTTTTCCTCACTCTAGGCTATGTCTACAAGCAATATACACTCCAAGCAAGCACTCGCATCTCTGGATCCTCTCAACTTTAAACTTCCTCCAAATTCCATACTTCAAAGCAAATGTAATGAAATTCTCAAAAGCAGCCTTCTGCATTAAAATCGAGCTTAGTGGTTCTCAAATGAGCCACGTGTCAGTGGGAGAATAATTTCAAATTATGTGTTGAGTCACAAGAAGATCATTGGGTTGACTTCTTGGAGGCAAAAAATCTCATCAAAAAATCTCAATTAACCTGCTAGCATTACAATCTGAAATTAGACTACTTGATGCAAAAGCAAACAGGGATTGCAAGAGTTTCTAGAGGGCACTCTATTGCTCTCATAATTTAGTTAATCTATTGTTATAATTTGACTAAATTTAGACTATAGATGCAATTTTGGATTATATTTGCAAAACATTGGGAGATATCCCAATATTGAAGGACATAGACCTCCCTATGTTTTGAATAGACCTTCCAATGATTTGCATGTAATATAAACAATACATGCAAAACATTGTGAGATCTCTTGATGTTTTGTCTATATTTCCAAGTTGTTTTATTATTATTATTTTTGAAATTTCAATTGTCTAAATTTAATTAAATATGGCGGTCCTTCAAACAACCATTTTCAACTTGATTCTATGATTCACTACAAAATTCAAATGCACCCAATACTTAATCATCATGAACAATACAATCATCACTTAGTATACATCTCAGACTATGAAAAAACAATCTTATATTAACAACTAAGCAAATTAAAGCACTACTGAAAAAAGATGTTGTAGATCATTAATATAAGCAATAATATGTATCAAGTCATTTGCAAGGTTTAAGGGAAAAAAATAACAAAAGTGATTCACTTCCGTTTTTTGTAACAAAAACACAATTCGCCTAATAAATGGGAACCTTTGGGCATAATGTTATAGCTTGCTATGAACACAAGAAAGTCATTTGCAAAAAATTAGTATTTTAGTACAATACAAGGCATCATTTGAAGAGATATCTTTTGGGCCCACTATCTTAAAGTATCTAAGAATTTCTATTTGTATAAAGAAATATAAATTTTGCATAATTTTAGATTCCTAGACAAGATTCCAAGAACATCAATTAATGTAATGTGCAATCTACATATACTAGATAGTTTATATGCTAACAAACAAGAAAGAGGATAGATATAATTAATAAAGTTCAATACCTTTAGTCTTCAATGAGCTTGGAAACCAACTCTAGAAGTTCATGGCATGTAAAATAACATTGCAGATCACTTTAGGTAGTACATTATTCAAATCAAAGTTGCACATTCAAAAAAATTGTTCAAAATAGAACAAATAGAACCATCACATTTGTGTTACAGAACCACAAAACATAAAGTCATGACCCTTGAAAAGAAAGCAATTGAAAATCCAATAGACAAATACTACATCCAAGTGCAAAAACTCATACATTGATGATTTGTTGGGTACCTTCCTTCTCCCTGCTATAATTAAGGAACATTAAGCCAAATCACATTGCCGTCATTGTTTGGTGTAATACAAACATCCAACTTAACAAGAGTTTTCTCTATCAAAGTTAAACTATATCAAGTGAATGCCCACAAATCATTAGCACGCTATAACCCAAACAAAAGGAATTGCTAGAGCACCAATGAATAAAAGCAAGCAAAATATTACTTGAAATTTCTTTTTACACCACCGCCACCTTATTGTATCTAAAGCCTCAAAGCTTAGTGTTTGTCTGTGGCACACTCTCCATGCATGTTCCCTCTAGTAGCAATGACGCAATGTGAAGGTTTTAGAAGCATGAAGCAAAAAGAAGACATGGGAAAGAAGAAAAGTGAAAAGAAAGTAAGCAAAAAGGAGGCTATGGAAGGACGCGGTGCAAAACTAGGACGCTCAACTATGATTGGATTAAGACAAGTTTATTCCAAACTATGATTTTTTTTTCCAACTATGTCTTCTAACTATGCAAGTATGGTGTACATTCAATCTTTGGAGGCCATAAACTGAAAAAGAAGCATACACATTGATCAAATAAAGAAAAAAGAGGAGGAAGTGACACTCATCAAGACAAAAAGGGCACTTGAAAAAGCTCAAGAACCAATTGAGAAGGTGGCAAGGCAAGAGGCTAAAGTTGTACATTTTTTTTAATGAGCAATGGACAAGACAAGCACTCAAGGAGGCAAGAGAGAAACTTCAAAAACTAGTCAATTCCAATGTGCCATTGCAAGGATGGCAAGCATTTTATTGTGTCTATCAAGTACCTTATTGTATTATCAAGCATTACATTGCAAAGTGAACTAAGCAATAGCAATTTCTAGATTTAAGGAGGAAAGATAAAAAAAAAAAAGACACAAACTTACATCTTCCTTCCCTCCAATCCAAGAGTTGCCTAGACTTGGGCAAAACTATCATACTTTAACCCCTAAAGGATCAAGGG